>JAVYIG010000220.1:0-749349 GCA_035222895.1 Strongylocentrotus droebachiensis
CGCCGTCAATTGCTCCGCAAAACGCGACAATTGCTCCGCCGACATTTGCTCCGCCGACATTTGCTCCGCCTGAAGCGACACTTGCTCCGCCGACATTTGCTCCGCCGACAATTGCTCCGCCGACATTTGCTCCGCCGACATTTGCTCCACCGACATTTGCTCCGCCGACAATTGTAAGACGACACATTTTTGTTTTGTTTTTTGGTCCCAAAAAAATCGCAACGACTCAGCCGACCGCTGAATAAGCGGGGGGGGGGGGGGGGGGGGGGGGGGGGGGGGGGGGGGGGGGTAAGAGGACACTTTTTTTTTTGGGGGGGGGGGGGTCTCGAAATTTGGAAATTTGACATTTTGACCCGTTGGGGGGGGGGGGGTAAGGTCACCTTTTTTAGGTCGGTCATGGGAATAACTTTTTTTTTTTTTTTTTTTTTAATAAATAATTAAATAATTATTAAAAAAAAAAAAAAAAAAAAATCCAAAAAGGGGGGGGGGGGGGTTTAGGGGGTTTTGGGGGGTGTTTACACACAAAAAATTAACAAAGGGAGGGGGGTTTAACCCCCCAAACCCCACCCCCCTGCGTACGCGCCTGACTGTACGTCCCATATAATGTATACTAAACACTCATTATGTCGTGGGAAGTTTTTAAAAAAAAGTAGAGCAGCAATACGCGCATACCTCCTAGTTAATTTCAAGTAGCTCATCAATATGTAATACCTGAAATTACCTCGATCAATGCATCTTAATAGGTAAAGCATTATACAATGTACTATGTCATCATGGAAGTTTAGAAAATAAGGGCACTTATATACGTAAGGAAGAGAACCCATTCAGACGGGAAAATGAGATGGCAGCCTTTCTGCTTATTCACATTTATGCAAATCATTTTGTTGCAGTTTGATGTTAGTTCTTCATGATAAGCCAATTGCTCTTCTTCCGGTGGCTTCGTGAGTCCCTTAAATTATTCAGTGAAAACAGAGTACTCGAATGAAACGGAGTGTTTTACACACTAACATATATATATATTAAAGCTACATACACTTAACTAAAGGAAAGAAACCTTTAGAAAATGGACTGGATATTATTGAAAATATTATTCTAAACAAGAATGTACTACATGATTCTATTACTTTACGTTTCAATTTCACGAGAGAAATAGAACTCGAGAGGGGGAGCAGAGAAGAAGTGATGGAAATGAAAGAAGACTAATAGCACGAGAGGAAAGAAAAGAGCAAAGAAGACAAGAAAACGGTGTAAACAGGAAAAGGAGGAGCATGGGAGAGAGAGAAAGAGAGAGAGAGAGATAGCCTTGAGCTTTGGATCAGCTAATGAGTAATACATGAAACAGATTTTGAGCGGAGTAATTATCTTTCGCCGGAGAACTTGCGTAAGGAGCTATAATTTTATTTTTTATTTTTTTAAATCAAACATTATGGGGAATAGCAAAAAAAGGTTGTCTTCTTTGCTCTTTTCTTTCCTCTCATGTTATTAGTCTTCTTTCATTGAGGTAATTTCAGGTCTAACATATTGATGAGCTGTTTGAAATTAACTAGGAGGTATGCGCGTATTGGGGAATGTGGCTTGCTGCTCTACTTTAAAAAACAAAACTTCCCATGACATGTAATGAGTGTTTAGTGTACATTATGTGGGACGTACAGTGATAGATGGAAAGTTATTTCAGTATATTCGAAATGACTTTTAGGCAACTGCTTTTTCTCCCACATCATCAACATTCATTCATTTCATTTCATTTACATAATTTCATGAAATGCATTCAGAAAATGAAGGAAAAAAAAAGAAACAAAAACAACCCGTGAACAAAAAATATTGTCGGCGAAGCATTTGTCGTAGTACTAGTAGCATTTGTATTTAATGGGACACTTTTTGGGCGGAGCAAATGTCGTCGGAGCAACGGTCACCGGAGCAAGTGTCGCTTCATGCGGAGCAAATGTCGTCGGAGCAAATGTCGTCGGAGCAATTGTCGGCGGAGCAAATGTCACCGGAGCAATTGTCGCTTCAGGCGGAGCAATTGTCGGCGGAGCAATTGTCGACGGAGCAATTGTCGTCGGAGCAATTGTCGGCGGAGCAAATGTCACCGGAGCAATTGTCGCTTCAGGCGGAGCAATTGTCGGCGGAGCAATTGTCGGCGGAGCAAATGTCGGCGGAGCAAATGTCGTCGGAGCAACGGTCACCGGAGCAAGTGTCGCTTCATGCGGAGCAAATGTCGTCGGAGCAAATGTCGTCGGAGCAATTGTCGGCGGAGCAAATGTCACCGGAGCAATTGTCGCTTCAGGCGGAGCAATTGTCGGCGGAGCAATTGTCGACGGAGCAATTGTCGGCGGAGCAATTGTCGGAGGAGCAAATGTCGTCGGAGCAATTGTCGTCGGAGCAAATGTCACCGGAGGAATTGTCGCTTCAGGCGGAGCAATTGTCGGCGGAGCAATTGTCGGCGGAGCAAATGTCGGCGGAGCAAATGTCGGCGGAGCGAGTGTCGCTTCAGGCGGAGCAAATGTCGGCGGAGCAATTGTCGCGTTTTGCGGAGCAATTGACGGCGGAGCAATTGTCGGCGGAGCAATTGTCGGCGGAGCATCTGTCGGCGTAGCAATTGTCGGCGGAGCAACTGTCGGCGGAGCAACTGTCGGCGGAGCACCTGTCGGCGGAGCATTTGACGTCGGAGCAAATGTCGCGGAGCAAATGTCGCGGAGCAATTGTCGCGTTTTGCGGAGTAAATGTCGGCGGAGCAATCGTCGGCGGAGCATGTGTCATGGAACCTCTCTCTCCTCTTTCTCGTTTCTCTCTCCCAATCTGTCTCTCCCTTCTCTCTCCCAATCTGTTTCTCCCCTCTCTCTCTCCTCTTCCACTTTCTCCCAATATGTCTCTCCCTTCTCTCTCCCAATCTGTTTCTCCCATCTCTCTCTCTCTCTCTCTTTCTTCCCCTTTCTCCCAATCTGTCTCTCCCTTCTCTCACCCAATCTGTTTCTCCCCCTCTTTCTCTCTCCTCTTTCTCGTTTCTCAAGACAGCAAGATTTTGTTAATACTATTTGTATACACTGTTTGTCGTAGATCCCCTAGTGGATTAGCATTGTAGCACACACATGCTTTAGCAGTCACGCAAAACAAAAACTCATTCAATAAAATCTGAGAATGTATAATATTATCTAGATCTATTAGGAATAAATCATTGTCAAAATCATTCAATAAATTGGGGTAAAAATAATTATTCCACCATTATGACCAACAGTGTATATGGAAGTATGCTCTGGCGTAGATCTTCCTATATGATGGATGTGAGTGGGCATTAATCGAAAGATTTCGCTTTGTAGGATAGATCTGAATTATATATATATATTTAAATGTTCATGTTGGCCGCCCCCCCCCCCCCCCCCCTCCCCCGCCTCTCCACATCGCCGGTCCGAAGTACTATATAAGAATATTTTTGAGGTACGTGTAACAGCAATATTGTATTGAAGTATCATGTTCTGATATTCAAAAACCTTTCAAACAAATCATTGAAAATGATACCTACAAACTGGGTCGAGTTGCGCAGTGCGACGTAATGCTGGGTGTAAATGCCGTCTAGTCCTATCACACGAGACAAATTGATTATTTTCACCTTTTCCGCGTCCGCACTGTATTTGCACTTAAAACAATAATCCATTCAGGACCAACATATTGGAACGCGCTGAACAAGGAGATAATAGAATCCCCGTCGTTGAATTGTTTCATGTTCTTGTAACACGTCATTATAATGTTGCACATTTCAAACGGTGATTGATAAGTCTATTGAAATTACCTTTAGGGTGATTGTGGGTTTTTTTCTTCTCGATTGTCTTTATGACCACCTTCACGGAACGGGAACGGAGGGACCGCATGCGTGTTCCCAAAATCTCCGGCTCGTAACAAAGAAAAAGATCTACCCGTATTGACTTTACACACTGGACTGAGTATGCTGAAATGGGGGGGGGGGGGGGGGGGGTGCTGGGAACACGCATATACGTACCCTAAATAACACTGAGTGGGGGGGGGGGGGGGGGTACCAGCATTGCTTTTCTGATTCCCTCGAGCAGTCAAGCACAACTGCAAGGGCTTTCGGAAAATTAACCGAAGATAATTTTAATAGGCTTGTCTAGCCATTTCTTTGGATGTGCGAGCGTGACAGTGATTCATCACGTCATTCAAACCTTGGTTTTCGTGCGTCATATGACGTACGAAAACCAAGGTTTGTCGACAAACCTCCTTTGTGAATTCGGGCCTTGAATTTTTTTTAATTGTCTATGAGTTGATTTTTGTTCTCAAAAGTCCTTGCTTACTGCCCATGTTTAGAGTTTTTAACGATCATTTTCTTTGAAAGGGAGAATCCTTATATTGTTTTTATGTCTTCGGTTAAGCTGTTTGGAAATGAGATGCGTTAATTTTAAAAGCAGTTCCCATTGAACATTCGACTTATGTGATAATGCCTGTGGAACGGTTGAAAGTATAGGACTATTCTTTGGCAACTTTGTCGTGTTTAGTCGGGGCGATCCGCCACCTGATAGCCGAACCCACCTCGCTTTCCCGGCAGTGGGTCACGCATGGTAGTGACTCAGAATCAGAGGTTGCACTTAAAATAGTAAGTAAATCTTCTTTGCTTTTTCCATTATATCCGTAAAAAATATATTAATCTTCACACAAAAGTGAAGATTTGATAAGGATATGCACTGTTGCCCGTAAAAATTGAATTTTTTCTTTCACCTCTTTTCATTCAATGTTTTTGACAATAATGGTTTATTCTTGATAGATAATGTTTATATCTTCTCAGAACTCTACTGATCGATTTGGTGAGTCTTAGAGATTGAACGATATAGTACTGAAAAGAAATAATCTTTTTATTTACCAATACATTTTTTTAAATCAATAGTTAATGAAAAGAGGTAAGAAAACAATTATTCAAACTTTATTGGCAATATGGTATTTAAACATGTATACACGAAATGTGATAGCATCAGTCTAAATAAAAACTGGTGCGTTGTCATCATAATTCGGATTTGCGGCGGTAACATGTATAATCCACAATAAATTGTTGATCAGAATACAAATCTTCCTCCCATCATTTACTCCATGCTGCCTAAAACAGTTTAAGATTCAACCATGCTTGGTTTTAAAATCGTAGACTATGAAAAAAGAGCTTTCACGATGCCCCAAGGAGGAAAGTAGGGTCCAAATTTTAGAAAAAGTAGTAGATGCCGGGAGTACATCACTGAATGGGGTTCAAAATAGCAAACATAAAATTGCCTCGCCGCTACGTGGCTCGGACTTCGCGGCTCGTGGACGATGCTCCGCATCGTCATTGGGTCAGCCTTAGCAAAAAGGTTAAAATCTAGATCCGCCCCTGCTCATTACTCAAAAAGGTAATTCATAATACATGTATAGTGGGAGAAAAGATGGAATAATTTCTTATTTTTAAAGAGGTCTAGCTTTCGTTGCCTGAAAGAACAATTATCTGAGTTAACGTTCCTGTAAATTATCATCACCATGTTTTTATCAATTTTAATCATTTTCTACTGCAGATACGTGTATTCCTGTGCCCATTGAAGTATGGCGAACGATTTTGAGCTGACGACCGAACTGCCAGGCTATCCCAGCGTAAATTTTACGTATAGACTGGTAGCGGTTGTCCTTTGTGGTCTCATCTGTTGTGCGGGTGTGTGTGGAAATACATTGGTCCTCGTCGCCATCTCGGCCTCACGGAGGCTACAATCCCACAGCAACCGATTCTTGAGCTTCCTAGCCATAACGGGTCTCCTAACCTGCCTCCTCCTGCCGATACAGATTGCCGCTCTCTTAGATGCTAAGTCGGAGTTCTTTCACCTGGCATGCGGCGTTGCAGGAGTGATGTTATACGTTACGCTAGGAGCAAGTGCCTTCACGTTGGTCCTCATTGCTTTCAATCGCTACATCTGCATCACCCAACCCCTGGCCGTCAAAAAGAGGGTGTTTTCGCGTTGCAAGTCCACGGTGATGTTTTTATTTGGAGTCCTCTTTCCTCTCATAACAACTTCGACATTCGTGGTAACCGGAAAAGCCAGAACGGGTCTTGGCAGTTTATATTGCACCATCGCGGAAGGGCCCTTACTGGATATGGTGGCTGGCTCATTCCTACTCATTTGTGTAGTTGTGACACTTATTTTGTATCTTCTTATTGCAAAAGTGGTTCGGTCGCACTCCAGGAGGGTTCTTCCATCTAATCAGGCATTTCAAGAAAGCGGAATACGGTCAGGTATCCGGAGGGGGACGACTTCAAACGAGGCCTGCATTCTCGGTCAACAGGACAGACGTAGTCGTAGAGATCATGACTCCTGCAAAGCGGGCCCAAGCAACCAACCGGCAACGCTTTCGGCCACCCCGGGGATGGCGTTGCGCATTAGAGAGCCTGGCACCTCCAATCCAGATAAGATTTTCGTTCCTGCGACAACACGAATGCCAAATCGTAGCATAACAACGAGAGAACCAATCTCTTGCACCCCTAGGTCTGTCAGTGTTTCGACTATCCAAGCTATAAGCACAATCGTACAGGATCAGGACAGACGTAGTCGTAGAGATCATGACTCCTGCAAAGCAGGCCCAAGCAACCAACCGGCAACGCTTTCGGCCACCCCGGGGATGGCGTTGTGCATTCAAGAGCCTGGCACCTCCAATCCAGATGAGATTTTCGTTCCTGCGACAACACGAATGCCAAATCGTAGCATAACAACGAGAGAACCAATCTCTTGCACCCCTAGGTCTGCCAGTGTTTCGACTATCCAAGCTATAAGCACAATCGTACAGGATCAGGAGGGAACTACAAGAAGGCCCAACCAAGGGCGTCTTGCGCCACTCCCAAAACCGTACGTAGCACCTGTACCATTGTTCAAACTTGAGACAGAGGTCGCGAAGAACATGGTCCTGATCGTCCTGGCTTTCATAATCGCAGTAGCCTTCACCTTAATTTGCATCCTCATTCATGTGCATCCCATCTATGATCTCTTTGCATACGTTGTGCTCAGTGCAAACAGCAGTATTAACCCTATCATATATGGATGGAGGCATCCGCTTCTGAAACGAACCTTCCTACATATTTTGAGATGGAGGTTGGAGGAAATTGATCAACCAACGAGATGGGTCAGGAGACGCATTTATTGAACGGATGTTACTCTTTAGTTAGTCTTTCCTTTGTGAAATCGACAGTCTAGAATTAACACTTCAAATCAGTCATGTAATACATATTTTATCAGATGTGAAATCAAGAGAAGGATTGCACAAAATCAACTTTCTCCAAGTTAGAAAACATATTAAAGAATAAGTAGCTGAAGATGTAGACGAGACCGCGCGTACTTAATTGCTATGTGTATCCAGTTCTGATGTAGGAATGTGAAGCTTGGACCCTGACATTAGACCTAAGAAAGCGACTGGAAAGTTGTGAAGTTTGGTTCCTGAGAAGGACGATTAGAATTTCATGGACAGAAAGAGTTTCTAATAATGAGGTATTTGCCATGGCAGGAACAAGACGGAAGCTTCTGAAAAATACAAGAGGTCGACAGCTGAGCCTCTTGGGTCATGTTATTCGAAAGAATGGTTTGGAAAATCTTGCACTGACTAGAAGAATAGAGGGGAGGAGGAGTAGGGGTAAAAGGAGGATTCTGTGGATGAGTAGCTTAAAGAATGGGATATCTAAAAGTGGAATTGATCTCGGGGAGAATAAATTACTTCAAACAATATGGGACAGGGAGTTGTGGCATTTCATGGTCGCCAACGTCTCAGGACATGGCACGTAAAGAAGAAGAAGAAGCAGATGTGAACATACTGACTCAATTGCAGGAGCATGCGTCTTTTAATTTTTTTAAACAGATGATATGGCGTCATGTAAATTTGGATCACCATTTAAAACCAATCTTGGGGAGTTCTACCCGCAGTGAATCGTCATTTCGAAAAGACGTTTTTAAACATCCTCCTGAATTGTTATCATGTAAACATTATGAGCTGTGGGAGAGTTGCAGTTGTAGTAGTTCTATTTCAAATTAATGTCGTTATGTTCATGGGGGGGGGGGGGGGGGCGGGGGTTTGCATCCCCCATAATTTTAGATGGGGGATAGCGTGTGTAATCTCCCCCTCCCCATATTTTACAGGGCCTCCTTGCAAGAAGAAGGGGAAAAGGAAGACAATTGTATGTAATTATTTTGCACTACAACAATGTATGATAGGCTTTTTAGAGCACTAAAATGCAACATTTAAGCACTTTTAACACGTTTTACAGAGGTAGAAACAGAGTGTCATTACTTTATGAACTGTTAACTTCTAAATAACCAGATAACTGATTTGTTTCATACCTTGGATATCATACCTTGGAAGAAGGCATAAAGTTTTACAAAACTGATTTGCCCCTCGGTGTCCGCTTAGTGGGTTACTCTTGAATTTGGCGTTGTGCAGTTACGGATGAACATGGACAGTTGAATAGTTCATCAGGATTAAACTTGTCCTTCTTCAGTGACCAGTTCTTGTCAAGATTTGATTTGAAAGGATTAAGTGATGGACTTTCTGCTACATATGATGGGAGACCATTCCATTCGTTTACTACTCTCTGTGGAAAAGAGCTCTGCCTCAATTGAGATTTTACTTGTTTCTTTTGTAGTTTGAACTGGTGACCTCTTGTTACTGTGACAGTGGTACGATGAAAGAAATTAGTTGACTGGAGGTCGTCGTTATTTTACAGTATTACAGTGCGTCCCAGAAAAAACGAAACCGAGAAGTATCGATGTTCTATCATAACTTAATCACAACTATAATTAATGAATGATACATATTTAGAAAGCTTAGAGTCTCCTCTTTCATGTGATGCTACTCAGATAATGCATATTTCACGCATGAGTGATTAAAAGCAATTTGAAGGAAGGAAACCAAAAAGACATTTGGCGGGCGGTATCTGAATTTCGAAGAAAAAATCCTATTTCTAGAAAGTTGAGTTTCTGCCCTTTCATATGACACCTCAATCAGGAAAAATGAGCGAGGAATGACAAAGTTCTGTTTGTTTAAAGTAGTGCTTGCATTTCCATAATTTTATTAAACGAATTCGTTTTCACTGGCTGCCTGCCGTATCAATAAACGAAATTAACAAAAGACTTAACTCCGTTTCGTTGACAATCAGCCGTAGACGAGAGTCTTCATGCATGGCTGATTGTCAACGAAACGGAGTTAAGTCTTTTGTAAAATCTGCTTTTTGCTACGGCAGGCACCCAGTGAAAACGAATTCGTTTGTTAAAATTATGAAAATGTAAGGGCTACTTTAAACAAACAGAACTTTGTTATTCCTGGCTCATTTTTCTTGATTGAGGTATCATATGAAAGAGCAGAAAATGAACTTTCTAGAAATATGAATTTTTCTTTGAAATTCAGATACCGCCCGCCAAATTACTTTTTATTTTCCTTCTTTCAAATTAATTTTAATCACTTATGCATGAAATATATATCACGTGAGTAGCATCAACTGAAAGAAGAGACTCTAAGCTTTCCAAATATGTATCATTCATTAATTATGGTTGTGATTAAGTTATGATAAAACATCGATACTTCTCGGTTTCGTTGTTTCTGGGACGCACTGTATAAATATATTTCATTTTGTACTCCAAATTAGTGACTATGAGAGTAGTATATGTGTACTAAGTTAAATGTATATATAAAGAGAGAAATTACTACACAAGACGTAGACGGTAGTAACAGTGGTAGTCATCTATTGTAAATACGTTCAAATCTCATAAAATTTCGATATAAGAAACTAAATATCCATACTTTCTGTTGTTTCTACTTTTCATGATACCCAAACTATATATTGCCTTAAAGATAAAGACCAGTTCTGGTCATGCGATTGCATTGTGGAAGAAACGTTGTGGAATCGATCAGAAAAGGTTGATCATCTAGCATATAAGTATTGGTGTGTACTGCAATGTTCTGGAATCATCAAAATGATAAGAAATTTGGCCCAGTCTTCGTAAAGTTACAAGCACTGTACACAGAAAGATGTAAATGGGACTACGCACACGTGCGCAACGCGTGCGTTTATCTCTCACACACCAATAGATAAACTAATTTACCAAATATATCAATTAGTAGGTGGTTTCCCGGCAAAATTGTTATCATTATGTATTAGTCAAAACATATTCTTTCACATGATTGGTAATACGAGCTTCCATTTCATTTTTTGAAATTGGGGCGTTTCCAATACTGGTCTTTACCTTAAAAGGCAAAAAAAAAAAAAAAAAAAAAAACAGAAACAAAATAATAATTTTAGTTTTGTTCTTGCTTTAAAATACCCACATACTTTGAAAATGAGGGCTATTACTTTTAAGTTACTCTTGATTTACTTACAACCATGTACCCGATATCTTGGATGTTTATTTTGACCTAATGTATGTATTGTGTCCCAATGTATGTATTTTTTCCTAATGTTGTTCGTTTCATATTGACAGCAACCGAACTTCTGGATTTGTATTAATAAACTTGAATTTGAATTTGAATTTGAATTTGAATTTGTAATAGAAGTAGTGAATCTTAAAGAAACCACTTCCAAAAGTTATCTTGCTCTGAAAAGCAAGTTTCAACATCCAAAACATACATTTTCCCGCTCGGTTATAAAGCTCGCTCTCAAATTCATGAAAAAAGTGTTTATTGTACTCTGCAAACTCTCGATCACAAGGCTGCGAATCGATGGGCTGGGGAGGGGGTAGGAGGGGAGGGGGGGGGGGTAAGGGCAGGTATTTATCTAATTTTTAGATTCATCTGATATTATTGCTACAGGATCCACAATTTTATTCTAATTTCAATTCTTTTACTTCGGATTTATTCGTTTTCCTTTTCAAAGTGTCATTCCTGCACTTTCCTAGTAAACACTTCCAAAGCTGTAGGTGTTTCTTGATGTATTTTTTAATAATTTGTATAGCACAGCTACTATTGTTCATAAAGGCTAGTTAAGATTTCATGCCTTAAAATAAAAAAGGGTCGCGTTGTTTTGTTTGTTTTACGTGTGACTGAATGGCAACTGCGCTTATTAATTCAGTGAGGTCTATGTTGTGAGACACAGAAATGTAAAGCGTATTACACTTTATACATCATCATACATAAACAAATACGGTTTTGCCGTTTAGAAAAAACATTTTCGATCTCGTGTGCTCTCGGTCTATTCGGATTTTCCCCTAACATATCTCAATTACAATGTCAAGCCGACCCCATACTGACACCAACCCGACTAGTTCATTGCCATTCGGGGGATTGAAGGGTAGTTTTTATTCGTATTCCATGCTGAATTAACAAAGCATAAAACATTTTACAAAATATTATAATTTATTTAAGTAATATGGAAGTAAATAATCGCAAGTCCTCCAATCAATCGCAAGTTTGCATTCTCCCATCAGTTATCAGTTTACATCTGTGAATGGATATCTATCTGAAAAGAGACCAATTATTTGTGGTGTCCCGCAGGGCTCGGTTCTGGGCCCATTATTATTAAATGATATGTCAAAGTGTTAACTGTTGTGAAGTAGCACTATTATGCTGACGATACATGCTTATATACATCAACAAAAGATCCACAGTAAGCTGTACGTGATTTGAATAAAGACCAAATAAGTTTATCTCATTGGTTATCTGAAAATAAGCTGATAGTTAATCTGAAAAAATGTGAGGCCATGTTAATGGGATCAGCTCAACGCCTGAATAAAATGTAACATGAATTTGATAACTCTGATATATTTGTTGATGGCATAACAAATTCAACAAGTCGAACGTTGTAAATATTTGGGAGTGGTTATCGATAGGAATTTGCTGTGAAAAATCACGTTGAGTATGTTGTATGTTGAGAAAAAAGTTATAAAATAACTCCGACCATACATTAATAAGAATACGGCACTGTTGTTCTATAAATCCATCTTGCAGGGCCACTTTGATTACTGCAGTCCTGTTTGGACAAATACCTGTAAAAGCTTACAAATTCTGCAAAATAGAGCACTTCGTACAGTGTTAAAAGTGGATTATTTGTTTCCTTCAAATGATTTGTACCGATTACTAAAACTAGACCGTCTGAATGAGCGTTGGTCAAAACACCTATAGCTTGTATCATGTATCGATCAATTCACAAACTCTGCCCAGCCTATCTTTGCAATGTTTTTCTTTCATTCAATCAAAGTATAATATAAGATCTGGCCCACGTAAGTTGAAACTCACCTAACCCAAAACGAATTACGGTAAACGTTCACTTGTCTATCGAGGTTCATAGCTGTGGAATTCACTTAAATAATCACCGTCGCTCAATCAGTAGTCTCAATACAAGCATTTAAACGCTTCTTTCGGAGTACCCCCTTCCGATGATTTTTGTTGTCGTTTGATTTGTTTTGTACGCAACAATTTTATACTTGGTTTTCCCTTTCTCCTCTTTATTCCTTGTTTCTTTCTTTCCCCTATTCTACACTTCTCATTTTTCTTTATTTATATATAATGGTTTCGTTTGATTGTTTTTGTTTGTTTGTTTGTCATCGTTATCATATTTCAAATGTATTTTATCAAAAAATTGTATTTTCATCTTGTGGATGGACCCCTTTGAAGACCAGCTTTTAGCTGAATAGGGTGATGCTTCCCTTATGTTGAAAATAAATAAATAAAATAAATAAATACAAAATAGTTGCGATTGATATCAGTCGCAAATTAGTTGCGATTAATATCAACTCCTTATAAGACGGGGTCCTGGTGTTGATCTCTTCTGTGTGACTGGTGTATCATGATTACTCACTGATTAGTGGCATGCTGTCCGAAGTCCGCGGTATCGTTTCGGCGACGAGAAGCAGAAACACCGTCATCGAGAGCGTCAACGTGACGCTGAGACTGGCCTTGATGACGCCGACGTGGTAGGGCATGAGAAACCCGACCATGGAGAGTGCGGAAAGAAGGACGATGGGCATGACGAGCTTATTACTAATAGTAAAAGGATTTCCGAAGTAGTTTAAGATACATGGTTATGTCAACGTAGCGGTCATGACAGCTCTCGTATCACTCGACGTTACGCTTGAAATAGGCATCTGGAGAATAGAGAAAAAGAAAGATAGATAGAGGGGGCGAGGGATGGATTGCGGTTTGAGGAGATGGAGAGGAAAGAAGATATCAAAAATGGGACAAAGGGGAATCGTGGGAGATGGGGGATAAATAAACAGAGGGGGTGGGAGCGGAGGTCAGAGAGAGAGAGAGAGAGAGAGAGGTGATGAACCAAATGGTGAATATTTAAAAATTTAAATAGCCGTCATCCAGGCTTTGCCTTTACTTGTATTGAATAAATAGTATTCGAGTCGCTTTCTAGCGATTTTTAATGAGATGTACTGTAATTAGAAACATAATTATTATATGCCTAGATTATTGCATGGAGACAGCAAAAGAAAAATCAATATTATTTTCATATATGGAAGTATGCTCCGGCGTAAATCTTCCTACATGATAGATGTGAGTGTGCATTACTAATCGAAAGATTTCGCTCTGTAGGATACATCTGAATTATATATATATTTTTAAATATTCAGGTTGCCCACCTATTATTATTGTTACGTCCTTCACCATTGCAACCACTTCAATCAACATTTTTTTTTTTTTTTTTTTTATGGGAACCTATTATCTACAAGCTGTGCTTTTCAATAGGTTCCTCACATTTCACCCTGTATAACCTACTATTCAATACAATTAAGTTCGACCTCTTTTCAAAGAATTGATTATAGAATGTGACACTTTAAAGTATATTTCATATTATGTTCTAATTTTGTCAATTATAGGAATTCTTTTTTGTGAAATGTGAAACAAAATAAACTTGAACTTCAAACTTGATCCGTACCTGAGATGGCAGATCTCGTAGTCAAAGGGAAAGTACCGGATTCGAATGTTGCAGGTGCTGCTCTGGGGGATGGCTTGGACGTCAGGCGGATGAGCCAATTGTGGTTTATAGTGATGTTGACTGAGCTCGAGTTGCCGAAGGCGTAGTCCTTGGGCTTACCCCTACGGAGTGTGTGGGCCCATTTACAAATAGTTTTGTTGTCATGGGGGTGGGGGATGATGCAGAAAGAGCGGGAGTAAGAAAAGTGAAAAGGAAGAGAGATGATAGATAGAGAGAGAGAGAGTGAAAGAGAGAGAGAGAAAGAGAGAGAGAGAGGGGGGGGGGGGGTAATGGAAGAGAGAAAGAAAGAAAAAACGAGGAAGAGCATAAGTTACAGAATTTGTTAAGTTTACACTCTACACGATGACTTAAAATTAGAAAATCATGGTTCTCTTGAAATTGCTTTATATTAGGATGTTTCATCAGTCCGTTCAGAGTTCAATGACCAAATGACATAGCATGGACGCAATCAAGCCACAAGTTATTCGCAAACTTTCTATACAAAAAAGCTTAAGAACAATTTCAATACCCTGTTCATGTATTTCCCATATCAATCAAAGCTTATGTTTCTATGTTCATGTTCATGTAACACGTCATTATAATGTTGCACATTTCAAATGGTGATTGATAAGTCTATTGAAATTACCTTTAAGGGTGATTGTGGTTTTTTCTCGATTGTCTTTATGACCACCTTTACGCATGCGCAGTGCCCACCTCTACACCGTGACAAAACAACACAACTTTTAACTGTTAGTAGTTCTGAGCTTTGTTAGAAAATGGTATTATCAGTGATTTGCCACTAGTCCAAAAGCTTGTTTGTTTCCCTTTGCAATGATAACCCAATTTCTAGTAATTTGAAGGTATGCTTTACATCTAGATTTTGGGGGCAGATGTGGGGCGAAGTTAAATCTGCAAAGTGTTTTGTTCTTAGTACCAGCCCCCCCCCCCCCCACTCCAGGAACGGAGGGACCGCAGGTGTGTTCCCAAAATCTCCGGCTAGTAACAAAGAAAAAGATCTGCCCGTATTGACTTTAAACACCGGAGTTTTGCTGAAGGGGGGGGGGGGGGGGTACTGAAAAGGCGCGTATATTCTTTTTTCCTTTTTTCTTCATCTATTGATTCATTACAGTGATTCATTACGTCATTCAAACATGATATTTATGGGTTACACTGGCCAGGAGGGTACTGAAATTCAGTGCCTTGATTAAGTCCTTGCTTATGGCACTGTTTTTTTTTAACTATGACCAAATAGCTTAATGACCCTTTGACAGCCTGAAACTTTACAAAGATAAAGAATTATAAATCAGTTACAACTTTTTCTTGTAGCATGGACCTAGGTTAACCTCCCATAGCTTAACGAAAAATATTTAGCGTTGCTTTATGTGCATGAGGTATCCCTGAACAGCCAATTGTTTACGGAATTTTGTAACAAAATTGACATACCTTTTTGGTTGGAGCCGAAAAAAATATATACCCACAAGCAATATGTTTTTTTTCTATTGATGATTAATGAGCATGGGTGGATCTTAAAGAAAGTTAACAGTAATCTGAATTAACTCCTGTATTTTGATAGAACAGTGCTATTGAAAATGGTGTTTCGGACGTTACATTTTCCGTAAACAATGTAGGCCCTCATTTAACCCACTAGAACAATCATTTAATGAGATTGTTTATGGTTTGAATAAGCTTATTAGTTATTCCAAGTCATTAAATTAAAAGAAAATATAATTTAATTGTAGTAGCGCTTATATTATAAATATATTCAAGATTTGAAAAAGTTGTCTCATTTTCCGTAAACAATTTTGTAACGTCCGAAACAACTTTCAATTTGAAGTAGCAGAAAATATATGAACTGCAGGACCTATCTTTCGTAACATTTTTTAAACATTTCATGGCGGCTACCCACCAAAAAAAAGAAATTTGCAATACATCATTACAATACTATTTTATAGTTAAAACCAATTTTCCGTTAACAGTTGTAACGTCCGAAACAAATGTAACGTCCGAAACAAAAAATACCAAATAAATGATGATAATCCATATTTGAGGGTATCTGGAGTGAATAAATCATTAAGAAATAAGTTATTATAAGTCTTAACACAAGTCAAAACACAAATCAGGTCTTTCAAATCCAATAATTTTGTGTAAACTCAAGAAGGGTGTTTCGGACGTTACACTATTTGATTGTTAACACATAGTTTGCAAATGTCAACTAATTATCGATCATATGTGCAAGTTACGATTTCACAATGCACACTCCTGTTAAAAACACTATTTTGATAATATCATTTAGATCTAAATATAGAAATATGAAATATATGATGCAAAAAATCTAATTTTCCGTAAAATATCTAAATTTTCTGCAAAATTGACTTATAAAACATAAATATTGAAGCCACACTTTGTGGTGCAAGGCATTCCTGGCTGCTTTAGTATATCCTTAATTGTAATTTATCAGAAAAAATCTCAATAAAAGTGACTCATAAAAATTATTCAGCCATTTTAACAGCACTTTCTGTTATGCTGTTAGCACGTTTCGGATGTTACATTAAACTGTTAACAGACATTTTCATACTTTAACTAGTTCAAATGAGGGGCAAAGATAGATGTGAGAATAGCAAATTTCAATTTTTCAACCTCTCCTCTTGCTATTTACATTGCTGTGTGTTTGCAAATCATCACGTTTTCATTTTTACAGAGGTTGTTCCAAATTATGTCATATAACCAAAGATTGTATGGTCAATCTAAACTATTTGGTAGGTTACAAAAGCTAAAAATCACCCACTTAAGCAATACCCAGTGTACATGTACATGACACGGGTATGATACAGGTATATAAAGTTGAGAAAATCAAGCAAATTAAAAGGTTTTTCTAAAAATTTATGGGAAATATGGATTTTCATTTGAAAATACCTTTTAAAAAGGGCACTCAGTACACGTAACTAATCTGTGTAGAAAGTACATACATGTATAAAAGAAAAGGGCATTACCAGTAATACCTTATTTAATGATCCTAAACATATACATGTAGTATCTTCCTCAAATGTATGCATACATACAAAATGTATAAGCTAGTGTAGGGATTTATTTTGAACTTCTGAAACTCCCATGATTCATCCCTTTCATATTAATAGGTCATCCCTCATTCACATTCACCCTTTTCATCCACCATCCTTTCATCTGTCTATCTCTCTCTCATTGGTTTCAATGTTCACCTGATGCAGTCAAGCTTATATAGTATAATTTACATATACTATGAATATTCAATATATACCCTTTATTTATGTTTGAATATTCAAGAATACTTTGTGATGTTGATTTATACTTGTATGGGACTATATGAATATTTATTGATTTATTCTACTTTGCATGGAATGTATGTGGAATGCTACATAGAATGCTGTAATGCTTTTACACATTAAAACCTGGTCAGTTAGCTAGTAGTTATCAATCCTACAACATGTCTGCTGGACTGCCTCTGTATTAAGAGTGCTAGGAATTATCTGTTAGAACCGCAACCCTACACTAGTGTGAAATATAAATGGGCTGTCCGTTTTTTTTTTTTTTTTCAATCAACCCATCCATTCATCAATCGGTCATCAATTAAATAAATAAATAAATACTTATTTAAGAGCATTAAAACATATTGTCGTTTGAAACAGCCTCCTAATACAAATAGTGGTAAAGGATGATTGTTACTACAGTAGTATTATAACCTAAAACATACACAATTTTAAAATACATCAAAATGTCTCATTCTCGAGATGTACATACATTAGGATTCACTTATTTCTTATTACCGTACTTACATGACTGGGGGTACTTTTTTTATAGTTTTATTTTTTTAAAGATTTGTCAATGTTTCAGTGCTTACATACATGTATGTGTTAGTGATATTATTGAATGACACACTATATAGTTGAAGGCAAAGAACATTAGCAAGCTGTTTAAACATCTATATTGTAGAGTTTGTAGAAATTGATGATCTCATTGAAATGTTAACATCGTGTAACATCCGAAACAAACCATAGTATACATTTCACACTGTTGTTCATAACATGCAATAAAGAGTATGTTTCTAAGTGAATTTTCTAAGGAGTTTTGATGACTGCAATTGCTATTAGCTCATTATTTCACTCTGTTAGATCACATAAGCATTTTAAACTACCGGTACACGTTCTTGAAATGAATAATATACCTTACATAAATTGAGTGGTCGATGAAGACAAACTTGGTATACATGTTTGTGCTAAACTAATTAAAACTGCACAATTTTGTTTCATAAATGTTACAGAGGTCAATAATACCTAAAGAAAAGCAATTAACTTGAATAAAGTTGTAATGTTAACAGTGTGTAACGTCCGAAACATCAGTGGTGTGCCATATGAAAATTATTAGGCAATGCACTGTTTCCCAATTTTTTTGCATGTATTTACCTTATCATCAGTTGTTATAATAAAATAAGTTTGACTTGAGAAAAAAGCATTTTACCTATTGAAATAAAAACTTGTTATTGTCAAAACCCTAATTTAGAGCTATTTTTCACTTTCAAGGGATACAAAATCTGTATTTTTCAAGATAGAAACTCAACAATTTGCATGAATAATCTCTGAAACATATTCTTAAAGACCCAACATATTTAAAGGTGTAGTTAATAGCAAATGAGTTTTATATCACAGTTATTAGATATGCTATAGTTCACAATAAAATTGTAAAAACTCAAAATATTCATATCTGGTGAATAAATAAGGAGATAGATTAAGGTCCAGAATTTGCATTTCTCAAAAATATGATTAGTCCTGATCCTAAAAATACAAGTTTGAAGTGAGTAAACATAATTTCATTTTGGACCCATTTGTGGACACATTTGGTATAAGTTAAAAAAACCAGTGCCTTATGCCTAAGTCACATTTAAACCGGGCCCCGTACGATTCTCCCTACCCGGCGGCTTGCCGTGGATTCAGAGACCGTACGGGAACCGTCCGATTTTCATTTCTACGGCATGTGTGGTCACATATTCTGCGGCGCCCGGGAGGTGCCCGGAGAAAATTGGTCGAGTGAAATGCAAGGCGCCCGTAAGGGTGCCGGCAGGGTGCCGACCGAGTGCCGACCGGTAACCTTACGGGCTCTGTCCGATGACCAGGTGTACCGATGGGTCCCGGAAGGTGCCCTGCCGGGGCCCGGCCAGGGTCCTCAAGGCGCCCGGCTGGGTGCCGTGCGGTGCACTGAACTACAGAGCGAGTCAGAAAAATTGTCCCACTTTTTAAAAGTTGTATTGTTTGAAGTATGAATATTTAATCATGGGTTTCATGATATATCTTGATAGAGCATGATCCTCCTAATACATTTAGGTACCATTTTCATTTGAATCTCTGCATGCATCACTGAATAAAATATCCAGAAATGGACAATACTAAATTGAAATTGAATTGAAATTGAATATCAGACAATCTTTACAAGACTGCCAGACCTCACTTGCGCCAAGTTACTGGGTGAGGAATAAAACAGTGCATTGAACAAAGGCAGTCAGACACGCGTACACGCACATGCACCCACACACACACACACACGCACATACACATACACACACACACACACACACACACGTGCACACGCACATAAATGAGCATTCCATTCCTGACAAGGCCCACCCAAACTGTTACTTTTTGTCGGGAATTCTTGTTATCGTACGATAAGTTGAGTGGCCGCTGTCCTCTTGGTGCGTATTGGCGGATGTTGTGCTTCATGATGATGATGATGATGATGATGATGATAATGATGATGATGAAGATTAAGATGATGGCAATGATGATGATGATGACATGATGGTGGTAGTGAATGTGTACAAAAGGGAAAGATTTTTATGGTTATGCCACTTAAACATTCAGTGATCTTGATAAAAATCAATGCTCAATCACAAAAGGGGTAAGTATGAAACAATTGTCACCGTGTGTGTTGTGTGTGCGTATGTGTGTGCGTGCGTGTGTGTGTGTGTGTGCGTGTGCGTGCGCGTGTGTTTGTGTATTTTTGTCTGTCTGGCTAATTGGATAATTGAAAAAAAGTGGCTGTCCTTGTTCAAAACATTATTTTATTCCTCACCCAGCAACTTGGCTCAATTAAGTGAGATCGATCTAGCAGTCTTGTAAAGATTGTCTGATGTTCAGTCATGCATGCAGAGATTCAAATGAAAATGGTACCTAAATGTACTGGGAGGATAAATCTATCAAGACATATCATGAAACTCATGATTAAATATTCATACTTCAAACAATACAACTTTTAAAAAGTGGAACATTTTTTCCGACTCACTCTGTAGGTGTCCTCTGGTATCCGCATCTCCTGTATTTAAAACTGCGTTGTACATTTCGAGATGCCGCCGTGAGAAACCCGCATGGGCAATATTCATTTTAAATGGCCCCCGGACGGCAGACGCCTATTGTTGTGCATATCACCCTTGAGCACCGCAAGGCGCCCGTAAAGATTTTTCATGAAAATTGACCCCCAAATTCGTGAGGGGCCCGTCCGGGCACCGTCCGGAGCCCGCACGGGACCCGTAAGGTGCCCCACGGGCCCTTTACGGGCTTTCTACGGGCTAACGGTCAGATAAAAACGCCGGGAGAATTGGGAGCAGCCGACTCAGCACCACGGCGCCCGTACGGCTTAGAAAACTGTCCCGGCGCCCGTAGGAATTTGACGGCAGCCGGCCGGACACCGGCCGGAAATTCCCAAAATGTCTGTTTTTACTCGCCGTACGGGCCCCGGAGTGTATATGTGACAGAGGCATTAATTACTGCGCGTGTTTGGAGTTTTTAACGATCATTTTCTTTGTAAGGAAGAAACCTTATATTGATTTATGTCTTCGGTTATTTGTTGTTTCGAAATGAGATGCGTCAAATTTAAAAGCAGTTCCCATTGAACATTCGACTAATATATGTGATAATGCCTTTGGAACGGTTGAAAGTATAGGAATATTCTTTGGCAACCTTGTCGTGTTTAGTCGGGGCGATCCGCCACCTGATAGCCAAACCACCTCGCTTTCCCGGCAGTGGGCCATGCATGATAGTGACTCAGAATCAGAGGCTGCACTGAAAATAGTAAGTAAAGCTTTTTTGCCTTTTCCATTATATCCGTAAGAAATATATTAATCTTCACTTTTGTGTGAAGATTAAAGGGAAAGTTGAGTTTGTAGTGTTCCATACACCCATTTATTGTGGGGTCAACAAACTTTTAGAAATTGCAAGTTATCGGCATTTCCTTCCTTCATTTTTATCGGCACTTCCTTTTTGTCTTGTAAATTGCGTGCATATTTTAAGTAACCTCCCACCTGCGATAAGACATGGTCTCCATGGCTTGTTTTTCTCTATTAAGCGCCAATCACGTTCCATAGTCTTGTGTTTTGGGCTAGCAGCGTGATTATCGCCACTCATTCCATATGTACTCATCGGAGATACACGTGTGCACGGTTTAGTCATTTGTCAGCGCATCACTTCGTACTTCCTTACTTCATACATATAGCGTACGACTTTTGCGACTTTGTATTTCTCGGCTTATTTAATCGTCCGCGTTAGTATTTTCTTCTTCGCTGGATTAAATACGAGTCTTTATTTGTTTAATTCGCCAAGTAGGCTATTCACTCATTTTCTTCGGTTTACGCTTGGGCTAGCCAGAGGCAGCCATTTTGTTTCTGGACACATCTTGTTATTGTATATATATTCCTGGTAGTTTTGGTTTTCGTCGAAGCTTCCGACAAGATTTTGTATTGCCTTGTTTGAATTGATAGAGTGTTTCGTCGTCGAGACAACGTAGTGAATTCGTCGAGAAGACACTTCTAGTTTTGGGATCATTTCCAGTCTCCTTATCACTTCCAGTTTTCCTAGTTCCTTATCGGTGAGTTCAAATTACAATACCACTTTCTTTTCTCACGTCTTTTTAGTTGAACCTGCACTTTGGTTCTACAAGTTCTATTGCAGAGGGCGCTACACAAAATATTCTTTTTGTGAGATAATGAAAAACTGAGTGTCAAATTTGAAAGAACATAATATTTAAATGACAAAATCATCTTTGTTTCATCAAAATCGGTTCAGAGACGGCTGAAATATAACGATTTCTAATACTTGTGTACTACCACAAATATTAGGTATTTTGAAAAAATTGAAAAAACCGTTGAAAAAATGAAATAACGCCTTTTATGTCCTATTTCAGCCAATGCCGATGTTGGCTTTTTTGTTGGCATTTTCGTGTTGCTTATATTACGCATAACCAGCCGGCCCATGTATTGTTATTTTTAATTAAATAATTAATTAAAGGTCACAATGTTTTTTTGAAAGTGGAGCTCAATTGGTATGCTCGTATTGGCTAAATTTCACACATTTTGAGGTCTAAAATTACCTTCATAGCAATTTTAGGTTCTAAAAGGGCACTAGAAATGTCCTAGATAAGAATAAGAGCAATAACCATGCACTTTAAAGGCATTAATTTTGCGGTCTGAAAACAGAACTCAACTATCCCTTTAATATATTTCTTAAGGATTTGCACTGTTGCCGGTGAAGATGGAATTTTTTCTTTCACCTCTTTTCATTCAATTTTATTAGTAAATGGTTTTGACAAAATGGTTTATTCTTGATAGATAATGTTTATATCTTCTCAGAACTCTACTGATCGATTTGGTGAGTCTTAGAGATTGAACGATATAGTACTGAAAAGAAATAATCTTTTTATTTACCAATACATTTTTTTAAATCAATAGTTAATGAAAAGAGGTAAGAAAACAATTATTCAAACTTTATTGGCAATATGGTATTTAAACATGTATACACGAAATGTGATAACATCAGTCTAAATAAAAACTGGTGCGTTGTCATCATAATTCGGATTTGCGGCGGTAACATGTATAATCCACAATAAATTGTTGATCAGAATACAAATCTTCCTCCCATCGTTTACTCCATGCTGCCTAAAACAGTTTAAGATTCAACCATGCTTGGTTTTAAAATCGTAGACTATGAAAAAAGAGCTTTCACGATGCCCCAAGGAGGAAAGTAGGGTCCAAATTTTGAAAAAAAGTAGTAGATGCCAAGAGCACGTCACTGAATGGGGTTCAAAATAGCAAACATAAAATTGCCTCGCCGCTACGTGGCTCGGACTTCGCGGCTCGTGGACGATGCTCCGCATCGTCATTGGGTCAGCCTTAGCAAAAAGGTTAAAATCTAGATCCGCCCCTGCTCATTACTCAAAAAGGTAATTCATAATACATGTATAGTGGGAGAAAAGATGGAATAATTTCTTATTTTTAAAGAGGTCTAGCTTTCGTTGCCTGAAAGAACAATTATCTGAGTTAACGTTCCTGTAAATTATCATCACCATGTTTTTATCAATTTTAATCATTTTCTACTGCAGATACGTGTATTCCTGTGCCCATTGAAGTATGGCGAACGATTTTGAGCTGACGACCGAACTGCCAGGCTATCCCAGCGTAAATTTTACGTATAGACTGGTAGCGGTTGTCCTTTGTGGTCTCATCTGTTGTGCGGGTGTGTGTGGTAATTCATTGGTCCTCGTCGCCATCTCGACCTCACGGAGGCTACAGTCCTACAGCAACCGATTCTTGGGCTTTCTAGCCATAACGGATCTCCTAACCTGCCTCCTCCTGCCGATACAGATTACCGCTCTCTTAGATGTTAAGTCGGAGTTCTTTAACCTGGCATGCGGCGTTGCAGGAGTGATGGCATACACTACACTGGGATCAAGTGCCTTCACGTTGGCCCTCATTGCTTTCAATCGCTACATCTGCATCACCCAACCCCTGGCCGTCAAAAAGAGGGTGTTTTCGCGTTGCAAGTCCACGGTGATGTTTTTATTTGGAGCCCTCTTTCCTCTCATAACAACTTCGACATTCGTGGTAACCGGAAAAGCCAGAACGGGTCTTCTCGGCAGTTTATATTGCACCATCGCGGAAGGGCCCTTACTGGATATGGTGGCTGGCTCATTCCTACTCATTTGTGTAGTTGTGACACTTGTCTTGTATCTTCTTATTGCAAAAGTGATTCGGTCGCACTCCAGGGGGACGACTTCAAACGAGGCCTGCATTCTCGGTCAACAGGACAGACGTAGTCGTAGAGATCATGACTCCTGCAAAGCGGGCCCAAGCAACCAACCGGCAACGCTTTCGGCCACCCCGGGGATGGCGTTGCGCATTAGAGAGCCTGGCACCTCCAATCCAGATAAGATTTTCGTTCCTGCGACAACACGAATGCCAAATCGTAGCATAACAACGAGAGAACCAATCTCTTGCACCCCTAGGTCTGTCAGTGTTTCGACTATCCAAGCTATAAGCACAATCGTACAGGATCAGGACAGACGTAGTCGTAGAGATCATGACTCCTGCAAAGCAGGCCCAAGCAACCAACCGGCAACGCTTTCGGCCACCCCGGGGATGGCGTTGTGCATTCAAGAGCCTGGCACCTCCAATCCAGATGAGATTTTCGTTCCTGCGACAACACGAATGCCAAATCGTAGCATAACAACGAGAGAACCAATCTCTTGCACCCCTAGGTCTGCCAGTGTTTCGACTATCCAAGCTATAAGCACAATCGTACAGGATCAGGAGGGAACTACAAGAAGGCCCAACCAAGGGCGTCTTGCGCCACTCCCAAAACCGTACGTAGCACCTGTACCATTGTTCAAACTTGAGACAGAGGTCGCGAAGAACATGGTCCTGATCGTCCTGGCTTTCATAATCGCAGTAGCCTTCACCTTAATTTGCATCCTCATTCATGTGCATCCCATCTATGATCTCTTTGCATACGTTGTGCTCAGTGCAAACAGCAGTATTAACCCTATCATATATGGATGGAGGCATCCGCTTCTGAAACGAACCTTCCTACATATTTTGAGATGGAGGTTGGAGGAAATTGATCAACCAACGAGATGGGTCAGGAGACGCATTTATTGAACGGATGTTACTCTTTAGTTAGTCTTTCCTTTGTGAAATCGACAGTCTAGAATTAACACTTCAAATCAGTCATGTAATACATATTTTATCAGATGTGAAATCAAGAGAAGGATTGCACAAAATCAACTTTCTCCAAGTTAGAAAACATATTAAAGAATAAGTAGCTGAAGATGTAGACGAGACCGCGCGTACTTAATTGCTATGTGTATCCAGTTCTGATGTAGGAATGTGAAGCTTGGACCCTGACATCAGACCTAAGAAAGCGACTGGAAAGTTGTGAAGTTTGGTTCCTGAGAAGGACGATTAGAATTTCATGGACAGAAAGAGTTTCTAATAATGAGGTATTTGCCATGGCAGGAACAAGACGAAAGCTTCTGAAAAATACAAGAGGTCGACAGCTGAGCCTCTTGGGTCATGTTATTCGAAAGAATGGCTTGGAAAATCTTGCATTGACTAGAAGAATAGAGGGGAGAAGGAGTCACTATGAACATGACTGACAAAGAAAGCGGACAAAATATACAGTTCCTCAGGTAGATAAAGGAACATCCCTTCACTGCTATTATGTAAAAATGTGTAGAACAGGTGTCACATGCATATTCACCTTTTTACATAATAGCAGCGAAGGGATGTTCCTTTGTCTACCTGAGGAACTGTATATTTTGTCCGCTTTCTGTCATTTTCATAGTGAGTAGGGGTAGAAGGAGGATTCTGTGGATGAGAAGCTTAAAGAATGGGATATCTAAAGGTGGAATTGATCTGGGGGAGAATAAATTACTTCATACAATATGGGACAAGGAGTTGTGGCATTTCATGGTCGCCAACGTCTCAGGACATGGCACGTAAAGAAGAAGAAGAAGCAGATGTGAACACACTGACTCAATTGCAGGAGCATGCGTCTTTTAATTTTTTTTAAACAGATGATATGGCGCCATGTAAATTTGGATCACCATTTAAAACCAATCTTGAGGAGTTCTACCCGCAGTGAATCGTCATTTCGAAAAGACGTTTTTAAACATCCTCCTGAATTGTTATCGTGTATTAGGAGTTGTGTGAGAGTTGCACTTGTAGTAGTTATATTTTAAATTAATTTCTTGGATCTCCCCCTCCCCATATTTTACAGGGCCTCCTTGCAAGAAGAAGGGGGAAAAGGAAGAAAATTGTATGTAATTACCTTGCACTACAACCATGTATGATAAGCTTTTTAGAGCACTAAAATGCAACATTTTAGCACTTTTAACACGTTTTACAGGGGTAGAAACAGAGTGTCATTACTTTATGAACAGTTAACTTCTAAATAACCAGAGAACCGATTTGTTTCATACCTTGGATATCATACCTTGGAAGTAGGCATAAAGTTATACAAAACTGATTTGCCCCTCGGTGTCCGCTAGTGGGTTACTCTTGAATTTGGCGTTGTGCAGTTACGGATGAACATGCACAGTTGAATAGTTCATCAGGATTAAACTTGTCCTTCTTCAGTGACCAGTTCTTGTCAAGATTTGATTTGAAAGAATTGAGTGATGGACTTTCTGCTACATGATGGGAGACCATTCCATTCGTTTACTACTCTCTGTGAAAAAGAGCTCTGCCTCAATTGAGATTTCACTTGTTTCTTTTGTAGTTTGAACTGGTGACCTCTTGTTACTGTGACAGTGGTACGATGCAAGAAATTAGTCGACTGGAGGTCGTCGTTATTTGACAGTATTATAAATATATTTCATTTTGTACCCCAAATTAGTGACTATGAGAGTAGTATATGTGTACTAAGTATAAGTTAAATGTATGTATAAAGAGAGAAATTACTACACAAGACGTAGACGGTAGTAACAGTGGTAGTCATCTATTGTAAATATGTTCAATTCTCATAAAATTTCGATATAAGAAACTAAATATCCATACTTTCTGTTGTTTCTACTTTTCATGATACCCAAACTATAGATTGCCTTAAAGATAAAGACCAGTTCTGGTCATGCGATTGCATTGTGAAAGAAACGTTGTGGAATCGATCAGAAAAAGGTTGATCATCTAGCATATAAGTATTGGTGTGTACTGCAAGGTTCTGGAATCATCATAATGATAAGAAATTTGGCCCAGTCTTCGTAAAGTTACAAGCACTGTACACAGAAAGATGTAAATGGGACTACGCACACGTGTGCGACACGTGCGTTTATCTCTCACACACCAATAGATAAACTAATTTACCAAATATATCAATTAGTAGGTGGTTTCCCGGCAAAATTGTTATCATTATGTATTAGTCAAAACATATTCTTTCACATGATTGGTAATACGAGCTTCCATTTCATTTTTTGAAATTGGGGCGTTTCCAATACTGGTCTTTACCTTTAAAGGCAAAAAAACAAAAGCAAAAACAAAACAGAAGCAAAATAATTATTTTAGTTCTGTTCTTGTTTTAAAATACCCACATACTTTGAAAATGAGGGCTATTACTTTTAAGTTACTCTTGATTTACTTACAACCATGTACCCGATATCTTGGATGTTTATTTTGACCTAATGTATGTATTGTGTCCCAATGTATGTATTTTTTTCTAATTTGTTGTTGTTCGTGTCATATTGATAGCAACCGAACTTGTGGATTTGTATTAATAAACTTGAATTTGAATTTGAATTTGAATTTGAATTTGAATTTGTAATAGTAGTAGTGAATCTTAAAGAAACCACTTCCAATAGTTATCTTGCTCTAAAAAGCAAGTTTCAACATCCAAAACATACACTTTCCCACTCGGTTATAAAGCTCGCTCTCAAATTCATGAAAAAAGTGTTTATTGTACTCTGCAAACTCTCGATCACAAGGCTGCGAATCGATGGGGTGAAGAGGGGGAAGGAGGGGGGGGGGGGGAGGGGGGGGGGTAAGGGCAGGTATTTATCTAATTTTCAAATTCATCTGATATAATTGCTACAGGATCCACAATTTTATTCTAATTTCAATTCTTGTGCTCTTATCAACGCAACCGGAGGTAAGAGCATCACCAAACTTATTGCAAGTGAAGGAGATCTGAAAAACATTAAAACACATTCATGATATACTGTTTAACACCTTGTTGGAATGTCTCACTCCTACAACTTATGCAGCTTTTTTATAAAGCAGACTACTATAATATACCAATCCATTCCTCCCATACCTATACAGGCATTTCATTTAATTTTATATATTCCATTTTTGTGTCCATTTTTTATGTACGATTTTAAATACATTTTTATTTGTTCTTTTTCATTTAGTCTTTTGTTTACTGTTTACTTTTAAATTTATTGCTAAGTGAGTGAGTGTTGTGAATGGGTGTGAGTGTGTACTGCTCTTGCGCTTCATCTTCCTCTCTATGTATTCAATGTTTATCCGAGATTTTTCCATTCAATTATTATGAAGATGACTGTGAATTCCTTTGGTCTATGTGTACATTCTTTCATTTGGATAAAGATATAAATGTAGATAAACTGTTAAAATTTAAAGTTAATCCATTTAACATGAACTCGCCAAATCAGAAATTCAATGTTGAGAATATCTTATCTGATGACGATTGTAACACATTGTATGTAAAATAACTATAAATATACTTTTTGTGACAATTTTAATACACAATATAAAGATAAGAAATCATATATTTTCATGTTGCATTTAAATGCAAGAAGCCTACCAAGGAATTTTAATGAATTTCAAGTTCTCCTGTCATCTATTGACTATGACTTCAGTTATATTGCAATCTCAGAAACATGGTTTAAGCCTTCTACTCATTTTGGTATGTTCAATATAAATGGTTACAAATTAGTTCAAGTGTGTAGACCATCACAAACAGGTGGAGGTGTAGCATTATATGTAAAATGTAATATAGAATATACAGTTCTTGCAGACCTATCTTCATCCACTGCAAACTATGACACTTTGTTCATTGAAACTATTCAAAATAATAAATATGTTGTGATAGGATGCATTTATCGTCCTCCTGACACCAATATTACACCCTTTAGTGAGAAGATAAAAGCAATTTTTGATATTTTAGAATGTGACAAGAAGGACATATATGTAATGGGTGATTATAATATAAACCTGATTAATTATGATGTTCATAACACAACAAACGATTTTTTGGACACTATGTTTTCATATAATATGTACCCGTTAATTACTAAACCCACAAGGGTCACTCATAGCTCAGTTTCTTTGATAGATAACATCTTTACTAATACAGTGCATGGTGATAGAAACAAAAAAGAAAATGCATTTCCCAAAACAATGTATCATGAAAATATAAAAATAAGTTCAAGGATAGATGTTGCTCAATATTTTAATTCATTTTTTGTCAATATAGGTAAAAAACTTTCGAGTTCAATTTCTTCATCCCACTCATTTCAGGAATTTTTACCAGACAAATCGTTCAACTCATTTTATATTAAACCAACTTGTGTCAATGAAATTATAGAAATAGCATCAACTTTAAAAAGTAATAAAGCCTGTGGACCAGATGGTATTTCGCCAAAAGTTGTTAAACAGTGTATCCATTATTTTGTACAGCCATTGTGCGATGTATTTAATAAATCTTTTATGAGTGGTATTATGCCAGATAGTTAAAAAATTGCAAAGATAATACCAATATATAAAAAGATTGACATAAATAACATTGAAAATTATAGACCAGTAGCTTTGTTATCCATATTTTGTAAAATTTTAGAAAAAATAATGCACAGAAGACTGTATGATTTTTTAAATAAATCCAAAATCCTTATTAATGACCAATTTGGTTTTCGTAAAGATTTCAGTACTTCACTTAGTATATTGAATCTTACTGATTACATTTTACAAGAATTAAACAGTGGTAATTTTTGTTGTGGTGTATTTATGGATTTATCCAAGGGTTTTGATACCATCGATCACCACATTCTCTTGAAAAAATTGAATTACTATGGTATTCGTGGTATACCGCTTCAATGGTTTCAAAATTTATTAAGTCGTAAACAGTATGTGGTGGTCGATGGTGTCGAATCCAATCTCATGAATATTGATATCGGTGTCCCTCAGGGTTCAGTTTTGGGGCCACTTTTGTTTATTTTATATGTAAATGACATTGTTAATTCATCTAAATTATTGAAGTTTTCTCTCTTTGCGGATGACACTGCTGTTGTGTTCCCCCATGCTAATACATCTCAATTGATTTCCACTGTGAATTCAGAATCGTGTATTTTAAATAATTGGTTCAAATGTAATAAATTGCAACTTAATTTTGAAAAAACTAAATATGTAATTTTCCATCCTAGGAAGAGAAAGGTATTAAGTGACATTGAAGTTGTAAAAATTGATGATATTGCTATTGAAAGAAAAGATTGCATTGACTTCTTAGGAGTAACCATCCAAGAAAATTTAAATTGGAAAAAACATATTGATCGTGTCTGTAATAAATTGCTCAAATGTATTGGTGTATTTTATAGACTTAAGGATTTTTTACCCCTCAGAATATTATTTAATATTTATTATGCTATATTACTTCCTCATCTGAACTATTGTACTATAATTTGGGGCAATACTTTCAAATCAAACTTATCAAAATTGTTTATTTTACAAAAGAAAGCAGTTCGTCTGTTGACCAACTCTCATTATATGACTCCAAGCGTGCCACTTTTTGTTAAATATAAAATTATGTCTCTTTTCGAACTGATAAGATTGAATACCTGGATTTTTATGTATAAATATAATAAAGGCGCCCTTCCAGAAGTTTCAAACAAACTCAAAATTCCACACTCATTTAACTAGACAACATCAAGATTTACATAAACCCTTCTCGAGATTCAATTATGTTCGCAATTCAATTAGATTCACAGGGGTGTATGAATGGAATTTGTTAAGTAGTAACATTACAAATAGCACAACACTATCCAGATTTAAAGTATTGTGCAAGTTACATTTATTTAGTTCTTTAAATAATCTCGATCTCTCTTCGTAGCTCTTTATCTTGTATTTTTCCTTCCCCTTATATCTTTGCTCCATTCTGTCGTGTGTGTGTGTGTGTGTGTGCTTGCTTGTTATGCGTGCGAGTGCATTTAAATTTATATTTATGTTATAATGTACTTGTATATAGGGTCCCGACTACAAGCAGTCTTGCTTCTCAGGGACCCTGACCATTATTACTTTTGTTTGTTGTTGTTATTTGATATCATTCTTCTATTGTATTGTTGTTTTGTATATTTTGTTGTTTTAAATGGTCAATAAACGAAGGGACTTCCTTCCTATTCAATTAAAAAAAGGTTGGATTTATTCGTTTTCCTTTTCAAAGTGTCATTCCTGCACTTTCCTAGTGAACACTTCCAAAGCTGTAGTTGTTTCTTGATGTATTTTTTAATAATTTGTATAGCACAGCTACTATATGAATATACTCTACTGCGCTTAAAGGTATTACAAAGTTTTGGTATGGGGTCATGAACTTGGTTCAAATGAACATATTAGAAGCATATGCGATTTTACAATATTCAATGATTGTTGTCGCGGTTGAAATCGAGTCTACACTAGTGATGGAATTGCAAATAATAGACTCTTTATATTGTATAGCGCCCTCTCAAGACTGATATTAATTTATCTTTACAACAATGTTTCTTGACTACCATCGACTGATTTGCTATTCCCGTTTGAAAGTTATATATAAAAACTGCATATTCTGAGATTTTCTTGGTCGCAGCTTCCATGGAATGGCCTTAGGCGCTATTTGAAATAATTGAAATTTACTGGGACCACTGGTAAAAATTTGATTATTAAATTTCTCGAAAGCAAAAGTGTTTTAGGGGCTAAATTTTCTAGTGCTTATAAAACATCCACAGGGGCATCGAAATATATCAACATTTTATAGAATTACTGTAGTGGTACGCTCATTTGGGCTAAAGGGGTCGCTAGAGCCATATAAGAGCCGGGCTGGGTTGATTAATTGTATTCACCTAAAAGTTAAATTGCATTAATTATGTTTCCAATAGTATGCCGGGAACGGGTAAACAACCCCTGGGTTTGAATTCTTGCATTAGATTAAAGTGTTCATTTCGAAAAGCACGTTGGAAATGAATTCCTGCATCAAGATGTACAGGTGTTCATTTCCAATAACGAGTTAGACAATAGACTGTTTTGCCGGGGACGCGACATTCTCGCGAAGAGATAGACTCCTCCCATTTCTGTCGATGACTAGATCAGATAACACTCATCTATTATGCTTTGTCATTGGTTATAATTAATTAATTAAAGGTATAACTCCTCTCTTAATTGGTCGGATGATCTAAAGGGTAATTTGATATATCCCGTCTTGTAATTGGTTGGCTTCGTAAGAGTCCTCCTGGTTGGCTGGCAATATCATGTAATATCTAAGCCTCGTCGGGTGCCGCGGTATTTAAATGCGAGGTGCGGGATTTTGAAGTCAGTTTTTAGTTGATATTATTTGAGAGTATATTATTTGAGAGTTTATTTCATTCCTTTAACATGTTTAGTAGGATGTGCTGCTAGTTACGATCAATAGGGCCGCCCAGCCTCTGAGAGAAACAGCTTATTTACAATGTTTATATAATAATAATACTCTTCGTTTGCAACGATTGGAGCTTCGGCTGACATATACAGTGCGTCCCAGAAAAAACGAAACCGAGAAGTATCGATGTTCTATCATAACTTAATGACAACTATAATTAATGAATGATACATATTCGGAAAGCTTAGGGTCTCCTCTTTCAGATAATGCATATTTCACGCATGAGTGATTAAAAGCAATTTGAAGGAAGGAAACCAAATAGACATTTGGCGGGCGGTATCTGAATTTCGAAAAAAAAAAAATCACATTTCTAGAAAGTTGAGTGTCTGCCCTTTCATATGACACCTCAATCAGGAAAAATGAGCGAAGAATGACAAAGTTCTGTTTGTTTAAAGTAGTGCTTGCATTTCCATAATTTTATTAAACGAATTCGTTTTCACAGGCTGCCTGCCGTATCAATAAACGTAATTAACAAAAGACTTAACTCCGTTTCGTTGACAATCAGCCGTAGACGAGAGTCTTCATGCATGGCTGATTGTCAACGAAACGGAGTTAAGTCTTTTGTCAAATCTGCTTTTTGCTACGGCAGGCACCCAGTGAAAACGAATTCGTTTGTTAAAATTATGAAAATGTAAGGGCTACTTTAAACAAACATAACTTTGTTATTCCTCGCTCATTTTTCCTGATTGAGGTGTCATATGAAAGGGCAGAAACTCAACTTTCTAGAAATGTGAATTTTTCTTCGAAATTCAGATACCGCCCGCCAAATGTCTATTTGGTTTCCTTCCTTCAAATTGCTTTTAATCACTCATGCATGAAATATGCATCATCTGAGTAGCATCAACTGAAAGAGGAGACTCTAAGCTTTCCAAATATGTATCACTCATTAATTATGGTTGTGATTAAGTTATGATAAAACATCGATACTTCTCGGTTTCGTTTTTTCTGGGACGCACTGTATATTTAATAAAGTGGACTTCAACTGTAATTCCGAGCTTCTTGTGTTTTCATTTATATTCGAACTTGTCATCTTCAACTCATTTACTGGCCCACCACATTACTATAATATGAATCCAATTGTCAAAGTTTCCCAAAAGTTTGCATTACCTTTAATACAAGGTATATTATTACCCCAGCTGTAGCTGAGCTGCCATAATAAGGCGCTAAATCATTCAAGGAATTTTTTCCTACTGGGTACCCATTTACTACACCTGGGTGGAGAGAGGCAAATGTAGATTAATGTCTCGCTAAGGGACATTAGTGAAGAGGCGGGACTCGAACCACGAACCACGTGATCTGTAGTCCGGTGACTTATCCGCTAGATCACCACACCTCATGAATTCGATGATGTTATGATAATCCACAAATACATTTAAGTGCCTGTCGCCATGGCAATTTTAACGCAGGTCCCTTTAGTTTTTACCCCGTTTTCATTCATTCCTCACGAGCTACACCGCTCTTGTTGCTATGGTATAGCGCGAATGAGCGAGACCGCTCCTGTTGCTGGGGGTTGGAAAGGTCAGCGGGTCAAATGTTTCGCGCGGAAATTAAAACCAAATAGAGTGCCTCATCTTCTGCTATTTGTTGTTATTTTGTATCATTCTTTCATTTTATTTTTCTGTTTTTCTTATGTTATTATTTGTTTTTCCATCTTTTATCTTCTTTTCTCTCTTTGAATTTGTTTTACTTATTTATTTTCTCTTTCTGCCTTTCCTTATGTTAGTCTTTGTTTTTCCCTAATTTACTTGTTATGTTATTATTCTATCATTTTTTTTCTTTCTATCTTTCGTCATGTCATTCTTTGTTTTCCTTCTTACATTTTCTCTTTCTGTGTTTATGTTATTCTTTGTTCTACTATCTTTCATCTGCTCTTCTGTTTTCCCATTATCTATTTGCAATGACGAATATCGTCATTGCCTTGTTTTCGTTCACATTCTGCCCAATTAATATTCTTCTTTTCCGTGTTTTCCTCCTTTTCGTCAGGAAATTGAATTCGTTTTGCACGTTTGCACATTGAATTCGTTTCTCATCTCCGTTTCATCTCAAATTTCATAGGAATAGTCTCTATGGTCACTACATTCTTCGATTTTCGTAATCACTCATGCATAACCGTCCAGGCGCCATTTTGTCCGTTTCTGGTGCGTTTTAAGGCCTTTCTTTCTTCCTTCCTATCTCCACTATCCTAGATCCTACAGAGTTCTAACAAATTCCTCTAAACAGTCCAAGATATGTTCTTTAATCTGCAACGTATAAATTGACATTAAAACTGCCATCTTTGCACTGCAAATTCAAATCCAAAGCCGACTTCGTGAAAAATCTCAAACAAAAAATTAAAATGGACCCCTACAAATCTAAAATTGCCATAACTTTCTCATACCATTTCCGTTTCGTCTCAATTTCTTACAGTATCTTTATCTCATAATTGCACAAAGCCATACTGAATTTCACGCTCCAATAAATCTTCACAAAAATAAAGGGCGCCCGTTTTTTGAATTTAGATACTTGAAGATATGCCCTTTCCAGCCAAATACAAAATTATATACACTAACACTGACCAAATTTGAAAAAATTGCCCTCAAAATTCGCCACTTTTAGTCAAGAAAATAGCGAAATACGTTCAACTTGCTCTTAAATGACGATCCTTATACCTACGTCAATGAAACGTGCCATACACATGTATTTATCTACGTGACAACTTTCTGCAAAGTTTGGTAAAATTTAAAGACGTCAGCGCAAAATTATTGCCCAAAATGATGAATTTGTTAAGCATTATGTAACAGTCCGTTAATTGCACGCAGATGCCAATGGTGTCAAACTGACTACAATGAAGTGTTCTTTGGAATGATACCAAATACGTTATATGTTATCACAGAAATATTTGAGTAAATTGCGTTCGAACAAGGGTCACTATACACATTTTGCTGTGTTTCCGCCAAGTTATAACACGTCATTTTTCAGACTGCTTTTCGCCCTCTTTCCGTCCTTTTATTTCCTCGACATTTTGCAAACGTATTTTGGGTGGTCAAACGCAGGGCCTCTCGAAGCCGGATATTTTAAACTTGTTGGGCGTAGTCTCTAGCATCCCATCAAGTTCACTCAAGTCTTTGTTCTCTACATTCACTCATGCGTGACCGTCCAGGTGCCATTTTGTCCGTTTTTACATAACAGCCCGTTTAATGCGTGCAGTACATTGCGCGCAAATGACAATGGTGTCAAACTTACCGCAATTAAGCTCTTTCGAATGATATGGTATATGTTCACACACAGATATTGTTGATTAAATCGCATTTTAACAAGTTTCACTATACAATTTCCGCTTAGTTTCCGTCATTTTTGCTATTCCGTATTCTATTTTGTATTCTTTGTTTATTTTATTGAAATTTGGCACTCCATCATAAAACACACAGCTAAAAGCACATCAACCATCGCTACACACACGCGCGCGCGCTCGCACACACACACACACACACATACACAATTATCTCACACAAATTGTCACAAACTCATATACAAAGATTGCACAAACACATTTTCATTGTAAATTTCACCTTTTCAAGTTTTTCTTTTGAGGGGCCGCCATCCTAGTCAACCATCGCTTATTTTTGTTCTCTTATTCTCAAGCTAGGTTTTCATTTCAATAATTGCAATACATATTTATATTAATAACTCAATGAAGCATCGCTTATGATTGCGGTCTCTTGCATCTTTTCTACAGATAGTCGAATGATACTTTAAATTTATAATAATATGCTATAGAAATATCAAGTTTCGTTATTATATGTATACATGTAAATAACACTTTCACAGGGAGTTACTATTGTTTGTATATTTTGTATAATACACTGTAAAAAATAATTTGTTCATTGGTAATTTTTACGTATTTTTTCCATGTAGAATTTACTTGTAAACATTAGTTTTGCCACTTACGCACTAAATTTAAGTCTTGCTAACTCAAACTTTCCATTTAGTAGAACATGCGTGGAATATTTAAGTAAAATCAAATACATAAGAACTTTAAGTAATTTCAGCTTGTATTAATTTAGTAATTTTAACTCAAAATCAGAAATTATACGTATTACTCAAACAATTTATGTTGATTATTCTTATCTTTTTAAAGTAAGGACCGATGCAGTGCGTAATAGAAATATTTACATAATTTATGAATATTCATTAAGACCAAATTAAACTCTTTTTTAAATAAAACAATTCTTTTTTGTGGTTGAATGAAAATTTAAGGACTTTAAAACATTTACTAATTCATTTAACATGGCTAAGCGAAGACAAGATAATTTTTAATTGTTACCCAGTTCAAAACAAATCAAAACTTGATATTTCAGGAAATTGTCAACCAATTTTCCTTTTAAGATGCTACGATCAAGTATATATAAAATTTGGAGCCTTTCAATATATGTCGAATTGAAGCGTATGTAATAGTTTGTGATGGTGGTAGATATATATATACGGTTAAATCTTAAATAGAAGTAGTGTTAGTGATTAGTGGATGTTACTTGTTAGATTAGATGGGTACCAAATCGTGCAATATGTAATCCTATCATAGCTTTGTTTTAATTATCTAAAATGATTACAATACTTAAATTATTTACGTCAATGTAACTCGATTTAACTGAGTAAAAATGTATTCAGCAAAATAAGTAAATTCTACTTAAGATGCCGTAGGTAATATTTACTTAATAAAAATAAGGCAATTCTTTTCCTCAATTTTATTGAGTTATTTCGACTATTATTTGTTTACAGTGTACCTTCCGTTAATATTTTCTTTGTTCTTCAATTATTGCATTTTGAAAAATTCAGACAAAAAATGAAATAAAATCAATGCTTTAAGTACCACTTAGTGCAGTAGAAGGATGTTTCCCCTTATTGCGATTCAGGCAGCAACAATAGTTTTGACCACAAAAGCCCAATATATGTGATAGCTTTTTTCGTCTGTTTGTTTATTTATTTGTCAGAGATTTTTCAGAAGTTAAAAAGCACTTTAAAAAATGTGGTGACTTCGGTTTTTTCAGGTTAATGACTCCCCTTGCCTTCCCCCTCCTCAAATTCCCAGCAGCAGCAGCAGCAAACAACAACAACAACTCACTACCCATACGATTTCGCTCTTTCGATGTACTGACACTCTCCTCATTTTCACCGTATTTCAATGTATATTACAACTATAGAAAAGACAAGCATTTCTAAATGAGCTTTGCGGAAGAGTTGGAATCATCCCGATGCTCGGGAACACTTCAAGAAATAGAACATCTTGAAATGCACAGAATGCCCCCCCCCCCAAAAAAAAAAAAAAAAAAAAAAAATCAGCCACATTGAACTAGCCCCAAGCCATGCTTATATATTATCCGCCATATTAAGATGGAGGAGGATGACGATCGTTCTTAGAAATATCTGATTGCAACATGGGCACGACCCACAGCTCTCTCAAAACTCATTAGCTTTATTTTTGCACTTAAGTCCACCATAAGTGTGATTGGCACTTCGAGCTCTTATACAGCGTACAATAAACACCATACGTCATTAAGGTACCGACCATCTTCTTTTTGGTCAAAGACTCATCATAAATGTCTGTTCAGAGCCAAAAAGGCATTAACTCTGTATTAAAGTCTAAAATTAAATATTGTCATTGCATATTTTCCCTGACGGCGGACAGAGATGGCAAATTCGCAAATTTTGGAAATAAGTCATAATTATAATAATTCAGTACTATCATTGGATGGGATTTTATAATGATACACAAAAAGTAATCTATTGTTGCATAATGCGCTTATTTTATGCTGATAATACTCAAAATGTTTTGTTCACATGCAAATCAAGTACACATACGCTGAAGGAAACACTTTCAAAATGAATTTTTAATGAAGGTCTATGAAAAGAGTCGAAAGCTGATTGCCCACTATCTTAACTACAGAGAAGTCTTCTATAAAACGGGCAAGATTTGCACGATTAATATGCAATCAGTATTTATAATTTGAAGACGGTTATCAATTTAAGCAAAAGGCTGATGAAAATGTTGATATTTCATTAAATAAATGTTGTGACTGCCGACATGTTTTTCTTTGTAAGTTTTCTGATTGGAAAAAACACACACAAGGGAATATGATTTAACAAAAGGACATAATTGTTCAGCTTGAAACTTTATATTTTGTCACACTACTCATCTTCAGATTCAATTTTAGTTTACAAAATATTCTCATTTTAACTGAAAAAGGAGAGTATTAAGTAATCATATTTTGACATTCATAAAGATTACCGGGAAGTACTGGAAATAGGCTTTTAAACAATGGAAAGCACTCAGCTTGCTTGCATCATCCCTTCAATTTGAATTAGATATCCGATTGCGGTTATTTAAGACGCGGTTTTAGAGATATAAATGTATATATTTGGAGGGGGCATGGGGAGGGCTTTGGAGGAATAGGGAACCTTAGGGGTTCTTGCATTCACTTTCTACATGTACCTCGCATAAAACTAATTTATAAGCAGGAAAAGAAAATGAAGGGAGCTTGATGACTTTTTATTTTGCCGGGAAGGGGAGATTCAGCCCCCAGGTCTTCCTCTAGAACCGCTAATAGCCATTGTAGTTTATAATCAACACTCTATCCGACAAATCAGCAAAGGCGTGAAAGAAAAGCTCGTCTCCGCGTTGTACGAATTGCACCATAAGACGAAAAGTACTTGACTTGCGTCTTCACAAGTGTCAATTCTACCTTTGTAATAACGCCCACCGAAAATCGTCAACATTTTTGTTGTTGTCAAGCGTAGCTGTCATTGGTAATTTTAAATGCAGCTCCCATTGAACAATCAACTTATATATGTGTTAATGCCTTTGGAACGGTAGAGAATTATTCCTTGGCAACGTTGTCGTGTTTAGTCGAGGCGAATCGCCACCTGATAACCGAAACCACCTCGCTTTCTCGAAAGTGGGTCACGCATGATTGTGACTCAGAATCAGAGGCAGCACCGAAAATAGTAAGTAAAGCTTTTTCGCTTTTTTTCATTATATCCGTAAGAAATATATTAATCTTCACACAAAATTGACACTTATAAAATGCAAACTATATACACCCACAACAAAAAGTGAGTCACCGTTACTCAAATTGATGAGTCACTGGTTTGTCCGTACAGCGAAACACTTGAAGGATCATGTGAGTCACTATGACTCGATACAAATGAGTCTTATTTATCTAAGACTCACTTCAAGTGAGTCTTAGATAAATACTCTAAGACTCACTTCAAGTGAGTCTTAGATAAATAAGACTCATTTGTATCGAGTCATAGTGACTCACATGATCCTTCAAGTGTTTCGCTGTACGGACAAACCAGTGACTCATCAATTTGAGTAAGGGTGACTCACTTTTTGTTGTGGGTGCATCATGACATAGACCCCCTACTCCCTAGGCCTATCACACACATACCATACCATGCCAGAGTCACTGTCAACATTTGCAATGGAAAATATATCCTAAAATATCACATTTTAGCGATGTAATCGGTGGTCCCGCTACCCGAATCTGAAAAATCTACTTTGTACGCACTAAATTAAGCCTTAACTTGAGATTTATTTGTCACCCATACTGTCACGAAACAATCTTGAATTAATTCGTTTTACATCAAATAACAAGGATCTAGGAGTTTCGTTGTATAAAACAATGATGCAAAATCATGCATGTTTTCATTCGACACGGCTTCGTGCGATACAGTAGACACTATGAACATGACAGACAATGAAAGCGGACAAAATATACAGTTCCTCAGGTAGACAAAGGGACATCCCTTCACTGCTATTATGTAAAAATGTGTAGAACAGGTGTCACATGCATATTCACCTGTTCTACACATTTTTACATAGCAGTGAAGGGATGTTCCTTTGTTTTCCTGAGGAACTGTATATTTTGTCCGCTTTCATTGTCTGTCATGTTCATAGTGAGAATCTATACCGTAGTTAAGTTACACACAGCCTCATCAACTCGAGTGCGGATATCGTAAAATGAACGCATGCATCATTTGTATAATAATCAGAAGATTCAGCCCACGAATCCAGTCATAAAAATCATCGTTTAAAACCATATGAATAATTATGCGTACCAATTTTTCACTAGCTGCAGTCAAAACTCTTCTGAATCCAAGAAATAAGATGGCGACGTCGCGTCGTCGATCGGGAATTTAAATATGGCTCGAGAATGCGCATTTTGGATGACGTCACGAAAGTATGCGCGCGCATGCATACAGCCTCACTTTCAAGTTGACTCACTTTTTTCTTCTAAAATGCTCTTATGTCGATCTTGACTCATTTTTTACGACCATGTGAGTCAGTCGAAGCATTTTGCAAATGCGTCAGCTCATGATTGACACACTGGTGAAATATAAATGAGTCAATAGAGACTCATTGGTTGTTACTAATGAGTCAATTTACACCTGACTCACGAAAATTATGCTTAAACGTGTCAAATGACTCACTTTTTGTTGTGGGTGTATATATATATAAAGCAGTCAAGCTAAAAATTAAGGATTGCATCTGGTTTGACTACAGATCAACATGGGCTACTCATATTGAAATTATTGTTGAAAAATACAAAAAACGCCTGACGTTATTACGCTGTAAAACTGATAGGCAGTGGGGATGCAACTCCCGAGTATTGTAATGGTTTACATGGGCTTTATATTAGGTCTGTTATATATAGATTACGGATGCGAAGCGTATGGGTCAACATGCACTCTAAAACAAGAGTGCAAAATTTTGCTGTGCAAAATCGCTGTTTAAAAAAGTTGGGTAAAGTATTACCCAACCTCTTGCCAAACACTAAATCCCTTGGAAATTTAATTTCACTTGCCATAGTGTCATATCAAAATTCGACTGTGCGCATTTCCGGGGTAAGAAAGTGACGATGCAGATTAATATTTGAATCACGCGTTGGGTAAACACAAGTTTAGATACCTAAACGTTGGTATTATACACAACTGATGTTAACAACTATGATTGAAGCGCTAGCGTGGTCGGTCACCGCTTCGAATCAGCTGCATGTTCATCGACTTTACGTAAATGTGTTCAAGATCGACAGAAGATGGACGACTTTGTTCGAAATAGACTACGATCATGCACTTGTGTCTTTCCGCAACATTTATTTGCATGAATGTATGTAAATCTTCTCAACATGGACATGATATTTCACATAATTCTGGACAACACATTATTCACCTAATATTGTGTAACACATATAACATGTACCTTTCCAGCAAACTCCTCGGACAAATTTTCTTTTTTACCCAAATCTTGTAAAAAAAAAAAAAAGGGTTGGATTAAAATTGTACCCAACTTTTAGATAACAAATTACAAAACAACAAAGTAAACGAGTACCCAGGATGAGTTGGGTAAGAACTACCCAACGGTTGTGTCAAAAAGGGAACATGGTTGTCGTTGGGTAAATTTACCTTTTACATTGGGTCAAATGTATTGCACATCAGTTGGGTAATATATTAAACATTTGCTGGGTAAATGTTTACCCAACCACCCCTGTGTAAAATGTTACCCAACAAACATGCATGTTCCATTTTTACCCTCGTAAAGTGTTACATTTTACTCAATATTGGGTATCAAACCTTTAAAGTGTGGGGAGCCCACTCCGAGTTCCGTAGACAGGTTTTCGTTGACTAATACAATGTTTTATTATTTACAAACAAGAAAATATAATCAGCCAACAAAGAATATATTACATATAGTTGTTGGCAATACGAATGCTATAAATGGAAACAGAATGAGGGTCCCCTCATGAGTCGAGCCTGCTCTTTAGAAACACCAGACCTAATATACAGGCGGATTTTACTCCTCATGTGGCATACCACAATGATCAGTCCTTGATCCCCTACTATTCATATTGTATACAAACGATTAAAAAAGATTTTCAAACATTTTTTTCATTCATTCTGTTCGCTGATAACTCTACCTTCTTTTTCTCCCACCGTGATCCAATATAAAATCTTCTTAACACAAGGAACTCGGAACTTAATTCCGTTATAGCTGGATACAGGCAAACAAAATATCTCTAAACTTAAAACAAAAATTATACGCTGTTCAGTATTTCAAAAAAAAAAACACTCCCTGGTGACGACACAAACATAAATGGGGGAAATATTGCATGTGTTAATCTACACAATTCCTTGGAATATTCACCGACGATAAACTATCATGGACAAACCACGTCGATGTACTATGTAGAGTGATTCCAAGAAATATCAATTTCATTACTGGCCATTATTATTGGAATAATATTAATCAAACCCTTAAACTTCATAATAAAGCTCACAAGTTTAACAAAAACACCTAAAATTGCGTCTGCTATATGAGTAAAATACTTCGTATACATAAATCGTCATTCTATCTATCTGTATCAGGCTCCAACGTGTTTAACCCCCTACTAATATTTTACCATTTAGAGGCTCTACTCCGTGATATCGTAATTCTCAACCTCTTGTTCATCTTTTTTCTAACTAACGTTTGCTTTTGTCTCTGATTGTGGGACACATCGATTTTTCACTTTTATTTTCTGTGTTTTTTACACTTATTTATTTAGTTCCATTTGCTTTGTGTCCTGTGTGCCCTATTCTCGTCATGTCTCTTTTGAAAAAACACAGCTTCAAACTTAACCAAATTATATCACAACGTACTTCAGTTTAAGAGGGGCTTACCATTACAAGCTACGGTTTCCAACAAGCCACTCATTTTCACATGTCACATAGAAATAGTCTTACCTTCAATCATTTTCAAACTGTCAAATTTGTGTAATTGTCAATAATGTACATTATTGCAATGTTTAATAATTTGATTTCATCCATTTTGTTATATTGTTTGTTTTTTGTATACATTCAAGCATGTCAAATAAATAAATTCAAAAACATAATCTTCACTATCATCCATTGCACAGTGGTTATAATGATAACGAGGTCATCATAACAACTTTGTCTTTTCAATGTTTTGTTGTTATTTGCCGCAGACATAATGATGATGATGAGATAACAATAATATTAATAATAATGATAATAAAAATCACAATAATCTGGAAGTATGAAGCGCTTAATATGGAAAATCATCTCTCAGCGCGTTGCGAATATTACCCAGGTCATCGGATTCATTCAATCACACAGTGTACATAGTTTCCACTCCCTGGGGAGTATTCCTACCACTAGGACATATGGACAATTCTATCACCAAAGTTTTCGTCATCCTACCAGGTTCCCATTTTCTTTTGGGTATAGAGTGGCAAATGTAGATTATTGAAATAAAGAATATTTTAAATAAGCCGTATATTTTACCATTTGATCTTTTTCTTTGCTACCTGACATAAAAAATGAAAATAACAAAAAAAGAAAATGTATATTTCGTTTTGGGACATGGGTGGAATTTAGCATAATATTATCTACTCATTCAATCAGCGTGTCGCTTCATCAACAGTACAATCATGCCAATATAGGGGAGGTGGAAATGACAAAATAAGGAGACGAGTTGGCTCAGTCGGCAAAGCGTCTGCCTGTCGAACCAAAGATCTCGGGTTCGAATCCCACGCGGGCAGATGACTGAAGCCTAGGTTGTGTGTTAACGTGCCCCTCCCTTTGTTTCATAGACGCATGCTATGTTAAATGGAAAACACTCCTTCCCTCGGATAGGACATTAGATGAAGGCCCCGTGTAGAGGAGAGTCACCTCATTTGCACGTTAAGAACCCACTACGCTATTCGTATAAGAGCAGGGAAAAACCCCAGTGCAGTGGTCCACCTGCACACCCCAGTATACCAGTACACCCAGATGGACCTTGCCGAAAATTAGCCCTGTGCTAAACAAGTTACCCAATAAATTCTTCCACTACTACAGTTACAAGAAGGGTAACATCGAAACATAAATATTGTGTGTGTAGTTCATTATCCTTATTAAACATGTGATTCATAATACAGGTATTGGGAAAGGTGAGTTTGAAGGATTTCTTGTTTTTAAAAGGGGCTAGCTTTCGCTGCTGCATAGAACGATTATTTGAGTTTATGTTCCTGTTTAATCATCATCACTATGTTTTTATCAATTTCATTCATGTTCCTTTGCAGATACATGTATCCCCGTGCCCATTGAAGTATGGCGACCGATTTCGAGCTGACGACCGAACTGCCGCCCAATCCAAGCGCAGATTTTACGCAGAAACTGGTAGCGGTTGTCCTTTGTGGCCTCATCTTGTGTGTGGGTGTGTGCGGTAATATATTGGTCCTCGTCGCCATCTCGACCTCACGGAGGCTACAATCCCACAGCAACCGATTCTTGGGCTTTCTAGCCATAACGGATCTGCTATCCTGCCTCATCCTGCCTGTACAGATTGCCGCTCTCTTAGATGCTAAGTCGGAGTTCTTCCACCTGGCATGCGACGTTGCAGGAGTGATGGGATATGTTATGCTAGGAGCAAGTGCCTTCACGTTGGCCCTCATTGCTTTTAACCGCTACATCTGCATCACCCAGCCCCTGACCGTTCAAAAGAGGGTGTTCTCGCGTTGCAAGTCCACGGCTATGGCTTTATTTGGAGTCATCTCTCCTCTCATTCTCACTTCGGCATTCGTGGTAACCGGAAATGCCAGAACCGGTAATCTTAGCGGTCTCTTTTGCAACATCGAGGATGGGCCCTTACTAGATATGGTGGCTGGCTCATTCCTATTCATATGTGTAGTTGTGACACTTATCTTTTATCTTCGTATTGCAAAAGTGGTTCAAATGCACTCCAGGAGGGTTATTCCACAGAATCAAGCATTTCAAGAAAACAGTACACGGTCAGGTAACCGGACGGGGACAAGTTCAAACGAGGCCTGCATTTTCGGTCAACAGGACAGACGTAGTCGTAGAGATTATGACTCTAGCAAAGCAAGCTCAAGGAACCAATCATCAACGCTTTCGTCCATGTCGGGGAAGGCGTTGCGCATTCAAGAGCCTTGTACCTCCAACCCAGATAAGATTTTCATTCCTGCGACAACACGAATGCCAAATCGTAGCAGTATAACGAAGTCTGTCAATGTTTCGAGTATCCAAGCCATAAGCACAAGCATACAGGATCAGGAGGAAATCCCAAGGAGGCCCAACCATAAGGGCGCCTTGTGCCGTGTCAAATACGAAGCACCTGTACCATTGTTCAGACTTGAGACCGAGGTCGCGAAGAACATGGTCCTGGTCGTCCTGGCTTTCATAATCGCAATAGTCCTCAACTTAATTTGCATCCTCATTCCTGATATGCCTGACATTTATCATCTCTTTGCATACCTTGTGCTCAGTGCAAACAGCAGTATTAACCCTATCATATATGGCTGGAGGCATCCGCTTCTGAAACGAACCTTCCTTCATATTTTGAGATGGAGGTTGGAGGAAATCGATCAACCAACGAGATGGGTCAGGAAATGCATTTATTGAACGGATGTTACCGATAACGCATCTGAATCAGAATAAGAAATTGTGCTAAAGAATTGAAAGTGGGTAAAAGTGCGAGACACGATAATATAGATCCAACATTTGTTAAAAATACAATTTTTTGGTATAAAAAGCATTTGTGCTGTCTTAATGAATCCTTTATCTCTGGAAAAATATCGGATCAACTAAAGATTGCCAAAGTAGTTCCTATATATAAAAGTAAGGGTAAAGAGCGTTTAGCCATCGACCAATATCTATCTTGCCAGTACTTTCCAAAATTTTAGAAAAACTGTCCACATAAGACTCATTGACTATATTGAAAAAAAATATTTTGTTCTCAAAACTATTGGGATTCAGGCAGAAATAATCAACCTCCATGGCTTTAATAGAATTCATGAATTATGTATCTCGTGCAAAAGAAAGCAAACTGGTTTCAATTGGTATCTCGGTCAACAGAAAATTTTAAGTCGGTACAGATTATGACTCTAGCAAAGCAAGCTTCCTTGATCTCTCGAAGGCTTTCGATAGTGTCAAATCATTCATATTTGTTACAAAAGCTTCCATTTTAAGGGATTTCCTTGAATTGGTTTGAAAATTATTTAAATAATCGTAAACAATTTGTTATTATTGATCAACAGTCTTCTGATTTATGTAACATTGTGACTGGAATTCCTCAAGGGAGTATCCTTGGCGCCCATTGTTTCTACCATACATTAAAGGTAATACAAAGTTTTGGGAAATTTCGAAAATCGGGTGTATAGTGATTCTTTACAATTTTGATATATTTGGATGTCCCTGTGGATGTGTTATAAGCATGAGAAAATTTAGCCCCTAAAACACTTCTGCTTTCGAGAAAAACTGAATATAAAAATTTACCGGTGCTCCCGGTAAATTTTGATAAATTTCAAATAGCGCCTACGGCCGTACAATGGTAGCTGCGACCATGAAAATCTCAGAATATGTAGTTGTAATATATAATTTCCAAACGGGAATAACTAATCGGTCAATTTTAGTCAAGAACATTGTTTTATAGCTTAATTAATATCTTGGCCTTGAGAGGGAGCTATACAACATAAAGAGTTTATTATTTACAATTTCATAACTTTAGACTCGATTTCAACTGCGACAATGATCACTGAATGTTGTAGGATAGCATATGCTTCCAATATGTTAATTTGAACCAAATTCATGACCCCATACCAAAACTTTGTATTACCTTTAATGATCTTCATTTTGCTTCTAGTAATTTGTCATTTATATTATTTGCTGATGACACAAATATGTTTTTGTCTGGTAAATCTGTTCAGCAACTGAATAGGAATTTGAAAACAGAATTGGTTTCTTGCTGGTTTTATGGTAATCAATTATAGGTCAACATGACTAAAACTAATTATACAGTATGGTGTTTGAAGGTAGAAATATCAATTTCGATGTTGATGATTTACATGTGCAAGTAAATGAAGAATATTTATCCAGAGTCTGTTCAACAATATTGTTAGGAATATTATGTAGATGAATGTTTAAGCTTGAAGACATATGTTTATATTAAACCACATTGCCTCCAAGATTTCAAGTGCAATAGGTATTTTTTATGTTGTGCATAAATTATTTCCTTTACCAATGTTTTGTAACCTTTATAATACATTGCTGCTTCCTTACTTGTCGTATTGTTTGGGGCAACTGCTCAGTAACCCTTCTGAATAAACTTTTAGTCCTTCAAAGGAGAGCCATACGCTTAATAACCAAATCTTCTAATACCGATCACATATTTTAACAGATGAATATGTTCATTCTATATATATATTATGCAGCTTGGTTAATTCATGTTCCAGTAAAAACATAACAACATGCCATTCGTCTTTGATGACCTTTTTATACTGAACTCTTCTATTCATTCATATGCTACAAGAAATGCAAGTAGTATCCATAAACCCATAGCTAAGACTTCTTTTTTTACAAAAACGGATACCCTTCAATGGACCTATGTTATGGAGTCATCTTCTACCTGACATCAAAAATTGTTCTCTATCGTATTCATTTAAGGCCAAGTTAAGATTATTCCTGATAAGTATTCCCTCAGTTGAAGATGAATGGGAAAATCTAAAAGGTGCCTTGCATGGATGTGCTGACGAAAATGTTGGGTTTGGTAAGAGAAAGAAGATCCATTAATCATGGATAACGAAGGAAAGGAAAGATAAGATGGATCAGAGAAGGACGCTGAAAAATGACAACACTGCCGAAGGCAAAATGGATTACAAAAGGCTCAGTTATGAATTAGGAAGAGCTACATCAGAGGCCGAACTAACTGGTGGAAACAACAATGCAAGGAATTAGAGGATCTAAACCGCAGTTTGGAGAACAGACCTGATGTACAATAAAATGGAAATTCTTAGTGACAATTTAAACAAAGGGAAAGGAAGGGAGAACACAAGAGGAGATAAAGAAAATGTCACCCATGACATCCACAAAAAACGCATGTATGCAAAATTAACCCACGTTTCAACATCAGTAAACTTATATTTATGACGTTTACGTGAAAACAATGCTCAGAACACATTCGTCAATTAAATATGACTATACAGGCTTTTGCAATTAAACTTCGATGCCTCGCAATCGTGTTTCTCTTTCAGCGTTGCACTTCATGAGACTTTTTTTTTCGATTTCGTCATTACCGACGCTAATGATAAACACTAAATTATGATAGTGGGTTATTGTACATCGCTGATGTCTATCCGACTATATACACTCCTGGCGTCCCACAATTATTCAAATGTTTGTCCCTGTTAGTATTGCTTCACTACTTTTGTACGATTTCGCTGTATCCATTGACTGTAGTCGTGCTATCAAGCTTTGCTTACTTTGTCAACCCTCCTGTTTGATGTTTTCGATAAGTTACAGCCAGTCTTACTTTATTCTACATATATTCTTTTGTCATGATTGTTTAAAATGTGCAATGTTTTGTTTGTTACATATTCGTAAAACTGCAAAAGAAAAAAAAAATCCAACAGAAAAAAATAGATCAAATCAAATCAAATCAAACATGGCGCGTCAATGTTTCAAAGGTCCCTAACGAAATCCTACGTCAGCAATCACTGGCGGGGAGGGGGGGGGGGGGGGGGCTGCTGACCCTCCCGCTCCCCCCCCCCCACAAAAAAAGTTCCACGACTAAACAAACAAGGTAACAGATTTACACAAAAGAAATAAAGACAGAAAAAAAAAGAGGAATTATAGATACCCCATAATTTATTTTTGTAAACCAATGCCCCTTTCTTTCGAAAGTAATTCCATTGGTCCCATTAAGTATACCGAGTCGAGGCATTAATATTTGTATGGCTCATTATGTCTTGTCGTTTTTGGGCTATCTTCTTACTAAATTTAAAGAATGCCATGCCTTCTAAAAAGGTACCCAAGGAAAATGCATTTTCATTATTACAAGAGGCTGTCTATTGAAATGTATATGGGTTTGTCTTTCATGCCTGTACAGGGTGAGTCAGAAAAAATGTCCCACTTTTTAAAAGTTTTATTGCTTGAAGTATGAATATTTCATTATGGGTTTCATGATATGTCTTGATAGAGTTATCCTCCCAGTACATGTAGGTACCATTTTTATTTGAATCCCTTCATGCATGACTGAACATCAGACAATCTTTAAAAGACTACCATATTTCACTTGCGCCAACTTACTGGGTGAGGAATAAAACAGTGCATTGAACAAAGAGCGTCAGACGGACAGACAGACAGACACACACACACACGCGAAAACACACACACACACACACGCAAACAAACACTAACACACGCATTTGCACACACACGCACATAGGCACACACTCACACACAAATACCGCAAACGTCGGTGAATATATATATATATATATATATTTGTTTTTTTGTTTTTTGGGGGGGTATTTGTTGAGGTATTTTATTGTGGTACAACAATGAATCTGTTTCCCCAAAGTTCTCCATCCTCCGTACTCAATCCTCGACATGGCATCCATCCCCCTTGATGCACAGTTATGCACGGTGAAGCATTCCTTGAAAAGCTCGCCGGATCATGTCCCCATCTTGGCGTACCACGTCTGTCTAGTCGATTCTCCTCGGAAGCTCCTCGATGTTCACAGGTGGGCTGCTGAAGATCCTTGACTTCAAGTGCCCCCACAAGAAGAAGTCGAGAGGATTCATGTGCACTTCATGATGATGATGATGATGATGATGATGATGATTAAGATTAAGATGATGACAATGATGATGATATGATGGTGGTAGTGAATGTGTACTAAAGGGAAAGTTTGTCAGGGAAATGCCACTTAGACATTCAGGGATCTTGATAAAAATCAATGCTTAATCAGAAACGGGGAAACTATGAGACAATTGTAACCGTGTGTGTTGTGTATATTGTCTGTGTTTGTGTATTTTTGCGTGTGTGTGCGTGTGCGTGTGTTTGTGTTTGTGTACGTGTGTTTGTGTCTGTGTGTGTGTGTCTGTGTGTGTCTGTCTATCTGACTGTCTTTGTTCAATGCACTGTTTTATTCCTCACCCAGTAAGTTGGCGCAAGTGAAATCTTGCAGTCTTGTAAAGATTGTCTGATGTTCAGTCATGCGTGAAGGGATTCAAACGTAAATAATACCTAAATGAACTAGGAGGATAACTCTATCAAGACATATCATGAAACCCCTGATTAAATAGTCAAACTTCAAACAATACAACTTTTAAAAAGTGGGCCATTTGTTCTGACTCACCCTGTATAGTATCTTTCGGATGCAAGAAACATTAATTTAATCAATATTTAACTACAAAAGGAAGGGAACTCTTCTCATAATCCTCTTAGCCCCTTTACCACATTTTTTTTTATACAATACAATTTATTTCAAAAATGAGGGAAGACCATATGTTAAATACTGCAAACAGGGGCGTCAATTCGGGGGGGGGGGGGGGACTGGGGGACACATGCTCCAGATTTTGTTTTCATGGGGGATTGCCCCCCCCCCCTCCCCATCCCCTCGCCCGCAGATTTGATAGGGAAAAGAAGAGTAATCGTGTATTATGAAGTGAATAACAAGACTAGAGCAGGCTTCTATGTTTCTGAAGTGCTCTATGATAAAAAGTTTCACTATTAAAAGACCCGCGTGAAAATCTTCCTCCTCATGTGGCACTCTCCCTCACACAATATACTATAACTTTAAAAATCAAGGAAATTTGTGGTCTAGTGGACACGTCATCGGACTGTGCACCGCATGGTTAGCGGTTCGAGTCCCACCGCGGCACTAGTGTCCTTTGGCAAGACAATAATGCAGATGCATTGCCAAACTCGCCCAATTGTGTTAAATGCTTATAATGCTAGAGCGCCATAATGTTAGCAATGCTAAAGTCGGAGTAATGATTGTGAAGCTCCAGGAGTGTCAAGTCTGACAGACAAAAGAGCTATACAAGAATCTACTATTATTATAACTGTTATTATTACTATTATTATCATTATCATTTATGATTATCGTTAATAATATTTGTATTATTATTGCATTATAATCATTTTTATTTATAATTATCGCTATTATTATATGTATTATTAAATTATCATCATTATTATTTATAATTATTGTTATTAATATTTGTAATATTATATTATTATTTTTATCATCATTATCATCATCATCATCACTATCATTATTATTATATTTTAATAGGCCTGATCACATAATCCATAATATATTCCAAACTACAAGATTAAAGAAGATATCATCGAGCGTCAAAGGGCGTCGTTATTTTTCTCGAAAAGTAAAATCCTAAGTAAGACCCCCCCCCACTCACTTTATTTTTAACAATTTTGTTTTATTTCTCCAAATGTGTAATACAAACCATAACATACAATTGAATAAAATAAACGTATTCAATATTGATGCTTTTATTAAACATAATTAAACACAAACTAATATTTGCAGTATATATATCTTAGCAACAAAGTAAACGTATAAGTACCTAAACATAATATGTCAATTGTAAATGTTATTCACTTATATAAACAAACAAAACACTTAAACAAATCTGGAGGTAATTTTACTGGCCCCTCCCTGCCCCCCTCCATTACACAAACATACTCACCCACCCACACACATACTCACCCACCCAGCCCCCCACACACACCCACACTACTCACTCAGTGGATGTCTGCTAACATTCTCAACTCACACACACACACACGCGCACACACAATCAACGGATTATAGCCCGAGTCGTACGCATGACGTTCCCGGCGCTAAAGAAATTCTTTAATCCTCGTCTTCTCCACGCCTTCGGTCACACCATCGCCAACCCCACTCAACATCGACTCCAAACCGACCGACTTTTACCCATTCGGGGTGATGCCATTTTGTGATCGGTCTTTTGTCGGTGTGACTGAGGTGTGAGGTATCACTCGTTCTATTCACAATATTACACACCTGCGAAGGAGTTTACTTGGAGTTTACTTGTTTTGTTATTGTTTTTTTTTTGAAATACCCGACACTCCTTGACACAAGAGAAGTCCAAGGATGAGCGAGCAGACCGTTAGCTAGTGTATGGGAGTGTGTATAAGAGTGTAAATGTGAGTGTTTATGAGAGTGATCGGTCTTTTGTCGGTGTGACTGAGGTGCGAGGTATCAGGAGTGAGAATAGGAGCGTGTATATGAATGAAAGCGTGTATTGAAGAGCAAAGGGCCTGCTTGCTCATCCTTTGACCCACTCTTGTGTCACCTCACAAAATATATTTTAAACGTGACTTAATTTGCCTGTTATTGCCTTAGTCATTTTGGTTATGAACTTTGTTATGAATTTTGTTGTATACTGTATATTATACTTTGTGAGAATGTCAAACCACATTTGTATGTATTATAATTTATTGCCAATGTAAATTGTTCATAATTCAGCCATCTGGCTGCGAAGTTCAATTAATAAAACCTTTTCAATCATATGTTACGACACAAATTACAATGTTTTACGCAAAACTGATACAATTCATTTATTTATGATACAGCATTAGAATCAGTTCATAGAAATTGTTCAACTAAACAAAACAAAAGAATGAAGGAACAAAATGCAAAGGGGCGAAAAATTAATACATTCTTCATCATTTTTCTGTGACAATACTCTTGCAACATAGAATTTCAGAAAAGTTGATAGGGTATTTGAAGATAAATTCAGTGTTCCCAAGACTATTTAGAATACATAACGGCAATCTACAGATAGATTATATAAAGCAACGCCATTGTTCACGCTGTTTTCAAAAGTGAATTGCCAGTCCATTTTCGACCAGTGAAAGTGGCATATGGGGGTACGCCCCCTTCCCTCCCGCCCTCGTCTGAAGTGTTTTGTAAAGCCTTAGTGTGACATAGTTCAAGTTCAAGTTCAAGCTCAATTTGAAGTTATTGTAACATTTCACAAAATAAAACAGCGATAAACTTTCACATAAAAATATCAATAGTCGAAATTTGCACACACAAACAAAAATCAATATACAAGCAAATATAATACATAAATTTACTCATAATTAACAATTCAGTTCAAAGTGTGAAGACTTGTTTTACCAAAGGCATAGTATATCAAAGAAACACGTAAAAAGCTAATTGGCTCATGGATCATAGGTTCATTGAAAGGATTTGCCCAGTACTATGAATCAGAGTGCAATTAAACCTCTGCAATTTAGTACCACTTGTGGGTTGTAACAGCCTTGACAATACAGTACGTAATATTTTACCCCCCCCCCCAAAAAAAAAAAAAAAAAAAAAAAAAAACACCGCCTCGGATTTGCCGCGGCATGAATGAACGAGACTTTGTTGTGCATTTATTTTTACAACTCCGGCCTCGTCATGGATCCGCCCCTGTTTTGGAGGACTATGCATTGCGGGATGCATTGTAACCCTTTCGTACAGCTCACGTACATTGTAATTCTTTGTTGATCAACTTCTGGGCATGCAGCTTAATGGTATTTCCTAAACATTAGAAACCCGAAAAACCTTTTCAAATAATTGACACATTGTTCAATAGAAAATTAGGACGCAAGGTTTACCACACATACTCCTCTGATAATTGTTCCGCGATCACTTTCCTACACTGACCAAGCCTATGTCACACTAGGGGCACGACCGATTGCCGACTTCTGACTACCAAACATTCGGTTGCCGAATGTTGTACGAAAATGGTCCGATCATCAGATATTTCGTAATTTCATTTGCGACTGCTCGTGGAAATGCTGGCGAATGGTTGGCAGTTAACAGGCAACTGGTAGGAGAATAATGGCCGATTTGCAAACTTTATAATGGGGGAGGGGTATATATAATAATGACTTGTGCAAACATGCATAAGGAAATAACATTTCTTACTCATTATTATACCAAATATGTAAATGTAGTGTGATTTCATTTATTTTCAATAGAAGCTATATATAACTGTTGCCTACCCTTGGAAGACCAAGAAAAAGTCTTTCCACAACCTGTGTGGTCGGGAAAAGGTTTTAGATGCAGTAACGAAAAGCTCCAGCCTACCAAAATGCTACGGAGATCAACCGCCGACCACTGACAACACAATTTAAAGATGGCTAAAACCCTCTCTGCAATATCTAAGAACTCCTGCCCAATGTTTGTCTGTGCAAACTGATGCGCGCATTTATATTAAGGTTGTGTCCTTTGTTTATGATTTGGGTAGGATTATTTTCGAATCCGCGTGGTAGCCAGTCTTTATGTTGTAACAAGTATGCTCCGGTGACATTGCTCAGCGGTCAATATCCTACACAAATTGAACCCTAACACATCAATTTTGGACATGTTAGAGCAAATGCTATACTTATACCGAATTCAGGGTCTTAGCCTAGAACCCAAATGCCTCCCTAACCTAACCCTATCTTTTAGATGTAAGGGCCAGAGCGATTGCTTCCAGAATAAGGTCTGTCGGTGCGCCGCTTTGAACAACTACAGAGGCACAACAAAATCTGAGTGTCGGATACAAAGGGATTTTATGGAAGGGGGACTAGCGATGTTCATTCTTCGCCTCTAGTCGTATAATCACTGCTATAGCCCGCCCTCCTGCTGTGCGGGTGTGATTCGTAGCACGACGACAGACATGGAGATGGTGAAGCAAGCATAGATGCAGAAGAGGAGGCGGTCGATGACGGTGGCGAAGAGAGCCCACTCTCGCCGGATCCTGTGCTGACGGTCGGTCCTCCGCTTCATCATCCGCATGTTCTTCAGGATGTTGTCCACACCGACCTCGAGCTGCGAGAGTCGGTGGGCGCCGGTTTCGGAGAGGTTTTCCTCGAACTTGGCCCAATCGTCATTGTCGTCATCCTCGTGGACACCGGTGAAGCTACTCTTGGCTTGCTTGTTAGACTGCCCGCTACCGCCAGTGCCGTCACTGGCGACCAGAGGTGTGTACGAAACACCATATCTGTAGATAAAAAAAGAAAGAATTAAATGGTAGAAAATATTGAACGATACTAAAATATCAATCATGTTGTTGATCAAGAGAAAAGACAATGGCGGATTTAGGTGGGGAAGGGCACAAATACATAAAAGAAAAATCTGCCAATTTCCCTTCATCTTTTTATTTTCCTTCTTCTACTACTACTATTGCTACTACTTCTATTATTACTCCTACTCCTTCTTCTTCTTTCTTCTTCTTCTTCTTCTTCTTCTTCTTCTTCTCTTTCTTCTTCTTCTCCTTTTCCTTCTTCTTCTTCTTCTTCTTCTTCTTCTTCTTCTTCTTCTACCTCTTCTTCTTCTTCTTCTGCTTCTTCTTCTTCTCCTTCTTCTTCTTCTTCTTCAGTTTTTTTCGGGGCGGGGGGATAATAATTAACCTCTCCTAGCCTTCGAAACGGAATCGACATAGACCCCTAGATTGCTCTTTTGAATAACCATTCAATCAAATTTCATCCATGCCTCTAATAGCCACAGCCCTAACAATTGCCTAAATGATATCCCAACATAAAACAACGTATGCATGCGAATTTCAAATAATGTTTGTAGAGCAAAAATTAAAGATTATTTTGTTCTCTCTATTTGTTTTTGCTTGTCACATTTGTTTTCCGGCATCGTCCCCCCTTCTGCCTATACAAACCCCGAACCCGCCCACGAACCATCCATACTAATACTTACCTTGCAGCAAAGAATCGCTGTTTTTTCAGCATGGCCAGCCGATCGGGGTCCATGTCGTGTTGCTTCCTTTGTGACATCATCTCCTTCCAATAATTCACCACAAAGCCCATGCACATGATACGGGCTGCGTAGAAGAGCACGAGCTTCCTGAGCCATTCGGGCACCTCCCGCTTCCCGCTCTCGCCCCGGTGGAAGATGTTGAGCACCGCGATGTTCATGGCGGTCGACACAGCAATCAGAACCATGATGATTATGTAATATTCGGCTAGAAGACGGCATAGGGAGAGTTATAGTCGGGAATATATCTTAGGTTAATATTGATGATGATAATGATAATAATTATAATAATAATATCAACAATAGCATAGATAATAACGTCATTACTAACAATAGTATGATTATAATAATAATAATGACAATAATGGTAATATTGATAATGATAATGATAATAGTTACAGCAATAATACTAGGCCTAATAATAATAATCTTAATACTAATAACAACAGCAATACTATTAATAATAATAATAATAATAATAGTAATAATAAGAACTTGCACACACAAATATAAAGTCAAGTAAAAATCGAGCTATACCGTGAGAGGAATTTGAAGGAAAATAAATCAGGCAAATAATTACTCACGAAAACAAATCCTTCTATTCAAGAAAGTAATTGCTCGTCAGGGAAAAATAGCTTTTAAGAAAAATGGCCTTGCTTTTGATTGTCTGCAATTTCTAGTTATTTGCTAGTTTTATGAATATGTTCCATTGATTCAGAATCTTGAGAGCGTAATTACCGTTTCGAAGTCGTTTCTGACATTCTATTGTTAAGTGTCCTACTAACTATTCCCCTTATGAAAGCTGTTACATAATGGACTTTGTGTTGTCGCCGATGGGCTTTTATGACATCTCTCCATATTATCGTGTAAGTGGCAATTTAATTCTACAATTGAAAACCAATTAACAACAAAAAAGCAACACCCCCCCCCCTAAATCATAACAATTCCTGTCTACACGTTTCATAAATCACTAAATATAACACGGTCGCATTTATTTCGAAAACTAACCCAAAAGGGCAATTTCAATATCCTCTAGTACATCACAGGAAATCATGTTTGGATTTAATTTACAACAATACGTCATTGCCATATTCGCACATTTCAATAAGTGATGCACACAAAAATCTACAAGTTTTCGGTACAGAGGAGCGAAGCGATGGAATTATGTACCACATGACGTAAAAGCTTCAAAGCTTTGAAAAATTTGAGAACTTAAAATGAGGTAGTAGTGGTTACATTCTGTTCTCCCCCTTCCCTCTCTTTCTCTTTCTCTCTTTCTCTCTCTTTCTTTCCCTCTTTCTATTTCTCTTACCTACTCCATTTCACTCCTGCCTTTTCTATTATTCTATCCTTTGTATGGCACATGCTATCTGTTTTCGTTATATCCTAATATTGATTTATAGCGCGATTTCATTATTTTGTCTAGCAATACGTTATTGGTCAATTGTTTGTGGTGTGTACTATCTGACTTCCATTAAATTAAAAAAAAAAAAAAAAAGGCTATTACTTGTCATAAAACAACTCAAAATGGCACAATTTCTTGGACTCATGTTTTTTAAAGAACTTTTCTGAGTGTTCAATAAGGCTATGAATGGCAACTGCGCGTAATACTTTAGTGAGTTCTATGTTGTGAGATACAGAAATTCAAGGCGTATTACACTTTATACATCATCATACAAAAACAAATACGGTATTGCCGTTGAGGCAAACATTGTCGATCTCGTGGGATCTAGGTCTATACGGATGTTTCCATAATATATCTCAATTAAACCGTCCAACCGACCCCATACCTATACCAACCCGACCAATTCATTGCCATTCGGGCGTATCCGGACACCTACCTCCTGGACATCCAACCCCGGATAAGCTTATCTACGGATAAGCACCCCCAGTCAACTACCCCCTAGGACAACAACACCTTAGGGCAACCGTCTTCTAGGACGACTACCCCCCGGGACAACTATCCCCGGACAACTACCCCCAGACATCTACCCCTAGGACAAATACCCCTAGGACAACTACCCCCGGACAACTACCCTCTAGGACAACTGGCCCCCTGACAACTACTCCCGGATAACTTCCCCCGGACAACTACCCCTTAGGATAGTTGTCTCAATTAAACCGTCCAACCGACCCCATCCATATACCAACCCGACCGATTCATTGCCATTCGGGCGTTTCCGGACACCTACCTCCTGGACATCCATCCCCGGATAAGCACCCCCAGTCAACTACCCCCTAGGACAACAACCGTCTTCTAGGGCGACTACCCCCCGGGACAACTATCCCTGGACAACTAACCCCAGACATCTACCCCCTAGGACAAATACCCCTAGGACAACTACCCCCGGACAACTACCCTCTAGGACAACTGGCCCCCTGACAACTACTCCTGGATAACTACCACAGGACAACTACCCCTTAGGATAGTTGTCCGGGGGTAGTTATCCTAGAGGATGGTTGTCGTAAGGGGTAGTTGTCTGGGGGTAGTTTTCTGAGGGTAGTTGTGGGGGGGGGGGCATTGTCCAAGGGGGTAGTCGTCCTAGAGGGTGGTTTCCCTAGGGGGTAGTTGTCCTAGAACCCCATTCGGGGCATAACAATTTCTGTTTGATTGATTACATTTTGACAACAGATAAATAATGGCAAGTCCCGGCTCCAACCAATCGCATTTTTGCACTCTCCATTCTATCTATGTAGACATAGTTGCGATTGAAATCAACTCTTTATAAGACGGGGCCCTGGTGTTGATCCCTTTGGTGTGACCGGGGTATCATGATTACTCACTGATTAGTGGCATGCTGTCTGAAGTCCGCGGTATCGTTTCGGCGACGAGGAGCAGAAACACCGTCATCGAGAGCGTCAACGTGACGCTGAGACTGGCCTTGATGACGCCAACGTTGTAGGGCATGAGGAAGCCGACCATGGAGAGTGCGGAGAGGAGGACGATGGGCATGACGAGCTTGTATAGGTAGTACAGGGGTTTCCGTTTTAGTTTGAGGTACATGGTTATGTCGACGTAGCGGTCGGGACAGCATTCGTACCACTCAACGTTACGCTTGAAATATGCATCTCTGGAGAAGGATAGAGAAAAAGAAAGATATATATGTATAGAGAGAGAGAATTTATTGAAATAAAATCACATCAAAATCAAAGAACAAACAGTCCACCGACTGACACCTGTCTTGGGTACAAGATAGAATTTAAATAAAGTATACATAATAAAATAGCAGTAACGAATTCATAAATATGTTACATAATCGAATACCTATATACCTATATACCTATATCGAATACCTATCATCACTGAATATTACAAAAAAGGAAATATAAACAATAACAACAATACGTATACATCACTACAATTACAGCAATAGAGGACTCTCGAGCTGCGCAATAATTAAATCAAAATAGAGGGGGCCATGCAGTGATTGATTGTGTTTGGAGGAGATGAAGAGAGAAGGAAATGTAGGAAATATGACAAAAGGAGTAACATAGAGAGAGATAATAGAGAGAGGTATTTTGAGGAGATGGGGGATTACAAAAAAAAAAAAAACAGATGAGGAAAAGGAGGGGGAGGGAGGTCAGAGAGAGAGAGAGAGAGAGAGAGAGAAGTGATAAACTAAATGATGAATAATTAATAACTGAAATAGCCGCCATCTATGTTTAAGACTTTACTTGTATTGAATAAATAATAGTTTTAAATTGGTATTATCTTTCAAATGCCAATGGAATACAACCTTTTCATTTGTTTGGCCTGCAAATGGTACAAAGTACCTTTAATCGAAAGTTTTCTCTCTGTAGGATACATCTGAATAGTATACATTTTTGTAATATTCAGGCGGGTTCCCCCCCCCCCCCCCGCCGGTTCCTCATATCGACGGGGCAAACTACTTTATATGAATATTTGTTGAGGTACGTTTAACAGCAATATTGTTATTATCAAAAGTATTGAAGTTTCATGTTCTGATATCCAAAAAACCTTTCAAGCAAATCATTGAAAATGGTACCTACAAGACATCCCATTGCCCATTCTCCAGGTAATCCGAGAAGTCCGGAGATTGAGTCGAGTTGTGCAGGTCGACGTACTGCTGGGTGTACGTCCAGGATCCGTACTTGAGATGGCAGATCTGGTGGTCAAAGGGAAAGTACCGGATTCGAATCTTGCAGGTGCTGCTCTGGAGGAATGGCTTGGACATCAGGCGGATGAGACCCTTGTGGTTTATGATGATGTTGGCTGAGCTCGAGTTGCCAAAGGCGTAGTCCTTGGGGTCACCCCTACAGAGTGTGTGGGCCCATTTTTGCGGGGGGGGGGGGTGGATTAGATGATGTACACAGAGAAACAGAGAGGAAGAGAGATCATGGAGAGAGAAAGATAGATAGAGAGAGGTGGTATTTTAGAAAGAAATAAAGACAAAAACGAGGAGGAGCATTAATTGCATAATTAATGTTAAGTTACACTCTACACGATGACTTAAAATGACAAAATCAGGGTTCTCTTGAAATTGCTTTATATTAGAATGATTCATCAGTCCGTTTAGACTTCCATGACCAAATGCCATAGCCGGGACGCAATCAAGCTTTAACCCATTTGTACACTTTCTCAAAATACCAACAACTCTAGACCAATTTCAATAGCCTGTTCATGTTTACTAGATAATTCAAAGCTCATGTTTATATGTTCATGTTCGTGTAATACGTCATTGTAATGTTGCACATTTCGAAAATCTATTTAGGGTGATTGTGGGGTTTCTTTATCGAAACTCGTTATGACCACGTTCAACGCATGCGCAGTGCCCATTTCTACACCGTGACAAGACAACACTACTTTTGAATTCTGAGCTTCGTATGGAATGAGTATTTAATTATCAATGATTTGCCACCACTCCAAAGTTTGTTTGCTTCCCTTTGCAATGATAAACCAATTTCTGGCAATTTGAAGGTTAAATTTACAGCTAAATTTTGGGGCAGACGTGGGGCGAAGTGAAAGCTGCAAAGTGTATTGCTCTTAGTACCAGCATTGCTTTTCTGATTTCTTCGAGCAGTCAATCACAATTGCAAGGTCCTGCGAGAAATCAACCAAAAACAATTCCAATGGGCTTGTTCAGCCATTTATGAAGTCTGCGAGCGTGACAGAAGGACGCTTTCGCAAATATCAATTCGCGAGATCAATTAAAGTATGCAGTTCGAATTCTGTCTATTGAAATAGGCCTACTATTATTCTTATCAGGTGAATGAAATAATTTGTATTGAGACACTTCACATAGACTTGTGCATTAAATGGGCCTATTGCACGGCGATACAGCTCTGCGTGTTTAGGGAACGAACTCTATTATGGACTAGAACGGTCGTGAAAATAAACAAGACGGAGCAAATTCTGGTTTGCGCATGCGCAGATTGATTGTTTCGCTCGGTTACCCTCATCTTTGCCTTCCGTCGTGTTTGCGAAAGCGCTCTTTAGTACAGGTTACAAATGAAGACGGGAGCATAGTACAGGACGATGTCGGTTGAGTCAATTCACCCGTCGTCTTTGCGAAAGCGCTCGAGTGATTCATTACGTCATTCAAACATAAAGGCCCGAATTCACAAAGGAGGTTTGTCGTCAAACCTTCTTTGTGAATTCGGGTCGATATTTATGGGTTACACTGCACTGTAGGATACTGAAATCGACTTTGGGTTTATATTTCGAAAGTCCTTGCGACTGCAAATGTTTGTAGTTTTTACCGATCATTATCTTTGTAATGAAGAACGCTTATTAAATATTTACATATATGCGAAGCGAAATAGTTCACCATTGTGAACCATTTCTCTACATGTTTACACAATTTATTAGGGGTCACATCGATTGCGTCAACGTACGTCAAGATGGTCCATCAAACCTCTTAATATGGCAATTTGCGAAAGCTTTAGGAATTCCAAGCAATGCTTGCACTGTTTATGCTGCACTCACTTATATGCGTTGCATACGATGTGTCACATGCAGACTCAGCACTGCGTAAGTTACTGACGTTGCCTTTGAAATTTAAGAGAAGGTGTAAATTGATCTTTCTGACATACTGATTAAGAAAACTTGTCTTCTCCTAATAATAGTAGAGGAGGCGCAATGGCTCAGTGGTAGAGCAATCGTCTCGTAATGCCTAGGTCACATGATATACACCGGCCGGCCCCGTACGATGCTACCTACCCGGCGGCGCACAGTGGGCCAGAGTGGAACCAAAGTGCTCCAAAAGTCATTTTTGTGATTTGTCTTCTTCTTTCCCAGTTGAAAGATAATACATTGAAGAATACCTCAGTAAAATATTTAATTCCGGTATGCACAATAAGGGTATAAATTGATCTCTCCAGCACAGTCTTAAATATTCACAGTTTTAATGTAAAAGTGACTTATTTTATAAATCTTTCAATTTAACATGGAGTTTTTAAGCTATTGATAAGAAATTGCTCCCACATATTTCTGATAGCTCATTTCACTGCATGAATGAGCTAAAATGGGTCTTCATAATATATCATAGGGTAATTCACTGACAAATTATCCATGTTTTTTATAAATCCAGTGGAAATGTTTAAATTTCCAGGGATTTCCACTTTAATTTTATTACCACCATTTTTGTCCTGATGTCTAAGCTTTAAGTTGATACCAGATTTGGCTGCCATCTTCTATGACCGCGAATCCTTCATGATTCAGCCGAGGACCATTATAAACACCGAGTGCCGACCAGTAAGCTTACGGGCTCCGTCCGATGAACAGGGGCACCTCATGGCTCCCGGTGGCGTAATTTTTTCCCACTTGAGCTCGGGACCCCCAGTATGAACTCATTTGCATACAGCCAATCAGAGCTCATCTTGTCAATAACAAGCTTTACGCGTGCTAAAGATGCGAAATTCAAAACTGTGCGAAGCTCTGGGGCCGTATTCTGAACCCTGTGTTATCTCTAATATTGTTGTATCTTTGGAGATAAGATAAAGTTGGTATTCTGAACATTGTTGTAACTTTTGTTCTATCTTTTGTTGTATCTTTTCTCTCATCTGTTTGGTCGCGCCTGCGTTCAAACTTTTGTGCGCTTGTAATTGTGCATATTAGTAATAAAATGGCGCTTAAACCTCATTTGCATATGCGCACGAGAGATAATATGACAAGATAATTGCTATTCTGAAAATTGTTGTATCTTTTATCTTATCTTATCTTGCATGGTATTTACAACAATATTTACAACAGGTAGAGGGGTATTGTATCTTTCGTGGTGATATAATGGCGGCAATATATCTTGCCCAGAACCAACTTCGTGCCAATAGACGAGTTAGAAGAAGATTGTGTGTTGACCGGAAACATCACAGATGAGAACTTTCTAAGAAATTACATGCTAGGATATGACGATTTTAATGCTCTCATTTTAACCAATAATAGTGAAAGCGTGGTTTGTCTTCATGATTCCATTCAACAGCGCATAATAATGACGCGCGTAATAAGCGCTCAAATAACTAATTACGCCCAAGATAAGTATGCGCTAGGCGCATCTTCAGATATGGCATAAAGTATTCCTATTGGTTGACCTACTTATCATGCTTATATAAAACAGATTTTGATTGGTAGGGTCCATACAAATGGGCGTGTCAACAGTGGTCAAAGATAAGGTAGAGGCGGTCCTTCCAGAGATAACACAGGGACAAAATGATGTTCAGAATACCAACTTACAACAATATTAGCGCTGTGTTATCTCTGGAAGATACAACAAAAGATAACACAAAACTTACAACAATGTTCAGAATACCACCCCAGAGCTTCGCACAGTTTTGAATTTCGCATCTATAGCACGCGTAAAGCTTGTTATTGACAAGATGAGCTCTGATTGGCTGTATGCAAATGAGTTCATACTGGGGGTCCCGAGCTCAAGTGGAAAAAAAATTACGCGCCCCGGCCTGACCCGAGGGCTAATACAAGAAATGGAACGATGCTCGTAGATATTGTAAACACAAACATCGTAGCCCTTGTGCCGTTCGGTCCCCCTTCGGTCGCCTTGCGGGCACCTTGCGGTTACCTTGCGTCTGCTTAGTATTTGTCAAAAAGCTACTACCGCCGCAGGGACGCCCTACGGCGACTGTGCGTCACCTGCCCACTTCAAAGGCCGTACGGCAATAATCTTGTCTTGTCTTTTTAGACCGTTTACCTGCAGCAGCAGCAAACAACAACAACAACTCAATGCCTATACAATTGTGCCTTTTCAATGTACTGGCACTCTCCGCATTTTCACCGTATCTCAATAAATAAGCAGGGCTCCCACTTAGCCGAGTTGGAGCCTCGAGTTGTGGCGAGCTGGCGCGATCTTATTGGCAAGCAGTTTTATCATTACAAAATATTTCTTGATATCAATAATTCAATTCTTGATATCACGAAATCGAATTCCTGATATCACGAAATCGAATTCATGATATCACGAAATCGAATTCTTGATATCAAGAATTACCATTGCTTTACAACGTAAAATTATTTCTTGATATCAAGAATTGATTTATTGATATCAATTAATAATAAAACGGCTTGCCATAAAATCGCGCCAGCTCGCCACAACTCGAGGTTCCGACTCGGCTAAGTGGGAGCCCTGCTTTACAACTACAGAAAAGTCAGGCATTTTTAAATGAGTTTTGCGGAAGGGTTGGAATCATCTGGAAGCTCGCGAACACTTCAAGAAAAAGTTGGTACTCTAAAGCAGAAATAGTGCCTAACTAGCCCCAAGCCATGCTTACTGAATATCCACCATATTAAGATGTCTGATTTCAATGAGCACGACCTCTCAAAACTCATTAACTGAACGTTTATCTTTAAACTTAGGTCCACCATAAGTGTGATTGGGTGCTTCGAGCTCTTGTATAAAGTACAATGAAACCATAAGTCATTAAGGTATCATCCCTCTACTTTTTGGTCAAAGACTCATAATAAATGTCTGTCCATAGCTAGAAAGGTGTTATTAACTCTGTATTAAAGTCTAGAAGTAAATATTTTTGTTCCATATTTCCGCTGACGACGGACAGAGATAAATTTTCGCAAATTTGGATATAAGGCATAATTATAATAATTCAGTACTTTCACTAGATGGGATATTATAATGATACACAAAAGTCATCTGTTGTTGCATAAGGCGCTTATTTCATGCTGATATACTACCCAGAATGTTTTTTTTCACATGCAAACCAAGCAATCTGCTTACAATGACAGTCCTTCTTCCGCAAATAATTGTATAATGTTTTATAATGTTTGAGGAAATTTAGTATTTATGACAGTTTATCATTTCGTTTTTGAAAATAACAATTTATATATATATCTATTTGTTTATTTATGATTCATTGTCAGAAAAAATATTTCTTGTACTTATATTATTATTGTTATCGAAAAGCTGTTTGCTTTCATAAATGCAGAAGACAATAAAATAAAATAAAATAAAATCAAGTACACATACCCCGAAGAAAAGGGTCAATGTCGCAATAGTACCTTTAAAGCCCGTCTGTACTAGTTTGGTCAAAAGGGATTAGACCACCCAGCGTGGTCATCGACAGGTGGCTATCTTATCAACTCAGCTTTCAATTAGCATAAGAAAAAGAGGATCATGGAGCACCAACAAGCACCGCTTAGGCATTGTTTTCTATATAGAGGGAGCAAGTAGCTACAAGTAGTACAATGGGGCTTTAAAAAATATTCTCAATTTTACTGAAAAAGGAGAGTAATACATTAATCCTACTCGACATTCATGAGCGATAACTGTCAAAAGAATGAAATAAAGATTACCGGAAATTACTGGAAATTGTTTTTTTTTTTAAACAAAGCACTATTAAAGCTTCCAATATAATCCCTACAAGGGGTATTTAGCCCCAGGTCTTCCACTAGAACCGCTAATGGCCATTGTAGTTGATTAGTACTCTATCCGACCATGGACCTATTAATAGGTCCATGATCTGACAAATCAAAAAGAAAGCGTGAAAGAAAAGCTCGTCTCCACGTTGTACGAATCGCACTGTAAGATGAAAGGTGTTTGTCTTGCGTCTGCACAGCTTTCAATTCTACCTTTGTAATTACGCCCACCTAAATATGCTCCGAATACCAAAATAAAATCGTCTTCACTTTTGTTGGTGTCAAGCGTAGCTGTCATTGGTAATTCTAAAGGCAGTTCCCATTGAACGATCGACTTCATTATAATGCCTTTTTTAAGGTTTAAAATAGAGGAACATTACCTGGCAACTTTGTCGTGTATAGTTGGGGGCGACCCGCCACCTGATAGCCGAAACCACCTCGCTTTCCCGGCAGTGGGTCATGCATGATAGTGAGTCAGAATCACATGCTGCACTTAAAATAGTAAGTAAAGCTTCTTCGCCTTTTTTCATTTTATCCGTAAGAAATATATAATTCTTCCCACATAATTGACATCTATAAATGCTTACAAAGATATACAGTGCGTCCCAGAAAAAACGAAACCGAGAATTATCGATGTTTCATCATAACTTATTCACATTTATAATTAATAAATGACCCATGCTTGGAAAGCTTAGATCCTCTTCTTTCATTTGATGTCATTTATATGATGCATATTTCACCCATGAGTGATTAAAATGAATTTGAAGAGAGGAAACCAAAAAATAATTTGGCGGACGGTATCTGAATTTCAAAGAGAAATTCACATTTCTAGAAAGTTGAGTCTCTGCCCTTTCATATGACACCTCAATGAGGAAAAATGAGCAAGGAATGACAAAGTTCTGTTTGTTTAAAGTAGTGCTTGCATTTCCATAATTTCATCAAACGAATTCGTTTTCACTGGCTGCCTGCCGTAGCAACTAGCAGAATTGACAAAAGACTTAACTCCGTTTCGTTAACAATCAGCCATGCATTAAGTCTGTCGTCTACGGCTGATTGTCAACGAAACGGAGTTAAGTCTTTTGTTAATTCCGTTTGTTGCTACGGCAGAGAGCCAGTGAAAACGAATTCGTTTAATAAAATAAGGAATTGCAAGCACTACTTTAAACAAACAGAACTTTGTTATTCCTAGCTCATTTCTCCTGACTGAGGTGTCATATGAAAGGGCAGAAACTCAACTTTCTAGAAATGTGAATTTCTCTTTGAAATTCAGATACCGTCCGCCAAATGATTTTTTGGTTTCCTCTCTTCAAATTCATTTTAATCACTCATGCGTGGAATATATATCATATAAATGGCATGAAATGAAAGAAGAGGATCTAAGCTTTCCAAACATGGGTCATTTATTAATTATAAATGTGAATAAGTTATGATAAAACATCGATAATTCTCGGTTTCGTTTTTTCTGGGACGCACTGTATATATATATTTATATATATATTATATGTATACGTATATACATACAAAATAAAAAATAAAATAAACACATAAATATTGTGTGTTTTGTTCATTATCCGTATTACTCGAACAAGTGATTCATAGTACCCATATGGAGGAAACGTAAGTTTAATAATCTCTAATGTTTAACGGGGGCTAGCTTTCGTTGCCGAAAAGAACAAATATCTGAGTTTACGTTCCTGTATAATTATTCTAACTATGATCTTATCAATTTCAATCATGTTCAACTGCAGATACGTGTGTCCCGTGCCCGTTGCAGTATGTCGACCGATTTTGAGATGACAACTGAACTGCCTCCCAATCTCAGCACAGATGTTACGTATAAACTGGTAGGGGTTGCCCTTTGTGGCCTCATCTTTTGTGTGGGTGTGGGCGGTAATATCTTGGTCCTCCTCGCCATCTCGGCCTCACGGAGGCTACAATCCCACAGCAACCGATTCTTGGGCTTCCTAGCCATAACGGATCTCCTAACCTGCCTCCTCCTGCCGATACAGATTGCCGCTCTCTTAGATGCTAAGTCGGAGTTCTTCCACTTGGCATGCGGCGTTGCAGGAGTGATGGTATACGTTACGCTAGGATCAAGTGCCTTCACGTTGGTCCTCATTGCTTTTAACCGCTACATCTGCCTCACCCAGCCCCTGACCGTCAAAAAGAGGATGTTTTCGCGTTGGAAGTCCACGGTGATGGTTTCATTTGGAGTCCTCTTTCCTCTCATAACCACTTTGGCATTCGTTGTTACCGGAAATGCAAGAACGGGTCTTCTCAGCGGTCTTTTTTGCACTATCGTGTATGGGCCCTTACTGGATATTATGGCTGGCTCATTCCTACTTATGTGTGTAGTGGTGACAATTATCTTTTATCTTCTTATTGCAAAAGTCGTTCGATCGCACTCCAGGAGGGTTCTTCCACCTAATCAGGCATTTCAAGAAAGCAGTACACGGTCAGGTATCCGGATGGGGACGAGTTCAAACGAGGCCTGCATTCTCGGTCAACAAGACAGATGTAGTCGTAGAGATTATTACTCCAGCAAAGCAGGCTCAAGCGACCAATCATCAAGGCTTTCGTCCACCACGGGGATGGCGTTGCGCATTCAAGAGCCTGGCACCTCCAATCCAAATAAGATGTTCGTTCCTGCGACAACACGAATGCCAAATCGTAGCATAACAACGAGAGAACCAATCAGTTGCACCCCTGAACCTGTCAGTGTTTCGAGTATCCAAGCTATAAGCACAATCGTACAGGATCAGGAGGGAACCACAAGGAGGCCCAACCAAGGGCGTCTTGCGCCACGCCCAAAACCATACGTAGCACCTGTACCACTGTTCAAACTTGAGACCGAGGTCGCGAAGAACATGGTCCTGATCGTCTTGGCTTTCTTAATCGCAATTATCTTCACCTTACTGTGTGTCCTCATTCCTGATATGCCGTACATCTATGATCTCTGTACATACGTTGTGCTTAGTGCAAACAGCAGTATTAACCCTATCATATATGGCTGGAGGCATCCACTTTTGAAAAGAACCTTCCGTCATCTTTTAAGATGGAGGTTGGAGGAAATCGATCAACCAACGAGATGGGTCAGGAGATGTATTTATTGAACTTATGTGGACAGGTCTCACTTTCTATTTATCCATAACGCATATCAAAGGATATGGAGACCGTGCATTCTCATTCATGGCTTCTCGTTTGTGAAAGCTTGTCTTTCCTTTGTGGAATCGACAGTCTAGAAATAACACTTCAAATCATGAATTCAACATTTACCTATATCATCAAGTGTGAACATATCGACTTTATTCCAGGAGCCTGCGTATTTGAATGCCTTTAAACAGATTTATGGCGCCATCCAAATTCCTGATCATCATTTAAAACCAACTTTGAGGAGGTTCTACTCTCAGTGAATCGTCATTTCGAGAAGACAGTTTTTTGAAATCCTCCTGAATTGTTATCATGTAACCATTATGAGTTGTGGGAGAGTTGCACGAGAGTTGCAGTTGTAGTAGTTGTAGTATAAATCGATGTCGTTATGTTCAGGGGCGTAGACAGCGGGAAGGGGGATTCGGTATGCATCCCCCAGAATTGTTTGATGGGGGGGGGGGGGTGGCGTGTGTAATACATACCCCCTCCCTGTTTCAGGGCCTCTTTGCAAGAAGCAGGGGAAGGAAGAAAATTGCATGTAATTACCTTGCACTACAACGTTGTATGATAAGCTTTCTAAAGCACTAAAATGCAAACTTTCCTAATCAAAAAGAATTCCTCGCTTGGTTGCTACGTTCATTCGCATACCACTAGACGCAATGGTCCTTAAAGGTAGCTGTGCGAAGATTTAACAAAACTAACTTTATTTTCATTATTGCAAAGGTGAAACTTTGATAAGACAAATTTATCCAAATTTAATGTTTGGAAACATTCCAAGTAATGATTATTATCAATTACAAAACGCTAAAATATAGCCCCGGCATAGCACCTGAAGAGCTCTCCGAACGCTGCTGAGGTGTTTGACATCACAGGTTGGGCATGGTTTGCACAAGCAGACGCCATCCCAGAAAGAATTCACATAAATGCAATGCTATAATTTCTCAAATTATAATGAGCTTTATAGTGTATATAAATGTAATGACATTTCAAACCATTCAAAAAGGGATATGAAACCGATTCTGATTTCACTAAAATATTTTGTTTTTAAGTACACAGGATAGGTGTTAATGAAAATTCAAAGAAACCACACTTTCATATTGAAAAAATCCCGGAATGATAGCATGGACGACATATGTTCCCTCTTGAAACGCCGAACATACCGCGGTGTATGCAGCTGAAAATGGCGTCTCATTTTGTTTACAAGCGACGGATTCCTTTATTTTTTCATCGCTGCATTTTTCATCAAAATAATACCATCCGCGGGATTTAGAGTGAGGCTATAGATTAAACATTTATCCTGACGGTAGTGAAGTAAGAGAATTGACTGAAGAGAAGATGACAAAACAGGCACTAAAAATGTGTGAGATGTCATGGGACGAATCCTTTTTGGAAGGATGTAGTTTCTTCTTGGTGTGTTTTTGGAAGAGCAAATAGATGCTCCAGCAAAGGAGAGTTTTGCTCTGAATTCCTTTGCCACAATGAAGACATTGTAATAAATAAAAACCTTGTTAATTTTAGAAAAAAAAAACAGAAGGGTGTAAGATTCGTTAATGACTTAATTAGAGCAGAGGGTCAGGTTTTAAGCGGACAATTTTGTTTAAAACTTACAATATTTCTATTGACTAGCATTAGGGGAGATTGATGAAAAGTTGGAAAGTTTTTCACAACCTATCAATGCGTTTATGTAGTTGACCAACCCACTTAGACCAAATAGCCTATTCTTATTATTTTGATGAAGCAAAGAAAATGATGTAAACATATTTACGTTTCAATGGTAATAGGAAGGCTATCAGCTCATGTAAAAAGGACAGAAAGATGGGAAGAGAAAATTCGGCAACTAATCTCATTAAAGAAATGGCGTTGTTTTAATTCTATACCATACCAAACAATACCAGACGTTACACTTAGATCAGGCCTTCTCAACTGGCGGCGCGCGCGCCACTTGTGGCGCTTGCGGTCAGTTGGAGTGGCGCGCGACTGCATGTTGCAACAACAAAACAAAAAACAGAAAGAAATAAAATATATATTTTAGAATTAAATACTCAGCTAAATTAAGAAGTTGCAGTCGAATAAGAGCCCAAAATGCCTGCTTATCAAACAGGAAGAGAGAGGAATTTATCGTTTTTTACCACTTTATACGAATCTAAACCTAAGGTCTGAACAACAATTAGCTTACAATGGGATACCAATTTTAACTTTGCCAATCTCTGGAAACATCTTTTTGTTGTTTGTTTAATTTTCACTTTATTTTGACGTTTCCCGGATTTATTGCACACAAAAAACTACGTATACATATTCCTCCGGTGTAATTGTACCCAGGAATTGTACTAATTTGTTCACATCAATATGAAATTATGATTGAATATATTGTGGAATGAAATTGTGCTAAAAAAGCCCCATTTGGGCCTTTAGAAAGCCCTAAATACATCAGCTCCAGGGGGCTCCGCCCCCTATTACCCCCGTTAGGGATTCGCTCGTGGACCCCACCCATTTCGGCTCGGTCGCTGCGCTCCCTCGCAGCACAGTCAACCATACAGGGTGGCACTTCAACTACAAATTCTTTTCGTTTTGGCACTTCTAATAAACTAGTTTAAAAGGCCTGACTTAGATGGTTCCAATATTGCTTGGTTAATTGCATTACTCCAAAAAACTCTTGTTTGTGTAAAATACAGGTTAAATCAGCAGCGCAAGTAAATTCTGTTTATTGCATGACGAAACCATTGAACACCTATTTGTTTAATGTCACATAGTGAGGAAGGTATGGGAATATTTCAAAAAGAAATTGTACGAAAGATGTAAACTTGTGTTGAAATTAACAGTCGAAAATGTTCTTTTTGGAATCACACCCAATACAATTAATAAAGCTTTAAATTCACTTATCATTTGGTTTAAATGGGTAATTTATACAAAACAAATTTGCTGGAATTCGCCTTATACCACAAAAAAGTTTAAACGAGGTAAAGATTTATTTTAGGTTTGAAAAAAACTATCTTTTGTGAAAATATGAAGTAAGATTCATTTGAAAAATGTTGGTCAGGTTTCAATGGTCTTTTTGATTAATGCTAATAATATGTTTAATCAATGGTATGTTATGCGATGGCGGTCGGCATTCATTGGCTGCACTCTTGCGCTAGGCGGGCGAGAGCAGTGGAGGTATGCATATAGGTCACGTATAAACCGGGCACCGTACGATTTTCCCTACCCGGTGGCTTGCCGTGGATTTAGAGACCGTATGGGAACTTTCCGATTTTCATTTCTACGGCAGGTGTGGTCACATATTCTGCGGCGCCCGGGAAGTGCCCGGTAAAAATTGGTCAAGTGAAGTGCAAGCTTACGGGCTCCGTCCGATGAGCAGGTGAACCCATGGCTCCTGGAAGGTGCCCGGGCGGGTTCCTCAAGGCGCCCGGTCGGGCATCCACACCTCCTGCATTTAAAGCTGCGTTGTACATTTTGAGATGCCGCCGTGAGGGACCCGCACGGGCAATATTCATTTCAAAAGGCATTCAGACGCCTGTTGTTGTGCATATCACCCGAAACTCTTGATGGGCCCGCGAGGGAGCGGTATCGTACACGTACGGAACCCTTGAGCACCGCAAGGCGCCCGTAAAGATTTTCATGAGAATTGACCAAAACAAAACGTGAGGGGCCGTCCGGGCACCGTCCGGAGCCCGCACGGGACCCGTAGGGGGCCCGTATTTTCTACGGCCTAACGGTCAGATAAAAACGCCGGAAGACTTGGGAGCAGCCAACTCAGCACCACGGCGCCCGTAATGCTTTAAAAACTGTCCTGGCGCCCGTAGGAATTTTAGGGCAGAAAATTCCCAGAATTTCTGTTTTTACTCGCCGTACGGGCCCCGGAGTGTATATGTGAAAGCCCCAGTATGGCCAGAACATCTGGACCGGATCTATTGTTCTGGCTTGATGGGTGTTTGGAGTGTGGTCGGTGGGTGTTGGCTGGCAATGTGATGCACATTATTGGCATCTAATCTTAGGACCTCTTACAAATTTGTATGTGTCTTATTATTACGTATTCAATGTTGTATCCAGTTAAAGTTGTCATCACTCAATAGCTGTTGTTATGAAGAAAAATGTATACTGCTTTTAAATTTTAAAAACATTATACATTTTTCCCCCCACTGTAGGGCGTTTTTATTAAATATTATTATTTAATAAAACGCCCTACCGTGGGGGGGAAATACAAATTTAAAAAAAAAAAAATAACGCTTCTATATCTATTTTTATCACTTGGTCGCTACGATTACACCTCACACGTACAAGTACTAGAAGCAGTAAATCTTTGAGAAACCGGTACCAATAGGCCCGATCTGTTCTCTTGCACTGTAATGCAAAGTTTCAGCATCCCAAACATACATTTTGTCGCTCGGTTGTGACGCCCGATCGCAAATTCATGAATACAGTGTTTATTGTACTCTGCAAATCCTCGATCGCAAGGATTCCATATCGGTGGGGTATGGGAGGAGATGGGGGGGGGGGGGGGGGGGGAGGGCAGGTCTTTACCCCTTGACTACAAACACAAAACTCCATCCATTAAGCTTTGAGCTGTGTTTAATTAAGCCCAATATATTTTATGCGAAATCATGTGTTCACCATAGGTAGGATGTGATTTGCCTTTTATTCAAAGGTAATCTATATAACGAGTTTCAATTTCACATGGGCAATTTTTGCGCTCAATCGCTACACGCCCTCGCTAAATTAGTGATGAACTAATGAAACATAGCACTCTATTTCATTTCTTTTGTTGTTGATAGATGATGTGTTATTGATGATACGATCGCTCCTATCATATCTCTATCAAATTAAAAATGTATTAGTAATCTAAGTCGAGTTCAGGAATATTTTGCAAGATTTGGACCAATATTCACTAAATATGTATTCGATTCCTTTGATATTACGAGAAGATCAAGAATTTCAGTTCAATTTCAATTCTAGTATATACTTGGGGTTAATTTATTTTCCTTTTCAAAACGTGATTCCTGCACTTTTCTAGGAAACACTTCAAAATAATAGCTTTCACTTAATTTATTTTTCATGAATTCTATAATTCAATGACAATCCACAAATACATGAAGTCAGGTTCTGAAGCCATGGTAATTCAAACGTAGGTGCTTTTAGCCTACGTCACACTTGAGCAACTTAAGAAAGGTCACCGACGCCGACATTCCTGACAAAGGCGGTCACTTTTCTTTGTAGTAAAAGAATGAAATTTAGTTTGATGATACGATAGATAGCCCAATCAATATTGCAGTATGTTATTTGGAGAAGTATTAATGTGTTATTTAGGTGTTTTTTTTTAAATTGTTCGTGGCAACATAAATTTTAACTTACGAATGACTCCCACACCTCGAGAAATTCTTTATGACTAATGTGATCAAACCATGTTAAATTCTAATCAATGTTAACACTTTTATAAAATAAACGTTATTAATCTCAATATTGTGAAGATTATTAGCTACATGGATATATCATGTGTGTTTAAATGCATAAATTGTGTTTTCTAAAAAATTGAGAGAAACCCTATTGAACGTCGAATTTTTAAATAATTCAACTTTTGAAATAATGTTCGAAAATTTGTTGTCCTTTTGAAAATAAGAAATGTCAGTGTCATCTGGAAATAAGATGGAAAATAACAAATGATGACGTATGAATTATTTTGTTAATAAACACTAAAAACAAAAGGGTGCCCAGGATAGATCCCTGGGGGGGGGGGAGGGGGTGGCGCAACACTCAATTAGAAGGCTCATTAAAGCAATTCCATTGCATGAAACGTATTGCTCTCAGCTACTTAAATAAGTATTAAACCGTGAGAGCGTTGAACACCACACGAAACAAGAAACGTGTCGAACGTTCTTAGTACTTAGGTCTAAAAGTATTCCAATAATATATTGCTTTTTGCAATGTCGTCTGTAATTTCATCAGAACATTGGTCCTCAATTTTAGAAATTGGTGTTACATTGGCTATTTCTAACAAGTGCGTAAAGTCCTTGATTGTATTAACACAGATTAGATATGAGGTTTACAATGTAATGAATGATCCCCTTTACAAGTCAAGTACTAATTGTTAACATGAACTTGGGATTTTTTAAGTATTCAATGATCTAGTAAATTTAATTGTTAACATGACCTTAGGATTTTTAAGTATTCAATGATCTAGTAAATTTAATAATTTGAATTTAAAAAGAAAGAAGCCTGATCTGGTTCTGAAAGAATTCCTTATAATGACTATTATTTGGAGTAGAAATTTCGGAAGCAAATTGGGGACCAATAATAGTGAAAAATGAAGTAAAGCAATAAGCATAGTTATTAGAAACTCTAATTAAAAATAAGATTGTATTTTGGTAAAGGGTCTTTTTTGTTGTTACAATGACTTCTCTGATAACTTTCGATGTTGCGCTCGATTTGGATTTCACTTTTTTATTTATTAAAAAGTGTTATTTATCGAAACGAACCGAAACGAATAAACTTGTTTGTTTTGTTACGATAAAATTAATACATTCGCTTCGGTATGTTTTATTAACACGTAAACTTGTGTCCGTTGGGTAACCCAAATGTTGTTCATAAATTTGATTTCTTGTTTGAAATTATTTTAATATGCCTCAATGGGTTCATAATATATATATTACGATTACGTGTATTTTTTGCACATGAATATTTTTACTGTGAGGAAAATGTAGCTATGAATTAAGAATTGGATATGCAATATTCAAATCATATGTTTTGAGGACATAATTCAATTCCTCCAGGGATAAATCCTGTTTTAATATTTCAATTTTATAAGAGATTTCTTTCCGATTCTTTCCGATACATACATTTTTTGTTGTGGTTTAAAATGAGACAATGATTTTCACATATTCGTCTTCGTCTTCTATAGCATATGTAATCTTGTAATCCGCGCCGAGGCGAATACCCTACTAGAAAGAACACCGTTTTGTTTGTAAGTGGGAGATTTGGAGAAGAATTTGGTTTGGGAAAATAGATAAATGGTTACTCGTTTTAATTTCTCATCAGCCTGCCGTTACGAGGGGAAGGGGCGGCCAGGGGTGGCGCTAGGCTAGTCTGATGTGACACTAACAATCCGCATTTCTGTCGGCAAATCTGTAATTTTCGCTGATAATTATCTAAATTTGAGAACATTCTTACCCCTGGAACTTTCATTAGTTAATTTTCATTTCTTGTAAAAATATAAGAGGCATACCTTTGAAATTGCAGGTTACGCGTATCCCTGGAACAAACTTCGAACAGGTCCTCCTCTTGCAAATTTAAATCGCAAACCCACATGTCGAGTTTAAAAAATTCGATTTTGTCCATATCATGTGTTATTCGTAGTATATCATTTATATGTGTATAGGATTGATGTAAATATATTTAATATTCCACTGTACTTTGCCTTGGAAAGTAAATAACAAATTCAGTGCCTAATTTTTCATCAATATCCAAACAAAGTAAACAATTCCTGTTTGCTCTTTATCCGGCTTTTCCTCATCGTTATCTTCAAATCATGATAAAGGTCTAAATTCATAATCGTCATGCCCTGAAAACGGATTTCACCTCCTCATCTGAGTTGTCATGGGAATCTTAGGGTTCGATCTTTTGATCCCTTGCAAACACGCAAACACCTCAAGGAGTAATTAGAATCCATACAAGTACCTTCGGATGTTGCAGGGCAAGTAATGTAACATGGGCGTAGTCACTGAGGGGGGGGGGGGGGGGTATCGTCTTGGGGAGGGGGGGGGGGGGTAGCACAACAAATAACCAAAGCAGTCATTATTACTATATTATTACCTATACGAGGTATTTTAGCTACTAAATAAAAAGTCGTATTTTGCACGCTGCTCCGAATATGAAACCGGAGCGGTGAATATTTGCCATATTGCCCTCTACCGGGTTTCCCCCGTGGACCACTGTACTAAATCAGAGGGCAATATTATGTAGGCGTTAAAGTGTACGCACGGTAACAATCATTGTTACGTCACAATTACACAGAGTAACAATCATTGTTGCGTCACAATTACATAGCTGCCTGAATGACCTGAAATCAGATGGACCGGCAAACAGACGGGAGTAAAAAATCATGCTTGATATCAAAGTTGAATATAAATAATTTGCTTCAAAGGTACTATGTCCCATTTGCAGGCCAAAAAAATGAAAAAGTTAAATTCCAACTGCATTTGAAAGATAATACTAATTTAGAACTTCCCTAACAAGCTGGGGCTTAAAAATGTCTTCAAGTGGGAAAATAACGACTATTAGTTGTCAAATCGACTTTAGGGCTATAGAGCCCAAAAGTAATAATCTTGATTTTCAGACAATTGTACCGAATGGTCATACGTTTTATGCTGCGCAAAGATTCAATCAGTTTAATCTTGGTCATCACAAGAAGTGGGTTATTGATGTAGACAAATGCTCATGTACCCTTTAAAACTCTTTTCATGTATGTTATTACCAAAGAAGAAAAAAGGCAGTCAGTCACTCAATAGTGTCTGACAGTGAAGTCTAGCAAGTAAACGGGTTTCCTTGCATAATTTGAATATGAGGACACTGCTAACGTTTAAATTTCACAGATAGGACATACATGACATATTCATAATTCCTGCAAAGTTCTACAGCATTTGAGGTTGGCTGCAAAAGGGACATAGTAATAATAATCATATTGACTGGGCTTCTTTCGGGCTTGGTCGATATTTATGATATACCCCTCAAGCCCAGTAAATATAATATAAATATTGAAGCCCTACAAAAAACGCGCTTCCAAATGAGTGCCTCATCTTGATAATCAGACAGGCGATCGGCTTGTAAAAGTCATGGGGTTCCTGACTGACCTAAAGGTTAATCATTATCATTGCAGCATACGCTAAATCCAGGGTTTTGTTTCAGAATCTGAGACAAAGTTACCCAATCCCTTTAATACACATTATTCATTCTACTAAATGAGTTGGGTTGTGTCGGGCATTTTTCGCTTAATGTATATAGGCACACTAAATTTGGCACTAATCAAAATACGTAAAGAGCAATCTTTGCTTTTTTCAGAAAATAATATAAGATTTTTCAAGAAGTTTCTGCAAAAGAGAAAAAAAGAGTGGAGCGCCACTGCCGCATTAATACTCGGGTCGTTCTTTTTCGATTATTCTCCATTTCTCTCTCTCTTTCTCTCTCTCTCCCTCTCTCTCTCTTGCTGTTTCCTTTTCTCCCCTTTCCCCTTTCTAAAACCTTCTTTGCGTATTCATATCTCGCTCTACCTTTATCTCTGACCGGCTGCGTGTATTTTATCACAGTAATATAAAACAAACGATTTTGAAAGTGGGTCAATGTTCTCTCGATCCATTTTCTTTTTCAAACTTAAGATTTTGTGGAATTATGAACAGGCATTTGGGGTTCTCAAAAAAAAAAAAAAAGGTCCTAGGGTGAAAAGGGGACATTCCCTTTGTCGAGTGATAATTCCTTCCAATGAAAGAAGAAAACAAATCTTTACGATATATATATAATCGAAATTATTTAGAGATAGAAAAGTGTATGGCTGCATCAATATCAATATTAAAGCTCGTCTGCACTATTTTGGCTAGGGGGGGGGGGGGGATTATACTCCCTGCATGGTCTCTGACAGGTGGTTATCTCATCAAATCAGCTCTCAATTAACATAAGGAAAGGGGTATCATGGGGACCAACATGCACCGATTATGCATTGTTTGCTATATAGAGGGCGCAAGCAGCTATAAGAAGCGCAGTGGGAATTTAAATACTACTGTTAGACCCATCATACTCGAGATTATTCTAACCTGAGTAATACAGTGCAAATGCATTTACCTTATAGTTGAACATTTACTCATTGAGTTCACATTTTGACATTTTCGTCTTGAATATACATTTTGGCTAATGGTTTGTCTGATTATCATTGGTTGGTATCTTGTTTTAATACCGTCCATACTATTTGTTTCTTCTCATGAGACAGTATTACTATCATTGATGAGGTCATTCTGGTAAAAACACAAGAGACTGAATAAAACACGATAGCAACTAATTTCGAAGAAGAACAAAAAAATCAACGTTACGTTAATTTCTATGGCCTTGCGATTCGCTTATTGAAATGCGTGAACATGGCAATGACATATTACGTAATCCGAAAATGATTTGTATAGGACATACAATAGGGAAATGAAATTCCCCTCGAGTTCAATTTTTCGATAATAGTTGCGATCGTGTCATACCTAAGTATACAAATATAAACTCGAAGTTCATAATGAAATCAGGGTGTTCCTGTGTACATGCCATTATTGTTTTCCCTCTCTGATAATGCGGTACGAGAAAAAAAAAATCGGCAAGGACATTTATTACTTCAACAAAACAAGAGGTGTGAGTCGTAGAAATGAAAGCGCTCTTTTCTTGTGATATACATGTCCATATAATATATTCATTTAATAATACACCGTTGAGAACAAAAAAAGGCGTTTATTAATGTAAGTCAGTCAATCATTCTCGATCAGGTTTATAGTCTAGCGCCATCACAGTTTTCGGTCGCGACAGTAAACAGACAACGTATACAAATGCGACCCCTCTCCTTCATTTCGAAGTCTGAATTGCCTCATTTTGTCCCTACAGCTTATTCTTCTGTTCATAGAACATTTTGTTCATTATTCAAATAATTTGTCTAAACGAAAAGAAAGAAAATATTCATTGTTTCAATATTCTTCTTATCTAACGGGAAGCAAATATGGTTCTTATCTTCTTTACTTTACTTTCAGTTGGCTGTTCTCAGAAAAAGGCCCTCACACTTTCGGTGCTTTTTATTCAAAAAAATATATGATGAGCCATCTCAACCCCCCTCCCCCCGATCAGCCCATTAGATCTTACCTAAATGGTTCAAGGGGGTCCGACAGTTGGCTGAATTTTACTTCTTTTTTTGTTTGGGGGGGGGGGTGGCTTGCATTGTAACAATAGATGCACTTAATAAAATAAGGTCCAACTATTTTTAAACTAACATGGACATTTTAAGGTTGCAGTAGATGAGCAACAACGCCAACATGGCAATGTGAGTATAAGAAGCCGCGACGATCTGACCCGTACGTCAACTGGAAATCACTAAAAAGGTATGGAAAATATTTGAATCAGAAGGAAGTTATCATCGTTACTCTATTTTAGTGGGTAACGCTCAAAATAAATTGCGAAAAAAGCAACCCCCCCCCCGGTGGTCGACCATCTTTAAATTAAAATTATAATCCAATTCTTATTTTTATGTCGGATTCAACTACAAATCTCCTCCTTTAAACATGACAGGACGATCTCATGACCTTGCAGTTATGAGGCCGACAAAAGGAATCACTTTCGGTTGTAAACGTCAGACTGTCCTAAACAACCTTTTCTCTTAATAACACGGGAAGAGGAATGACTCCATTTGTTGGGCACCGATGGTCTTGTGTATTGGGTATCACGTGACTTAATCAGACCCTTTTGTCACGTGAGCTCTACGTAAACAAATAAGCGAGTGTATTACGTATCACGTGATTTGATTACATGTCACCTGAGGTTTGCGTGATTAAAATAGTGTTTAGGTGAAACACGAACGCGATGGTACTGGTAATTGAAGGGAACATTGATAGTCAGGAATAGATCTTCTTTTTCTTTTATTTTAGACAGAAGAAACAAAAACGCTCCATGAAAAACTGGATAGTTTGTACATGTATGAATGATTGACGTAGGGACTAGCATAATATTTGGGTAAATGCGATTTGGATCATCGATATCAACAAGGCAAACCAACAATCATCAAATTGATTTACAGCACCGTAAAACACTGCTTATAATAGACTGAACAGTTGTGAGCATTAAAGGAGAGTTGCCTCATGAAATGATATTTAAGAAACTGGCCTCTATAATGTTTTGTACAAAGTTTTGTAAAGTACCTTTAACACATGTCTCAGATTTCTAAATGTGTGTCATTTTTTAAATTAGAAATAGAAAGCATGTATACACTGTAAAGGGAGCATCTATTTCATGTACCTAATTTGTTTTGCAAGTACATGGTATTATATTTGTGTGATTGTGTCACATAAATTGTACTCGCTGATATCGCCATCTGTAAAAAAAAAATGGTTATTACTACAAATGTAACCAAATTAAAATAACATGAGCAGCATATTTGTCAGATTATGAAAACGATTGCCTGAATTTGCTTCAGTGTTACTGAGGTGAAAAAAAGACATACCTTGAAGGAATTGCACATGTCATTGACTTTTGCAATATTCCTGTGTTTATAGGAGAGAGAGAGAGAGGGAGAGAGATGAAGAAATGGAGACAGCAAGAGAGAAAGAGAGAGTGAGTGAGACATACAGACATACAGAGGAACAGAGGTAGAGAAATAGAGAGAGAGAGAGAGAGAGATTGTGGGGAGGGGGGGGGGGGGAACAGTGAGAGAATGTGTATGCGTGTGCGTGCGCGTGTGTGTGTGTGTGTGTGTGTGTGTGAGAGAAATAGAGAGAGAGAGAGAAGGTGTGCATGTGTGTGTGAGGTACAGCGACATAGAGAAAGAGAACAAAATTAAACAAAAAGTATATATATATTCGACAGAATGGTAATGCGAGAAAAAAAAATATTGTTATTTTGTTGTAGGGTCCATGCATGATTATTTCAAATAAATCCTATTTCTGTACATGGTAGGCTATGTAGTAACGTTCAATTTGATATCATTTTCATATACTCAGGTCTTGAGACAAACATGATTCAATTATCATGGTTATAGCCTATATCTTAGGATTTTATATATAAGAAAGAGGTGGTGAAATATTTTTTTCATACAAGGTATACATTAGTAAAGGAAGGTTGTAAGCTCGTAGCGATCTATACGGAAGAATTTGAATTATTGACTGAGAAACATATTTAGAAAGGGAGAAGAGGAAGGAGAATAGTGGAGGGAGAGGGGGTAAAATATAAATGTAGTCCCTGTCCTTTACCCTTCCAAACATAGGAATGAAGAACAAAAATGGCTCTATTATCCAGGATTCTACTAGAGTACATGAATCTCAAACAATACTATATCCACCACTGAGGCCCGAATTCACAAAGGAGGTTTGTCGACAAACCGAGGTTTATGTACGTCATACGACGCGTTTCGACGCGTTTTTACAAACCTTGGTGTGTAAAAAACAAAGGGAAGGTTTGTCGAAACAAAAGGAGGTTTGTCGACAAACCTCCTTTGTGAATTCGGGCCACCAAGTCTAAATAGGTCGCCCTCTATAGAAACAAACATGTATACCGATATTAAGTTCAAAGGTGCATATACGCTGCGCGCGCTCTCTGTGGGAAAACCTGTTTCTATTCGTAGGATGCACAAACTGCACTATATTCACAGAAGATCTACTCAAGTGTGACTTTAGAATTATATTATATATTATTTGTATTCAGGTACACATTTGAAAAGAGAATTAATACTTTTGATCAAACTGCACCTCTATCGACACATAGTTGAATCAACGTGATAACTTGGTACAGAACTACATGCAGTTAGGACGCACTTGTTGCGTAGACTCTGGATACGGGTAAAATCTTCTGCGTCGCTGCATATAGTTTGAGCTTGCATGGACTGACTTTTGGCTCCTTGTATACATAGGGTGATCACACTGTCAAGTTTTATTGGACGTCAATGGATATAGGCGTAGAGTGAGCTCGTGTTTGTAGTTAGCAAGAAAGCTGATATTTGTACCATGGCTGAGAAGACTGAGGAAGAGGAAACCCCAAGCCCCATCCTGACGTGTCCATTATGTCTTGATATCTTTGACGAGGCAACCATCCTGACTTCATGCGGACACACCTTCTGTCGGAAATGTCTCAATAACTATGACCTATCCCACCAGGACCTTGATCACATGATCTGTCCTCTCTGCAGGGAGACGACCAAGTTGTCTGTGAACCGTGTTGATGATCTCCCCACCAATGTCAATGTCAACGGACTCGTAGACGATCATCGAGCCAAGTGTGGAGGAATGAGCGCTGTCCTTGAGATGCGTCCAAAATGCACTACTTGCAAGTTTCACCAAGATGCTGTCTCATTCTGCTGTACATGCAACAACTACATTTGTGATAAGTGTCTGGATTGTCATCAACATCTTACAGTCTTTGAAGGTCACGAGATAGTATCCATACAGGATATCATCAACGGGAAGGTCAGTATTGGTCATCTATCCGAGAACTGCAGCATCCACAAACAAGAGAACAAATATATGTTTTGTGAGGATTGTAAGGTCCATGTATGTCACAAGTGCGCGATCGTCGGTCATCAAAACCACAACATCAAGAATCAGGCCGACTTCGAGCAGAAGTTACGCCTGAAGGTAAGTGTGTTCAGCTACTATGGCTTACGTGTTTTAGGGCAGATGTTTCCCTCTATCAGGGGTTGGGGAGTGGAGGAGGAAAAATCGTTTCTGCCTCCTCCCCCTCACAAGTCCAAAACTCCTTACAAAACAAAGAGGACAATACGGGTTTTCCGTCTCCCTTAACATACAAAAAGTTAGGATATCATTAATATTGGGGTGTAACCATTCTCTCCCCGTCGCTTCATTTCCTTTCATCGCATATTCATATATGCAAACTTTCTTACTAAAGCGTCAAAGCGTGGAAGAACAGAATTATCTCTATCAAATGGGCGGCTTCATTTTTTCCCCTTTACAAGACACATTTTTGGTTCATTGATCTATAAAGATACAAACATGCAATATGCCTTGATCTGACTATTTATGATAGCAGTAATGAGTGTTGACCCCCTTTAACTAGGGCCCCTAGTAAGAGAAAGAAAAACTCGAGTAAAACAATTCAATTCAATTGCGTCGATGTTCTAACTTTTGTGAAATATCAGGAGCGCCCAAGATCCGGTGTTTGAATTTTAAATTAGCCCCATGTAATTGGCATACATCTCTTTCTACACAAATGTTTTTTTCACTTGTCTATTATTCGTTTCGTTTAGGTGAACGACCTTGTCCAGCGTTGTGCCGCTAAGAAATCAGAACTGGAGAAGAACATTCAGAATGTGGAAGTACAACGCCACGAAGTATACACAGCCGTGCAGAAACTACTGGACGATGTAAGTCAAGCCTACAGCATCAAGGCCAAAGAGCTTGAAGAAAATCATCAAAATCTCATAGGGCAAATTAATGCAGTAAATCGGAGCTTCCATGACGACCTAGACGCCTTGAAATGCAAGGATCGACAGAGGATTAAAAGTATTTGTAGTTCAATAACACTGGTATCTAATGACAGACTGGGTCGTCTTAAGACAGACAGTCTGTCTGCTCATACCTTGCTCTGTGAGGAGCTGGATGCCATGCTGAAGGAGGCTACTGATCACACTTCTGCGGCAGCCATTATGAATAAAGCACTGGAGAAGAGGTTCAAGCCTGCAGATGCTACTCGGCTGGACCTCGGGCGCATCTCAGAATCAGATCCCAAGTTGCAAGTCATTCAGTGTGTAGATCTACAGGAATACATGTGTGGAATGACTCGCTACTCTGATGATAGTGTAGCTTTTGGATATAGTAGTAAGCATGGTATAGACATCATTGATTCAGCTGGTAAACGGGAGCAGTAGGCAAACATACCAAGTAACATGTAACAAGTGTTGTGATCTTGTGTTTCAACAAGACAGGTCATTATGCATGTCGACTGCTGCCTCTAACGCGCACATATTCTCCCAATCGATCATGGAAATCAACCATCTACACGAAAGACAATGGATTTTCTCTCAGACTAAACAGAAGTCCATCAGATGAAATCATCATCGCTAACAGAGAGAAGAAAGCCTATATCTATGACCCGACTGGATCCATTCTCAAACACACTGTTCCAACAAAACACAACGTGACCAGCCAGGTATCTGCTACCAGGTCGGGTTTGATCGTCACGAGTTCGTGTAATAACCCCTATCCAAGCGTAGTGACGGTCTATGACAGGGATGGGAATGCTGGTAAGTCTCTACAAGCTCCAAGCAGTGTCTACCTGTATGCTGCCGTGGATGAGCAGGACAGGGTATATGTAGCGAGTGTTGATCCTAAGCATGGTAAAGTTTTGATCAGGCTCTATGAACTTGATGGTCTGAACTTGAAGGAAAGAGTTGAGTTCAATGCACTTAATCTGACGTTTGGACGTACTTGGTGTTACTTGGTTTCCCTCTCGCCAGACATGCTCGTGTTTGCTTGTTACAAGAAGTTGTATTTTATCAAAGTATCAAAATAATCCATCTCACACTCTATATTACCATTACTGGTGGTGTGTATACCTCTCTGCCCCCACATATACTCTAATATGGGTCTATCGTCCCTATTTTCACGAAGTGACCGTATAGTGAATGAAAATCGCATACAATTTGTGTGCAAATTTTCCTCACTACCGTCACTTCGTGAAAATAGGAACGATATGTTTCATATTCTATTCTTTATTATGTAATAACTAAACAAATGAAAAGGTGCCAATTCTCTCGATATATTTTTACATTTTATAGTTGTCAATATCCAAAATAATAATAACTTCCTTTACTCGAAATAGTATGTAAAAAGATAAAATATATATACTTCTTGCATTGTGTAATTTTCTTGTCACTATGATATTGAAAGATATAATATGTAATGCAAATCGAAGAATATCGGCGACTATATACTAAAGCTTTCCGTCTTGCACTCAGCGTTCTCGCGATTTATTCTGATAAGTGCAAGATAAAAACCTTTAATATATCAGTATTCGTTGCTATATTCTTTGATTGATATTTCATTCGTTTGTGTGTGTGTAAGAAAGCAGATACTGACTAAACATTGTACTGTAAGTTGTCTGATATAAATATTCCCTTATCCCCTTTTCACCTTATTCATCGTAATAGAATTTTTAACACTACTTAAAATAAATTAAAAACTTTACAAAAGTTGAAGTGAAAGATACTATTTTCCTTTTGCAGCCAACATCAAATTATGTAGAACTTTGCAAGAATTATGAATATGTCATGTAAGTGCTATCTGTGAAATTTAAACTTTTAGCAGTGTCCTAGTATTCAAATTATGCAAGGAAACCCGTTTAACTCCTAGACTTCACTGTCAGACACGAGACTATTGAGTGACTGACTGACATCTGTTTTCTTCTGGTAATGAGCTGTAACAGGTACATGAGCATTTGTTTACATCAATAACCCACTTCTTGTTATGGCCCAAATTAAACTGATTGAACCTTTGTACCGCACAAAACACGTACGACCATTTGATAAAAGAGTTTGAGTTTGAGTTTGAGTTTATTGATTTCACATTTCACATGCAAAAATAATACAGATAACAAAATATACATAAAATACATATTGTTTCATAATTTAAAAAAAAAAGATTATATTAATTGACAAGGTAATCATCACATTTGTTTGACAACTAATATCATTTAAAGGAAACCCAGACAAAATCAGACTATTACTCTGGTGATTGCAATCACTTAAGTTGATTTGACAACTAGTGGTCGTTATTTTCCCACTACAAGCCATTTTCAAGCCCATTCGTTTGAGGGAAGTTCTAAATTGGTATTGTCTTTCAAATGCCGTTGGAATTTAACCTTTTTTCATTTGTTTGGCCTACAAACGGGACATAGTACCTTTAAGTGGTACCTACCACTTGAGACTCAATTTGCACTGTAAGCATGGTGATGGGTGTTATGGCGGGGTGTGGGGCCCACCATTGATGGGTACACTTGCATCATGGGGGCCCGGGGGACCAGTCTTACTCCTTGAATTAAATGCGAATTAACAAACCCACCGCTTAGGGAAAGGTAGTCCAGAATCTGGCCGGTTCTTTATATTCTCTACATTTGATTCAGGTTGCCGAAGATGGCGTTATCAATGAACTCATACGCTCACCAGCCCTATCATAAGTGTCCAGCCTAAGAACAACCGAGCGTCCTAATTTAAGGATCACGCCATCTTCGGCTGGCAGCGAGTAAGTAGGGGGAGGTCGCATTGCGTTGGTGTGGTGTAGATCAAAATTAAATCAGCCAGATTCTGGACTAAGGGAAAGGGTGCAGGATCGGATACTATCATCTCCATCCCCCTTTTCTTATCTCTTCTATTTTCGCTACTCGATGAGGTTAGGGGGGATGCCGCCCCCGTTCCCACCTCGTAACTACGCCATTAAATAAAATGCAGTGGGTAGACTTACGTGTTGTAGAGGGTTGTGTCAGGCCTCCAGATTTGCGTGGCGGGAAACCGTAGCTCAGAGGTGCCCCGATAGTCTGCCGGATCCCATTGAAGTAGCTGATCTGTCCAACTCTGACAAAGGACAAATATTGTTTAATTAAAAAGAGGATGTTTATTAATTACACAAATAGTAATGATAATAATAATATAGCGGCAACTAATATAGCGGCAACTACGATATAATTATACTCTCATGTACTGTATTTATAAAGGACTTATCCTATCCATTTTGGACTATGGGAGTGAAATGTATGATTCTGCTTGTATATCTTTAACAAAAAAACTTGACTCTATCCAATACAGAGCCTTAAAAATTATTACAGGCACAATACACAATGTGTCCTTGGAGGCTTTACAAGTTTTGACCGGGGAGCTGCCTCTGAGATATCGTAGAAGGTTGTTAAATGATAACTTTCGAGTTTATTTACTGTCTAGTACTTTAAACCACCCAACAAAAGAAGTATTGGGTGATGACTATGATTTAAATAACTTAGAATGGAAGATAGGAGAAGGACCTTTTAAACTGCGATCCTTTAGAGACGAAGTAGTGGTGGAAGGGCAAACCAACTTATTGCCGAAAATCCCAGAATGGCGGTTAGCACGACCACAAGTGTCTTTCGAACACCATGGCAAAGTGCAAAAAAAGGAAATGCCTCCATTTGAAATAAAATCGATTGTTCTAGATAGCATTGGAAATTCATGGAATGGGTTTTTACATATATATACAGATGGTTCTAAACTCGAGGATGGGAAGACAGGAGCCGCATTTTATGTGTCTCATTATAATGTGGTGAAATTTTTTAGATTATCCCATGTCTGTATTATGAGAGCAGAACTAGTGGCCATACTAATGGCACTAGAGTGGATTAATACATTTATTGAATCCTCTTCGGTGGTAATTTTTAGCGACGCTTTGTCAGCTTTACAAATGATCGATTCATACTTTATTAGATGTGCTATTGTAAATGAAATTTTATCCATAATTAATATTTTGCAGTTTAAGGATGTTTGTGTTGCTTTTGAATGGATTCCGTCACATTGCGATATTAGGGGCAATGAGATCGTAGATCGGGCTGCCAAAAAAGGAGCCATGAAAAGGTGTATAGACATAGTTATACCAAATACAAGAAGTGAATTGGCAGCCTCTCGTTTGATCCATTATAACAAATTATGGCAAGCAGAATGGGACAATGCAGAACACGGTAGATTTGTATATGCTTTACATAGCGACGTTTCAAAGCCCATACATAGACAAGGCCTATCTCGCAGAGAAGAATGCTTGATACAACAACTAAGAGTAGGTAACTGTAGTTTAAATTATTACCTTTTTCAAATTAACCAACACGATACTGGTCTTTGTGAAGTTTGTCAAGAAGATGAAACAATTAAACATTTTATTTTCTATTGTACAAAATACGACAAAGATAGACGTCTCTTAAAAGAAAGGATTAAATTGAACAACCCCAATCTGAAACAATTATTGATGTCTAACCCAATTTTTACTCGTGAATTATTGGGTTACATATACGATACTAATCGTTTTAGATAGCTTTTAAAGCTATCAGGGATCCCCTTAACTTATGTCGATCCTGTAATAATATATAAAATGAAGTATTTGCGGTTTTTCCATGAACAATTGCAACTAACTCGCATCTCGCCTTTTATGTGCATTTTATGCAATTTTAATATTGCAGCTTTTTTTTTTTTATAAAACCATATCACTATTAATTTCATTTCACCAAGGAAAGTCGCTCGTGGGCTTGATTTCCGAAGCCCACGCCAAAGCTATACACGAAATTGACTGGCGCAAATAATCTTTGAGATTGAAGAGCGCCATCTAAACGAAGAACCAACCAACAACTGTGATGAAAACGAAACTCCTAGCAGTGCTACTTTACAAACACACAATACAAATGTCTGTACGGTTAAATACATTATTCATACCCTTACCACGATTTGTAATTATTTAAGTTTGTGTAACATTGATTTGTCTCGATATAAGTTTCTTAAGAATGTGACATAGTAAAGCTTACTTATATTAATTAACAAAGTCAGTAATTCAACCAGTCCACCTTTCGTTCTTAAGTTAGGGGAAAAAAGTCATCTAATCTACAAGGAGATTAATAATTTAGTTTTTGAATGTATATAAAGAAGTAATATCAAGTAGTGGTAGAGTAGTTAAGCCACCTTCACAACTTGAATTGTAATTGTGTCCTATATGTAGTTTCGTATCACCTTTGTTATATTTATAACAATAAAACACTTTTAACTTGTATATTATGTTTGTAAGTAATTGTTCATCTTATTAGATTATACACAAATTTGTTATTCTCAATTTATATTAAATGCATAAATTGATAAGTTTACGTGTTCGATTGTACTCTTATACCCCGAAAGGGGTCGAAAGAGTCAATCAAATAAAATCTACAATCAACAAATCTAGGAGGAGTAGTAGCAGTAGTAGTAGTTGCGGGAATATCATCATTATCAACATCATCTTCATCATCATTATCATTTATACTCACCTGATTTATTTGAATATTCAGCTTTAACATTTGGTCACGTTCATCCTGTTGAAGAGAAAATAGGAATGGGATAATTACAAAGCGGTAAATGGGTGAGTGTGAGGCTCGTTCAGGTGTGACGCGGTAAACCTCCGCAAAAAGTTTTTTTTATTTTACGTGTGAATGGCAACTACGCGCAGTAAAGGACCTGCGCGTATCCACTGGGCTCAGTGTTATAAAATACAGAAATGTGAATCGTGTTACACTTTACATCATCATAAGAAAATAAAGAAAAAAATGTTGCGGTTTTGCCGCGTCAAATCTAAACGAGGACTTAGGAAAAAGAAGTCAGTAGTATGGTATTGTAGGCACTCTTTACTTACTCAAAATGTTCTTCAAACACGTGGACAAATAGGTACTGATGTTGTATTTTATTTTGTGTTACTAAAAAATGTATAAGAATATTTGTTGAATATATTATGTTACTGATTTAAACCAAAAAAAGAAGAAAACTCATTAATAACTGACAAGGTCACGTATGCTGACACTTTGTCCGCTTAAATCAATATCGTGTCATCTGCATATTGAGTCAATTTAATCATATAATCACTTACAAGTATACCTTTGATATCATCTCTAGGTCTGATCTCACTCGCAAGTGATTCAATACAGAGTATAAACAAATACGACGACGAGGGGTCTCCCTGTCGGACACCTCTTTGTAATTCAAAATATCCTGATATATGTCCATTGCTACAAATACAACTGCGAATATTTGTGTAAAATGACTGAATACACTCCCGGCCAAAACCAAATTTATGAAGAATATTGGAAATAAAATCCCACTCCAGCGAATAAAATGCCTTTTGATAGTTTAAGAATAAAAGAAGACCTGGAATGTAATTTTCTTTTGTATAAAACATAGTATCTATAATGGTTCGAACTGATTCGAATTTATCAACCTTGGTAGAATTTTACATAAACGGGTAGCAAAAACTTTCGATGCAATTTTAATATCAGCATTGAGTAGTGATATTGGTCTCCAATTTTCCAGGTACCGTTCATCCTTTCCTTCTTTTCTAATCAGAGTGATAATTGCTGGTTTTTGATGATATTGATAAATAATATTGCTTATTCTTCTCCATCTTCTGCAACATTTTACCTTCATACCACCTGCGCTCATCCAGAGGGCACCAAAGCTCTGAACCCGATGTTCTGAACCACGCGGTTGCGATGATCCCCCTAAGATCTACTCAACAATAAACACATCACTTTAAAATAGGTCATCATAAATTGGCAGCATGTTCTTCCACTTCTTCTCCCCATTCCTCCTCTGCGATCTTGCTTGTCTTTGTTCATCTTCTGTAATATTTTCCCCTCATACCACCTGCGATCATCCAGCTCGCACCCAAGCTCTGTACCCAATGGCAATGTTCCCCGAGCATTATGCATGCGGTTGCGGTGGTCCCACTTCGATCTTCTACCCCTCAACAAACATATAAAGAGGTCATCATGAAATGACATATCATCAATATTCATCACCTAGCTGTCGAGTACATAGACCTTTCCTGGGTTATCTGTCGCGTGGGGATTTCCCCGCGATTCCGACGCGGTTGCACGACACTTAATTCACACTTTCTGGATTCCTAACCTCAACTCTAGTAACTAAAACTGAGCCCAAGTCCCAGTGAGTTGGTCTAGCGGCACGTTCACTTGGTCAACTCTCTGTCTTCGCCTACAAACTTACTCAGGTCGCCTCGTTTCGAAAGTGAGTCACGTCTTTCGGATGGTGACCTTAAAGGTCAGTCCCCAGACGTAAATAATCATATCTGATTGATACACGTCTGTAAAAATCACATTACACACTGCAGCGCACACTACACGTTCTGACTGACCCCGTGTCCACACACACATTTTTTCCCGTGATTAGGCGTGATTAGTTATACCGTTTCGGGATAGTTATACGATGAAATTGTGTGTGTGGACGCTTACTAACGATACGTCAAACGATGCCCAAACACGAGTTTCGTTATACGACGTATAAATAATCACGCCTAATCACGCCTAATCACGGAATGTGTTGTGTGTGGACGCAACTAGTATAACTAGTCGAACTAGAACGGTATAACTGGGCGGGGCTTAACGTGACCTCTTCCATTTCATGATCGCAGTAGCAAACTGCGCACCTATACGATATTTCGCTGTAGAGTTTCAGGATTACTTTCTTCTGTGTTTGGACATCCTGGAATTTATACGATGATTATTTATACGACGTTTCTTGTGTGAGGACACCCTGAAATTTATACGATGATTCTTTATACGACGTTTCGTTATAGAGTTTCGGGATAAATTGTTTTGTGTGTGGACACGCTGTGAGTTCCAATTTTAAAAGAATGTATAACAGTGTTTTAACTGAACATTCAAGCATTTCAAATCTGAATGATCGATGATCTGATTAGCCAGGTGATTCATAAAATCTAAATTTTTAGGGGATGTCAAGCTTCCCTGAAGAAAGAAAAGCTAAATCGGCTTCGAATCGTAGTGACGTCAAACCAGTAGTACGAATGTCTACGACTTGAAGCTGATTTGGCATTTATTCTGACTAGAAAGCTAAAAGGCACTAAGATTCGGGTTGTAAGTAATCTTCTCATTATGTATAATCTAAATCACCAAAGCGTTCGTCGTTTAAGATTCCCATTGCTAATTTAATTGCCATTTCTTCAAGAATCGGATCGCATTCCGATCGCGGAGTGTCCGCCGGGCTCAAGCCTAACCTTCACCCACTTGCAACCCTAACCCTATACTCTTGACGAAATGAAGCTTGGATGAACTGTCGCGGGAGCAAATGCTGGATCACTAATGCGGTCTGATTCGATCTGAATATCATAAGCTATTCATAGGGAATGGAGTATTACATTTAGCCTTGCTGGAAATTGCAGCGTGATCATCTCAAAGCATACATGTATATATTACCTGATTCAAATTAAATAATAATATACAGTGCGTCCCAGAAAAAACGAAACCGAGAAGTATCGATGTTTTATCATAACTTAATCACAACCATAATTAATGAATGATACATATTTGGAAAGCTGAGAGTCTCCGCTTTCAGTTGATGCTACTCAGATTATGCATATTTCACGCATGAGTGATTAAAAGCAATTTGAAGGAAGGAAACCAAAAATACATTAGGCGGGCGGTATCTGAATTTCGAAGAAAAATTCACATTTCTAGAAAGTTGAGTTTCTGCCCTTTCATATGACACCTCAATCAGGAAAAATGAGAGAGGAATAACAAAGTTCTGTTTGTTTAAAGTAGCCCTTACATTTTCATAATTTTAACAAACGAATTTGTTTTCACTGGGTGCCTGCCGTAGCAAAAAGCAGATTTGACAAAAGACTTAACTCCGTTTCGTTGACAATCAGCCATGCATGAAGACTCTCGTCTACGGCTGATTGTCAACGAAACGGAGTTAAGTCTTTTGTTAATTTCGTTTATTGATACGGCAGGCAGCCAGTGAAAACGAATTCGTTTGATAAAATTATGGAAATGCAAGCACTACTTTAAACAAACATAACATCATCTGTGAAAAATACATCATCTGAGTAGCATCACATAAAAGAGGAGACTCTAAGCTTTCCAAATATGTATCATTCATTAATTATAGTTGTGATTAAGTTATGATAGAACATCGATACTTCTCGGTTTCGTTTTTTCTGGGACGCACTGTATAAATATGTGAATACACAATCTGGCAAATCAAGAGAAATGCACACCAATCATAATGGAAATCACAGTAAATAAATTAAAATATTACATTAATTTATTGTAATTGGACATCTAACATTAAGACAGATTGGTAATAACTAATATTCACTGAATTGATATACTTTGATAAAGACCTAATTTAAAAATTTGGATTTTGTAAACAAAAATGATATACCCAACTGGCAAAATGTTTGTGTATTTTTTTGGTCAAAAATGTATGATTAGGAATAAAAACAAAAACACCGGGCAACGGAGCCAATGCTATAGCCTCCCCCCCCCCCGAATCTGCAATTTAACAGTTATATTTCCCACCGTGTCCATCATAATCATCATCATCACTAACTAATATTCATCGTCACCTTCCAAATTTCGAAGCTTTTGCATTCTCGACGTCCCTCTGCGTGTGCCTCAAGGACGTCTAATTATACAATATCCTTGTGAAAACGATCTCCAGCATTCACGTCTTCGATGACTCGTTGATCTCCCTCAAGATTCCACAAACGGAACAAACAATCTTGCTTCCTCCTTCGAAATGTGCATATCGATGCTACTCTAGCCTGGGCTGCATTTGTCATGACTTTCACGACGGCAATTTTGTTCCCTATTGCCGTAAGTGCAGTTTTTTTTAAATTATTTAACGTGTGTCTTTGTGGCAAGTTCGTATGATGACAGCTGCACCCGACGTGTGTTAATATAATTTCGTTAATATCTATGACAATCAAACATAATTATTCAAACGAAGCCTAACACACACAAGGCGCCATTTAATTGTGGTATTACCTGCGCTAACCAAACCAATTTAGTGCATGTGTCAGTAATGCAACGGAATGTTAAACTGCGCTGTTCAATTGAATTCACATCTTGAATTGCATTTTAAATGGCCCGAATTCACAAAGGTGGTTTGTCGACAAATCTTGGTTTATGATGTGCGTCATATGACGCATTTGGATGCGTTTTTAGACCAAGGTTCAGACAAATCTTGGTCTGAAACGCGTCAAAACGCGTCATAATGACGCACATAAACCTAGGTTTGTCTTACACGGCGCATTAAAGTTTATGCACGTTGCTGACGCAGTTCTACGTCATGAGATAACGCACCATGAGCAACATGTCTTTTACATTTTGTGTTGAGCTAATGGCTAATGGATTACCGGGACAAAGCAATCTCACAACTCTCATCATTATGACCCCCTGCGAGTCTTCCTAGCTTCCATGTTGTGCTGTATAAATGCACTTCAACATGTACGCCATTAAATCGTTACTGTAATTGAGGAAATTTGATTAATGGTAAAATCATTCACTAATGCTTTAAAGTCATATTTTATTGTTCAGTTCCTGTAAATAAAGAAGAGGGATAATTTTTTTAATAATCTTCTTGACAAAAAAAATGAATAATGCGATGCCTTTTTCTGAATATGTTTCCTGGTGACATGCACCTCGGATAGAATTTTGGCTCTTTCCACCATGATTGTGTGCCCGCAGAATTCGGTTCCCGCCAAATAGCTGCCGTGCTGCATCAATTTGTAAATAATACCGGCCGTACGGTGACTTTCTATGGGTATCTCGTCGGTTCGTTGCCAGGCAACGCGTAATCCATACGCCCTATGGGGATTAAGACTCTTTGGAGCACAATTTGGTGTCACTTTGATCGTCTGCTTGCAGAGGAGAAATTGCGCCACATCCAGGCAAGGCAGCTGAGAGGCTTTGTATGTCTATCATTAAATGTAAGCAAATAGAATAACGACCATTTATGCGCATGCTATGTTATTACCATTAATTTTTGCTCTAGGAGTCTGTTATTCCCGATATACGCCATACGAGTGTATTTGAATGACATTTATCTACAGGAAAGCAAGTGTGTGTATTTGCTAATATTTCAACCATTTTATTTCATCAATGGTTGTAGATTTAAATTCAGATTGAAAACCCGTTAATGTTTTTTTCCTGTACCAATGGAAATAACTGGTTGCTATAAAAGGTTCGTCATTCCAAAAAAATGATATAGGGTTCTCAGTTCTGATGGTTTCCTTTTAATAACGAAGGCTCATTATTCAGAACGTTCGTAATTCCGAAAATGAAATAAAGGGTTTAAAACTTCAAAAATGTTCTTACTTCAAAATTAAAATTAACTCCCATTTCTTTTCGGAGTTCCGAGCCTGGCAATACTTAAGAAATATAAGTACCACCGAAAGGCTCTGAAGAAACATCCGTTGTAACATAATAAGCCTCCCTTCTTGTTTCTCTTTTTCCTCAAAGTGCATTCGAATGTTTTCTCTGCCCTCTCCCGTTCCATCATCCACAGCGACTTGTCAGTCTACCCTTTCCAATTTACTCTAAAGCCAGACCCTCTAAGATCTTGAAAGACAAGAGAGATTTTCTTTACTCTTCTTGGATGACGATAACGGAAGAAAATAGAAATAAGGGCACCGCATCGTCGCTGCATGCCGAGCTGGTGGAGATCCCCTTATTTGCTTTTGTTAGACCCGATTTCGGCGGCTGAGACACGCATCTAAATCCCATGAACCGATTGGCTTCTGTACACCTATGGGTACTATGGAAAGTCATATTGACGTCCACAAAATACATTACTATCATTATTTACACAGATTGGAAGCACAAAACGTTGAAGTGTGGCTGCCAGAAGGTTTGTATGAAGAGACAGTGTCGTTTTTAATTAGATGTCATGTTTCATGCACAAGCAATTCAAAATATAATCGAGAGTCTTTATCCATTAGTGTTTGGAAGTGAAATGTTTTAAAAGGCCTACATGTTTGGATTCGCGAAATCCCCCCCCCCCCTCCCAAGAAAAAGTACATGTATAGTTAGTGTAGACAGAAGAAAGATAAGAAATGAGACACCATTATTATTTTAGACGCAACATTTGTTTCTACAAACTTCATTTCTAACCCCCCCCCCCCCACAATGAAACAACAACAACAGTATAGTGATAATAATGATGGTGAGGCTGATGATGATAATCATGATCATGACGAATAATCATAATAATAATAATTATTATAATAATAGTGATAATGACGATGAAAATTATTATTATAATGAAAAATTTCACGTAAACTGGGTGTCAGAGAAAATTTGCCCACAAATAAAAACACCGACACTGAATGAATAACAAATCAAGCGGACTGCATAGTATAAATACACATTCCTTCTGTAACAACGAGCAGGCATATAGATATTCATGATCACAGACACATCCGAGCATCATCATAAAAGGAAACCATTTATTGTCACGGTCCACATAATGCGTCGCCGTGATCTGCGTAATTACGACGCCTTGTGATTAACTCATGTAACCCCCGGTAACAAAAACATTATTCAGGACACACTCGTCATATCGCTTTTTAGCGCCCAAAGGTTTAATGCATGTCACGTGATATGAAGGTTAATGTCAGGTGCAGGGTGGCCTCAACATTTAACTCGAGGTTAAAACAGAAAGGCATTGTATTTTTTCATGGAAAAGAAGGCAATGGACAGAAAGCACGAACCGTTGATGTACTTCCGCTAAGAGGCAGCTCTTTAGCTACACTGTTAGAACAAGTATTACAATTTTTAATCAAGTTGGTTAAAATTTTAATCAACCACGGATTACCAGGTGAATCACACAATCGTTGGTTAAACTTTAACCAACAGCCTGTTGATTAAAACTTTAACCTGTGGTTGATTAACAATTTTAATCAATTATTGGTTAAAAAAATTTGCTCAATGTTGGTTAAAATGGTGTTGATTAAACTTTAACCATTTGTTGATTAAAACTTTAATCTTTTGTTGGTTATTTATGCTTTGTTTGGGGCTGATTCACATGTTGTTGGTTAAACTTACATGGGTCGTTGGTTAAAATTGTGGAAAATTGTAACCATTGTAGGTTAATTATTTTTTGATTCACACGATGTTGGTTAAACTTTAGTGGGTTGTTGATTACAGTTATAACCACTGTTGGTTAAACTTACGGGGGTTTGGAGGTCTTATCCTCGTGTTTGCAGATAAGAAATGGTTTAATATGATTATCATCAATGCTAAGATTGGAAGGAAGAAGTGAAATAAGGTTCTTGCTCAAATTAAAAACGCTTTGTGTCCCGGCCCGTAGGTTGTAGCTCAGCCAGTAAGTGCAACGGATGACCTACCCAAATTGCATGCATGAAGACGTTTCACTTCATGATGACATCTTATTTTATATTTAATTGTTTCAAACAATTAGATACAATTAGATTTAAAAAATAAGATTATTATTCATGCATGCAAGTTGGGTAGGTGATCCGTAATAGGCCTACACTTCTCCTTCTTTAATTGGGTCTGCATCCTTCACGTTGAAGATTCTTGCAGACTGATGAGTGTGTGTGTGCTTACGTTAGCCAGGTGCACGGTGCAAGAAAAATGCTACTTATTGGTTGAGCTACGTACAGCCTAGGGGACACAAATCGTTTTTGATTTGAGCAAGAACCTTATTTCACTTCTTCCTTACAATCTTAGAATTGATGATGATAATATTAAAATAATTTCTTACCTGAAAACACGGAGATAAGACCGTCCAAACCCCCATTTCTCAGGTCCTCGCGACAACCTCCATTGTTAATTTTGTCGCACGCGTAAACTGCGTGTACTTTGCATGTACTTTATTTGTATGTCGAGCGATCGCTAGCTACGCGCTTCGATATCGTTCCGTTGGATCACGTGACCAGTACTTTAATCAACATTGATTAAACTTTAACCGGAAGGGGGCTTTCATTACTGTCGGAATTTTGTTTTTAATCCATGCTGGGTTACAATTTTTGCCAACGACTTAGACTTAACCAACATAGGTTAAAAGGAATAATTTTGATCAACACTGTTTTTAACCAACGCAAGATTAAAAGTAAATTTTAATCAACACTACATTTTTAACCAACGTTGAGCGTTTTTTAATCAACAATTTTTTAACCCGCAGTTTTTTAATACTTGTTTTAACAGTGTATTACTGCTTGTCCGCGACACGGATAAAATGAGTAATTGCTTTGTCTTTAGATGGACGGAAAATGTGTCGCCCTGTAAACGTATCGTCAGATAATGTCCACCTTTTCCTCGAGATTTCACGATATTTAACATGCAGTCGTTTATGTTGGAAATTGGAAATAGGATAGTAGATTTCTATTTTATTTATTCTTGTTATTAAACAAAACGAGATAAAGTTTACATTAAACCAGCTAACCTGTGATATTTCGGTAAAATTAAGTAATTAAAGTGTTAGTAGGCATGTATTCTAGCGAAGGGGTTAAGGTAATGCAAATCAAAGCAGTTTAAAGATTATAGTTCCTCATTAGTGGTAAAATTAACACCTAACAGTTGGTGATTCTGTCACTCTTTTAATCACTCATTCCTGGCCTTCCCCTCCTCGTCTCTCTCTTTCATTCTATTCCGCTCTATCTATTTATCTATCTCTCCCAATCGTTTGAAGTTGCTACTTTCGAACAAAATGACCTTTTCAAAGCGACGAGAGAAAAGTCGAGATTTCTCTCCGCGTATTCTCAACAATCCGTTAGGCCGTAAAAGTGCACTCCACTTGCCATCGCATAAGTCTACGCCTTCAGACCCGGTCATTCCCACGGTGGATTATTGGCACGATACAACACGGTGGTGAATGTGTAAAGTCGCCTCTTTGGAGGTATGGAATATAGACTAACACCCAGCTGGAAAGAGTTTTTTTTAAACACATCCCCCCCCCCCCTACCCACCATCACCGCCTCCCGACACCGTAAAACAGCTTCAGATCCAAATCTTTCCCGAAGAGAATATTATTATTATATTGACTGTAACATACATGAATATGCCTCTTTTGTTAGTATGTGAAAGCATGGAACATAGACCAACACTTATCTGAAAACCCATTTTTATTTAGGACACCCAATCCCCCGCCTCCTGCTCCATCACCAAACCTAGACACAGCTATAACATAGCATGGCTCTAGAACCTCGATGAAAGTCGACATCACTAGAAGAAGAACACAAATTGATAATAATGCAAGGAAGGAGAAAAAAAATTGCTTACACGGTCTTATAATAAAATAGAAAAAATGAGGATATTTGACAATTTTGTTTTTGTTAAACTCTACTGAATATAATGCATGAACATTGTTTTGTTTTTTTGTTGGATGTGAACTTTTTTTAAGATTCGGAAACACAACCCATTTTGGTTGGATTTGAAATGAACATTCAAGTGAATTAACATGAATGTTATGCCTATCAAATTGGCACCAGCGTCTGTCGGGTAGTGATTGAACAGTCTTTGCAAACAGCAACTTGCAGGGTGGAGAAGATCACATGTAGTGAAGAATGAGACATTCGTGAATGCGTATACTCGGAGATGACACTCGAATGTGTCAAGAAACGTGAATGGCCACAAGCTTACAATGGTTCCGGTGAAGTGGAAGCACAGGAGCAGATTACGATTGATTTTTGTCACATCATTTCTTTCTAGTGACGGATCCAAAATGAGTGCCCCTGGCGGAAGAAAACAAACCCGGAGTAAAAGCCGAATCAGGCAATCTTAGGTACACGAAACACAGATAAAAATGTTCGCGATGGTTACCTTTTCTGAGATTTTCCTGACTTACATGTATGCACCCCAAACCCCTGATAAATAAATCCTGGATCCGCCACCGTTGTCAACATTTTATGTGCCAATATATCTGATCACCTTCGTAGAACGCCTGGTGCAATGTCTCTCATCAAATACAACTTGCCTCAAAAACTGCGGCGTAGCGTGATCCAAGCCGCGAGAGGAGGGGGGGGGGGGGGGGGGGGGAGAGGGTGGCACTGGTATTATTGGGAGCGCCCCTGGTCTTACAATTTGGAAGAACTAACACTGAACAATGACATCAATTCTGGTAGGTTGTGAGTGTAGTCCATGTTCCCTCCCCCTCATCCCGTTCTTCTACCACTCTCTCTCTCTCTCTCTCTCTATCGGATATCTAATTCGCATTTTTGTTTCTCCATTTAGCCCTATCTCTCCTCCCTTTTCGCCATTCAGTCGGGGACATAATATACAGGCGCGGATCCAGGGGGGGGGGGCCGAGCGGGCCTTGCCCCCCCCCCCCCGCAAAAAAAAAAAAAAAAGAGAAGAAAGAAAAAGAAGGGAAAGGGAAAAAGGAGAAAAAGGGAAAGAAAGAAGAGGAAGAAGAAAAGAAAAGGGGTAAGAAGGAGATCGGGGGCCGAAAGGGCCTTGCCTCCCAGGCTGTTAACCCCCCCCCCCTCCAATCAAAAAAATAAGAGAGAAGGAAGGAAAGATAAAGAAAAAAGGAAAAGAGGAGATACTGGCGTACTGATAGAGGGAGGGGGGCTTGGGGGAAATTAAATTCAAACGTGGTTTATTTCTAATTCCACAACGGTTGATAACAAATAATGCTGAAATGACATAATTTCCGAAATTTTTCCTCACTTTTTAGTAAATTATACGTTTGTATGTGTTTGCTGGAAAATGACAAATTCCTAAATTTACACCCAAGCAAAAAATATGATTCTTGAGATTCCTACATGTCAGGGCCGGAGGTACGGCGGGGATCGAGAGCCTCGAATCCCCCCCCCCCCCACTTTTCTTGAAAAAGTATATTAAAGAGAAATAAAAAAGAATGAGAGCAAGAAAGTAAGAATAGTTAACTGCCAGTGTTAACAAAATAATGAGGCATCAAAATATGCTCATCTGACCGTGATTAAATGCCTAAAACCCCTAAGCTTTCGGGGGCTTTGCCCCCTGGATTCCATCTAGGGCCCTACGGCGGGTCCTTAGATGATCATCTGACGGTAATTTCTTATTCTCTTATCTGATAGTAATGTATTGCCTTAAACCCCTGAGCTTGCGGGGTTGGACAAGGTATCAAGATGTGTTTATCTGACCGCAGGCGCGTAGCCAGGGGGGGGGGGGGGCGGCCCCCAATCGGAAGAGGACGTACAGTGTAGGAAGAAAAAGGAGCAGACAAAGAACATCTTTGAAATTTAGACAAGGATTAAGAGTATAGAGAACTGTACAACGCATCGTTTTCTTTTTCTTATAATAAAACGTCAAAGCCTCGCGCATGAGGGGAGGGGGACTGAATTCAGACGAGGATTCAGAGTTGAGAACTCTACAACGAATCGTCTTCTTTCTCTAATAATTTAATAAATCGTAAAATGTTCCGAGCTTCGCGCAGGAGGGGGAGGAGGGGGAGGGGGGGGGGACTGAATTTAGACAAGGGTTAAGAGTCGAGAACTGTACAACAAATTGTCTTCTTTATCTAATAATTTAATGAATCGTAAAAGCATCCGCGCTTCGCGCGGGAGGGGGGAACCTGAATTCAGACGAGGATTAAGAGTCGACAACTGCACAACGAATTGTCTTCTTTCTCTAACGATTTAATGAAACGTAGAAGCTTCCGCGCTTCGCGCAGGGGAGGGAGAGGGGGTGACTGATTTTAGACAAGGATTAAGAGTCGAGAACTTTACAACAAATCGTCTTCTTTCTTTAATAGTTTAATAAAACGTCAAAGCTTCCGCGCTTCGCGCCCTGGGGGGAGGGGGGGGGGGGACTGAATTAAGACAAGGATTAAGAGTCGAGAACGGTACAACGAATCGTCTTCTTTCTTTAAAAGTTTAATAAAAGGTCAAAGTTTCCGCGTTTCGCGCAGGAGGGGAAAGGGGGGGGGGACTGATTTTAGACAAGGATTATTTTCGAGAACGGTGCAGCGAATCTTCTTCTTCTCGAATGATTAAATGAAGATTAAAAGCTTCCGCGCTTTGCGCGGGAGGGGGGAACCTGAATTCAGACGAGGATTAAGAGTAGAGAACTTTACAACGAATCGTCTTCTTTCTCTAATAATTTAATGAAACGTAAAAGCTGATTTTAGACAAGGATTATTTTCGAGAACGGTGCAGCGAATCTTCTTCTTCTCTAATGATTAAACTTAGATTAAAGCTTTCTCTAAGAATTTAATGAAACGTAAAAGCATCCGCGCTTCGCGCGGGAAGGGGAGGGGGAACTGAATTCAGACGAGGATTAAGAGTCGAGAACGGTACAACGAATCGTCTTCTTTATCTAATTATTGAATAAATTGTAAAAGCTTCCGCGCTTCGAGCGGGAGGGGGGGGGGACATCAATTCAGACGAGAATTAAGAGTAGAGAACTTTACAACGAATCGTCTTCTTTCTCTAATAATTTAATGAAACGTAAAAGCTGATTTTAGACAAGGATTATTTTCGAGAACGGTGCAGCGAATCTTCTTCTTCTCTAATGATTAAACTTAGATTAAAGCTTCCGCGCTTCGCGCAGGAGGGGGGGGGGGAACTGAATTCAGACGAGGATTAAGAGTCGAGAACGGTACAACGAATCGTCTTCTTTCTTTAATAGTTTAATAAAAGGTCAAAGCTTCCGCGCTTCGCGCAGGAGGGGGAGGGGGAGACTGAATTTAGACAAGGATTAAGAGTCGAGAACGGTACAACGAATCGTCTTCTTTCTTTAATAGTTTAATAAAACGTCAAAGCTTCCGCGCTTCGCGCCGTGGGGGGGGGGGGGACTGAATTAAGACAAGGATTAAGAGTCGAGAACGGTACAACGAATCGTCTTCTTTCTTTAAAAGTTTAATAAAAGGTCAAAGTATCCGCGTTTCGCGCAGGAGGGGGAAGGGGGGGGGGACTGATTTTAGACAAGGATTATTTTCGAGAACGGTGCAGCGAATCTTCTTCTTCTCGAATGATTAAATGAAGATTAAAATCTTCCGCGCTTTGCGCGGGAGGGGGGAACCTGAATTCAGACGAGGATTAAGAGTCGAGAACTGTATAACGAATCGTCTTCTTTCTCTAATGATTTAATGAAACGTAGAAGCTCCCGCGCTTCGTGCAGGAGGGGGAGAGGGGGTGACTGATTTTAGACAAGGATTAAGAGTCGAAAACTGTACAACGAATCGTTTTCTTCATCTAATGATTTAATGAAACGTAAAAGCTTCCGCGCTTCGCGCGGGAGGGGGGGGGGGGGGGGACTGAATTCAGACGAGGATTAAGAGTCGAGAACGGTACAACGAATCTACTTCTTTCTTTAATAGTTTAATAAAAGGTCAAAGCTTCCGCGCTTCGCGCAGGAGGGGGAAGGGGATGAACTGAATTTAGACAAGGATTAAGAGTCGAGAACTGTACAACTAATTGTCTTCTTTATCTAATAATTTAATGAATCGTAAAAGCTTCCGCGCTTTGCGCGGATGGGGAAAAACTAAATTCAGACGAGAATTATTTTCGAGAACGGTACAACGAATCGTCTTCTTTCTCTAATAATATAATGAAACGTCAAAGCTTGGGAGGGGGAAATCGCCCCCCCCCCCCCCCTGCACCGACCCCCCCCCCCCCCGCATTACGTCACTGTTGGTCACCATTACGTACCAGTATTTGGCTCGCATAATTTCAAATTTGGGCCCCCCCCCCCCTAAGAAATCCTGGATCCGCGCCTGATAATATACCTCCATGCCCCCTTATAGCTACGCCACTGCTCTTACAGTTCATCACGTGACAGTCGTTCGACGATTTCAAACAAGTGATTATAGAGATTGAACAGAGGGAAACGAGAGAAACTGAGTGACAGCAACAGCTTAGAGAAGAAAAGGGGCATCCATACGTGTGGAAATCTCGAGGAAATGTGTAATATCACACCACCAATTATTTTTCCCAAGGTCTTAATGGTTCTACGTCGCCAACCGATATTCCTTTCACGGGGTGTCTCAAGAACATCTCAAATGGAAGGGGTGTAAGTATGCCGACAAATAAGTCGAAAATCTTACAATATCCATTTAGAAAATCTTCAGATTTGCTGATTTGCTGATACGGTTTTGATAACAGCAAATCACCAACAGATTAAAACACAAGCAGAAAAATGTACAACTTTGCCTGCAACAATAACGAATGGCTGGGGCCGTTGAAATGCTAATGCCGGTTGCACTAGATCCGTCATTTACTGACGCAAGATTGCGTCATCAATTGACGCTCTCTTTGGCGCGCCATGTCATCATTATATCAGGGGGGGATTCAATGGAAATGAACAGTGCTATATTGGTAATATAATTACTGACGCGTGCGACTAATTCCCTGCAAATTACCTTGATCAGCGGAGGTAATAGCGCAATCAAAATAATGCATTGTGTGCAAGGTCCGTCATTGATACAACAATTCTTGTTTTATTTTGCGTCTTTACACATAGGACTATACGCCACATGCTCCTTGTATAATGTATACAACCATATAATAGCACAAACAAATCTGGAGATTGCGTCGACCAATATTCAAGACCTCACGAAACTCCCATCGCTCCTCCTTCAAACCTCGATCGAAGAGACAAATCGGTCCCTTAGCTTCAAGCACCGAAAATCCTAATCATCAATTTGAATGATTACCCCATCCTCCCTCTTCACGTCTTCATCTCCATCCTCAGAATTAAAAACAAAAACTGGAGCTTAATTTGCATCCGGGTTACGTTCCCCCCGCCGAAATTACTGCACATTTTCATTCGCTCCATCGTATGCGGTGGCACGCGTCTCACAGCGTCTCACCCGTAATCGATCTCGTTTCGTGATCGTACATAATCTGGTCGCGTTTTGGAGGGAAAACCGAAATATGAAAAATACTATGAATATTTAACAGGCGTCTATGCTCGTTTCATGTTCAAACCGAATAATAACGGTTCGTTGAAATTGTATTGATTTATATTAGCCGTCTGAATTGCATGACTTGTCATGATGAAAAAATATGATGTAGCCGCATTCAGTCTGTGGGCGATATGATTTCATTTTTTATGTAACGGGGACATCTCGTTGTTTGTACAAGAAGTTAGTAATAATAGAAATTAGTTTCAAGGTATTTATTGCCAGGGAGGAAGGGAAAATGTTTCGGGGCGCCAGGAGCGATGCAGAAAGCAATGCATGGTGGACACAGACGTTTTTACACGCTCATTATTGGAAGTCGTTATTATTCTCCCATAATACTATGAAGGTGGAATTTTTGTCATATCAAATAACACTATATCAGAATTATGATTACTGAGTTGATTGAGGAATACGATTGGAAAGTTCATAATGACTATTTCAAATAATCGAATACTGTTTGGATAACCCAGAAAGACAAATCAATATTAAGAGGTAAACAGTTTGACTTGATATACACTTCCTTTTTGGAGCAGTTCGCATTTGATTCAAAAGATATATTTGTAAAAATGCCAGGAAATTGTTAACATCAGTACATTACCAAATAATTGGAAAAAATTAAGCGCTTACATAACACTTTCGTGTGACAGTCCTCACAAATTTTTCAAATTACCATCATGAAATTGAGAGTTTGCGGTGTGTGCTTTTTTCATACAGAACTAGCTAAATATTTCGGTCATGATGGGACTCTAATGAATAAGGCTTACTTCGTTCCATAGCCGATCTTCGCGCCTTTTACTCTATCTTAGTGCTTTGCAATTGTATGCATGCTTATACTTTAACTATGTTATTAATGCTATCAATCATGATAATCATGATATTTGTAATTTCACTCATTGTTCTGCATATTTAGCACTTCCTTATTTCCATTATTACTGTTCTTTCTATTTTTATTTGTGTGTTACTGCTTGTAAAAAAAGTATAATGTTAAAATTTCATTTATTTGGGTGGGGGGATCTTTTCGGTTAAAAAGTATTTCTTTTCACAAAAGTCTAATGTTAAAATTTCATTTATTTGGGTCAGGGGTTCTTTTCGAATAGGTATTTCTTATCACAAAGTGATTGGTTTCAATGGGTTCCATGCATCATCTTATTGGGAGGTGAAATATAATGAATAGCATCTTTCTGTTCACTCATACTCAGATCGATCTCGTTTGTGGCGCACCGAAATATTTGGCGTAAAGCCAGAGAACTTGAACTTTACAATGACAGAAAAACAGAAAGAATCCGCCACACTATCCTGGGGCTGATTGGGCTGGTGCCCCCCCCCCCCCACCCCTCACTCCAGTAAATCTTAAAGGTAATACAAAGTTTTGGGAAATTTTGAAAATTGGGTGGATAGTGAATCTTTACAATTTTTATATATTTAGATGCCCCTGTGGATGTATTATAAGCACTAAAAAAATTAACCCCTTAAACAGTTCTGTTTTCGAGAAAAATTGAATATAAAAATTTACCGGTGCTCCCGGTAAATTTTGATAAATTTCAAATAGCGCCTACGGCCGTACAATGGTAGCTGCGACCATGAAAATCTCAGAATATGTAGCTTTGATATATAATTTCCAAACGGGAATAGCTAATCGGTCGATTTTAGTCAAGAAACATTGTTTCATTGCTAAATTAATATCTTGACCTTGAGAGGGCGCTATACAACATAAAGAGTTTATTATTTATAATTTCATAACTTTAGACTCGATTTTAACCGGGACAACGATCAACGAATATTGTAGGAACGCATATGCTTCCAATATGTTAATTTGAACCAAATTCATGACCCCACACCAAAACTTTGTAATACCTTTAATTGTACATCAAGTGCCAAAGTATCGAAATAATCTGTGACCTCCAGCGTGTCAAATTAAAAAAAAATATCATGGCATTCGTCTTATTATTAATCACTTTTTCGTGCAGGTGTTATTTGTACGTTTGTTTCAGTTGGATTGTTGTGTTCTTTGTAGAATTTAAGATTAGCCTGACTATCCTGAAGCCGCCACTGCCATAACCATCGGCACTTGTTCATCGTTTGTGACAAATACCATTTCGTGCTCGAGCCTTTGGGTAGCTCGGCTCGCTGCCAATGTGTGCAGAAGACTTATCGGCAGGTGAGCTATCTATGATGGGCCGCTTTTAGCCGGATTTTTTTTTCTTTTATGTTTCTTCCCTATCAGAGAAGAGATAGCGAGGATGATTGAGGGAGAGGAATAAAGTGAGAGATGAGCAAGAGAAGAGGGTTCTTATGATGGGGAAGGAATTTGAGATCTAATCTCAATGGGTTTGTTGGATCAAGACAAACGAGCATGACGAGGGAACGATGATGATAGGGCGCATGTCGTATCGATTCCGGGCAATTGAGGGGGATAAGAGAGCAAGAGAGAGAGAGAGAGAGAGCGCGAGAAATGGGGTCATGGTATTAAGAAACCAAGAGACAAAAAAAAAGAAATGATCGAGAGAGAGTGTAAACATGTAGACACCAAAAGACAAATATGAAGTGATCAAGGGAAATAAAGTCTTGATGCAAAGGCAGGGAAACAAATACAAGTAATCTGGAGAGTGGGAGAGAGAAGGGTGATCTGATTAATAGGAAAAAGAGAGACAACGAGAAACAGAAAGGGTGAAATAAGCAGAAAACAATTCGAAACAAAAAGAGCTCTAAAAATGCCGGCGAGTGCGTAGAAAGAGGGATATATATATAGAGAGAGAGAGTGATGGGGGAAGGGGAGGAAGAGTGGTTGGGGAAGAGGCCTACCCTCAATCCCTATCAAGATCTTGGAAAGAGGAGGAAGATGGGTAAATAAACGACATATGAAAAGGTGTCCAATTTAGCCTCTGAGCATTTACCATCCCTCTCGTACTGCCAAACAGAACTTTTGGCACTCTTTATGTTCTTCATATACATTTAGATATCGCGAAACCATCATGAGGATGAAAGCCGATCCATAGCTCAAGAATATTTCAAAGAATGAAAGTGAAATTATCTTAAATCACAAAATGTAAACGAGGTATGGCATATCCCATGTGGGGCACATAAGCCATCTGCAAAGCTGGTTTATGAAATTCCCCTTTATAAAGGGGGAAATATTTTTAAAAATACTACTCTATTAATGTACAGGAGAGGCAATTCATATCAAGACGTCATATTTGGAATTATTCCATTGAGTTGAATCTAATCTAAATTCTAGTGAACGCCAAGCTTTTAAATTACAATCACGTATTACTTAATCCGAACATGATTTCTGTAACACATACGATAGGGTATCGAAATTGCCCTTGACTTGACTTTTTAACAGTGCCCTCCTGTGTACAATGAAAACAAAAAAGGAACATGAAGATGGGCTTATAGCTATAAAATTACTGTAAAATATGAAAAGGGTAAAAAGAAATAAAATGTAAAGATAAGTATACTTACGATGTCCACGATCTGTTTGAGCTTGATCGTGAAATCCACCACGACCATTTCTTTGTCATTCCGTACAGGTCTCATGTGTTTGTTGTAGTTTCTCATAATATCTTCGAAAACGGATTGCTCGTCTCCTCGAAACGGCCGACCGTCGTCTGTAAGAAAAAAGGAAAACAGCAAAAAATAATTTTAAACATAATAATAATTATAATATGAATAATAATATTGATAATAATAACAACGCTTGATACAAATATTTTGCTTTAAAAGCTTCAAAATTATGAACTCAAGGAATTGCTCTCTCGCGGTTTAGAGATTATTCATTATTCCGGCAAAAGTATGTAGTTGTGCATAATGGGTTTTCATCGGAATATATCTAATAAAATTAAATGTGGAGTCCCACAAGGATCAATATTACGTCCTCTTCTTTTCTTATTGTTTATTTCTGATATAGCTAACGCATCATTCCTTGTATCGTTCATACTTTTTGCTGGCGACACCAGTGTTTTTTTTTTTTACTCACATAAGAATTTGGAAGTATTGGTTTATAAATAAAAAGTTATCTCTTACAGTATTAATAAAACGAGCTTCATACACTTTAAACATACAAATGCACATACCCCAAATTTGCCTTATAATATTGTACTTGATAATATACCCTTAGGATGTAATAAATGTACACAAATTTTAGGTATTCTCAATCATGAAAATCTTAGCTGGAATATGGACAAATAATTTTTCCTTAAAAGTCCCTTTTATTGCTATATAACTTGCTCATCTTGCCATACATTTCATATTGTAACTTGTAGGCTTTAAGTGCAAATACATCAATTAAAAAGCGCTTCGCATATGTGTTAACTTCCATTATTTAGCCCATACAAAACCATTTATTTAAGAATTTAAAACTTTAAAAATCTTTGATATAAACACACATCAGAGTTTGATCGGTATGTTTAAATTCATGAATAGCCTGCTTCCTGATTCATTTAAGAATTTCTTTGTATTAAATAACACTATCCATTCTTACCCTTACCGGAAGTCAGTAAAGGTTTATTTCATTAAGCCTACATTTGTGATCCTGCATAAATCAATAAGACATCATGGTCCAAATCTATGGAATGTACTCCCAGACTTTATAAAATCATGTAAAACCCTAAATTAATTTAAATTTAATAAGACAAAAGCATTTCTGTCAGAGTACATTATTTGATATTGTTCCCAGTGCGGAATTGGTAATCAATATCATTTCCATATTTCTAAGAACATCAATCACTATATTTGTTTACCTCTGTATACCTAATATAAGTTTTCTTCGTCAGACATCTCCACATCAACATGTTTTCATTTCATTTTCATCATCATTAGTATAAACATCATCAGTTTTTTGTTATGTTTATAATTATCCACCCACCCTCCCTAACCCGGGCTATCGTGCTATTAAGCAAGCGCTTATTACTTAGCCCTTCTTCCGCAGATTTATTAATGAATAATTCTTGAAAGTGTGTCAGTTACATTCTGTGTAATGTCAACATTTCTATAATTTTTGTTGTTGTACTCTTTACAAATATTTGTTATATTTTGCATAATATTATTTTATCGTTCAATTTTAATTTGATTTGTATGTTTTGCAGAAGAAAACAAATCAATTCAATTCAAATAATACTAATAGTATAAATGATAATGACTTTAAAAAATAACAATAATAACAACAACTTGAATACCAACCATTAATAAAACAACAACACGAACATTACCATGGCAATAGCAATAATAAAAACCTAGGGCAATCATATTCTGGCAGCGAGGTGATCGATGTGTAATCTTTTACACCAAATTTATATTTATGATAAGTTCACTGTAATTATAGGTCAACGATCGCTTCGCTCACAGGAAAAAAGAACATCATTGAAACGGGAAAATTAATATATTCGGGTAAGAGAGGTGAGCACCAGCCCCCCCCCCCCCTTGCAAAATTGTGTACGTAAACTGATGAAAAGAAAATGTCATATTTTAATTGTGTATTATTCCATTTTGTGTGTGTTTCTTCTTACATTAAAATATGAGGTTGTAGAGATTACCTTTACTATTGTGTTTATTTGGAAAATAATTATTTTTAATATTATCAGTGTTTCTCGAGTATACTAGCACCATTAAAGAAGAAACAAACTCCAATGCAACTTTGTTTTAAATATACATATATTTTTAGAGGCATCTTCGCTTTAAAATGTGACTTTGTGACTTCAAACAACAACAAAAAGAGAAATTTCGTCTACTCAGGTCAGGAAAAGCGTTGACACACATTCTTTGACACACACCTCCAACAGACGGAATGGCATAACATGCATCTATATGTGGATTAGTAGATGGTTACGCTTTTTCAGATGATCAATTTAAACACAATCGCAAGTATTTTCGAAACATCAACCCGCAGAAATCATGAGCGGATTACGTCATACGTCATTGTCAAGTTTGCCCAATTTTGTAGAGACGAACAAAGCTTTTAAAATGGCCTTAGGTGAGTGATTTATCGAAAGTAGTTGCTGTCGTGTTTTAGTTCCTTGATTCACACTCTAAGGACACAACAAAGGAATAGCAAACAAAAAGCTTCCATTCCGGCCAAGAACATTGCCATGAGTTTCTCTAAATGACTCTTTTCATGACAAAAACAGCTTAAATGTAGCAATCAAAAGGGTTTGACGTATGCGATGTCTGGCTATAGTTGTCATACTGTTCTTTTATTACGGTTTAATAATGGTGCGACACAAGGTCAATTCTCCGCAGTTATACGCCTTTGCGATGAAAAGATATAGTAGCCGACTTCCCTAATGACAGTATCATTCCTTTCTAGATCCTAACTAGAAATGCGAGGGTATTGATACTAAAACTCATTTGGCTGAAACTATAGATTTATACAAAAAGAAGAAAAATTAGACTAAACTCCGGGAGCGGAAGCAGGGAGAGAAAATAAATAGGAACTATGAAAAAGGGAACTCAGAACATAGTTGTGTGGTACAAATGAATCCTAACCACCGAGTGGTCATAATTATATTAGATTAAGATTTAGGAAAATGAGGTATGTAATTCATAATATATATTCAAGGTTAGAAATCAAGTCATTTAAATACATTTAATTCATCTAGAACGATCTCGACCCCCCCCCCCCCCCCCTCCGCACACACCAAACGTATTTACCTTTTGAGGAGTAAGGGGCAAGAAAAGCAGGCTCGGAAATAATACCAAACAAATTCTCAGGGGGAGTTGGAGAAATGAATTCGGAGCTAGAGTGAGTCAGTGCAGAAGAAAAAGAGAGATTATAAAAAAAAAATACCGATAGAATGAGACTCAGATATAGATTTAAATCACAACGCGCGAAAAAAAAGAGCAATAAAATCGACGAGGCGGCACTAATCCCGCCGACATTCCCGCCTTGCTGAGCGGAAATTACCGCATTGATCCACCCTCTCCTTACAACGTCTGCTATCAATTACAGCTTTCTACCTTTGCTTTCAAACGCGCCAAAGGATATCCATACACTTTCGTGACAGGATTAGGTATAGTGTTCAAAACGAAGTCATGTTGACATCTGCACTTTCTATTTAATGTGGGATTCAGCTGATGTGTTTTATTTACGTGAACATTTTTACTGATAAGAAGGACAAACTAATACAGCCCTCCTAATAAAAAGCATAGAACATTACCGTGAAGGCATTAAAACATCATCTCTGTGTTCATTACCTTATTTATCAATTTTGAAAAGTGTGAACAAGAACAAGGCACATTTACTTTAATGTACTTTATAATAACACAAGTATTGGTTTAATTGTAAATAGTATTTTACATGGTTACGAAGTAAAATGATGAGCAGAGGCAGACTGAACATTTAATTTACGAAATGCACATACTTAATGGAAGTTACTCTACACAACCAACAAACAGCTTTTGGGAATTATGATTTTATCATGGAATAATGGATATCATGGAAACATTGTCTCATATTGTTTTCTAAAAGGAAAACTTCCTTATGCTATCCGTTGGTTCATTATAAATCAGAATTTAGGAATGACTATACCGTGGAAATCTTTTTGAAAATATGAATAGTGACAACATCATTTTTCCCAATGCATTATTAATAAATGCAGATGGATTTATTCGCGGGCTGATCGTAGAATTATGATTGTCTTGGAAAGGAGAATTCCATCAGAAATAACTCAAAATGCATTTATCTGGAGCCTAAAATCGGAACGGCGAAGGGGATACAAGAGAATGTATAAGTAGGAAATGGCATTACTAACAGCATAATGATATAAGTGAGAGGGGAGGGGGGATCAGGATATTTTCGATCGATGAAATGTGGTCAGTCTGAAAAACAGAAATGGGCAAACTCGAAGGAAAGACAAAAAAGGATGGAAGCGTGCCTCATCGCATTCTGAATATTTCTTCGAGATTGAGTTCAGGATATCACCTCTCTTCCCAGTGGGGTATAGCATGGGTTCAGCCGTTGAAGGGGTACTTGTATAATTCACATTACTAGGTTGATGAAATGCGAGAGAATAAGGCAATCGAGGGATAGGAGAGTGTGTATAAAGGTGGTCATATGATCTTCTTTCCATGATGTCTTTCACTCCTTTCCTTCTCTATCTTTCTTTCTCTTCCATTTTCTTCTATGATTAACCATTCGGGGGAGGTTACTGTCCCCGTGCCTCCTTTATAGAGTGATTAATAGAGGGAATTTCGTCTGTTTAGCGCCAGAAGGGCATTAACACGTAAACTTTAACGCTGGATAAACGCCTTATAGGCTTCAAACAGACGTTATCACTTTCCTTTTCATGTTCCTCTACCCTCTCTTTATTTCTATCTTTGTCCATTATCTTCTGTTATTCACTACTTGTATGGGGAGGGGGGCACTGTTCGGATCCAATGCCCCGTCACTGGATGTCGGAAAAGGGGGTCGGATCATCTTATTTTTACGTCGCTTCCTCCTTCCCTCTCCCTTTCTTTCTCTCCTTTTACTGTTTTGTCATGTTTCGCCATAATATCTTGGGGTCAGGGCAAGTGTCTCTATGCACGCATCATCTCGTGTTTACGTTGACTCGCCCTTTCCCCTCTCCCTCCCAATTTTATTCTTATGCTTCGCCGGGTCATAGGGGTAGGGTACGTACCTCCGTTCCCCATGTAGCCCCGACAATGCACCTTTTTACTATCTAGTACCGTGCCTTGAAGCTATACGAAGAGATTGTCGACCAGACCGGGACAAACGAGTTATTCTCACATTACCTACCTACGGTGATAAAACGTAGAGTCACCCCGATTTCGATGGCGTACCGTCTGCTTCCCGCACATTATGGCTTAACCCCCCCGCGAGGCATGGCATCGACAGCGCCACTGCAAGAATGAAATGTGCTAGTAATAGTGTCCGTAAATGTGCAATAGAATGTACAGTGTCTTAGACCGTGCACCTTACATGTTTGCCTTATATCGTAGTGGGACAATGTATCCGCTATTATACCAGTGTATACGATGATAAAATATGGTGTCGGCGGGTTTAAAAGGAGTAATGAGGAGACGTTGGAACGGAAATGGGGCGCTCTAATTCTTGAACAATTAACCTTTTCTAAAAATTCCTCAGGTTTTCTTGATAAAATCTAACTTCTTGCATTGATTCATTAATTATTACTCCAAGTTACTTGATAATCAGATATTTTTCTTTAAAACACTTGCTGGCAATGTAATAAATTACACCGAAAAAACGTTCTTTTAAAATGATACTGAATTAGAATGTTCATTGCATACTATCGCGGCGTTATGTGCTGACGCAATAGTGTTTCAGCGACTGGTGTAGTGTTTAGGTGACATCGACATAGTAAATAAAGAAAATGCAAAATACACCCTGCAACAATTGTTTTGAGTTACTGGCGCATGCGCCAATCACATTCACTGGTTTGATTGGCGCAAGTAATTACTCAATCGAGGCAAATAAAAGAATATGAACATAAAAAGTATGTTCTGAAATATACTTTCAACGTATAATATGGATCATCACCTATTCATAATAATTAAACAGTTTTCCGTCTCAGTTTGACGGGGAAAATAGAAAAATATATTGACGTGGAATTTTTTTGTTAGGGGGGGGGGGGTGCGCCTATTAAAGTGTAACGTGGACCCCACGTTTAATAATCTTAACAAACATGTTTTATGTACCAGACGCATAAAACTTCGCCCATGGCTAAATTGTAGCTGTGTCTACGTGTGTCTTTTCATTTTTTGAGCCATCATTCACAGAAATAACATCGACACACTTTTATAAAACATTCTCAACAAGAATTCTATTTTGGTTCATGTTTTGGCTTAGGTATTGTAAAGATAATTATGGCGTTCAAGTGTTCGAACAACAACGATTCGACCCATTATTATTAGGTCAACAAACAAGCTTGCGGCTATCCAAAATGCAGCTGCTTCCCAGACGGGATATGCTCATCGTAATACCCTAGAATATCGAGAGAGAAAAATACCATGAAATAGGAACAATTTCCCGGTTGATATGGTTCCTTGGCAGATATTGTGATGGACATTTATTAATTTATTATTTTGTATTTCATTTTTTTTCCCGCTTTCAAGCTGTATTCAAATCAGCTAGTTTTTTCATTTGTAATTGTGGGTGTGATTACGTATAAAGTAAATACACATTAAGTGTAGCAAGGCGACTGCAAAGGCGGTAACCATTTTACAAAGAGAGGAAGGGGAAACGCCTCCGATAACAATACTCTTTAATATTGAGAACTTTTATGTTGGATAACAAAAATCAGGCAAAACAAAAACAACTATTCCTTCCCCATCTCTTTCCGACTCAACCGCGGATCTGCCACTATCATGCATCTTGATTTAGCATCAATAAATTAAGTGAACTACCGAGCCGCATCACTTTAGTCGGTGCACCCCCTTCTCCCTTTATTAAGATATTAATAGACCATTCAATGTATTCAGTTAATTAATGTACATGGATATGAAAATATGAATTATTAGTCTTTGCAGTTTGCACCTAAAAAATGGGATGTGCAATTTATCGTCACGACGGCAGTATCATTAATTAGAAAGCCCCAAATGCAATTGGGATGCGGTATAATCCTTCATATCCAAGTTTCATTACAAACGGCCTCGAGCAAAATGCGATAAAAACATATTAGGTCGGATTAAGCAGCGGTAACCTACTTACAAATTAATGACATGGGTATATTATCTTGTTTAATAATCCACTTTAGTAATAACAACTCTTTCCCAAATTTGACAGTTTAAGACAATTTATATTAAAATTATAGAAACAGATTGTGCATCTAACCTAACTCTGAATCATATATATACATGTATACACTGTTTTAAAAGACGAAATCAATTTCTATTCTTAATTTAAAAAGTGCTGTAAATGTTTGATTCTTTTTGTGTAAAATAGCTATACGATTACTTCCAGTATCCAATTTAATTGAAAGTTACTGATTTATATTTCTGGCTATTTTGTCGCAAAAAGTGGTATCTTACAGAAACAGACACAGACACTCTTACTTTACTTAACTCAAAAATAATTAGCAAATATTCAGTAAAAGATATTATAGTAGGGATATTACCCATCCCACCAAAAGTTATGTAGAAAAACCAACTAAGTATAATCAATTTTCCCAAAGATATTAATTCACGATGCTAACGCAGCAGATGACTTCCACAAAAATGTTAAAGAGAAGGTTGAGTTTTGGGAAGAGGTGAACAATAATTTGTGAGCGTTATCATTGTTATCATGCAAGTGTGGAAAACATCAGATAATGCTTTAATATTCTAAATATGGCATGTAACAGCATACAAATCGGGACGGAATTTTATGCCACATGTTTGTGTAGTCCAATATACATCTCTCTGTGTACAGTGCTTGTAACTTTACCAAGACTGGGCCAGAATTCTTACCATTTTGATGATTCCAGAACCTTGCAGAACACACCAACACTTAATGCTAGATAGTAAACCTTTTCTGATAGATTCCACAACGGTTTCTTTCACAATGCAATCGCATGACAAGAACTCAAAGTTATCTTTAATTAATACTTTCATTGTGTTTCTAACGAACTGTTATACAGAGTCGAGCAATCAGAGAGATAACTCTGTTGCATCCCCTACCGATTAATGGATATTGGGTCAATTTTTAAAGTGATTTCATTATCTCTCATCTCTTAATGGAATATCAATTAAGGGGCACGTGTAGGCCGAAATCTGTTGAAGCTAGCCGAGATAATTACATCCTCTACCATACAAGTTAAACACAGCGGTCGTGCTTTCGCATTGGAAATTGAATTAGCTAAAATAATAATTTGCTCTTACTTGAGTCTCGTCACAGCTACGGTCAAGTTTAGTAAATTGAAAACCGTTATTAATGATAGATAACTTCAAAATCGAACCAACTAATCAATTGTCAGATACAGACATTTGGGTGAACATCCCTCCGAAAATCAAGGTAACCATACCTATAATAATTGTTATCATAACATGAATAAATAATAACCATTAAAACAACAATAATAACGATAATAATAATAATATCAAAATTGATGGTGATAATAAATGCTTACAATAATGATAAAAACATGTATTAAAAAATATTTATATCGTTAAAAATAATGATAGTATTAATAACTATAATTTTAATGATAAAAACTGTATATAATAATAATACAAATAATGATAATAATAATATAACTAAAATAGCACATATCAAACCTACTAGTGGACTGACAAAAGAGTCAATATTATTACCAACGTCACAGGATTTTATTTTGTCCTTGATGCGCACACATTCTACTCCGCTGGAGAGCAGTTGAAAGTAAACGTCCTACTCTTTAAACAAAAACATGAAATTGTACGCTGGTTTCCATGCACAAAATGTCATAACATTCATGAATAGCAATTTGCAATAATTTGCAGCGAGAACATGATGGCAAGCTAGTGAGTTGAGGTCAATACCCTCTGTCGGTAAACGTATACTTATTGATAGAGAAGGTAAACTCTTGATCGCATGTGTTGTGTACATTAAAGCTAATCTTCAGCTCTGATATGGGAATCGTTTGTCCAGAGAACATGCCTATAATTCTTTCTTGATTGTTTATCCTGCAGTAGATTGATTGTTTGAACCAGTAAAATAAAAACCATCTCACATAAACTTGCTGGAGATCATTTTTAATTAAAAAAACACAACTCTCATTTGAACATAGTGACCATTGTTTTATAAGCACATCGTGTCGGGCCTACTTACCTTGATGTCCTTATCTTTCTATGCTCATTCCTCACCCCCTATACATTTTCTACCAAAATCGTTTGGCTAGTGTCATATACAGTGCGTCCCAGAAAAAACGAAACCGAGAAGTATCGATGTTTTATTATAACTTAATCACAACCATAATTAATGAATGATACATATTTGGAAAGCGTAGAGTCTCCTTTTTCAGTTGATGCTACTCAGATGATGCATATTTTACGCGTGAGTGATTTAAAGCCATTTGAAGGAAGGAAACCAAAAAATCATTTGACGTTCGGTATCTGAATTTCGAAGAAAAATTCACATTTCTAGAAATTTGAGTTTCTGCCCTTTCATATGACACCTCAATCAGGAAAAATGAGCTAGGAATAACAAAGTTCTGTTTGTTTAAAGTAGCCCTTACATTTTCATAATTTTAACAAACGAATTCGTTTTCACTGGGTGCCTGCCGTAGCAAAAAGCAGATTTGACAAAAGACTTAACTCCGTTAAGTTGACAATCAGCCGTAGACGAGAGTCTTCATGCATGGCTGATTGCCAACGAAACGGAGTTAAGTCTTTTGTCAAATCTGCTTTTTGCTACGGCAGGCACCCAGTGAAAACGAATTCGTTTGTTAAAATTATGAAAATGTAAGGGCTACTTTAAACAAACAGAACTTTGTTATTCCTCGCTCATTTTTCCTGATTGAGGTGTCATATGAAAGGGCAAAAACTCAACTTTCTAGAAATGTGAATTTTTCTTCGAAATTCAGATACCGCCCGCCAAATGTCTTTTTGGTTTCCTTCCTTCAAATTGCTTTAAATCACTCATGCGTGAAATATGCATCATCTGAGTAGCATCAACTGAAAGTAGAGACTCTACGCTTTCCAAATATGTATCATTCATTAATTATGGTTGTGATTAAGTTATGATAAAACATCGATACTTCTCGGTTTCGTTTTTTCTGGGACGCACTGTATATTACATCTTGCACATTCAGATTTCATTTTGTTGGATTCGGTGGGAATTTTATGTCATTACCGTGTGTGTAATTGGGTTTTTACAGACGGGTATCAATTAGATATAACTATTTACGTCTGGGGACCGACCTTTAACGTCACCATCCGAAAGACGTGACTCAGTTTTGAACCTGCGCCCTCGGCTGAATCAGTTTGTAACTTCCATTGTTAGCTGGATTACAGGCGCACGCCACAACGCGCCGTTGAGTTCATTACCAGAACTCAAGCTTATCTTTAAAGATGAGAGCATGTTCATATCTACGGCAGATCTACTATCTTGTATAGTGCATATACATGTAAATGTATTACATAGTACTGAAATATATGTAAAAAGTATTCTTAATAGCATACTTATAGCAGCGATGATGACGATGATAATAATATTAGTAATAGTAATTATTATTAATAATAATTACTATCATTATAATTATTATCATAATTTACAAATTATATGCCGAGATCAGAAGCAAAATGTTGGTAATAATTTGAATACTCGCCAATGAAAAAGGGCGAGGTGTAGTGATATCTTAGATATATAAATTTCTATCCAAAACAGTGAAATATGCCAGCATAAATATTGTCTATTCTGATTTTTGTAAACTAACATAATTATCAGAGTACCAAAAGGAAGGAATATGACCAATAACTGAAAATCTGGAAATGTGTAAAGTGATCTTTAAAACTACATGTACATGCGAAGAAAGAGGAAATGGAGAAAAACACCATCCTTTGTAAAATAATATGAATACAAATGTAATAATGCAAGTGAAGAAACAGTAAGAAAGTGTGAAAAAAAATACAAGGAGTTGACGACACTGGCTAGCATCGGGTTGAAACAAAATCCATTAAAACAGAAGCCTGGACGATCAAAACGGCAAAGGCGGTACTTATGCATCTTATGCATTTTAGCGATGATATCGAATTACTGCACGCCTGCTCTACAATCAATGCTTTTACTCACATTTCGTCACCTCCCGCAAATGTACAAATGTACACTTTCTTTCTTCTTCTTCTTTTTATTCTTCAGTGGTTCGCTCTCTTTCCTCATCAATCGAAAGTCTTTATACCGCTCATCACACGTTGCTTGGAGGGGGTAATCTATCGTCGTAAACCTATTACGCCCTGGAGCGGGAATTATCTCTAAATCCTGTTTTCTACGTGATGGCTGCTGCTGTCCATCGTCTGGTAACAAATGTAGCCCAGACGATAGGCGGTGTTGAAATGCTGGAGGTAGGTAGGTAGGTATATGTTCTCTAATTGTCCAAGTACTTTTATGTGTTTCTAAACGAGTGCACGACATTTTCGTACAATTGCTTTATTAAATTGAATGGTTTATTGAGAATACTTAAAATGGCAAGTTAGACGTTATTTGTTAAATGGCACTTGCAGAAAGTAATCTGTTGGGTGAGAGAAATGATTAGAAATGCACCCCTATAAATGATTAGAAATGCACCCCTATATCCTTTGGCACTCTCCACCCAGGTGTTAAAATTGGTACCCGATAGGATGCGATCGTCATTGTTGGTCAACCTGAATCCAATGACCCGGGTAATAATATACCCCGACGTCCGAGATATACTCAGCCCTACATAAAAGCTGAATATTATTATTATTATTATTATTATTATTATTATTATTATTTTATCAATATAATGATATACATGTATACATTTAACGAATTATTTTCTTTTCTTATTATTATTCGTATAGACATTTACATGGTCAACATCAATACGTACAGCGTATTCTGGTATCATTTAATGCATAGTGAACTTCTAATAATAATAATAATAATAATAGGTATTTTTATAGCGCCGTCTATCTAGAAATTCTATTTCGAGGTGCATTTATTATTACCCCGGTATTAGCCTAGCTGCCATTACAGCGCTCCAGCATTTCAAGAAATTAATTCCTGCTAGATACCCATTTACCTCACCTGGGTCGAGTGTGGCAAATGAAGATTAATGCCTTTCCAGAGGACAATAGTGCCGTGTCGGGGATCGTACCCCGACCCTCGAATTACAAGTCAAGTGCTTGAATCGCTCGACTACGACACTTCTACTTCCAAGAAAATATTTTATGCAGCAAATTATCCTTCTAAGGAAATCTGCCCGAGAGGCTCTTTTAAATTTTATAGTGGGGTCCTTTTTTCGCTTCTAGCGAATGGATTCATTTTATTTTATATTTGAGATGTTCTATCAAATGCAAGCTCAAACTTTTTCCCAATAAATCTTCAACTGCGCTGTAGTTATTAACAGGACAGTCATGTGACTTAAACACGTGACGCAAGATAACCTCTTCTGTATCAATCGCAGAGCTGAAATTGCATTGATTGGAAAGGGGTTATACAAATAAGATAAAACTACCCTGGCGCCATTTTACAACCTCCTACACATTATTTGTGATAGAGAATGAGTGAAGGAAGTCAAGTACTTCAATTGAACGTTATTGTTCGCGGAAAAGGCAAGAAATTGGAGGGTTAGAAAGGATAGATTTATTGAGTGATAAGGACGGAAAGCAACACAATTTATTAGAAGGGGGTCTACTTTCAATTCATTGAGAAATAGACAGGGGTAATGAACGGGGTAACCTCTACAAAAGAAAGAGAGGGGTGAGAGAAAGAGATACAGAGAGAAAGAGAGAGGGGAGGGAGGGAGAGAGAGAGACATAGAGTACAAGAGAGAGAGAGAGGGGGATGGAGAATGCACGGTGTATGGGTTCCTGTCAACATTTTCTGTCGGTATTCGAAATATCAGATGTGAGGGAGAAAATGCAGGAAGAGATGGGGTGGGGGTGGGGGGAAGAAAAAAGGGAGAAAGAAAATTAGGGGAAATTTAGAGAGAGTTTAAAGGAGAAAGAAGAGGAAAGGGAAGAAGAGAGTACCAGAGAGAGAGAGAGAGAGGTGGGTATAGAAAGGAGATCTGCTAGTGCAGGGTGTATGAGTTCTTGTCAGCATTTGTCGGTATTCGAAATATTGTATAAAATGCAGGAAAAGAAAGAGAGGAGATTTATTGGAAATGTGGGGCCGGGTCAGTCACAACTAAAAAAAAAAAAAACTTAAAATAACACAGGGTATACGATAGAAATTATAAATAGGCAGGGGCCGATCCATGGTTTTGTAAAAGGAGGTATATTTCCCCAAAATACACAACGTAGCGGGTTTCAAAAGTAGTACATGTCGGGTTCGATGTTTTGTCTCCTAATCCGTGGGTAATTACCAAAAAAGGGTTAAAATGTGAAATACAAGAGGATATTTCTGACATTAGAAATAATTTCATGTATGTGTATAGATAGGTCAAGTTTAAGAAGAAGAAGAAGACAAAATAGGAGGAGAAGAACAAGAAAAGGACAAACAGAAGAAGAAGGAGAAAATAAGCAAGAAAAAGGAAAAAGAAGACAATTTAAAAAATGATGAGGAATATGCAAAAAAAGGACAAAAAGAAGAGGAAGAGGAAGAAGAAGAAGAAGTAGAAGAAAGATATTACAAAGGTGAAGACGAACCAGAACAAGAAGAACAAGAAGAGGGAAAAGAAGAAAAAGCAGGAGACAGAATTAAGGTGTCGCAGTTTTATCATTGAACTATATATGGAAGGAACATGAGACAGGGAGAAATAAAAGGCCTCCCCGGAGATTGAGCTAAAAAGGCATTAAGTAAAAAGGATTAGACTTTATCAGAGTCTAGCAGCTATTTATCCATTTGCGAGCATCCAGCCGAGCTAATGCAGGCCCACTGCCGTCCTGGCAGAACAAACACGCCATGTGTTTAGATACTGTCGCTAAAGATAGAGCCACGTGCTTTCTAAAGGTGACTTAAAGCAGGTATACGTCTACGAAGTGCAGTCACATGCCGAATATGCTTTTAACATTTTACACGACGTACATAAAGCTGAGTTTTGATTCAGCATTTAGGCTTACAAAATATACGGTGGACAATTTCAAAATGATATAACGATTGATACTTGGTTTTTAACAGTAACCATGATATCACACATAATTTGGCATATATGTGCCACTATCATAGTACTAATTCTGGATTTCGCGCTCACAAAAAAAATTACCTGTATTTATTGGAAAAAAACTATCAATCAAAATGTCGTTAACTTCAATTTGTACAATCATAGTTTAAAGAAAAATTTGAGCTCTGGTCATGCGACTGCATTGTGAAAGAAAAGGTGTGAAATGGATCAGAAAAAGTTGATCATGTAGCATTGTTTTCTATATAGAGGGAGCAAGCAGATACAAGTATAGTACAGTGTGGATTTTAGAGATGTTTTGTGCGTTAAAGTTGATATGAATATAGTGGTGAATTCAGACCTTCAAAGCATTCTAAACAATAATTTGTTAAGATATACAGTGACCCCCGATTACGACCTTTAACAAGCTCTACATTCCACGACATCGCGTTGATTTTGTGTTAAGTGATTGAAATGTGTGAAGCAACCTTTAAACCTTTAAATATTGCTTTTATAATTCTGCTTTTTCTTCCCGTTTCTACTATGGTTTCGGTTTTGTGAGTCAACAACCAATAGGTCATGACCTACGCTAGCTAGTCCCGACGTTCATTTAATATTTCGATGAATTTAATGTTTAGCGTCAGTTCAGCTGGTGATGGACTTACATTTTGAGAGAAATAGGCATCTCAACAGCATTTAATGCTATCGATAAACTAATGAGAACTCGCACGAAATCACATTTAGTGAAAAATACAAACAACATTTTGTATTACCATGTTCTGCGGTCAATACCGCATGTTCTTCTCGTGGGTGGGTACTACAATGGACATATTCCGATCCTTCTATGCTCATTACAGAGCTCCCATGCACTTTCTTAATATCGAAATCATTTACCAGACAGCGTTTATCTGTTGTCCTGAACATCTACTTTAAATTCTAAGAGAATCTTTGTCCTATCATTACCGAAATTCAAGATTGCCTTGATCACTATACAACAATCATGACCCACCAACCCATCAATTCGTTGGGAATGTTTCACTAATGATCGTGTCTTTTAATTATGAGTTGATCGTCCAAGTAATAACATGAAATTCAAAAGTCAGAAGTTAGAATTTATCAGTCAAACGGTACACCCTCGTATTTGACATTACTTTATCAAATAGCACAGATAATATGGACTGATATTTGATTTCGTTAAAAAAATGTCGTCGATTAGAAGCTAATAAATGCATTCCAATTGTTTTTCACTAAAGTGAATCGGAAAAACAAGTTTATTCTGCACAACGGATTGAAATTTGAAAGTGTCTTTTACAAAGCAAAATTGAAATTGAAAAGTACATGCATCTTCTAAGTAGCGAAAGCATCACGAAGCTCCTGCCACAAAGGTTTTATTGAACATGATAATATGACCCTCACTTAAACACCTGCGTACACATTTACCCACACAAATACACACTCAGATGCACACGCACAAATACTTTACTGAAAACAGTTATAGCACCCTATGGAAGCATATTAGCATTATTTTCAACCCACTGAAAAAGCTATCCGCCATATTTACGTTCATGTACTTTTGCCATGTTCATGTACATTCAAACTTATATATTGTTATAGCAACAAAAACGAACAATGTGCATTGCAGTCATTCACATCCTTTGAAAGAAGAAATAAAAATCAAACAAATAAATCCAAGAAGCGATCTTGATGGAAAGCATAAATTAAAGTGGAGATATACCAAAGCGCTGATTGCTTCGATCTTGGCAGGAAAAATACTCATCCCGTGTCTTTGAAATGAAAAAGAGGCGCTCGAGCTCTCTATAAATCATTCATTCTGCCAATTCCAGACCTAATACAATCAAATCAGAATTGGAGCTCCAAAAAGCCTTAGAGGCAGATTTCCATCATCTTCAGGTAAATGGTGTGACCTTACGTATCAGTGATGGTGAGCTGAATCGTATTGACGTCCTGCATAACACACGTGATGACCTTAAGTGAAGGAACTCGGTAAAGTTATCACGACACCCTTAGAATTCATAATTTTAGCCATCGATCTGAGACATAATATGGACTCTTCTCTCAAGATTGCATTGGAGGGATCATTTTTGTGAATAATATAGTCATCATAGTCATGCTGTACTGTCGGAATTTAAAAACGTCCTGCATAACACACGTTATGACCTTAATTGAAGGAACTCGGTCAAGTTATCACGACACCCTTAGAATTCATAATTTAAGCGATCGATCTGTGGCATAATATGGACTCTTCTCTCAAAATTGCATTAGAGGGATAATGTTTGTGGTTAATGTATAACTATAAAATCAGTTTGAACTTGTATTACAATGCCTACATTATGTTTCTTTTAAATTGTTGCTATTATTAATCATTAATATAATATGTTAACTGCCCAGGAATGTACATATTATATTAATTTCTGTAGTAATGCTAGTAATGTTTGATCTTCTTTGTAATTTAAGTAATGTTGATTTGTTCAGTTACGTTTGTAATATTTTACCTTCTTGGTAATTTAAGTAATGTTAATTCATTTAGTAATATTGGTTTTTCTTGAAGTAATCTTGATTTGTGTTAGAGCGCTTTGAAACTCTTATATCACAAGCGCTGTATACCTTTTTTCGTATTATTATTAGTATAGATCTCTCGTACTGTCGGAATATAAATACGTCGTATACAACACGCGCAATGACCTTCATCGAAGAATTTCTGTAAAGTTATGCGCATCAAGACACCCTTTGAATTCATCCTTTCATCCCTGCGTATTCTACTGAAGGAATTATTTACTTAATTAGGCATCGGAGGAATGAAGCTGTGGTGAATATGAACCGTAACGTCTAAACAAAATATATGGTGCGCTTTATTGTTCATGCTGCATCGAGAAAAAAAAAATCGTTCTGAATCTTCTAAAAACATCAGCATATAGCTTAGTCGTTAAAAGGGGATACAGTATTCGTAAAGGTGGAAAACAACAATTTTGTAAGCTTTTTCGGTTATTTGTGTATTTGGTTTATCGCGCTCTCTATACAGGGTACTCTCTTCAGTATTTTAACAGACTTTTGTGTGCAAGATAGCCCTGCATTACATAATCAATTAAAATACAATGAAAAATAATACACAAATCAATAGATACTAAAATACGACAAACATATAATTGTTGTTCTTTATTTTTTCTGTGTAAAATAATCATAGTTGCAATGTCCCATGTAAAGGTAGTGCTCTTAAAATGACTATATATTCCAAATATGACTACTGAAGTTAAAATCCCGGGCCACATTTTCATGTAACATGCGTGTTCAGTCCCCTAAACCCATACATGTGTGAAGGGTTTTCTACCACACGTCATTATCTACAAATATTACCTTATCTTTAAGGCTTGTATCCATTGTTGTAATGGTCTCATCACAAGAATAATCCGCCGAAAATTACACGTCACATTCATTTACATATTCACTTATGACATCAGCGTTTATGTGACAAACCTGAATTTGCAAGCCACCGACTTTTGCTGTGCTGGAGACACGTATTATCAATCTTCGAGCCTGTATAACAATACTGCTAATTAAACTTTATTTCTCTCTATTATAGTATCATTTTATTTCGTAAATAATACTTCCTACATGAAATATGTATTGATCGATATGATGTCTGTTGAATTTTAGAAACACCAGTTGAAAAATAAAAAATGAACTTGAAGGAAATGAATAGGCAAAGTCCTATTTTGTTTTAGTTTGATGAATTATCTTTTGCAAAATGCTGTGACACAACATGTTTTAAAGGAGGCGTACATGTATACATATGTACTTTTTTTAATACAGTCTCTTTTTTCGAAACCATTTTGAAGCGTTTACCACTTATCAGGCATTGCCTGCACACGCGTGACAAATGTGTTTATTTGATTTTACAAACAAATTCTTGTGTACTTACACTCTAAATTCCTCATTTTAAAACATACGTCTGCATAGGAATGAATAAATTCTGCTTGTAGCCATGGTAACATTAATGTTCGAAATGACAACTGCGCTTCCAAATCCCCCGGCGCTCATCTTTAATTTAGGTTCAGGATTCTTTGGGTGTCTTGAAGCTTCAGAGGAGAGCTTCACCTCACTCAGCCTCATTCAGCATCAAATTTTCATAGGATCGGAAACAAAAATGACGCTGACAGACTCTTGAGCCGCATATCGATACATCACCGACTTGTTTACGGCAAGAAGATGTCAAAATGGTACCTCTTCCTCATTTATTTTTTGCATTCAATTCGCCTCACCGCCGCTCGAGAAGAAGAACTCGTTCTTTTCCCTCAAGACATGACGTTTTTCAGACGTTGAGATTAAGACATATATGGCGGAGTTGATGGATAGCCTACAGCAAAGATCTTTTCAGTAATGCATCCAGTACCCATTCCGAGGTTCCTCAAACACAATATTGACTCTTTCATAAGTATATGTCTATAAATGTGTTGTATGTATATGGAAAAACACCGTTAGCGCCTTAGGGGCTGAAAATGCACCGATCGTCCGCATAATACATTCCATACACAAAAACACAGACGTTTGGATGTTTTCCCAGTTTCCACATTCTACTAACACGATTGCACAGACTTTCAAGAAATGAATTCAAGGGCAATTTAAAAGCCATAATATAGTGCATTAGATATCATGTTCGGGTTTATGCATCATGTCATGTTATTATTCGCACATACAAAATGTGATGTATAATGATCTTAATTTGTTTTAAGTATTAGCGATTATATGCTGTCGTCAACTATATAAGTGTATGGTTTTTCGAGAGAGTAAAACGCAACTTATAAATTGATTACCCGTAAGTCAAATATCACGTTGTAAACTTTCTTAGATAGTTTGTGTGTGTGTGTGTGTGTAAATATACATTTATACGTATATATCAATATACACTCATTCAAAACTAGACAATTAAATAAGAAAACTGTGTCTGTTGATTCATTGACTCGTACCTGTAATGTAAATTTCTTTTAACTAATTAACCACATAACCTTTTCTTATGTTAAACAAAATAACAAACGCGTACAACATAACGCCTGCATCCTGGACATACGCTTTGGCGTACATGCCAATATTCCATTACAAAATGGGCTTTATTTTACTCTGGAAGCAAACAAAGTGCAACAAGGCTTGCTGCAATTCTCGCTACCCCAAATAGCGATTCTGCCGAGATCCGGGGAAAATCCTGAAAACGCGCATTGCATTATGGGATAGCTTTTCGACATTACAGCTTCCTGTGCAGGCGTTCGTGATCACAACCCTCTCTTTCACGGTAGAGTTTAACGGCCTTTTGTGCTAAAGTCACTAATTCTGCCCGAAGCTTTCCATTGCATATTATAATCTGTACAAATTACACTGATTGGCATCGATTTTAGCGTGCGTGAAAACTCTGCACAGCGAACACAGGCGCTAGCTCCAGCGGGATGGGACTCTATACCGGAAGTTGTAGTGACGACCCGAGAGAGTGAAAATTACCTCGTCTCGCGAATTTCGAGATTTTTGTACCTATTTAGGGTAGCGAGAATTGTGCAATTCACTCTCTCAAATTTCTTATGGTTTCGTGATCATGAATTCTACTCAACATCAAATTCAAACCATTACTCACTATGCTTCGTAAAAGGGAAGTAGTACGCATTTCCATTCTTTCCACGCGATTTTGAAAGGGAAAGTGAGAGAAGACATTCTCCCCCATCAACTCTCAAATGAAATTCATGACATACACACAGTGCAACGCAGCTGACCGTATCTTGCTTTTGAAATGCAAATGGGAGAAAAGAGGGGGCTGCATGGCGACGTCGTGAAAGGTAGAAATGTGTGTCTTTTTCAAAGGGATGTCTCAAATATCTGCATTACATTTCCGAATCGCAGAAATTCGGAGAACGAATCATGCACGTTTCCCGAAGTTGACCACAATGTCTTTGTGCATGTCGCTTCAGTTTAAATCACTATTAAAGTAATATGGATCATTTCAGCCACCTTTTAAAAAGACACATACAAACATTACCGTTAAAAATATACAATTGGTTTGTGTATATTGTAAAATTTGATATAAATCAGCTAAATTATATAAATATACATACATGTATATAGCAAATAATTCTTAATGAATAATCCTCCATCACGGTAGTTATAGTTTTCGTTTTCAACATGCGTAATGCTATCCAACATAATTACAATACACATTGCCAATTTTCCATACACTACATATACAGTGTTACACTTCGTAGTTACTTGGAATAATCATAGTGTCCCGGACTATGGCTATGGTCTAACTTAGCAAACAAGTATGACACTATTATTTATTTTATTTAATTTTCGTTATATTGTATAATTCAGCTAGATGTTGCTTAATATCATTGTTATTCCATTCGCTAAACAAAATTGTAATGTATTTATATACGTATAGTTGAAAATGATAATTCAAGCATAAATAATGCAGGGGGAAATATATTTATATCAATAACTGTAACAAACAAACAGCTACTCAAGCAAATGAGGTCACTCTTTTTTACAGTCCACTTGATAAAACAAATCTCCAAACTGAATTTATTTGTCGAGAATAATCCTGGATTTTTGCCGCATCGTTGAGCAGGGAAGACATGCCCCCTAAAAAAATACAGACCAGTCTATATTCAACGCACGTCACAATTAATCAAGCCGGTTGACGGCGCAGGATACGGCTTAATTAGATAAAGCTCTAATGGGGGACGGAGCCAAAACTAATCAGGTGGCGAATCATCAAAATGCTATGATTCTAATATGGTATCACGGATTATGTGAAACACCAAGCGGGGGCCCTCCTGATGAAAAATGCGGGAATTCTATTCAATCATTTCATTCCGAAACAATAGAATGTGCCCGGCCCATGATTACATGTCAGTAACATTTACGCATTAAATTCAGTGAACTCCAACGAGGAAAAGACATGAAATTATGAATTTACCGGTGTCTCAGAGGGCCTTGTAAATAACAAGTAGTTTACGTCTGTCACGTCCGTACAAATTTACTTTTAAATCACTTGAAGACCAGATAATTACACATGTGTCCTATTTTCAAAATGAATCTTTAATGTTTGATTTTGAAACGGGGGAAACCAATACTGCGTATGATCTGATTATCTATCTTACGGTAAGTAAATATACAGACAAGATATATGTTTGGCAACATTCATTGTCCATATCGAAAGCCATACAACATATTTTTTATTTAATTGCTGACTAATACTTTGTATGATAGTTTTGTTTAACCTATGTAATATGTGAGATTTAAGAATACAAGTACCTTGGAAAACACATTTAGGATACCACGTATCTTGTAGTACAATCTTGAAACATAATATAATATAATCATGTCAGATACATTTAGTTGCCCAAATTTTGGACTGGATACTGGAAGAGCGAGAGAGAAAAAGAGAGCAGAAAATAAGGTACGACGGGGTGGGAAAGAGGAGATGTTTTACCCAATTTAAGCTGTCACAGTTGTTACAATTACGGCAATCAAGCTTTGACAGTGCTCAGACTAAAAGCAGCTGTTCTGATCTTGACTCAAAGCACGCTCGGCGGAGAAAAAATGTCACGCGCCTCTGAAATATTGCGGGGACTATGTGTTATAAGTACCGAGGAGATCACATCATCTCTGAAGCTAAAAACACCTGCAAATTTCACAGTTTCTCTTTTTGATTAACGTGTAATGAAAGGATCCTGGTGAAAGCGAGCCTAGAACTTCGAAACAAGGTTGTTTATTCATTTAAGGTGGTAGAATTGTATTTGTTACAATCATCATTTTGATAATCGTTATCACCTGTACGACCTGGACCATCTTTTTAACCCATATTTTATCATGATGCTTTGTGATACTGTCATCAAAAGTTGAATCCTTTGGTTAAATGAGAGCTTCATGTACGTCCTTTTTTTTCTTCCAATGATCTTTCATTTTCTATCCCCTGTCTATATATTGTTTTACTTTAACTAGTGAAGGTTTTTATCTTTTTTTTTTGCACTTAATGTAAGATTAGTTATACCTTTGTTGTTGCTTTTCCCTTTGTACAATTCTTGGTTTAAATATTTAATACGGAGTGTTAAGGTATGGCAACGCATTAAGCCTTGCCTTGGGGTTATATTGGAAAAACCTCTGTGTTTTATTCCATTACCCAGTATTTTACCTGAATTGTGTTCATAGTAGTATTGTAAAATCTGTTATTACTTGTTCTTGTTTTTATAATATGTCGCACTATGTACTGTGATGAAGCATGACAAAATAAACAAATTGCTCAATTGAATGAGTAAAACGATGGAGCATTTTATCTGCAATGGTGTTGCCTTTTACTACAGGAATGATTTCAAAAACGTTTGAAGGTAATAGACATTTTATTTCATCATGTCATATGCGATATAGGATTAAATTACTAACCCGCACATTGTAGTGCACACCCTCTGCTTGCTAGCGCACACATCCGAATCCAACCATATTAGCGTTCACATTATACCGGTTACACATTTAAAAACTCGGTAAAAATCTGGCAAATGTAGATTCCCATTTTGACAAGGGACATTAGTACCTTGTCGGGACTTAAATCGTGAACCATGTGATCCAGAGTCCGGTGACGTATCCACTAGACCACGACGCCTCTTTTATGGGGATTTTTTTGGCCGTTAACGCCTTTGATAATTATGAGAAATATAACATGTTTGCCCCCCCCCCCTCCTTCCCCCTCCTTTCAGAAAATCCTGAATCGGCCCTATAATTTGATATAGTAATAATTACTATATGGCCTGAGCGTAATCTTTGTTTTTGTTTAAAACTATAATTATACCAGTATAACTGAAAGTTTATTTTTAAGTTTTGAACGTTGAAATAAAGTAATGATGACAAATATAACACATGTATATTACCTTCGTGGAATTTTAAGTAAGGATGTGATATTGCAATCCATATAATACTGCAACAAACAAAACATTTTCATCGCTACCAAATCAATGACCTCGTTCAAAACTGCTGTTTCCAAAATATCAGTCTAAAAATATCCCAAAGCGTGTTATTTAATGGCGCATTTGCTTTGTAACCATGGCAACTAATGAATTCCTAATTTCGAACCATAATTAGGCGCCTTTGATTTTCTGCGATTACTTTACCATATATCGGTGAAAATGGCAATGAAGAAAACTTTAATTAGGAAAGAGGTGTCAGGGCAAATCATTAAAGCTCCTCTAAAGTGTTGGGAGCCCTAGAAATTCGATGGCAAAAATTCACTTAAATTGTATCATAATGTGAAAAAGGATGTAATTTAAGACACATTCCTGCAAGGATTTTCAAAAGAAATATGTTTGAAGTCGAATATTGATGAAAGGAAACAAAATTTAGGTTTTCTGCGTACAACAGAAAAACCCAATTTATGTATAGTTCATCAATATTTGTCTTCAAAAACATTTGTGAGGGGGAAATCTTTGCAGAAGTGTGTCTTAAATGACATCTTCTTTCACATTATGATACAATTTAAGTGACATTATGCCAATTGTTAGGGCTCGCAACACTTTAAAGGAGCTTTAATGATTCGCCCTAAGACTCCTTTCCTAATTAAAGCTTTTTTCATTGCCATTTTTACCGATTTATGGTAAAGGGGCTTTAACAGATACACAAAAAACCCACCACCTGCGATTTGACTTATGAGGAATTTGTAATTGCTTTAGTCAGGAACAAGGTAAAAGCTGGCCAATCTAGGTTTGAACTGCCCAATGCATAATAAAATCACAATTTCAAGGCACTGCAGGAGTCCTTGCCGGAGGAAAAAACCAAATCATCTGAGAATCGAGGTGACGTCGTACAAGTTGTGAGATTGTCTCCGATTTGAGCCTGATTCAGCCTTTATTTCGGCTAGGAAGCTAAAATACATACAATTCCAAAGATAAGTATACAGATGGTTTATGCAGAATCTCACTTTGGAAGGCGATATTTGTGCAGATTTGAATATCTCATTTTATTGTGATTTCTTTAAAAATCAGATAGCAGTAGAATAGTTTTTTGTGCAGTGGGCTTTAAGGGAACATTTCGAAAGACGTCTTTCTCCTCTGTACTGCATCATAATATTTGATTAAAAAAAATAGGCATATCTTCGTAGACATAGGTCTGAATTATGACTACAAATATTTACATACGCAACTCCCGATATTAAACACAAATGGAGTCAACTTTGAGTAACCTTCAACTTCAACCGGCGCGTAGGCGATGTATCATGCAAACACATTGCATAATTAATAGAAAATTGACACTGAATGATATTGAGAGGGGCCATTTATATTGCCTACCAGGGGGATGATTGATGGCGCATTTAGATTTGAGCTTGCTGTATCGGGTTGGTATTGATAACAATTGCGATTGCAATTAATTAACCTTGATGAAGCATTTATGGGACGACCTAGAGAGAGAGAGAGTGAGAGAGAGAGAGATGGTAGACAATGATGCCTTCCAAAATAGCAAGGATACCAAGAGCAGGAGGCACGTGTTGCCATGACGCTTGAATGATGGCCGGTTAATGAGAGATGAGATAAATGCTAATGAGTTGAAGAGATGGATGGATGATAACGTATACCTGATTGTTAGCTGAGCAGGTGGATAACATCACGAAAGAGAAATAAAAACAAACTGTTGCATCTGATAAGACATTAAAGGTGGACATCGGTATTTAACTTGTGGGACCAGAAATAAGACATATGCGAGACTTCACTCTTAAAGATAAGCTTGAGTTTGGATAATGATAACAAATAAATTCTCACAGAATCTAACAAAACTTACGCTGTATGTTTAAGATCACAAATAAATGAGATATGCCTCACGATTTTGGTAGAAAATGTAAAGGGGCCGAGTTATGAGCATAGAAAGATAAGGAAATCAAGGTAAGTAGGCCCGAGACCATGTGCCTAACACGGGTCACTATGTGCAAATGAGATTTGCGGTTTTTATTGAAGAGGATTTACAGCAAATTTTCAAAACAGTCAATCTACTGCAGGATAAACAATCCAGAATGAATTACGACTATGATCTCTCGACATACGATGCCCATACCAGAGTTCATGATCAGCTTTTAAAAACAGTTAAACAAACCCAAAATCATTGGACGCAGGATGTAATTTATCTATACTTGTTTCTCTCCTCACGTAAGATCTACCAAAGGCATGCTGGACGAATTCCCACTTATACAACACACACACACACATCTCTTTGAGCCACTTCTAACAGAAACGGCTGTGCAGGAGTGCAAGCTGATTTCAAATATGCTCGTATATATTTTATAAGTGACTAGCATATGTCTGAATAGGTCAGCAGAATCGATGGCTGGGATATTTGCTCGTGTAACATAATCGCAAACATTTTGGAGAAAACAAATCACCAAGAAACTTACAACAGCCATGTCCATTTATTTTTCAATGACGCATCACGTGATCCGAACATGATTTAATTGGAAAACAAACCTGACAAAGAAAGGTAGTGAAATTCCCCGTGAGTTGATTTAACGAAAGCCTTTGCGATCGTGTTTTCGTAGAAATTGAGGCAATATCTATTATTTGGAAAAGCTGCACATGCCGTACTGAGATTTCTGCATGATTGCACAACAAGATTGGCAATACCTCAAACGTTAAAATTCATCCCCGAGAAATGAACCCATTTATCGTCAGTCGTATGGCACGCTTTTAGAAGACCCCTCAGGCGGTCACATGAGTAAATTAGATTTTCATTGATGAATGTATCGCGTTACAGCATCCTGAAATTTTCATCAATTTTCACTTTGCCCCTTGATGCGCAAGAACCGTTTCTTCGCATCACAGAAGCCGTGACTTTCGGCGCATTGAGAAGAGTGACAAAGAGGGTGGGGAAGGGTTGCCAAGGTGCAATTTCACAATGCGGAGGTGATAAAGATACTATTTGCTGGCGGCAGTATATAGGAGGAAAATCCAAGCCGAATTAAGAATCACCGACAAAAGATATCTTGCAACCTTAATTTCTCAAGTGATGTGCACCTTATCTAGAAGCACTGGCTTGCTCATTTTGAATGGACACGATAGATTTTTATTTTGAATTAACCCCTTTTCATATAAAGTTGATTACTGGTCAGGCAATTGTATTGTGAAAGATACTGTATGGAACCATGGACCTACTCCATGATGAAACCAATGGAAAAAAGTTCATTATGTAGAACGTCAGATTGGGTATATCCCATGATTTTAAGGAGTCATCAAAGTGACAAGAGATTGACTAGGTCTTTCATCATAAAAAGACGTGCACACAGATATGTATATATGGGACTACACACCCACAATGTGGCATGAAAGTAATGATTGCGGTCTCCTGCACAATTTCCACAGATTATTTGGGAAATACTTTAAATTAATAATAATATATTATAGAAATATTAAGTTCGTTATTGCATGTATATATGTATATTAATAATATTTTAACATAAAGTTATTAACGTTTGTATATTTTGTATTAAACCTGACGTTTACATGTTCTTTGTTATTCAGTTATTGTATTTGTAAAAATGCAGAAATCAAATCAAATCAAAAGTTTGCCAACATTTCAGCTTTTTCTGGTAAATAATATAATATAAAAGGCATTTGAAAAGCAATCCTTTTCAGGGGAAATTTTCATCTTTGAAATTGTTCAAAAGTAAAAGAAAAAAAAGTTCACCAAAATGTATTTGGCCATCTTTACCAGCATTCAAATATCTCATTAACCGTGACTGTACAATTACAGCAATGTAGCACAGGCTCTTCACACAAATCCCATAAAGTAGGATACAAAGAGTCGATGTGCATTGTCATGTGATCATCGGATACTATGTGACTGTCATTACTCTTATCACATTTGTCAATAGATACTCTTCCAACAGGCATATTTCATACCTCTCTCCAAAGACATCTCAAAAGACACTTTTCGGCCGAAATCCCCATTATTTGGGTGGAGAATGTTAAAAAGCGTATGATCCTACAGACAAATTATTGATCTCTTAACGAATTGTTATCCATCGGAACATACAAAGGGACGACTCCTGAGGGACCATCTTCTCCCTGGCTACCCGCAAATATTTTTGAAGTGTCGACACCGTCACAGTTGATGTGGGGAAAAGTGAAGATGATGACTAGATCCACGACGGCTCACCAGTCACTATTCTACCTACTCCTTTCATGCGAGTAATTCAACTTGATAGGGGAGCAAGTGACCACAGTGGTCGGTATATAGAATACGATGTTTATGCACGGGGCAGAAGAAAGTCGGTTTGGTCTCCTGACGAGATTCAGCAACTTGTGCAGCCATACAGCATCATTATGCAAGACGAATATGACATCAAGAGAAGTGTATTAAAAGGAACCAGTTTCATATCTACTATAGATATCATACTATTCTTTAATATAACGTAAGAGTATTTATTGTGTATTTAATATCATAATATAATCAAGTTGCAACGATTATGGAAATTAATAGTTTAATACCCAATGAAGATTATTCAACTGTTCTTTTGACTTATTGAATATGACCTATAGTTTGATATCTAAGGTAGATATTAGCAGTTCTTTAATAATTACGACATATAAAACATAAAAAGAAATTGGTTAACAGCGTAAGTGGACAAAGAAACATCCTTGAATTAAAACAAATAATTATATATATATTTATATCATTTTTCCTTTCCGCTCCTTCCGCCCCCCCCCCCCGGGAACAGCAGTGGCGTAAATACGATGGGAGTCATGTTCCCGTAACCCCCTCCAACACATGGCACAAATAATAAAGATAATATAGTTGAGGGAAAAGTTAATGAGAGAAAAGGGAGGTTCGACCTACACAATTCCCCTAATCATGGCCTAGTTATTAGCATTTTATCCACGAGAAAGACCAATCCCTGGCCCCCTTAGTGATTGACCCAACGCTACGCCTATGCCCGAAGCTACTACATATTAAAGAAAATCAAATGAAAAACGACTTAAAAAAAAAATAATGCCCCTGACTTCTTGGCAACGCGGTATAAAAACTAAACAAAAATGCCATTTCCCACTAGGTTTCTACGGTCTTAGTAATATAATGATAGACATCAGTGATAAATGCCACGTTTATGAGCCTACAGTATACTGATGACAATGAAATAACAAATGCTTTTGCGGCCTGAGAAACCTACGAAAATCCCTCGTTCCGAATCCTTGACAACATCTTCCACCTGGCCAGAAAGCTGGAGCGTAATCTAAGCCGCTGTTTACATTGCATTAATATCTATGGCAGTCAAGCGATGTTGATCCGCCCGCACGTGTGTATGTCCAGTGGGGGAGAAAAGAGGCACAGTGAAACCCCATTTCGCTCTCTTTCATTGCTCAGATGACTGGTTTTGAGCGGAGATGATTTGATTTACAATCGTTTGGAAAGAGCTAGCAGTGGCGGATCCGGGGTCACCAGGAACTCGTACCCCCTCCTTCCCCGACAACAAAAGATAAACAGGAGGAAGAGAAAAATTCGGATGAAGACTTGTACTTCGTCACGCCACGTCATTAACATTACACACCATTTTTGTATTTGCTTTTCACGTATTTCATCACGTTTTAGAACTTGTGCCCCTCCCCCATCCAGCCAGAAAAACCTGGATCCGCCACTGGCTAGAAAGTAATCCTCCCCCGAACGAGTGGGGGAATTGGAGGCGCGTGTTGTAAAGACGGTATGGGCTGTTAAAGAAGGTGTAGATCTTGCTATTCTAGCTTTTTAATCGCCGGCTTACACCACACCGTGTTACCGTATGTCGGTTGAAACGCTCTCACGAAGTGGGTCGTGTAAATGTATCTACTCATAGCAACATGGAATGGATGATTGGAAGAGGGACCTGGTTATCCTGGAACATGCTTTCTTGCTTAACATGCAATATTAATACTATCAGATTAATGTCATACATGTATAGGTGCCCCTTTGTTTTAAAATGGAGCATAAATTATTTTGTAAATGTCACAAGCAAAACAAGAAATGGGGAGGGGTGGTTCATAACGCTTCTATTAAAACAATGAAATTAAAATTGAATGCCTTGTTGATATTTTTTCCCTGAGAGGCAAGTTTGCAAAATCACAGTACAATTGCCTATTTCACCCCCCCCCCCCCCCCCCCCCTCTACCAATACCGTTACACCCTGCTTGCATAGATACGCGTTGAAACCAAATGTAAATATTATGCCGCTATTACAAACACATCACACAGTAGCATATTTTGATCGGTATGAGTATAGCATCATGTCATAAAGTGATATGTGATTTATCACGCTTGTAAGAGCATGGTTTTAGGCTGATAATCATTAAAATGAAAAATGAATGTTTAGCTTAATAATGTGTTTAAAATAATAATACTAACAGGCAATTAATTGGATTATGTAACATCTTTCTCTGTGGGATATAGGGCGCCGTCTCTTAGTCTAAGTACAATTTTGTTAAAATTGTTGTAATGTCGATGTATTAAATTTTTGAGTGATTTTTCAAGAAGTTAATCGACATACTATTTCTCATAAATGCAATTAGTTTAAATCATATTCGTGGGAGATTGAACGAGTTTGAAGCTAGCCTCTATCTCCGGGATTTGGAAAAAGAGAATAGGAAGGAATATTTTGGCTATTAGGAGCTTAAACATTTTCCATTAAGGAATATTGAGAATGGAGTATCCATTTATTCTTCAACAGCATGGTAACTAATAGACTAAATAATACATACACGATTTGGCAAATGCAATAATGGGTTTGGTGATACCATGATTAGCGAGCAGTATATAAATATCCATTCTTGAAAACTAATACATCATTTTAAATTACGATTATTGCTCAGAGCCCGGCGAATTATTGGATTTCGCCTTTGTAATACGTCGTGCATGTGGAATAGCAAAGAATACAGTCACTCCATATAATAAATGATTATAAATTGTTCATATTTCCTTAGTATAATGTTTTAACGAATAAAACCCATTCGTTGGATTTCATCACTTATTCATGCTTATATATATTTCCGCTTCACGATTCATTTCAAATAGCCTGACAATGAAGAAAATAGTGAAAATTGATTTAATTATTCACATTTATAGCTAGTTTAATGGTGCATTTTCTATAAGCATTTGACGAACGTAGCAAAATCAAGGCATAATGCAGTGATATATGAACGAAAAAATTGGCATAACAAAAAAAGATGAATCAGTACTTTTTCTTGAAACCTCTTTTACCTTCTTTTAATTTTTAAACGCGAAAATAAAATGTTGATAAAGGTCGACCTTTCTGGCTTTTGATAAACTGAACAAATAAACATAGTGCAAATAGCCAAATTACCATCTTGTTACCACGTTATCATTGTAAAGGTGATTGGTTTACATCAGTTTGAAAAAGCCAAATATATTGTAATTAAAACTTCTTTTTATTCCTTTTCGTCCATATTTTTAACGACTTTTATACATCATTAATAGATTCGGAATGCTATTTCACTTTTACATGAAGGAATACGGGTTCCTTGTAGTAAACCATTTCGTTATGTAATCAAATTAAATGCATAAATCTTTAAGTTCCTGCTCATTCACCTGTTACGAATAATTGTATTACAATAGTAAAAATGCGAATTGCATACATTAAATGTTGCTATATAGGATAAAAAACGTTATGGCTTGTCCTACCTACCTAACAACGCGGAACGAATGCAATTCGCATTCTGATTGTTGAAATACAATTATTTTTAACAGGTGAATGAAAAAATTTGTAATGAGGCACGTAACAAAGATGTGTGCATTAAATTTAAATACGTTACGAAAATGGTCCATTGCCGGAGGTTCTTCTGAAAGCATTCTGCTGGACTCAAGAAACACTTTCATTTCTAAATTCATGTTCTGCATGTCTTTGGCATAATGCCGGTCTGTTCCCAACACATTGGCAATGTCAACGGTAACGTGTATTGATATCCAAAGACAGAATAGTGATAAATCACCCAGAAGTATGTAGGGTGCTTCTCACTATTTGTCTTTTCCTATCATTCATTCCCACTTTATAATACTGTATTCATTGGTACCATCACCCCACTACAACTCACCCCATACTTGATTGTAATATATTCTTTTGTTGTGTACGTTTTTTTTTTTTGTATTCTAATATTGTAGTTTTCAGCAGGGGATGATCCCCGATAAACCTCTGTGGTTTTTCATCATTTGTTGTAATGCTTTTATATTTGATTGTAAATTATATTGTCTTTTTATGAATCTGTTGAAATAAATGAAATTTAAATTAAAAGTATTATACTGGGATAGTGTACAATGGGGGCTATAGCCACTCCTCTCCCATTAAAAAAGGCGTCAAATATGAGGGAATCAAATGCATTGTTCACTCAAGTATTTCGTCAAGCAAGTACCCCCCCCCCCCCCCACCCCCTCGCACATGACAAGTGCCCCTCTCAATGGCGGAATCTGGATATGACATCACCTAGAAGAAGAATCCAGGAGATTGAAATGCTTATCTTTCAGTTGGACAAGGTGACATTAATACCAAATATGTCAAGTAAAAATTGTTTTCTCCTGTATTAATAAACTGCTCGTCGTGGTTCTTGATATTGTTGTTTCTTTTATTTGTTCAATTATGTGTAATATATGAAATATCAAAATATACTATTCTAATGAAGGTATTCAATGATTTGTTTTTATAATGATGAACTGGCATCCTATGAAATAATCATACACAACGATCCAGATTTTATTCCATGTGCCCAATATCTCGTTTATTCCAAGTACATAAAATGTCAAGGCTAAAAAAAAGAGAAAATGAATATTTAATCGTGCATATTGCATTGAAAATATGCGCTTTCTTCCGAATATCCAGACTTCATTCTTTAACAATTCATGATGGAATGTCCCGAATGATTGGTCTAACCCATAAAGGGAAATGAATCAAACGGAAAAGTCAAGGGTGTTTAAATATGCATTGGTTCTACGCTGCTGATTGCCTTCCACACAAAATATAACCTGCAGAGTGTTTATTTTTGGAGTGATTTACGATTTCCTTCCTCACGATTTCGTATAATTACCTGTCGTGCAGTTGAGGCATGCGGGTAGAACGAAGTTGGTAAAACAACGACTGCAGTTGAAGGGCTCTGAATGACGGGGCAGCACCGGGAGGAAAGTGGTCAATGTCTCGCCGCTGCCCGTGATGTAATCGGGTGCCGTGGCCTCCGTGAAGTTGATGGAAGTTGTGCGGGCGATAATTGTTGACATAACTACAAAAACAAACGTAACGACCCGCGCCATGTGTACCGTATCCATGATAAAACGTTTCCCGTTGAAGCCGGAGTTTTCAATGTCCCACTGTCATCGACAAATATGCTTTTCTGTCCATACGTACACAGCTCGCCAACGGCTTCAATGCCGTGAACTTGAAGTTAATCGGAAATAAATTGAGGCAGTAATGGGGGAGAGTAAAATCACCGTGCAATCCCGATTAAACGTCCTCGCCGCTGAATACCGTGCGTGCCTGTATATGGTTTATCACAGCAAACTTTTTGCACCTGAAAATCGCGCCAATATGTCGAGAGGTGTGTGCGTGTGGCCCGCACGTACGCATCGTGACCGTTCTGAATCATTAGCACGGACTGTGCGTTCATATAATGTGCGTGAGGTGGCGTGTGCGTGTGTTTGTGAGAACATTGGCGGAATGCCCTTTGGTTTGGCGGGAAGCGTGGCGTATAAAGCGGGTAATTTACTATCTACGGGAGAAATGTGACACATTGACTGTCGCATTTTTTTTCCCGCGCTCTGTGACGCATCTCTATTTGCCGGCGTCTAGAAATCACACCAGCCAACATCAGAAGTGCATTTGTGCGAGTGAATGTCACCATATGCTAACCCAAGCGGGATGCATTTTATTAATGTCATCAATTCCTGCTGAATTGTTTTCCCTGGAGGAAATATTCATGTTATTAAATGTCCACCGTTGCTTAACGTATATGCGCGAAATGTCCACTGTTGAGCCTTTAGGCTCAACTTGGATGAATAACACGTTTAATGTACGATTAGTATTTTACATTGTGTTTTAACACGAGAGGTTAAATAACTGAAATGCCATGTCACTTAATGAGTATGACGTAGGAATGTATATGAATTAGAGGAATCAGATTTTCATTAGATTAGCCTTGTCATGATTTCATCCGCTTTCATTCGTGTTTGCCAATCTAAATCCGAGACTCAGCCTTGCCTCTGTAATCTTATTAAATAATCATCAAAAAAACAATTCAATTTCGTTGTCTGGGGTTTTGGGGTAAAGTGATTCAGACAATCAATCATTGATATATCGAACCTTATCAATTTATTAATTGAAGATAATCTTCTTCTTTTTCCCTGTCACTGGAGAAAAATTGAATCGGGATGATGGGTTTCGCAGGTGACTTTCAACATTGTTTAATATTTATTTGTCAGATGAATATGAATTGTCCTTTTTAACTGATCATAAAACATAACTCCTGCTTTTTATTATCTTGACCTGCCCTTACGTTTGTCCTTCAAAGACAATTATATTCAAATACTGTGATTTTAAGAGCAATACTCTAGGTTTTCCTATATTACTTCGGAGCATGTAATTTTTTTTACACAGAATTATAATTCTTCCTTTCCTCCTCATTTTTGTCGCATTTTTCCAAATAATATGTATGGTTCGAATCGTAATAAATATAAATTAATCTCTTTTTCATGAATAATATTTAATAATATTTAATTTTTATATAGCGCTTAATACAAATGTCTCTAAGCGCTTTACAAATATACTATTACCCCGGTCATTGGATTCAGTGCGTGCCCGCACACACTGTGTGCACAATCTCCACTCCCTGGGGAGCATTCCAGCCGGGCGTTACTTGACGCTCACAAGCTGTTTGACCAACAATGACGGCCGCATCCTACAGGGTACCCATTTGACACGTTGATTGAGAGTAGCAAGTGCAGGTTAATATCTTGCCAAAGGATATTAGTGCCGTGTCGAGATTTGAACCCTCGACCTTCGCATCTCCAGTCAAGCGCCTTAAACCACCCGACCACGAGACTCCCACATGAAGAGGAACAATTCTTTCATAACTTTAATTTTTATTGCATAAGACAATGTTTCAATTTTTTGTTTGTTATGTCTATCTCTTCAAGGACGTTTTCCTAAATGATATTCTCATATCAACACAGCATTAACACAATGCATCATCAACGTAGCAAAACTATAACTGTTATACTAACATGAAATAAGCATGTAGTATGATTGCCACATAAGCATTTAAAGTTGTAGGCGTGGCAATCCTTTAACTAGACTGCTGGGTATTGTTTCATGAAACCTTTTTAAGTACAAGTATACCGACATCTCATTGAAACGTGTGTTAAATTTAATACACGTATTTCAATGAGATGTCGATGAACTTGTACCTTTCAAATGTATTCGTAGACTGGAATTTATTGTATCATGCTTTGATTTGGTAGATGTACACAAAGATCGAATAATGTACAAAGGCAGCTCGCTGTTAGAGCCTTGTGGTGTGTTGGCGAAGGCTCTTCACTACCATGCAAACGAGAGGCATGGGATTCAGTACTTGTTTCGTTCTTACATCATTGGACATGGTATTTTACTCACATTTGTCTCTCTTGACCTAGGTGTATAAAATGGGCACCTGACGATGCTGGGGTGATACTAGTTGCAGGGCCTTTGGGAAGAGATTTATTGATACAAATGTGGCTACCCTAGGTGAATATTACATGTTGATGTTGTAATTACTAGAATATAGGGTTCATTCGCTTCTTCTTCATCACCACCTTCCCCACCCCTCTCTCTCTCTCCCTCTTCATCTCTCCCTCTCTCCCTCTCTCCCTCTCTCCCTCTCTTTCTATATCTCTCTCTGTATCGCTATGTCTATGCATTTCGATTTTATTTTGTTGTAATGTATCTATTTCTCTCTCACAACAGATATAGGTTACATTCTGTCACTCGACCCACTTATACTACGATGCCTTAAGCTAGTAAACCGTTGATGTAATAAACCGACCCTCCTTATTTTTCATAAAGAAAATCAAGTTAACTCTATTTCCCCCGACGAATGGTGTTATTCAGGTGGTACACAAAACAACCTATAGAATACCTATCCACCCCCATTTTTCCTGTATTCCATAACGTCTTGACCAAGGAAACCCTTCATAACATATATTGATTTTGATAGTATATTTAGGGATAAACATTGTCTTAATGACAACTTTCAGCGCCGTTAAATCACCACAAATGCAAAGTTTTTTTTCGTGTGCCATTAGATTACATGCCAACGCTATATCAATGGCCTATGAACTACATTGACTAAAGAGCATTTCTCGACTTCTATTTTAATTTCAGTCGTACTCTGAAAATAATAATTGGCTAAAGCGACACCGATCTGAGATTAAGATTCGAATCAGAGATTTTCCAAAACGAATAGCCTACTCCTCCTACCTTGACAACCTTTCACTAATCCGACTACAAATCGTCCGCCAAAGCCGAAATAAAGACCGGCTCATCCGTAAAACTCCTTTAATACTCCCTTCAATATCAAGGGTAGGCTGCTGGTTATCGGTCAAATCCGTTCGTTCACCGACCCTAATCTTATATTATGCGCCTAAAGGGGGAAGAGAACACCGTTTACCACGTTTAAATGATATGAAAGAAACCCTGTTCTCAATTCACTCTTGGCTCTGGCAGCAAGGGATATAGGTTAGGTGTCCTACCTTTAAAGCACTCATAATATTCTTGGCCAGATTACGGTTGACGTCGAACTCTGTCGTCGAATACTTTACCTGTAGGTGTGATATAGGTTTTGTTGTGTTTTGTAAACAGTGAAAATGTATCGTGTTCATTTAAGATAGAAATGGTAATAATATCTCGAAAGAAAACAAACATTATTAGGAATATAATTATTTGGTTACAAATCTTATGGTTTTTGTCCGATTTTTATCAAACTGTTACTGACAAGTTTTTAGGATATTCTTGCTTTCGCTTCTGCTTTTTATAGTGCCCGTTACCCAAACGGTGTGCTTTCAAACAATAACTGAACTGTTTTTAACCAGTTTGAAATCCCTTTAAACAGGTGTCCAACCGTAGAAGATTTGCGTTTTCATTTTTACATTGTATTTGTGTAATTCTCACATACAAACACCAACCTCCAATTGCAGTAAGTTTACAATCATACAAAGCAACGACTCGATCTGGGCCGAACATTACGTTTATCGATTACTCGGTCTCTGCATTGCCTCATAGGCAACAACCTTTGAAGAGATTAAAAAGTCACTATTAGTGATGCTCTTGCGGATTTGACATCATAGTTTACCGTGAACATCTTTCGCCTGAGAAAAAAATTCAAGCGGCTTTAAAGGGGAGTTAATCGCTCGAATATGAAGCACTATCATGACTTAAAGAGTAAAACAACGTTTCATTTGATATAAAAAGCATTGCTGTAGGCCAAATAATATCGTCTTGCTAGTACAATAAATAAAAAAAAATACTTCGCCATATTTACGACGTCGTCTGCTCCCCAAGAGAGCTGCCATTCTGTCGAAATTTCCCTTCAAAACTTCCGAGTTGTGACATTTCGCAAGGAGAACTGATGTAGCGCGCGGCACGCGCGTTATGTCCAATGCACGTCAAGCATTGTCAGACCAGCACGATCGCAATGAAATATTCAAGCTATAGGTGTGCAAATGGCAGTAGGTTAAATTCTAAAGTTGACATTCTAAAACTCTTCCATCTCTGTATATCGCTTTTGCGCTATCACAAACGGATAGCATTCGAAACTTAGAAAATGAAACAACCGCACCAAAACTTGTGGAAGGCTCGCTTAACCGAAATATTAAAGTGACTTGGTAACATTGTTGAAGGTTGATGAAAAAAAATTGCTTAATTTTTGTATAAAATGTTACTTACTATATTCCTTCTACTGTACTAACCCTCTGACAGGCAAAAAATCCTGGAAAAATTATCAAACCACGAAGATATCTATGGTTTTCTTTGAAGGCGTCGATGTGAGGCACCCCCTAACAATGATTAACAGTAAATTCTCCCAACCACTTTTGAATTTTCCCAACCGTTTTTCCATGAAAAAAAGACATAAAACAGGCTATAAAAAATATGTCAACACTTAAATGTCTGGAATGGAATGTAGAGCCATTTTATTGCTTTGTGAGATTTCCATTCACCTAAAATGTAATTAAATTGTTCTATAGATCTAGATCTAGACCTAGTTGGGAGAATTAAGGAATCGATCAGATCAGTTTTTCCCAATTTGTACCATGAATAATGGTCCATTTTCACTCAAATTTTCAGATTATCTTTAATTGTACATCTAGCATTGAAGTCTCTACCTTAGAACCACTATCTCTCATCTGAACAATGTTACCAAGTCCCTTTAATACACTCATGCATTCATAGTTGATGAAAGAGCCTAGAAGTGCTGACACACAAGCCTTATCAAAATCATAAGAATTTCACAATCATGTTTATGATCATCAGACGGACTTTATCATACTGTACAACATTCGATCTCCTTTTTTCCAATTTGGGTGTCAACAGACTTTACACTATTCCTTTTCCTATACATTTCCAATACAGGTAAACTACGATGCATCGTTTACTCTATGAAGCGGATTCCCTTGGAATCTAATGATGACGTCATCGATGACGCTTACCGGCGGCTGCATGACGGTGCCCTAAACTGGAAACCTAATGGCGTTTCACAAGGGCGAATTCCAGGGTCGGAGTACTCGATTGGTGTGGCTACCAAAGAATGACGTTTTGTATTTGCCGGGTCCGGATACGGGAATGCCTCTCCTGTGTTGATAATTGCCATATTAATTATGTTTCATGAAACTTGTTATCAATAAAAAGATACCATAACTGTTATAAGCTACTGAAATCCTCACATTTGATTGGCTACGAGCAGATTTTTCATGGATCTGTAGCAGATGTTATTAACACAAGTCGTAGTTGGTACTTAATGGAAAGAGACGTATACGTTTTTGTTTCGGGACATGATTTATTGTTTTATTTGTTATTGTAGTTCTTGTAGTTTATGATTTTTTTTTAATTTGATTTGGGGTGCTGTTTCTCTCTCTCTCTCTCTCTCTCTCTTTCTCTCTCCCCTCTCTCTCTCTCCATCTCTCTCTCTCCATCTCTCTATTTTTCTGTTTCTCGCTCTCTCGGAATTTTCTCCGAATTGTCATTTACATGTATTGCTGAAACCCGACCTTATTTCGTCATCCATGCGCTTTAAACTTACCTGACCAAGTAGCATTGCCTCGTAAAAGCTCAGGGAATCAGAGGCCAGCTAGCTTCCCAGGCAAGATATAACTTGAGTACCCCAGGGCTGGGACTGTGAGAATCGGAGAAAATAATCGATGGGAACTGCGGGATATTTGCACGTAATTTGCGCGCCAAAAGAGTCGACAAACAACGCTGCACAAACGGGATGACTTTCTGATGAGAACCATGGTATTGATCGGTGACTGGGCGCAGACCGGACAGAAGAGAGTGAGATAGTGAGAGAGAGAGAGAGAGAGAGAGAGAGAGAGAGAGGTTGGATGGTAAAGAGAGAGAAAGAGGGGGAGAGAGAGGATGGTAAAGCGAGAGGGGTGGTGTGGGATGGAAAGAAGAGAGAGTGAGAGAGAGATAAATATATAGATAGAGAGAAAGGGGAAGAGATATGTCGAATCACAAGACAGAGGTAGACAGAGACAGAAATAGGTTATTGGGTTGTAAAGAAATAGAGACAGAGAACGAAAGCGAGAGTGAGAGAAAGAGAGAGACAGAGAGGGTGTAATAGAAATACAGAGAGGTGGAATAAAAGGAAAAGAGGAAATGAAAGAATGAATAGAAAATGTAGAATAAAGTACCCCTACATAATTAGAGCAATGCATACAGCAGAGGGAAAAGGCAATATAAGGAGCCTATAGATTAAAGAAACTTGAGTTCCTGGATAGATATTGAAGGGAAGTTGGAAAGATGAATATACAAAATTATCGATACAAATCAAAGAAATTGTCTAATTAGGTAACGGGTAAAAAGACAGGGAAATTAACGTGACACATGTGAGGGTGAATAAAGGATTTGAACGGAAATAAAATATTGAAAATGAAGCAGAAAAAAATTAAAGAAAATGTAAAAGCAAAGCAAAGCAAAGCATATAGTAAAGCAAATGAAAGGGATAGACAAGAAAAGCAACACAAAAAGGAAACTAATTGAATGAAAAATAAAGACAAGACAAATTCAAAGAAGGCAAGTGTGCGTCACAGAAGAAGAGTGAGCTATAGGCAGATAAGAAGTTGATTGATTTACTAATACCTTTATCAGAAGATAGAGATCAGAGAGCAAACATTGTGATAGGTTCAAGAGACAGGAATTACATATCGATCGGGAAAATAAACACATAGAGTGAGCGGGATGATAGCTTAATGCATTCGAGATGGAAGAAGGGATGACATTCAGGGAAACTTGGACAGACCAAAAAAAAAGCTATTTGAGGAAAACGCTCAAAGTAGCAAAGTGATTTAACGGCGAAAATTGCCCTGAATGCTCAGGGCTTTATTTGGTCAACAGTATAAGATTAGGGTAAGAATTGCAATTGGATCTCAGGGTTTAGATAAGGGATAGGTTTAGGTACAGTGTTGGGTCAAGGGTTCATCATCATCATCTCCATCGTTCTCGTCGTCATCGTCATCATCTTATATTAGCGTCCCCTGATTTTCCCGTGCTGTGGGTATGGTAGAGTTGGACATTTCATTCCCTTCTCCAACATCCACCTGGATGAAGCCAGATGCTCTCAATTTCCTCTTCTTCTGGTATAATCCTTCCAGGGGGTGTTTCACAAAGATCCTAAGTCAGACTTAACAATTATGAAAAGCTGTTGGCATTATATGACAGTATTTTGTAAAAGTTATTCTAAAAGGAATAAAATCTTGATTCAAATTATCAATATTTTCTATTACCAACGGGGATTTCAAGTTCTTGATGTGGAATTTATAAAATTGTATATTACTTGAATTTTTGCTTTTGAATATATTCTATTTTAAGTCTACAACTTGTCCTCCATAATGTTTAAGTCTAACTTAGAGATAAGTTCAACTTAAGATCTTTGTGAAACACCCCCAGGTCTTCCCAGGTCTGCCACGGGGTTTTGAGTCGGCAACCTGGAAGTTAGCCCTCATCCGGGACGGAGTTATGTATTCGGTTAGTGTAGATAATTAAAGGGGAGCAATTATCATCGGAGCATGTGTCGAGTTCAAATAGGTAGATGTTACCTGAGAAGAAACTGGATTATGAGGCGACAGTGAAAAGTTTAATGATTCTGTGTAAAAAGTGAACAACAAAAAAGTAGAAGGTACTATATAGACCAAAATAGAAGCCGAGAGCACATCGAGAAGAAATCATTAAGACCCGGAGTGGAATAACACTGCAAGAGTACACTAGAATTGCAAAGAACATAAATGTGAGGTAAAAGGATGCAGTGCACCTCCGAGCTGGGAGAAAAAAACATGATAGGTAAGGAAGAGAAGAGGGGGAGAGAAAAGCGAGAGGGGGGGGGGGGGGGGTGTAACAAAACAATGAAAAAAGAGGAACCGGTGTAAAAAAATTAAAAATTAAAAATAAAAAAAAAGCGTGAGAGAGATACATAACGAAAGACAAGAAATCAAAATTAATATGGGAAGCAAAGAAAAAAGATCTTCCGGAATGTACAACCCAGCACATGAAAGTGAATGCAAATAGTACATCCATCAGCTCTGTCACCTTCACTTTCAAGAGGGCCCAAGCCGTGTGGTGACCTCCGCGGTGGATAGTGCATAGAGAGACAGAAAGAAATCTACAATGAGAGACAGAGACAGAGAGAGAGAAAGAAAGAGAGATAGATAGAGACAGAGAGAGAGAGAGAGCGCGTGCGATCTATACATTTACCGATCCGGATATAGAGAGTAGAGAGACAGTCGGAGGGAGACAGAGATTGGGGCGATACAATAAGGTTACATTTCTAGTAGAGTTGAAGACCAAGTAATATAAAGGGAGAAAGAGAGATAGAGAGAGAGAGAGAGAGAGAGAGAGAGAGAGAGAGAGAGAGAGAGAGAGAAAAAAAAAAGAGAGCCAGAGAGTTGGAATATACTACATAAAGGTCATTATAATGAGGTGTAGTAGTCGAGTGGATACGTCAACGGACTGTGGATCACACGGTCTTCGGTTCGAGTCCAGCCGGGGCACTAATGTCCATTGACAAGACTTAAAGGTAATACAAAGTTTTGGTATGGGGTCATTAATTTGGTTCAAATGCACCTATTGGAAGCATATGCGATCCTACAATATTCAACGATCGTTGTCGGGGTTGAAAGCGAGTCTAAAGTTATGAGATTGTAACTAATAAACTCTTTATGTTGTATAGCGCCCTCTCAAGGTCAAGATATTAAATAAGCTGTAAAACAATGTTTCTTGACTAAAATCGACCGATTAGCTATTCCCGTTTTGAAATTATATATCACAACTACATATTCTGAGATTTCCATGGTCGCAGCTACCATTGTACGGCCGTAGGCGCTATTAGAAACTGATCACAATTTACCGGGAGCACCGGTAAATTGTTATATTAATTTTTTCTCGAAAGCAGAAGTGTTTTAGGGGCTAAATTTTCTGGTACTTATAATACATCCACAAGGGCATCCAAATATGTCAAAATTGTAAAGAATCACTATCCACCCGATTTTCAAAATTTCCAAAAACTTTGTATTACCTTTAAATATATATTTGCCACACTCGACCCAGGTGATGTAGATGGGTACCTGGCAGGAATTAATTTCTTGAAATGCTAGAGCGCCGTAATGGCAGCCATGCTAAAGCCGGGGTAATAATTGCGGAGCGCCAGGAGTGTCAAGTATGACAGATATGAGTGCTATACAAACATCCACTGTTATCACTAAAACATGAAAGATGGAGAAGAGAGAGAGAGAGAGAGATACAAAAAGAGAGAGGTTGAAAAAAGACAGAGACACGGAGACACAGATACGAAGACAGATAGTGAAAAGAGAGAGAGAGAGAGATATGCATATGAAGGAACTATTTGAGAGAATCTTTCACAAACTTCGATGTAGTAGATGTCTAGTAGGGTTAAAAACCAAGAGAGAGAGAGGGGGAGAGAGAGAGAGAGAGAGAGAGAGAGAGAGAGCTGCCATGGCATAGGACATGTAGAAATGAACTATTTGAGAGAATGATTCACAAACATCGATGTAAACATGACGCCACTTAAGTGCATGGCAAACTCTCAAAATGATCGAATTTTAAGGCTTGATGGACTGAACAACCGGAGAATTAGGAATTAGAAACGGCTCTTACATCCCAGTCACACCGACGAGATCGACAACAGGCCGACAGAACACCGAGCAAATAAAGACATTACTCCCCCCCCCCCCCCCCATCTCACCAGGGCTTCTTCGAGTTCTCTGTCGATGTGGAATCGGTCTTGGGTGTGGCTGTGGTGTAACAAGGAAGGAAAAACATGTGCAGAGACCGAGTGAGATTGAGTGACGGAAAAAGAGAGGAGATGGTAGACAAAACTGAAAATGGGACAAACTGACGGAAAATAAAATGTTAAAGTAGTCAAAGGATAGTCACATGATTATAACCACATTGATAACGAGAGAGCAGAGTAGAATAAAGTAGAGGTGTTGTGGTCCAGTGGATATTAAGTCTCCAGCCTGTAAACCACAATGTATGGGATTCGAGTCCCGCACAAGGGGAAAGAGAAGGGTAGATTGTAAAACAGATAATGCTATGCATTAGGGGAGTCGCCTTCCAAAGACTATGTAGTACTGATCAATACAACAAATACGCGCAAAATTCTTCCACTTATTAAGTGAACAGATTGAAGAAAACAAACATATTACGCGTGCGAGACACATGGCAGGACAAACGTTTCATAATATGCAAACAATGCAAACAATAGATGCAATATCTCCACCACCGTGATATCGATTCGACGTCAGAGAAACATGTTTGATTATGTGATTATGATCTGTAGCATATTAAATTTATCTACTTGCAAAACATGGATGTCGCCTGTCAAGGAACGCGAAAACGCTTATCAATATTGGAATGGCTCAATACTCCGGTAGTATGCCCGACGAACATTTTTACGTAATGACGTAATGATGATAATATTCATTGTAATAATAATAATAATAATAATAATGATATTAATAATGATAGAAACATTTATACAGCGATTGATACAGATATGTGTTAACGCTGTACGACTATTTCTCCGGTAATACCCTAGTGGTCCTGAAAATTTGAAATAAAATGTTAAAAATCGTATATGAAAAAATATATGGGCAAACACGGATGCTCAGAAAGGTTTAGAGAAATCTCGGACCGATCGGTGAGAAGCATTGTGCCGTGCAATCAAATAGTGGGCGCTAGATCAGGTATCAGTGATTTCAGCATTGATACACAGTCAGACCGCAGCCGGTGCGAAAACCCTCTATTTTATTCAGCACGTATGCAAGAATTTACGTGTCTCGCATACGTAATGAGTAGTGCAGACGGTCTTCCCGATCGGCAGTTTTTGCCTTTATAATTGTTCATTTCTCATGAAATGGGTCTTATTTTAAAGATAAGAAGTTGCACTCTCTATATACTTATATGACAATCATGTTAAATATATTTTGGAAACAGATATTTCGCCTTGAAAATGGGGTTTTTCGACGATAAATCTATCTAAAGAGTAGGGCTGATTTTCACGTAGAAATCATGCTTGCGTCAAGAAGATGTTATAATCAGCATAAAGCATAAATATTTTTCTTTACAATGATATCAAAATGATTTTATTTTACGCTGTCCCAAAGTCAGGAACCAAAAAAGATCACGCTCATGTTCATGAATAATTAAAAAAAGTTGTAAATTTTGCCGATGTGATAATAGAGAGTTCTGATTGGTTAACTACGTCAACTACGTCACATATGTTTCGCTTTGGTTTATTAACATTCTGAATACCACATTTTGGTAACCATGCGTTGTGGCGTGCGCCTGTAATGCACGTGCCCTTAAGCCGTCTTAAGGACCCGAGATCAAATACCTCACCTGCCATGTAGATGACTCTTTTCTACAATAATTCTTTTTTAATCATTTTTCTAATTTTTTTTCGGCTAGTCGATGGCGCGGCGGAGCTCCCTGGAGTTTAATAATCAGTTATGCATTGCCATTGCTCAGACGGCGAGCGTGCACGAGTATGAAATCACACAATTTCGCGCTATCATAAAAAGAACAAATTGGTAATTTCCGGGTTTTTAGGGTCTTAATTACTATGATTATAAAAAGAACATGATTTTGCGTCAATTAGGTTTTGACATATTTTTGATCAGTGACTTTTCATCTTTCGAACGAATCTCAAAGTGGACAAATTTATTTTGTCCCAAAGTCAGGAACCAAAAGTGAAATTCCCGGGTCAAAACAGCAGTTGAAATGTTACAAAAATAACGTCAATAAAAGTTGTGAAAAATTATTGTTTACAAATTGCGAAATATGGCAAATTACATATCAAGCTGATGCTGAAAATCTCGAGAGTAATTACCGTTGCGTGCTGCCATGTTGACTAAAGTTATCGACCACAAAAGCAGCTGCATGTACACCCTTACAAATCTCACTGAAAATCTCGTGAATTTCAGCGCACGTGAATGTACGAGATTACCAAAGGGACGCTGAATAAAAATCAGCGTACAGCCTCATTATCGCGCACGCTGCGGTCTGACTGTACAGGTTTTCTCTCTCTCTCTCTCTCTCTCTATCGCTTTATCTCTCTCCCCATAGAATAGAACTAACTAGTTCTATACCATAAACGACTACAACACAATTTCCTAATTGAAACGAATTTGGATCATGTTCGGATACAATTTATTAGCAGGCCACAAAGAATGTGACTTGAAACGCAGGAACGCTAAAGAAAAACTGCTGAGAACCTACACCCATAGGTACCTTTTAAAATTAACTAAACTGTTAGTACACAGGGGATTCATTAGGTAAAGGACAGACAATCCCCCCCCCCCTTTATACAACATTCACAATCTTCCAAAAATAGAAGAATGTGTAATTCAAATTTTGAAATATATTATTGCCATTGACAACTTGATTTAACAATTATACCACTAATCATTTGAAATTCAGTAAATTACGAGGTTCAGCATGTCCAATTTTTGGTAATTGCAAATAAACAAAGATAAGTTATTGAGAAACAAAAAAATTGCCCTCATCCATTTATTAAACGGATGAGCGCGATGAGAATAGAATAGAAGAGAATTTTAGTTTAAAAGAGCCAATCACAAAGACAAACGAGTATTTGAATCCTGGATAGCCTGGGGTATGTGGATTTTCAAGTGTACTCTATACTCCGTCGACGTTCGTGCAATCCTCAGATCAACGAGCTATGATCTGGCGAAGGACCACGATGACGACCACCAAGGCCACTACGACACCGAGCACGCTGATCAATGTTTGCTTCAAACCATGCACACCGCTGACCTCCGAGCCGTGTCCCTCTGGTTGGTATGAAAAGTATAAATGAAAAGGTGTAAATGAAAAGCTGGGTGGAGATTAATTAGGCCTATATGTAACAAACCATTCCGTTTTCATTGTAAACCACTGATTGTCCAAATCAATAATTTACTGATATATCAACTTCACAAGTAACAACTGGGATTGTTGTGTACTCATATTGTAATAATGTGCTTTCCCAAAGTTTGAATAACATTTCTTGATGATTAATGATGTACACGAACAAAGAAAATATACTTCCAAACAAAAAAAATCATATTCAGTAAACTCCATTCGGGTCTTTAACATGGAACTCATTACCTGATTATATCAAAAAAGCCAATTTAAAACACTCCATACCTTCAAACTAATTTTCAAAGCAATGCTAACTCAGGTAATATAAGTCTAACAACAATTTGTTTATGTTTTTGGTGGCGTTTGTTAGTATTGCCCAAAGGAAGTAGGCCCTTATGAGGAATACAGATTATAATGTTCTTTTGGTGAACAAAAAACATGAGAAATGTCCACGACTACGTTACAATCCACTAACCAATTTGAGATTCGCGTAGATTTAGTGATCTTGTATCTCACATTTGTATAACTCTATTATTATTGGTCTGATTTACTTTCACCATTGTGTGTCTTTTATTTTGTATGATTTCATACTTTATTACAAAGATTAGATTGCCCCTTAAACATGACGAAAAGAAAACAAGTATCCTACCTCCTGCTAATGCCGATGGAACCTTGTCCGATCGGGTCAAGTACACGGGACCACGAGAGACAATATGGGGAATGGAGTTGAAATCCTGGTCGATGTCCATTTCGTTGACCTCACGACGACCACGTTTGGGGTTCGATTTGAGGCATCCTCTGGAACAACGAGAGTTGACAGTGTTCTCGTAGCAGATGATGGCCTCACAATGAACGTAGACCTGTAGTCAACGACAAGGCATCCGTTGTGAAAGTGAAGGACATACTTTACATAATTATTAAGCAGTTACCTAACACTGATAAATTCGTGTCTTAACTCATTTTCATGATCTTGAAAGTGCATGTAATGGCTCTAAATAAGAAGATTGCTTTGTTACGTTTTTGCAAATCACCTTCGATGAGGGGTCTGAATGCTGGGCAAGTGCTTTTATCCTCTGATTTTACTGTTATTGTGTGAAATTACCTGTTCACTGCCGGCAGATAACGTCGATACTTCAAACGAAAATGGCCGAAGTGAAGAATGAAAGTTTTTGTACATCGTTAGGGTTTCATCGGCTTCACACCTGAAGAGAGAGGAACAAAATATAAAGAGAAAATAACAGGAAAAATCAGATATATTTTTCATATGGCTATTTTTTCTTAGGCTGGCTAACAACTTTTAGCTTATGACACAATGAAAAGAGTGACGTGTCCAATGTTATAGGGAACCTTGTATGCCATCCCTCTTACAGGCCGAGTAAAGAAAAGACATGCGCAGAGACTACGGCAGTCCAGGCACACCCAACCACTTTTTATGAATTTCTGGATAAGCCTCTGTGACTACCAGTTAATGGTGTATTACAAGTGTACATCTAACTATCTAATTAGGTAACGAACCAACATTCTATGCTGCTAAAAGAAAATACAGAACCCGAAACTTAGTGGACTTGGATGCCGAATTTTTCGAAGTTTTAAATACTGCTTAGCTGTAAAAGTTTTGCAGGAGACAATTGTAATTTAATCAAATTTTGATCTAATTTTCAAAATTCTCCTGAGTCAGCACCAGTCAAAGCAGACTACACTAACATATTCAGATAGTTTTTCTGACCTCTCCATAGTCCAGAATCTGGCCGATTTAATTTTGATCTCCACCACACAAACGCAATGCGACCTCCTCCTACTTACTCGCTGCCAGCCAAATATGGCGTGATCCTTATATTATATTAGGGGTGCGTTTATGCTTGTTTTTGAAGGTAGAATGAGCGATCTGAAACGCTCATTGAAAACGCTCATCGTAATCGCAGTTCCACGTTGTACTGTTTATGCTCACTTCTCTGGTTCCTCCAGGCAAATCTGGCTGGGCGGCCTTGCAGCTGGATTCGCAAACCTGCACCGTGTGCACGCTACGTAGACCCACTAGAGGTCAGTGCCTTGACCCCATTTAAACGCGTTTACAAATGATTGTGCGTTTATGCTTCCCAGAATCGCCGATTTTGCAGCATCGCCGATCGTAAACGCACATTTTTGTGAGTTTATCGCCGTTTTTCGGTGATTCTACAAAAGGACGCAACCGCGTTTTGAACTAAACGCGTAACAGATGCCTGATTCTGGCCAGAAAAAAGTTGAGCATAAACATACCCTAGGACGCCAGGCGCCTTAGGATGGGCCATAGGGCTGGTGAGCGTACGAGTTCCTTGAAACCGCCATCATCGGCGGTGCAGGGAATATAAAGAACCAGCCAGATTATGGACTAGCTTCCCCGCCCCCCCCCCACTTAGGGTACGCATATGCGTGTTCCAACCGACCCCCCCCCCCTTTTCAGCAAAAGTCCGGTGTGTAAAGACAATACGGCTCGACCTTTTTCTTTTGTATACGAGCCTTTTTCAGCACCCCCCCCCCTTTTTTTAGCAAAAGTCCGGTGTGTAAAGTCAATACGGGTCGACCTTTTTCTTTTGTTACGAAAAGGACATTTTGGCAACACGCATGGGGTCCGTCCGTTCTCGGAGTGGGGGGGGGGGGGCGGGCTAGCTTCGGGACTAGCCTTTCCACGAGTTAATGCCGATTTCTTTTTCTTTGCAGACGGTGGCCGCGGAGGGTTTTGATCGGGGATGAACAAGCAAAAAAACATACTATGCAGCATTATCAAACATGGCTACTAAGGGGTTGGGGATCCACCCATGCTTACCCACCCCCCTCCCCCCGCCCCCCCCCCCCCAATCCCGAGTTCCGCGGCACCTTCCTTTAATCTCTTGAAAATTTGTTTTCTTCTTTTAATTCACATACCCGCTGCTTATCAGAGTTTGCTGCTGTTTATCTAGGGGATCGGACGATGGCGTGGCCCAGCAGTCCTCAATATAGAACACGAAACCCGGATCGGTTGTCAGATTAACAGCGTAGAAGAGCCGCTGATTCAGAACCACACTCGAAGTCTCATTCAGTGGCTGCGTGAAAGTGGAATCGGTGAAACGCTGGAGATCAAGCAAAAAGTTCGGGTACCCGGTTTCGCTGATCTCATTCGCATTTTCCACAACGTTGATTGGCAAGCTGGAGAATGTTTGGCGGCGGTTCAGCTGACAGCGGGTCTGGATGACGATCTGTTTCTTATCGCGGGTGATCCATGTTCCAGGTATAGGAATAGCGTGGCTATACTCCACCGTGTTGGAGTAGATGATGTAATCCTCGTTGTACTGATTATTCAAGAAAAAGAAAAAAAATTCGAAACGAGGGTTAGGCCTACTTGTATTTTATTCGGCTTGATCTTTAAAGGTTTTTGTACTCGAATTTTAAGAGAAAACTTCAAATGAGTAGAGAGTCAATTTTCAAATACGTGTAATTTTGATTCACGGATCTATGTCAGATTATATTACATTGAATATTTCTGAAAAAAAAACATCCGAAGGAAAAATAATCGAACGCACGTGTTGCACATGTCGGTTATATGTTTGTTTTTGTTTAAACAATATTTATATGGGTGTCTGAACGAATCCTTAATTACAAAATTATCGTGATTTATGTTTAATAGATATGTTCTTTCCCATCAATAATTTGTTCAGGTAATTTTTAGCACATCTTGTTATTTTGTAATATAATCAATACCAATGATACAGAATGCCTTTGATTGTATTACTTATCTAAATTTAATTTTTAGGAACCCATTGAAAATAATCTCATTGTTAGCCTCAATATGCATTCTCTCTCTCTCTCTCTCTCTCTCTCTCTTTATGTCTCTCTTTCTCTTTCTCTCTTTCTCTCTTGTATATTTATTAACATTAGTGGACATAATATAGTGGACTCATAAAATTAATCAATCAATGTACCGCTTTCTGTGTCTTGCACTTGTCGTATCGGGTGGAGAGAGCGATGTGGTTCAATCCCTCTCTCTCTCTCTCTCTCTCTCTCTCTCTCATTCTCTCTCTCTCTCTCTCATTCTCTCTCTCTCTCTCTCTCTCTCTCTATCTCTTTCTCTCTTTTTTCTCTCTCTCTTTCTCTCTTTCTCCCTCTCTCTCTTGTATATTTGATGACATACATGAACATTATAATCGACTAATAAAATGAATCGAACATCAATCAATCAATCTACCTCTTTCTGTGTCTTGCACTTGTCGTACCGGGTGGAGAGAGCAATCTGGTCCGCATCATGATTGAATGCAAAGCAACTTTCATCTTTGAACCTCAAGGTCATTGGGTCGATGTCAGATGCAAAGAGCGACCTGTTGATGTAGACCGTCATATGCGTACTGTCACATACAACAGTGACACCTGTAGAGAGAGAGAGATAGAGAGGAGAGAGAGTGGAAGGGAGACAGAGAATAAGATTGAAAGACGGTGCGTTACAAAATGAAAGGATAATTTATAATTGCAGAGAAAGGGGAGCAAAACTGATGCCATGGATAATTTGGGGGACAAAAGCTGTTGGAAATGTAATGCTCAGTAAACAATCACTAAGCCTATAACAACCGTAAACTTGTAGACAAACAGGAATACAAAATCAAATCAAACAAATGTATATTTTCCATGATTGTGTAAATCAAAAAGGTTTTCCAGAAATGTAACTATTTTTATTCGTAATGGATAAAACCCGAGACTGCCACATTGTTAGGATTATATGGTACACGTACACTGAATGTGAGACAAAAGTCGACTGGGGCAGATGAATGTTTGTTCCATTGGGCGATCAAACGAAGTATAAAAAGGTTTTATGTTGGCACAAAACTACAATAATTGTCCCCAAAACAAAAGAAAAGACACAATTAATGTCTCTCCAGGCTTAGGTTAAGACGTGATATGCAGGGTTGAGTTTATGGATGGAGTTGATGAGGCTTTTTTTAGGCTTTATCTGGGGCCATGTTCCATAATACTTGTTATTGAAAACAAATGCTTAATTTCTGTGACAAAGATTTCAGTAGCGTTAACAGTAATTGTATTTTGTTATTGACGGATATCAAGTTTAATGAACGAGGCACGGGTCAAGTTGAAGTGCGACCAATGAGAGGAAGGAATGGAGACGATATTCCAACCCCGGCACACCCCCCCCCCCCAAATCAGTGTTATTTAGGGTAAGCATATGCGTGTTCCCAGCATCCCCCTCCCTTTTTGTCTGCATAAATCCGGTGTGTAAAGCTAATACGGGTAGATCTTTTTTCTTTTGTTAAACGAGCCTTTTCAGCACCCCCCCCCCCCCCCCTTAGCATAAGTCCGGTGTGTAAAGTCATAACGGGCAGATCTTTTTCTTTGTTACGAGCCGGAGATTTTGGGAACACGCATGCGGTCCCTCCGTTCCCGGAGTGGGTGGGGGGGGGGGCGGGATTCCAACAAATCTAAAAACCTGCATTATTAAAAAAAAAGTATAACAACTCGTCACATATTTCCTTACCTGACGTAGATTCGGTCGGTTGGTACTCAGCCTTTTCGATATCTAAGTGAGATAGGAAACTATTACTAGAAACTGCCCATTAGTTAAACCATTATACTTAAAGGCTATACAGCACAATCGCAAATGCTTGAGAAATCAACCTTTTTATATATGTATATTCATTAAATGTCATGTTCGGATCTTGTAAAATCGTCATTATTATGTCTGCACATTTTAATAAGTGTTATACCGACATTTAGGTGTTTAAAAAAAAAATATATATATTTGCTATCGGTTTGCGAACAAAAACTTAAAACAATTCCGGGACGACACAGTACACCAACGGCCCACGAGACCGACAATGACTGTCTAAAGAATCCTCCAAAAAATTACACAAAAACTACACAAAATCTGCGATCAATCGCAAAATGTCAATGGCCAATCAAGATCATTGTTGCATGCACATGTTTTACCAAACGCTGACCATTATCTAATCAGAAACTTTCTTTCAATTATGCAATTGAATGCAAACCTTTCTGTTACTGGGCCCCGGTGAAATGTAGTATTAATGTATAACAGGATACATGTTAAAGGTAATACAAAGTTTAGGGAAATTTCGAAAATTGGGTGTATAGTGATTCTGTACAATTTTGATATATTTGGACGCCCCTGTGGATGTATTATAAGCACTAGAAAATTTAGCCTCTAAAACACTTCTGCTTTTGAGAAAAATTGAATATAAAAATTTACCGGTGCTCCCGGTAAATTTTGATAAATTTCAAATAGCTCCTACGGCCGTACAATGGTAGCTGCGACCATGAAAATCTCAGAATATGTAGTTGTGATATATAATTTCCAAACAGGAATATCTAATCGGTCGATTTTAGTCAAGACACATTGATTTATAGCTTAATTAATATCTTGACCTTGAGAGAGAGAGCTATACCACATAAAAAGTTTATTATTTATAATTTCATAACTTTAGACTCGATTCCAACCGCGACAACGATTACTGAATATTGTAGGACCGCATATGCTTCCAATACATTCACTTGAACCAAATTCATGACCCCATACCAAAACTTTGTATTACCTTTAACTGTTATCATTGTCATTAGACAATAATGTTACAATATGCAGTTCTGATGAAGATTTGCGTGAGTGGGTATATATGGAGTAGGAAAAAATGAATGAGCCTTGGTATATTGTTCTGTTTCATATGTTCAAAAAAAGAAAATCGTAAACCCTTACCCGATACAGGCCTTCTATCCGTGACATTTGGTGTGGTTAAAACTGCAAGCAAAAAATAAAATCGAGAAAAAAAACAGACTATTCATTATGCGAAATTAAACCAACAGAAAGAACATCATGGCTGACCACGGGAATTAAATTTTGAAATATGTTTTGTTATTTATATTCTTTATTCAGCATCTTAAATTGTTGAATTTATTGTTCTAATTAACAAAATTGTCTTGTACCATCAGTGATCATAGCAGGCTGAATAAATCTCTAATCAAAATGTCATAGTTAACAGTTATCGTGGTTTGAAGGGGATAGCACAGAAATAATACACTTAAAGATAGGAAAGTAACAAGTCTTGAAACACTGTTTTCGTTCCCGATTCAAATAGTTTTATAAAGAAATGAATGACTGGAAAAACTACGACATCATTGATTTGACAATTATTTGAAAATTTGACAATTGTACGAAACTGAACAACTAACTTATGGTAAAGTTAACCTGATATCACCTTTTCTCGATTTTTGTCCATGTAACTTTGTTATTTGTTTAATAGATGATATGAATGAATATATCTAAATAATACTTCAAAGAACTTTAGCACGTAATAACTAATAATAAGCTGGAAAGCTTTGTCAATATATTAGGGATACATCTCGGCTTCTGTACAAGCCCGTCGTCACAGACTTAACAACTCGCTCGGCTTATGTAGAAGCCCGTCGTCTCCAAAGTGTTAAGTACAGGCAACAATACAAAAAACAAAAACAATTATGAATACAATAAAAATACAATGATTATAAATGCACGTTATAGCAGTGAATCAATTGCGTTGTGATCATGTTGATACATACATGTACAGAGAAGGAGAATAGGAGAAAAGAGACAAGCTTGGAAAAGGTTGGAGAGAGAGAGAGAGAGAGGGGGGGGGGGTGACCGGGGAAGAGACAAAGAGAGAGAGAGAGAGAGAGGGAGGGAGAGAAAGAGACAGACAGACGGACAGACATAGACAGAGACAGAGAGAGGGCAGAGAGAAAGAGACAGACAGACGGACATAGACGGACATACAGAGACAGAGAGAGAGGAGGAAAGGGAAACGGAAAGAGAGACGGATAGAGAGCGGGTGAAATAAAAGAAAAGAGGAAGATAATACTGAAAATAGAGTTTGTATTCAATTATTTTCTTAATCCTTTCGGATCACGCAGTTGCGCCTTTTTTTTATACAAATTATGGCAACTAGACCGATCGACTCACCTTCATCTGATGTCTCTTCCAGCGTACAGGGATCTATATTAGCTGCATGGTATAAACATGTAACACATGTCATACGATTTCTGTTCAAGTATACCATAATGATATGATCATGTGCAGTGAAATCTACTAACATTATCAGCGATCGCAACGACTTTCAAGAAACCCTCCTATAACAGTTTATTAAATCAATTTTAATGGCCTCGTTCAATGCTTTTGTGAATATGCGAACCTTACAATGGCATGCTACTGGTAGATAGAAAATGATAAGGCTAGAAGGTTAGAAGGCCCGATATTGAAGCGCTGATTTTTTTAAAATAAAGAGTTCCAATAAAAAACAAATTATTCTAAATGTTGATCCTATTGTCCTTGTATTCAAGTACGTTTTAGTAAATCATGAAAGTCGTAATTCTGACTACTTGAAAAGCATGGAAAAGGGGGAGGGACATGCCGGTGACCCAATCGGATAGTTGTACGGAGATTCTTCCTACTTTTCTGCTCCGAATTTGGTGATGTCTGATGAAAAAAAAAAGTTTTTAAAGAATCTGAAAAAAAACAAACTCTGCTATAAATTCATCATTATTGCCGTTTACCCCTGCAATGCAACTGTAATAGAGCCTGCATGTTAACCATGCATGGTGGATATAGAATTCATATGCGAAAAGCCGTCAAATCTCTGACAAAAATGTATAAACATTTATGTGAACTAAAAGAATACTTCGTTGATTTTATAGAGGGATTAGGGCCAGACACTAGTGCATCATAACCGTAACCCCCCCCCCCCTGCCCCTTTTGTTTTGTTTACGATACCCGGGTAGAATACTTTTCTTCGGGAATACAACGAATCATGGCGAAAACCTAAGGAGGGTCCGCTTACTCTTGAAACTCGAATCCCTTACGACAAACTTGGCTCCTCTGCCCACGGTTCCTCCTCTAGACTCGTACTGGACGATCGCCACGTTGGTTGTCGTGGTAACGGGACTTGGGACCTCGCTACCGGACTTTTGGAACATCATCTGCCGTAGATTGGGACCGTCAAAGACACTCACTGAACCGGGTGCATTGATGGAGAGATCGCAGAAGGTAACGTCTACGTTCGAACCAGCGGGGGCTCTATTAAAAACGACATTAGAAAAATAAAATAATTTGTTATGATCTTTTTTCAACAAGATGTGAACTAAATCACCCTTATTGGACTACAACCTCAGCTGTCGTAGTGACTATTACATGTGTTCTACTTCATCGTGTTTCTTAAACCAGTGCATGGGATAGGTAAACAGGGGACACGTGCCCCACAAATCGAAAAGGAAAAAGGAGAGGGAAAAAAGATCAATCGAACGAAAGTAAGATAGGGAAGGAAAGCAAAAAATAGTATATTTTGTCTCTTTCCATACACTCTCCCTAAATCAAATGTGTTAATTTACATTTCATTTTTCCAGTAAGTTGGTCCCCCCAGAACTCTCTCTCTCTCTCTCTTTCTCTCTTATTAAACAAGCATTGTTATTATTTTTTTCGCGAGGTTTGTTCCTTCAGCTTCCGCTTTATTTTGTCCGATTTCGCCTTTATGTTCTTTCTTTTGTTTTACCCCGATGATGGCAAGAGGCAAAGTTTCAGTATGTGTATGTTTTCATTCCTATTTTTCTATTTTTAACTTATCAAGATTAACATTGTTCAAATCCGTTTATGCTAATGCTCTTACCTAATGACCCACGCGCATGAGTGAAAGGCCCCTGTGAGGAGAGGGTAGTTTGGTGTGGTGATAGTCAAGGTTGGTAGATCCTCGTTCAGATTTAGAACTCCGCCGCATTCGGTGAAGATCTCACCGGAAGTCCAGTTGGTTAAACCTAGGAAATATAAATGAAACCCGAGACTCGGTATATTTGTTTTCATTGTGTTTGCTTTTTTTATATTTTATCATCAGAACAGGCATTGTTGATGTTATACACCGAACACGAATATTCTAGGCCTCTGATTGGTAAAAACTGCAGGCATAACGATTGCTACGGACCATGCTGACTGCGGGGCACAGTATAGCGAACTTAGACCGTGGGCCGAGCGCGATTTTTGTTCCAGTCCGTTGCATAGATTACTGGTCCAAGATTTAGGTCATGTTAATAAACTGATAAAAATACACAGAACCCAAATCAGCTTATTCCTACGACTGAATCTTTGCCGTTCGTATAATACTTCATTTTAATTGACAAGTTATTTAAGAGAAATGGGCGTGAACGAGACCGCCAACTCTCCGTTCGTACACGTGTATAAACTACCATTGCATTGCTAATACAAGAAATGTTTTCATAAAAAGTTCTAATTACACAAAAATTACTCGAGTCTTGTCGGTACGGAGCCACTGATCTCTACACAGATCAGTGTACATGTACGTACATTCAAGAGAATTGCATACGATCCTTACAATAATATCAAATTGGCAACGCGCAATTTCTCGCCTGTTTCATGGTAGCTATGACCCGCTATGACCAGTGGCGGATTCCTTGAGAAAAAAAATCATGTAAAATCACGTGATTTTTACGTTTTTTGGGGGTTGGGCCCCCCCCCCCCCCCCTGGCGCTCAAGGGGGGGGGGGGGGGGGGGGGGGTGCAAATTGAAAAAAATTTGAGGACCAAAAAAAAAAATGTGCTCACTACCCCCCACCCCCCCCCCCCCCCCCCCCCCCCCCCCCCCCCCCCCCCCCCCCCCCCACTGAGCGACTTTTCGGCCGGCGCGATTTTCAAATTTTCGGGAGCAAAAAAAAAAAAAAAAAAAAATTGTGCTACCCCGACGCGGTTAAAACTATAGCGTGATCCGATGACTGCTCGAGACTCTACTATGCTCATCGACTTCGTCTCTCGCAGTCATGGGCGTCAATCCTTACGTAATACCTATTGTTCAGGGGGGGGGATGAATGAATAGATCACCCCCCCCCCCCTGAACAATAGGTATCAATTACAGATTTACGCCCATGCTCGCAGTACAGTTTCGAGATCACCTTGGGCAGTAGTTTTAACCGTACCCCTAAATGCAGTCAAAATGTGGAGACTATAAGCACATCATGCTCTTTGGAAGCTACCTCAAGTTTTCGAGAGATCTTAATGGTCATTCCACACAAAAATAGCATGTTACCCCTCACCCTACGCCCCCCCCCCCCCCGCAATCCTAGATCAGCGACTACATACCTTTGGGCACGAACGTCATCACAGCTAGAAAACCGCCTTGTAGTAAGTTACTGTATTCCCCTCCAGAAAATAAAACCTCCGATTGGTTGTTGCCTGTCTGGAGACGATTGGCTACCGGGAAAGGAATATTCTCCATTTTCAGGAGCTGGATGCCATCCTGCTCTACGCCAAAGGACTGGGTTACGGGATGGACGTGAGGTAGGTCCAGGATCAACTGCGTATTTGGTGGACTGTGGAAGGTCCAGAAACAAGAGTAGCCGATGTTAGGAACTGTACTTGGGAAGTTGAGAGAGCTAAACTCGTAGCGTGGCTGTTCGTGGTCAAGATACACCACCTGACCGCAGGATGGATGTGTCTCGTAGAGATTCCAGGAAAATTCGTCTGCAAAAGAGAATAGTGTGGATATTTCGTATAAAAAAAAATTCCCCCGAGTCTTCAGAAAACAAAACCAAGATTTAAACCAAGTTTTAAAGAACGCACCCATGGTCTAACCTTATAAACATTACACCCACAAATATGTGCTTTGCCGATACGGCATTTGTGTTATACATAAACGTATGCGAAGGCTCTACGACATTTGCGAGTTGCTACAACCATGGATAAAATACAGGACCTTACACTAACGGTACCTAACCTAAAACAAGATTGTAACCTTAACCGCCACTTTATGTTTTTGACGAAATAAAGCTCGAAGCAAATTTCGCAGAAGCATAATTAATGTCGGGTCACCTATTCGAAATCATAGGCCTACCATCCACACACAAAAATGTGCTTCAACTTGAACCTTACCTGAAACAGAAGCCGTTAAGGTGAAACCCCGCCCATTTCGGCCGAACATCCGACGATCCTCAAGGTTGACAAGCATACCTCCTTCAGTGGATACGAACAAACGTTGCTTCTCCTCCCCGTAAAGGAACTCTAACGGAATCTTGGTGGAATCGGATCGGCCATCGAAGATCTTCAGAGTCTCAAAAGGTGTTGTGTAGGTGTCTTGGATCTCGAGGCGGATCTGTTTTCCGGCCGGGGCATTGAGGTACCACCAGCAGGTGATGATGCTCCCATTTGTTTCTGGCTTGTTGTAGTAAGGTGAACTGATGTTGAGGGTTGGCATTTCAGATTCATCCAGGAAGTACGTTCCACCGCAGCTGTTAGGCATTACTACATCGTCTTTGAAAAACAGAAATAGTTGATAATGAAAACATATTGCGAGTCCCCCAAACCTACACTGCCATACGTATTACGTATTCATTTTTTAACCATTTCATCGGATGGAAATTTCATTTAATATTTTGCACCACTTTGTAACGTCGAACATTAATGCGAGTGGTTATTCGGTAGAGATGTCCTAATGCGTTTTTATTTTGTAATGGCCCATTCCATTGAGAACAAACTATATCATTGCATAATATATTTAAATTAATTTAGTTTGCTAGGAAAAGCAACCAGAAGTTGAGGATATCTAAAATTATTACAATACAATGTGTAGAGTTTCCCATATGAATCACGCTTGATAAGCTGAAAGGTAGTTTATATAAAAAAAAGACAAATTCCCAGAACAGCGCGTTGTATTATACTTTGCGACACTGCTATTTTTTGAATGTTGATCAGTGTTAATTAAAGACTTAACTTTGTCTGCTCACCTGTAATTTCTACTGTCACGTGGAATCCATTTCCCACTTCAAGGGCGCCCTCACGCTCAAGACCAAAGAGTATAGCATTCCTTGAAGAGATGAAGGGCGCAAGGCCCCAGTTGACCTGGCCTTTCAGTTTGATCGCTCTGGAGCTTGACTGAATGGATCTTCGGTCATACACAATAATGGCCTCGTTCTTGGTGTCTACCTTTTTCCAAGTTACTGGCACAAAAACGTTGAGAAGTTGAGATAGAAGGAAGAGCTGATAGTGAACACGATTTCAAAGACTTATGATAAATCAACTCAAGGCCAATGCAAATACGCTATTGTATTTTCAATATACATGTATAGAGATTCTGTTCGGAGTACATCCTTGCAATGTTTGTGCATTTCAATAGATCTTAAAGATGAAGTTGAGTTCTGGTCATGCGATTGCATTGTGAAAGAAACGGTGTGGAATCGACCAGAAAAGGTTGATCATCTTGCATATAAGAATTTGTGTGTATTGCAAGGTTCTGGAATCATCAAAATGATAATAAATTTGGCAAAGTCTTGGTAAAGTTACAAAAACTGTACACAGAAAGATGTATATGGGACTACCCGAACACTTGGCGTAAAAATCCTACCCCCGAGTTTTACGATGTTACATGACATACTTAGAATATAAAGGCATTTGAAGAGCCATGCTTTTCAGGGAACATGTCTTATCTGATGTTCTTCCACACTTGCATAATACGAATGATAAGGCTCACAAATTATTTTTCACCTCTTCCCAGAACTCAACCTTCTCTTTAAATGAGAAAGGCTTTAGAAATATGTCGATTTTTAGAGAAAAAAAATTGATCGTGCTTTGAACAGTTAGAGGAAGAAAAGAATTGCAGAATTAAAAATGAAATAGAGACAGACAGACAGATGCAGATGGGCACAGAGAAATCGAGGATTATAGAGCGGACATTTTTTAATTTACCGTGAAAGTGTTACTTTCGTCAAACAAGGGGTGGCAACTCGCGACATTGATATTCCCCAGTACAAACCCAATTGCGATTCCTTAAAATAGTTTGCGAACCTCTCCGCCTAGTAACCTGCCACTTGTCTTGAACTTCTGGATAAAAGAATCTCAACATCATATAGACCTATTCGTCCTGAAAATGCATGTAAACAGACCGTATTAACTCATACAGCTCTGAAATTCAGGTCAGATCAGAGAACTTTTCAAGATTGTGTTAACAAAGGATTTCGTATCATCAAAGTGAGGACATGTTTTTAAAAAAATGAGAGTGAGGCTATTTTAATGTTGGATTTCATAATAATCATAATAATAATCCGTTTTTTTTTATATAGCGCTCAATACACCGATCCAACGATGTGCCTAAGCGCTTTACAGATATATTATTACCCCGGTCATTGGATTCAGGCTTACCCGCACACAATGTGTGCACATTTTCCACTCCCTGGGGAGCATTCCAGCCAGTCGCCATTTTACAAGCGCACACTTGCTCGTCCAACCACATGAACGTTCACATCCTACCGGGTACCCATTTAACACCTGGGTGGAGAGTAGCAAGTGCAGGTAAATATCTTGCCAAAGGATATTAGTGCCGTGTCGGGATTCGAACCCTCGACCTTTGCATCTACAGTCAAGCGCCTTAAACCACTCGACCACGACACTCCCAATTCGAAGTATATGGGTCATAGAACAACCTGAATACCACAATTCACTTACTCTTGACACGCTTCTTGCGAGGGGCTTCAATCACCCATCTGCAGGACGCCTGGCCGAAGGGCTTGGGTGAGAGGGGTACGGTGACACCGGAAGAGCTGTAAGGAGCACGGATATCCACTACCGGTTCTTTCTTCGAGAGGAAAATTTTTCCACCGCACGATCCTGGACCAGGGTTCTGCATTTCTTCTGATGGCCGTAATAAACGAGGACAAAATAAAGAAGAAAGTCATAGACCTATACTAACACCCAATCCAATATTTAGGTGATTTCTATTGCCCCTTCATGTTATGCCCCACTCAACTAATATCGGAAATATAATGAATATTAACAAATCTTAACAAAATGGCAATAAACGTTGTTAAAAATATATTTCGAATTGTTCGCCAAGCAGTGTATGAGTTGTCCAAGATGGAAATTCGATAAATCAGTAAAGCATTAGTTCCTTAGGCATATTAATTGTATAGACAACGTTGGAATAATGTCAATAGAGACCCATATACTTCGAAGTATCCAATGTTACCAAAGTGCCACACTTTCCATTTCGTACAAATGACTGCCATTATTATGCATCATGATAAATAAACCAAATTTGGTCGTGACAAAAAAATTGGGAAATGATTCATTTTAAAGGAACAGCATTGATTTGTGCAAGAAGAAAAAAGTTGGCATTATGCACTTCATAAATCGGTGACGTTAATTTGTGGACTTCCAAGATGTACCCCTAACCCGTCTCTCTATCTTTCTCTCTCTCTCTCTCTCTTTCTCTATTAAAGGGATCGTTTAACAATGTTAAATCTGAGATACACGGCCCTACGTGTTATCAGTGTCTGTGATATGGTGTTATATTGAAGCCCTAAAAAAATTGCGCTTCAAAATGATCAAGAAGTGCCTCAAAAAAGTAAAAATCTTTGAGTGACCGGTTTTACCATACTCGTTTTCCCCAATAGACTGTAGTGTTATGAAAACCGTCAGGCGAACGGTTTTCAACATTTGTAATTCCAATCATAAATATCTTGATAATCAGACAGGCGATCGGCTTGTAAAAGTCATGGGGTTCCTGACTGACCTAAAGGTTTATAATTATCATTGCATCATGAGCTAAATCCAGAATTGTATTTCAGAATCTGAGACAAAGTTACCGGATCCCTTTAAAATGAACTAAGTCTTAATGATTATGAACTCATGAGTGAACAACTGCAAAGCAATGTTTGTGTCTTAACCTTTCATTTGCCACCAGTGCCAATGTGCAATGTCACTCGTTTGCCTCACGTGCGGATCGGCAGAAAACAATAGGCAAAAATCAACGGAAGGGTTTCTTTATGCCACAATAGTGGCTTTGTACAATTTCCCGATTCCAGTCTTGATTAACTCCACGACCACCCCCTTTAACACCTGTATAGGTTACTCTTGCCCTTGAAACGGTTACATAATCTTGATGCACTTTGTGTAAGTACAACAGGATATACATGCAACGTGGCACAGGGAGATTATTTGTGTGGAAAGAAAAAGAGATAAATAAAATTAGGCATGCATTACAATTAAAGATAAATGATGCGAATTTAACATTCATGACGTCATTACCTGTCAAGCTCACGTTTGCAAGAAAACCATGCCCATCTCGCCGACGGGCTGCATTGTTGTACTTCAAATAAAAACCGGTGCTTTGGGAAATCAGCGGTGCGATGGGATAATTTAGAGCTCCTGTAGCGGATTGTAATATTTGATGATTGTGATGAATCAACATGGTAATGGTTGTACAATTGCGGAACAGTTTTTAATCTAGGCAACTTAAAGACCCTCAATACTACTGGGCCAGAAGGGATTAAACCACACAGCGAAGTCACTGACAGGTGGCTATCTCATTATTTCAGCTCTCCACTAAATAAGAAAAATAGGATCATGGGGGACCAACATGCACCTATTGGGGAAGTTTTCTATATAGAGGGAACAAGAAGCTACAAGTAGGACAGTGGGGCTTTAAGATTCAAGATTGAAGAGTCAAGGTTATTTTATTGGTCCATGCATGCGAACATTACATAGACATTTTCCTTCTAATGTCTTTTTGACAGTGAAAAATACAAATGATAGGAAATACAATATAACATTTAACAACAGAAAACGATGTACATAAATATGGATATAATGTGCTTAATTCAATGCCATTCAATTGGACAAGAATTACATACACAAAGTAAGTTTCATACTCCTTTGCTTATTTATCTATATTGTCTAGAACCTTACTGTAAATAACTGGAAATGATACACTTCTTCCCCGCCCTGTCTTTGGTTAAAATGGACTCATTACACCTGGAAATTGACCCCCTTTGTTATATACAGATGACCCGCTAGTATCATCGATATGAAAAATAAAAACAACCATACTGTAACACAGCACGATTGCAATTCCTGTAGGTTGATTTTTCGAAAGTCTTGCCAATCATTATGTACACAAAAATACCTGTTAGTGCCATGGTGTAACTACCCTGCGTTGATTCCCGGGAATACACCTTCAACGTTTCCCTCATGGTCGTATCAACGTCCCGCAAGGTCAGGCGGACCTTGTATCCTTCCGGGGCAGGTAACCGCCAGGTGCAGGTGTACGGAGTCGGCGGGAAGCGGCTGTCGTAGTAGTTTGGCATGTAGATGGTTGTGTTAGGCTCGGCTTGTGTAAGGGTGACGACATTGTGGCAAGTGTGTGCTCCCGTAGCGTCTGTATGTTGAGGAAGAAGATTTAAACATCCAATCGAAAGAGGGAACAAATTATGCATTATTGATAAAGTGATAGTCGTGATGATTATAACAAAATGACACGATAAAAGTATTGGTTTGGGGGTATGATGTTTTGTTTTACCTTACTGCTATAAAGAAAGCATGTGTATGCTTTAAAAAGGTTACCAGGGAACTGACGGATTTAAGTCCTCTCCGAGGGATTTGGTAATGAGGACTAATGCCTTACCAAAGGGCACTATAGCGCATCGACTTGGTTTCGAACCCACGATCTCCCGGTTATGAGACCACTACTTGAATTGGATTGAATGCGCCTGAAAATGAGATTTCGTCTTTTGGGTCATAATTTGGACTTTAAACTCGAAAATGACTGCGATGAACAAAATAAGATAAAATAGGGCTGTTGATCATCCGTAATGAATCTTAAAAAAAAGTGAATCATCAATTATAGTCAGCTAAAGAGTTTTAAAAAAAAAAAGTCTCACACTTTTTGCGCAAATGGTTCACCAGTTTATGAACTTCTTCTAGTGTGTGAGAAGGGAAAATGATTACCGTTTATGACTTAAAAATGATAAAAGATAATACTTAAAAGATGACTGAGCGGGCAAAGAGTGTAAAATATGTATCCGTGATGACAATAATCCCCGAAATTCGTGCATGCCTGTACCCCCTCTACCCAACATGCCCTTACCCTCCCCCCCCCCACACACACACATGCACTCATACACACTTTGAAAAAAAAGCTCCGCGAGCCTGGTATAAATTTAAGTCCAAATAAATATTTATAAGAATATTACCTTGATTTAATCTACAGAAATTAAGTTTGGAAAGATTAAAATTTAATTTTTGAATAAACATTTATAACTAAATGGTTATAAACAAAGAAAATGCAATACATTTTCTATGATTCTTTGCATTTTGCCCCCACCCCAAACATAAACAAATCTTCTATGTGGGCATGCCTTGAACCCTAATGCATGGCCCTACAGAGGAATTTTTCCTGTTGGGGACTGGGGGAAAATGCTATGAATTATTGAAAAATTATTGCATTTTCTTTCTTTTTTGTTTTTGTGGGGGCGTCGACGTACTATGAGCCCCCAGGATCAAAACCGTGTCAATGTGCTATATTAGTGCCCTTTTATGAGGCATTAATCCTCATTACTGTCAGTTATGAATTAAGGACGTAGGTCCCCTAGTTGATTATCGTAGTAGCACACACATGCTTTAGTAGTCACGCAAAACAAACACTCCCCAATTGTTATTTAATACAATCTGAGAATGTATACTATTATCTAGATCTATCGGGAATAAATCATTGTCAAAATCATTCAATAAATTGGGGTAAAAATAATTATTCCACCATTATGACCAACAGTGTACAAAAGAACACATTCCTATTATTACGTCCCAACAGATTATTATAGTCAGTCAGATAAAGCATTTATGAAATGGTATCACTCCTTTGTATTCTTAAACGTTGATTTATCATTTTCTTTTTTAAAGTACAGGTCCATCTAATCTCAAATCTAAAAGAAAAACTGTGTTTCTTACCGTAAAGTAATTGAACTATCAAGAACAAGAAAGCAGTTTGCACTGGATGGAAAGCCATGATCGTATTTGTCAGCACAATGGCTCTCAATGAAGTAGGAATTGCTGTTACCAAAGTCTGGCTGCACGTAATTAGTCATTTCATAACATTCAAAGGCGGGATTGTGTTATCTGTTATTTGACCATTTCCTGATTACATGATCAATTAGCGATCTCTTATAAAAGAGTTTGTGAACTTTTCGATTTTTTTCTTCATCCGTATGGAAACGAATTTTCATTTGTATTTTTAACATACAAAGATCTGCTTTCTAACTACCCTCATATTCCAAACAGCTTTGGATCGAATTTCGATGCAACATCTGTGTGTAGTCCTATACCTATTATTTGTGTAAAGTGCTCTCAACGCCAGCGTTGTTCAATGTTATTTTTTAGTCACGGCATCCTTTTAGGAATAAGACAAATTTGCGTTACCCCCATCACAAATTCATCACAGAAAATATAATTTTCGTCAGCTTTTAGCATGATCAAATCAACCTGTTCTCATTTTGAGAATTCCACGATCCATAATTTGTTTTAATGAAGTACAAACTAAACGTTTGCAACGCTTTACAATTTCTTTCACAGTGCATTCGCATATTCGACGGCCCACGAGACCGAAAGTGCATGAGACTGAAAATATCGGTCAATGTTGTGGGTCTTTAATCAAATAACCACTCTTCAGAGGGGTTTCACTAGTCTACGAAACCGCCATTTTGTTTTTCTTTCCTAATTGTGTATTTGTCTGTACTTATGTATGATAATTCGGTCTTATTTACCTATGATCCCCACGTCAGTATAATACTGCTCTTCCCGGGGGCCCTGCACTTACTGTATTATTACCCCAGCAATGCCAGATAATTCGTTGAGAACGGCTTCCTCTGCCAATTCATTTAAGAGATTGTTTAAACAAAGTTGTAACTTGTGAATGGCTCAACCGTACATACACTAGGTGCATGTTCTGTAATATTTACATGACTTATTCACATAATTGCGACTTAATTAATATTTTCCTATTGACATTACTGTTAACTAGGTTAATGATATATGTTTATTTTGCAAACGAGTATTATTTGTGTAACTGTTCTGTATAAATGTTATAAACGATGTAAATATGTTCATTCAGGGCCCCATGGAAGACTACTACTTGTTGGTGAATGGACTACCCTGTCAAAAGATTAGAAATAAATAAAATAAATAAATAAATAAAAAAGGAACCCATTTACACCTGGATGGAGAATGGCACATGTGGATTAATGTCTTGCCAAAGGGCGTTAGTCCTTGGATGGGATTCGAACTCTGAACCCCTGGTTTTGGAGTCAAGACGAGTGAACCACAACACCTTATTTTATCGGTCCCGTTGGCCTTATTCGACTTTATTCTCTATTAATATTTGATTCTGTTATTTCTTTGTTTTTGTCGGTCTAGTGACCTTTATGTCACCATCGGTCTCGTGGGCTTCCGAGCTACTGAGATGACCCCTATTCGCATGACCAATATTTTCAAGCCACGGACTAAAAAAGTGACCGCGGACAATTCTTATCTCTAAACATTTAAATCACTTTCAAATCGTAATTTTAGGCAGTACAAGCCATCCGTTTCTCGGTGTCGATTTCCTGTTTGTGATTGACATTGTCAGCTGAATTTTGCTTATCAAGATATAATTGTAGACACCCAGACACTGGGATAAACAACGTTTCAAAACTAAAAGTTCGATTTTGGTTCAGGTTAAAAATAGGTTATTAGCTTTGTCATTCTCTTTGTATTAGTTTGGATTAAAGGATATATATTTTTTTTTTTGATTTTTCGTTTTTAAAACAATACGTAATCATAAATATAGATTAACAACTATTCGTATGAGTGTGCTCCTCCAGTGTGCTTAGGAGATGCGTACATTGTACTCGATTATTCTGCTCTCACCCTTTCTCTCTCTCTCTCTCTCTCTCTACCTTTCTCTCTCTCTCTCTCTCTCTCTCTCTCTCTCTCTCTCTCTCTCTCTCTCCATGCATGTTTGTTAAAATGTCACTGTGATCAGGGATATGTGATGGTGATGACTGCATTATAAAGACAGGTACTTTCTTGGCTAGTAGGATATTATTCTTTATACTTGTAGTTGTTTTGTTGCAGCATAATGTAAATAAACTGCATAATTAGTTAATAACATACATGCAAGTTAATTTATATTTTCATTGTCTAGCCAAGGTTTATAACTCGTTGCTTATGAAACAAAGATACAGTTTTGGAGTACATGTAGTCAGTTTAAGTTATATGAAGGTTCAATCACTTTATTGAGCTATTTTGATATGATATATGCACATGTATTGTTGTAGTGTCTCATAAGTATGAACATTATGTAGTTTGTTTCTCTTTCTGTTGTGTTACAGATTGTTATCTGAAGTTTGGTGACCATGACTAGTGAATAAACGACAGTTCGTGAACTTTAACTGGATCTTCGTACCGTGTCATTTCAATCTTGTGAATAACAACTTTAGGGTGTACGTGTAATTTTCGAATGACCAAGATAATTAAAGAGTTGTCAGTACATTGAATAAAATGACTACAAACACATACATTTGTCAATGAAAAGAGATAAAGTAGGCTACATAGAAGAAATGTCTCCTGGAAAGAAAGACTCTTCAAATGCTTTCATATCTGATATCGGCATAAGGGTATGTGAACTAGAAAATAAAGTACATGAGGAAATACTGTCATGATATGCAACAATAATCGTATTTAAAGAATAATGGTTTACCGCATTAGGATATTTTGCAATTGAAATTTGAAAGTATAGGTTGTTGTACTGCGTTTTGTTAGACTAGTCTACATAGAAGGAAAAAGGAGATACAACCTCGCTCAGTATGTCAAAAGAAGAAGAGAAAGAGAGAGAAAAGTTCTCTCTCTCTCTCTCTCTCTCTCCTTCCCTAATCCTTTGTTCCTTGTCCTACTTTTCTGTTGTACGTGTTTTGTTAGACTAGTCTAGATAGGGGAAAAAAAAGAGTCAAACTTACTTATGATGTCAGGAGAAAAGAGAAGGAGAGAGGGGAAGAGTAGAACAAGGGAGAAAGGGAGAGAGAGGGAAGAAAACCAAGAGATCCTATCGATTTTGATAAAAATAAGATATATCTTGACTGAATATATCACCCAGCAAAATGATATCCATTGGAGATACACAGTGTAGTTTTTTTAAATTCAAATTCAATACATTTAGTTGAATTTAACAGTTCATATAAGCTTAAAGAGTAGTCATCCCTCTCCCCCTCCCCTCTTTCTCTCTCTCTCTCTCTCTCTCTCTCTCTCTCTCTCTCTCTCTCTCTCTCGCCCCTTCCCCAAGCCCCAAAATGCACATTTACAATACACACGTGATCATAAACACATACATGTACATGCTGGGGGCAATTAATTGAATATACATGTGAAGAGGTGTGGAAGAAACGTTATGAAATTCTGTCTGCCTGTGTAAACATAGCTCACCAAAACCTTAAATCTAAAGATGACCTAAAATGTTTGATGCTGGTGAGTCTTGCATCAATCAATACCTAAACACAATAGGTGATCGCGCCATCTACGGTTGAGTGTTTCATTCATGAGCACGGGCAGATAAAGGTCATTATTTTGTACAAAACTTTAAAACCCATTGAGACCAATGATATATACCTGTTCATGAGTGTTATGTAATTATTAGTCGTTAGTGCACACATGGTATATTCTTTGATGCACAGGTGGAAGAATTATTTTCAAGAGGACAAACAAAATGTATTAGTGAAACACCTCCACCACTTTAACAGTGATTATTCTAACATTAACAAATTGGGACGTCTCCATGTGGAAAAGATCTGTGGATATCTAGAGCTTATTTTTACAAGAGCTATCTCATACATAGGCTACACGTATGATTACGAACCTGAACAGAATAATGGATCAATTAAGACGCTTTGCAATAAAGGCTTTTTCCCTTGCGGTGTAAATTCATATTTCCAAAGAGAATAAAACAACTGTTTAAGAACTCCAACTTCCACTATCTGCCCAATGTCAATCAATCTGTATTCCTTCTTCTCTCTTCCTTCCACTGAAAACGTCCCAAATATAGATCCCAGTTGGTGTAGGAAATTGCGCTGAGCAGAAATGACAAGATCAATAGGAAATTGCTCCCTAAAACCAGACAATTTTTTCATCTCTACCCTATAAAGAGATCATTGACAAGTGAGATCCGGAGAGACAGAGGTTAAGTGATGTCTTCTGGTCTTAGACGAATGGTAAATTTGTAGGAAATATGAATGAAATAAAAAAAGGAATTGTACGGAATCGCATCAATTACAAGTGAACTTGTACTTGTGATGATTTCGTGAGACGATGCTCTAATCTTCAATTATGATATGTTATAGAGCAAAACAAATAGTTCATATCTCTTCGGCTACATGTCTATGTTTCCGAAGGCTCGTAAATATGAAGCATGATAGGTCCAAAAATGCAAAGATTCAGAGTTCCTAATTTCGCAAACAAAAAAAGAAAAGTTTATAATTCCGCAAATGCAGTATACAGCAGGGGCGGCAATCCCCCCCCCTCATTTTTTTTTAGGGGGAGGGGGGTTGTCCCCCCCCCCTGGAAAATTAGAAAAATTGCAACAACAACACACTCAGGCTCTGGAAAGCAAAAGAGTGCAGCGTTTAGACTAATGAAAATACAAAAGTCTTCTCGCCCTGTAGAAAATCTGTATTTAGTTGGTATCACGTAGCACAGTTTACAAGATCAAGAGTTATAGAAAAAGATCGGTGCAACTAAAATGAATATTCCGTTTGCTCTTTTGAAGAGTCCCTTCCTGCCTGGTTATACAAACATTGTCGCCTAAGAAATGGTGTCTTAACAAAATATTGAGTCAAGGTCCTTCATTACATGAGCAACTTTCAGCACTGTGATGTTTCACACTTCAGTTTTGCTAAGGAATGTAATTTTTTAACACAACAGAACTTCAAAAACCTGCGAGGGGGTAGTCACTCTCGTCACCTTCGCCCCTCTCGTTCGCTATGCTCCCTTGCCCTCGCAAATCGCCCCCCCCCCTCCCCCAGGTCATGAAAAGAAATCGCGGTCTCTGGTAAACAGTGTTCTTAAACACGAGAATAATACAAGTTTCATAATTCCGAAAATGAGCAACTCCTCATAATTCCGAATATTGAACAAGAATTCATACTTCCGATTTTGGAAATACATGTAGAACCCTGATTCGTCTTTGGAATACAAAAAAAACACCTCAGAATAAATGTTAAACTCTTTTTTAATTTTTGCTATTATAAACGCGTTGGTATGGGAAATTTGTGTTTTCGAATTACATGTATGAACCTTTGGAATCTTAACCATCTCAATTATGGCCCTTCGAAGAAAAAAAAACGAGTATAGGCCTGTAGCCCCCATTTCTTCGACCCCAGATAACGTTCTCAAAACGGGTATTACACTCAATATCATGCACCCCTCGTGATTGCGATGGATATATTAACATGATATACATGTTAAGTGGAAACCAGGCTATTTTGGGTCGTGCCTTTGGCTAAGCCTCCCGGGGAAGGATTCAGGATATTACACAAATGGGCTCATCGTCCTCTTTAGAGATAAAGTTGAGTTCTGGTCATGCGATTGCAACGTGAACAAATTACTGCGTGGGAGCGATTGGAAAAGTTGTTCATATAGCGGATTAGTATTTTATTGATGTAAACTGTGAGGTTTTCGGAAACATCACAGTGATAGGAAGTTGGCTCACTCTTGCTATTAGTCACATGCACTGTATCAGTTTTTATTTCACATTTATTTTTTAATTATTTTATTTCACAATTAAAACAAAAATCATATACATACAGCGGTGGGAATATATTCTGCTGCTTTTTAAAGCTCTACATATAATATATATATAACATTTCCCAAGATACCTATTGGGAACGTCAATCAATCAAAACTTCCTTTAGAACTCGAGGTACCATGAAGTTCTTCTTCTAGAGATCGCCGTAACATGATGCTTCTTATTGGGGATTATTAAATCATTCCCTTTGCAAACGCCAATTTTGTGTGTTGCTCCTCTGAGCGAATCTATCAAGAGAAACTGCGGTGTATTGGTCCATCCACTGGGGGAGGGGTACTGGAGCGATTGGGGAGGGGGGCGCTGGAAAATGAAATGCGAATTTATGAGGATGCTTATTAGGGTTGGGAGGATCGAAGCAGACGATAATCAATGTACGTGTATTCTTTCTTCGTCCTTTTTTCTTTCTTTCTCTCTCGATGTGTATTTGTTCTCATTTTTTATTCACCATTCGCTTGGGGCACACGGCTCCCCTTCTCCCCTCTCCCCGTGATCCATTTTATTTAGCTACGCCTTCTGATACAGTTGGTGATCTCCAAATCTAGTCTCTGAATAAAACCTCACTTTATAAACATCCAACAGGGGTGTTCCAGGAAATTGAATATATTTTTGATAAATTTAGAACCGGATTAAGGTACTGCAAATGAGATTACTTGAGGCGAGATTTTGAGATGAAGTTAAAAGTACTTTGGGATATTCCCCGACACCGTGACCGCATTGATAAACCAAAAATAGTTCTTGTTGGATAATTTTGATAATTCACCGGTTACTCATCCCTATCATATCTATACTTTCTACTTTCTTCTTATAACTCCGCATGTGATGGGTGTTTATGGAATCTGATAATATGATAACCGGAAGTAACATCGCAACTAATCAGTTATAACTTTCATTTTGTTGATACGGTAACTTTACAAAGTATACAGCTCCAAAAACAAACAAAAAGCGCTCTCTAAACCTTCAGAAATCAGTGAAAGACAATTTTAATAGCCTTGTCGATCACCTGTTGGCATCGGCGAACAATACAACGACATAATTATTACCTAAGCAATACAGAATATGATTTCTTTGGAATGTTCAATAGGGTGTTGGAATTATTAAAACCTTGAGTTGATTTCTTGTAAATCTTTGCGATCGTTTGTAATCCATTTCCCCTTTGATTAGTTTGATTGATTTGATTTGATTTAATTAATTTGTTTCCCCCACACCTCATTAAGTGTCTCGGTCTAGTGGATACTTCACTGGACTGTGGATCACAATCATGGTCCGTTGTTCGAGTCCCGCTGCGGCACTAATGTCATATGGCAAGATATTAAGCTACATTTGCCACTCTTCACCTATAGTAAATGGGTACCAGGTAGGGGTTGCTTGAGCGTCTTATCGTAGCTTGGCTAAGGCCGGGGTGATAATTTGATTGAAGGCCCTCAGGAAGTACATTATTGATACTAATGAGGCAACCCTGGGTAAATAAGACATATTAGTTTGGTGTTTTGTCATGAGTGAGTAAACATATGCCCGAAATCATTTCTCAAATACAATTGTATACGACTGTGTAGAAAAATGCGACATGAAACATACACCGAGTGTACAATAAATGTAATTTAGATGCAAGAGGGCTACAACGTAAGCTGGTAGCTTGATGTGCCTGTAGCCATCAACTACAATTGACAATAACTGAAATAATATTTCAATCTTTAATTTCAATTCAATTCAATTCAAATTCAATTCAATTAATACAATAATAGAACACATACAATATCTCTAAAACGACTCTACATGGAACAATGTATGTTTTAAAAAGAAAAATCAGCCAATGTAGAAGTGGTTGTCAAAAATCAAAATGATATGCCGAGGACTACCCCCACTAATAAAAAAATATATACAATTAAAAGTAAATATAAGGTCAAATGATGAGGTGGTACTAATAACAAGTAAGAACTTAGGGGGAGAAAATTAATATCAAAGACAGAGATTAAGTGCATCTACCTTTATGTGAATGATGTCAAAGGTGGATTATAACTTACATGTAGCGTTAAATGAATACAATGAAGAACAATAGAGTGACTTCTGGAACAGCAAATAAAGAGAAGGGAAAGGGCGATGGTTTACCTTTAACACAATAAATTTAAAAAGATCTTCTCGCATAGATTTTGTTTAAAGGAAAGTACATGTCTGTTGAATACGTGTATACGACTGTGTAAGGTGATTTCACTTTTGCTAAGGAAATTGAATAATTAACTTGGGAACTCATGAAATGATGCTCCCCAGTAATGTATGCTTCTTTGTCAGAAATACCTTTCTCCGATTAGCCTCATTTATTAGTATACCCATATAATGCCTCCATTCCCTTTACACTTTCAGAGGAACTAAAAGGGAATATGAAAAAATTCGATGAGATTGAAAGGAAAAGAGCAGGGATAGAGGTCTATATGCGAGTCTCTCCGGAAGGTACAAACGTCGCTTAAAAGTTCTGAGTCATTCGCCCAGTTCAGGGACAGACGATCAAGAGACTACGCGTGCGCTTCGGTGTAGGATAATTCTTAGGGGAAGGGAGACATATGTAGAGAGAGGGGGAGTCATCACATTCTAACAGCGCCTACAATTGAACGGACGCACAGGCGCGCGACACATTCAGTGCGCCTCCCGTATGACACATCATTTGAGGCTTCTTACTTACAACTGCCTATCTGGTTTAGCTTCTCCAAAAGGGCTGTTGATGGATTCCTTGCCGGCGAATCTCATTAGCGGTTGAACACCTCTGGGACCGCGACTGACTCCCCCTGCTTTGGTGAACTTGGATTTTACGATAAGGAAATATCACGTATACTGCAGGTGGACGGTAACCTTTGAGGAGATACGGGTATGATTCGAACGTGGTTCGTTCTCTTGACGGTGAAGTCATGTTTGGCCGTTATAACTTGGCGTCAGCAGCCGGCTGACAAGCTCCTGTTCGAAGGGGGCATGGTGCGTTTGAGGTGCAACACGGCAGTCGGACTCGGTCCAAATGACCACCACCACTGGGTACGCCTTAACCCTAACTCTGGTCAACAGACCTTTCTATCGGATGGACCCACGTTATCGCCAGCTTTCGGTGCCGATGTCCGCGGCCGATTTGCGTTACAGGGCAACCACAACCTGGGGCAGTTCGAGCTGATAATTAGACAAGCAAGGTGGTATGACAGTGGTCAGTATGGCTGCATTGTCTACAATCGTGTGGCAAGTAGGAGAGCTCTCACCAGGTTTGCTATTGTGGATATTGTAAGGAAGGAGATTCCGCAAGGGTCACCGGAATGTACACTTGTACCGGCCCACCCTGGACCTGGTGACCTAGTGGCCTTTACCTGCACATCGCTCGTTACGAATGCCCTCAGCCAACTGGCTTGGACGAAAGGGCCCGACGTTATAACTACGACGGCGGTTCTTAATGATAGGATGAGGAAAGTGGTGACGTTTCACCGGCGGCTCCGAGATACGGACAACCATGCAGAGTATACATGCACGGAGAAGTATCCTCTGGAGAACAGCCCCAGAGCGTCCTGCAGTTTGGTGCCTTTTGATATTCCTATGAATGTGACGCTGGAACCACCCAACGTGCGCACATTGGTTGGTAGGACCATCATCATCTCTTGCTTGGCCAAAGCTGTACCGCCCATCTCAAGGTATTGGTGGCTCTTCGACGGTCATCCTGTTATTGAGAAACCAGACGTCTTTCAGTTACTTGATGGTGGGAGACGCCTCAAGATTCACGGAGTATTAGCATCAGCAGTTGATCAATATGAGGTGCGCTGTAAAGTGACAAACGCTCTTAACATGCAGCGAAGTGCTATAGGATTTATCAAGATCTTGTCCAGTGCCGGCAAGGAGACCCTGACACCAACTGGAGCTGAAGGATACGGCAATGATACAGCATCCGGAAGGAACAAAGCGCACGCCGGTAGCAAATCAAAAGTTACCTTATCAGATAGCCGGAATCTTCCAAAGGTACGCGGAACACCTATGTCTATCCTTCTTGCAACCACTACAGGTGTTGGGGCGACAATTATCGTAATTTTAGTGGTGGTTGTTGTAATCTGTCTTCGACGGAGGGCAGCTAAGCAAGAGGAAATAGAGGACGACCTCCCTATGATTCTCGAGATATCACCACCAACACTAGGTCAGGTTGAAGAACCAGTGCCACCCGTGAGAGACAGTTCTAAGAAAAAGCCAATGCATGCTTCAGGGAGGGGACCTTCTACCTCTAGAGGAACATCAAGAGCACCTGCTAGGGGTTCTGCGAGGGCTCAGATACCACCTCCACCTGCAGGGCCACACGGCGCCTCGGGATCGAGGGGGAGGTCTCGGAAGTACCACAACCGACACGTTCGGCATTCTTACCAACCACTGCGCCGCGATCGCAGTGAATCCATGGAAAGAGTCCAGTATTCTATTCAAAGCAAATCGGTATCTTTGTATGAAAACGCGATTCCTCTTAGACTATCGCTACCGGAAGAATGTACACGCAGACCTATCATTAAAGGATCTCGTAAAGGACCATACGCGCCCATATCTATATGAAACTAGGTATAACATTATTTATGGAACCGATGGTGTCGAGGAAAAGTTCAATCTATATGGTGTTTATATATTGGTGTCCTACCTTATTCGTCGATACCTCTGAGGAAACCGGTATTTCTCGCATCTTTTCTTTTGTAATAAAAAAAGTGTATTGAACATTGTTGAAATGACCGCAAAGACTTCTAAAAACCAACCTAGGACAATTTCAATGACCCTGTGTCTCACCTTTTGTTACCCTTTTATATAGGCAATTCAGTGGGCTATTGAACATGCCCTTGATTTGAGTTATCAAAAGTCTATGCGATCGTGTCATTGTGTAGTTATTCTGGTTGTTAAAATTCCATGATTGTTGTTTTAAAAAAGTTCCCGATTTTGTTGGAATATTTCAGACACTTCGCAATTTACTCAGCCAGTTAGAAATTGACCTTTTCTTGTATGGCATCATAGGATATTGTAATTTAGAAGATTTTTGTTTATTTCATGTAAATAGAAAGTTATTTATGAGTGGACGGATCTCGTTCATTATCCTTCCAAGAATTGTAGACGTAATGCCACAAGTGCGATTATCTTTGGTTATTGGAAACAAGTTGTACAGCTGAATATATATTACCGAGCAACTGGATTGCTTGTTTAAACGAAAATGAAACCCGACAAACTGTAGCTGATAGCCTTATAAAAAAAAAGTGGTGAGCCGATTAAAAATATCTTGAAATTACTCCATTTTGATTTTTCAGCGAGGAAAACAACCTCTTCAAGTTTTGCAGTTTCCTTGTTAGCTATTGTCCCATTGGAGTCATCATTTTAATTGAAATAGTGATGTCAGAGTAGTACATTTTGTGAGATACCCACTTAACTGTTTTTAAGTTATATTGTAGGACACTCACTTGTTAAATTCATGACAGCGGTTTTCTAATAATGCATTCAAGAGATTGGGTGTTTTCTCATAACTTATGGTAGCAAGTTTGAAGCTCTTTTGTTAAGCAATACTTGGCTTGCATAAGATGTTACATGGTCAGACAAAGCTCCGCCACGATTTCAAAAGAGTGTCAAAGACGTACATATGGGGCCTGTCACCACGAAATGAGTCCATTTGGTCAACATTTTTATTCCTGTTTTTAAGTATTATATGAATCTACATTAAGTAAGCTTTAAATTAAGGGGTCACACATTAAAATTGATAAATTATATCCAGAAATATGAACAAAAACCTAATTGGACTTTATAAACAAAATCGTGCTTTATTCTTTAAAAATGCATCATTTTTGTGATAATTTCAGATTACATAGCCTATATTATTTGCCAAAAAATGTTAGAAGGAGATATTTTCGTGACCTAAGCTCTGGGGACATAAACTACAAGACATTAATAAGTCGATTTTTGGAAAAATCTTAAATGTGGTAGGTGGGTCAATTTTCAGTACATACACACTATACATCGCTATTACTACGATTGAGCCTAATGCGACACTGGACTCATTTCGTGGTGACTGGCCCATATAAGTATTCAAAGAAATAGCCTGATTCAGGTGCCAGAGTAGCAAGATGGCTCAGTGATGTTCGCATCAATGGCTCTCGGTGTACAATACAATCCTTATCATGTAACACCTACACTACTTTATTCAAAATGACAGCCGCCATGAGAGAATGGTTGGCAAGGAAACTGCACAATTTAAAGAGATTGCTTTCCAGCAGCTGCTATGTAATAAAATTGGTGTAAATTAAAGATACTCTTATCTGGCTCGCAATTTATAATAAGGCTATCAACTAAATTTTGTTGGGTTTTTTTCTCCTCGAATGTTTCCAATGTCAAGAATGAATATTTAGCATAATTTCATTTTCACTACATTTAGATTGATGTGAAATTTCATTCTTACGTGCGAAGGTTACTGCTCTGCGATACAACAACTGCAGGGTCATGATCAAGGGGGTCAGTTTTGTTTCCTTTGGGGTCCATTAAAGTGAACGGATTATATTTTGCATGCGCCCCTTTTAGCTTGTACGACTCCCTTTTTTATGTACATGCACGTATAAGGGGCCCCCTTATAATCATTTCTTAATCCTACATTCATGACTGAGAATATAGTAGAGTTTTATAGATCATTAATTCATCAAGAGGATTTGACTGACCACAGAATGCTTGGTGTTTGTAATAATTATTCGAGAAATTATTTTCCTCCATGATCAGTGGCCTCCACTGAGTAAGCAAAATGATCTCACATGCGCTTACATTCATATCGCTATTCATTCAAATAACGTGGCCAATGTTCTTGTTGGTGTTTTAAAGGCTGCGATAGGTATTCAAGAAAGCCGACATGTAGTTAGGATGACAAATATTAACCCATTTAAAAAAGATTCTCCAACTTCGTTTCCACCATTCGTTGGTCAAACCGTGACGTATCTCACAAGCAATATGCATGAATAATAAAGAAACTGTCTGATGCGACAAAAAATGCAATATTTGTACTCGTTTTGTGAAATAGACTTTGAGTTGATTTTTCGAAAATAGTTGCGAAGGTGCTGAAAATGTGTGGATATTGTGCATGAACCTGTTGATAAGCAAAAACACCATTATTCAATTTTTCAAAGAGAAAATTGAAAACCATTTATTATTTATAATTATGTTCCAGCTTCAAAGAATGTTTTAAACCATAAGAGGTTGATAAAATGTCTCAATACCTAGCGGATTACAAATTATTAGGTAAATACTCTATACTATTGTCTATTCCCTTTCATGTCCCATAAATTCCTTTAAGACTTTCTTTTGCTGTTGTCATACTTGGGACCGGTTTTTAGTCACATCTTAACTCCAAAATGTTCCTTTGTACCTTTAAAATCGCTGGCAAAATTTTAGAAATATTATTTTAAGAATCGTCTCTAGATCGAATAACAGTAATAACATCATGACCATTGTGAGAATAGGCTGACGTCATCTTGCTTTCCTGTTTTGTTTTATGCCATCATGTCACTTCTGGCTTGAGGTAATTCGTTTCATGATCATGTTTCATCCGTAGAACATTTCCCCAGGTGCTTTCAAAGTGTCTTCATTCCAGGGATATAGCCCCACCCACCCCCACTCACATACACACTCACACCCATACGCACACAATTGTCTTCTCCGTAATTGTCTTTTTGTATTTCCTTTTCAAAATTCCCTCTGTAGCCCCCCTCTTTCTCTCTCTTTCTAAGTCTTTCCATTGCTCATTTTTATCTTACTACTTATCTCTCCCTCTCTCTCTCACTCCTGTCTATCTCTCTTCTTTGAACTTATCTGAATCTTTGTAACTACTGCTCATTTTTTTTTTTTCTCTCTCTCTCTGTTCTCTCTTTCCCTTCTTTTCCCTTAATGTACATTCTTCTTGCCCCTCTTTCCATGTTCTTTGCCAAGTGTAATTGTTTGCTAACTCTTAGTCAGTGAAACAAGGCCGTATTACTTTTCAGCCAAATTCCAAAGAGGCTCTGGAAAAATGTTTGTGTTAATGATATGAACAACCAAGAAAAGAAGAATATCCAATTAATAATTAAGAGGAAACATTGGGAAATCAAGTTTTATCTCGTCTATTTTTTCCCTTAGCAAACGTACTAAGGTTGGCAACACCCTGAATGTATTCCACTTGAAGAATTGGGGAGATGTTTTTGACGAATGCAACAATTCAATTTTTCACCATCGTTAGGCACATACTGTAATTTACCTTCAGCTCATATCATCGTGATCATTACCATTGTATATTTTGAACTGTGTAAATATACTAACGTTAATGAAAATAATGTATTGAAAGTTTGAAAACACTGTATTGAAGATGATTGAATGTTGTGATATAGAGATACATGTATATGATTATATTTTCAGGAAAAATATTAACATTTGATGTAAATATCCTGCGCTGTAAATACATGTATACATAAATCTTTCAGTAAATACCAAATGCAGGTCGATCGAATTATGCCGAATATATATAACTATGTTTTGAGTTGAGAAGTGTGAAGACATTAAATTATGTAGTTATTAAATGTTAATTGTCTTTTATGAGTCATACCTTTGTACTGTTCCAAATTGAGGTACAGTTTTCATTATCCTACACACAGTTATGCCTTAGTCACACCTTTGCGTATTTGGCTTGCGTATTTATGGCAAGCTGTTTTAACATGTATTCCTATTTCTTGATATAAATAATTGAAATCTTGATATCAAGAAATGGTTTTCTGTTGTAAAGCAATAGTAATTCTGGATATCAAGAATTCATTTCTTGATATCAAGAAATAGGAATAAATGTTAGAACGGTTTGCCATAAATAAGCAGCAATACGCAAGCCAAATACGCAAAGGTGTGACTGAGGCATTAAAGAATGTTCAATTTGCTCTCCCAAAAGCAACAGCTCCATTAACATAGGGTGTAGCATTGAACCCCAAGAGGTGTAAAGTTACACCTTGAAAAGTGAAGGGTGTGAAAAGAACCAATAATTGTCAATGTTGCACACAAAGGGGTGTTGATGTGATGACGGTCTGATGGGCAATTATGAGTGTGTAGTGCCACTTGAAAGATTGAATTCGGACAAACAAGCTTTAGAGAATATAATTTTAAGGCCGAGAAGTTAGTAATTATGATGGCTCGAATCCAACCGCTGCGGACATTCAAAATATTACTCTGATTACCTGAAAATACATGCCGGAACATTTCAAATAAGACATTTTATGCTTTCCTTGTCAAAGAATGATTTCAATTTAGGGGCCAACTTTAACGCAATTTTTACAATAATAGTTCGCGTTGTAGATCTACTGATGTAAGAAAGGAACTTGATAAACACTATTTAGGAATTGTTTTCAGATGCGTTTTTTTTTCCATCTATCGAATGAGTGACTGCTGCAAGAGCCTAATTTAAGATTGTAAACAAAATCAGGTGCATTATTTGGAAACCAGATAATTGCATTTGAGTTCTACTTTTACTGATTACTGGTTGATTTCACATTAATAAACTTTTTGATGATATATTGCGTTTATGAGAGGTTTTTTGTTGTTGATTTTGTTGTCGATCGGTTGCTTGATTTTAAAGATAAAGTGATGTGTTATGACAAGCATTATTTTAACCATTTAAATCATACCTTAGTAATTATAATCACTATAATTCCGCATAAATAATGTTAAATAGTGTGTATCTTAATCCCCTAATTTTTGCCTACTATATATTTACTTATTCTTTCGTGAAATCGGGTAACATCATTCTTATCACATCTTAATCACCCTACACTGCAACAGCTGCGCGACATCGGGTGTGTGTAAAAAAAAAACTACTTCCGCCCTTTCGTTCCCTAAAGAAGATTCTCCTTTAATATCATACACTCCACGAAGCGTATTGTGACCTCAATTCTGAGGATAGGTCACGCTTAAATTTATTCATCACATTAACAAAAACAAGGAAACAAATATTGAACCTTGCCAAGTCGATTGAATTTTGCCCCATTCATTCGCTAAATCATCCCGGAAGAACGGTCATTATAGACATTCACACACAATGCCCCCGTATTAAGAAACCTGGCAAGTTTTCAGCATTCTTTCATTTTAAAGGCTTATCGCATGGCGTGTCAAGGCGCTGGGCTTGAACGAGAGGGGCAGGCAAGGTAGTACTTCAAGCGAACATAACAGAACATTTTAAAAATTATATGTGTATGAGCTCTGGTCCAAGCAACATAAAATGTTTCGATTTAATATATCTCCAAACAAATTGATTGGATCTCCTTTAATGAGTCGTAACTTTACAACAAGTAGTAATTTGCAATTAATTTCATTTTACAGAAAGAAAAATGCATGTAAGTACAATTAACTGCAGAAAAATGAAGTTATAGATTTTCTAAGATTTATTTCAAGTCGTTGCAGGGCTTTGTTTCGTGGTACAGACAAGTAACAGAAAGGTTTTTTATTGGGCCTTTATAGGTAAACGTTAAAAATCTCGTCAAGAATATGGTTCATATAAATAACAGAATAAAGAGACAGAGGTTGGATTCAATCTATACACTATAGAAAAATGTCTTGTTTTTGTTTATAGAAAATAAAAAGGTGTGTCATTAGGTTACATTGAGTTCCAAAAAAGGTTTCATAGCACCATACCTAGAAAACATCGCTATTCGCATATGTTTTTGATTTCGTTATTTCTTGCTTTTAATGCGTTCCAGTTCGCAGTCGGCCAAATTTGATGGAGGCATGAAGGGGGTGGGGGCGGGGGAAGTTAGGCTGTGGGAGGATGGGAAATTAATGCTGAATCATTAGATTAGAGAAGGCGCATATTTGAGAGATTTCCGGGAGATAAATTTGGACTCTTAGGTAGAACTAATTTGTTGCTATTTTATGATGCTTAAATAGGTGATATTTTATTTCCGAAGTACTTTTACAAAAAACAGTGGGAAGAAAAAAAATAGAGAAAAACTTGTGTGTTGCTTTCAATCAAATACAGTACCGTCCCGCTGTCTCTCGCTCACGTTCTCTCTCTCTCTCTCTCTCTCTCGCTCTCTTAGTAGTTTACTGTCTTCCTCTTCCTTCAAATCACCCTTCAAATCACCCCCTTCTACGCACTCCCTTTCCCTCCCTCTCTCGCTCCTCGGTGCAACCTTTCTCTACAAAACCATGTCCGTATAATATAACACTGCCTGTCTGATCAACAGATAGCAATCGAGATAAATCCTTGATCCCTCATCCAGGCACCTGTTTTAAGCCAGGTACACACCTCCGGGATTAAAAGCGGGACCCGAGCAAGTCATGGGCGTGGTCAAGAGAACTCATCATAACCACTTGCCTGTCAATCAGGCTGTCATACGTGAATCACCATGGTTTAGACATGCGACCAATTTGCCATGTGCGGGTAACGTTGATTTGATAAATTAGATCTAAATGAGGTAATACAAATAGTTTAAACATAAATACATACTCATCATGAGATCTATTGTCCGTGATAGCAATGACCGACTTCTGCGGCAAAGTAAACGGTCTGCCCCACCTATCCAAGAACGATAAATATAATTGCAACTGAAGAGTTTGGTTTTAAAACAGCCTACATCCAACAACAAAAAATCGAATTAATTTATATTGTTTGGAAGGAATCTAGTTATTTCTAGTAGCTTCATGCATTGATACATCAAAGAATACAATTTCTTATGGAAAGGTACAACAAATGAAAAGTAACAGAAAACGTGCCTAAACAACGATACTGTCCAATTTTAAAGGAGGTGGAGAGAGATAGTTTGTTACTCTACAATTTTCGTCAATATGAACATAATGAATGAAGGCGGGGATGAAGTGTTACCTTTGTTTTCCTATGGGATTTCTTTTTTTGGGTGTAATATCCAAAGAAAATTTCCAGCAGAGATTTGTTGTTCCTTGTTTTCGGCAATGATAGAAGAGTCTGGTGACATTGGCACGTGCTGGCCGGGCATTTTAATTTTTAATGATTTAATGAATGAATGGCTCTCGTCTCTTTTCTCTCCGCATAGTCGCTGACAAAAATAGGATAAATGAAGGCTTCAAGCATGATTCTAGCCCCCCCCCCCCCTCCCCTGACCGTAATTTTTTTTCTGAAAAGAACGGTTTCTACTTCTATCATAAATAGTATTTAAATTCATTTTTTATCTTTAACTTTAATCCGCTCCCTGCTTACAATTTATCAAGAACTTCTTTGAAAAAAAGGAAAAACTAAGAAATCTTTTCCGTGTTACTTACTATTAATTTCTATATAGATTTGGGAACTCTCAAGGGATAAGGCATTTTGTGTGCAATATGTTACTATTGGCAATGATAGAATAAAATGAACATAATTAACATCAGAGTAACCATGATTTCTTCATATTTTCTCCGATACTTGCTGTAATCATGTTAATAACACTCTCGGCATAATAATAACGCATCATCTGGGGGGAGTTTCATCAACTAGTGATTTCGATTTTAAAATTTTAACTGTAAGGGCGAATCAATTTTAGCTTGAAATTGATCCGATCAATTTTAAAATCAATTTAAGGCTTTATGAAACTCATTTGCCGTTACCGGCAAAATAATGGATAAAGAATCCTCTAAGCGTGCGCATTCACACACTAGTTTAAGAAATGTAAGTTCAATTTATTAATAATTTCCATTTAATATAACATAGCTTTTTTTATATATCAATCACATGTGTACTTTCAGCGCCCTGAGCAGTTTGTGAGTAATGGATACCGGGCGCTGTACAAATACTTTAATTTGTATTGTATCATTATTTCGGTTTTCATTATTACTGTTGCTGTCTTATCATTAATATTAATTATTATTATGTGTATGAAGAAATGTCTCATAAATGTTTTGTTTTGTAGTGCAAACATTCTTCAAAAGAGAAGATGGAACCTTGAGGTACACCCTCGCATCTTAATGAAATATAATCATCTACAAAGAATAATTTGTTGCGAAAAAATACTCCCTGTTTTGATATGAAGAGGCGGAAGAAAATCAAGGTTCCCTAAAACTTGATGTAACCTTACTTCTCCTTTTATGAACAATTTTGTTTAAAGGAACCACGTTGCTTTGCTTTTTCGTGAATGAATCCTCATACCATATTTAATCAACACAAGATTCCCGTAAAGAGAGGAAAATTTGCAAATTTGCTCATTCATATGTTACTTTGGAAGAATATTATTATTAAAGTAGAAGTGTCTCGTGATAAAGAGTGCTATTCAAATGCCCTCTAAATATATCAAGAAATCAGGTGATGTTTCGGACCAAAACATCCATGTGTAGTCCCATACATTCATTTCTTTGTGCAGTGCATTACTTTTCATTTCAACCATGTTAATTATTCAAAATTCTCACAGTTTGCATCAATTCTGATGTACTTCACAATCAGTCTTTCCTAATTCCCAGATTTTTCCAATGTAATTGCGTGACCAGCACTCAATATGATCTTTAATAAGGCATGGGGGTATGAATGAGTTATTCGCGTTTGCATCTTTTCAACATTTTAAATGAATGGGAATTCTCCTTCTCAACATGAATAGCCGATGTGGATGCCAAACCTAATCACATGCGACCCTTTCTTAATCTATGTGCCAATTAATGATTTCCAGTTTCCCAAGGGCACTTACCGCAAAATATCAAGAAAATATCAATATGAAATCATTATTAATCCCTTGGAAAGAGATATCTAAAAATGCAAAAATATTAAACAAAGTTATCTCAAGCAAAGATGTGTTTACAACAACATTTATCTAGATGTCGTGAAAGAAATTTGTCATGCTGCTAACACCTCACCATGAAACAATTCCATTTCTGTACATCACTCTGCTAAAAGCAATTTTCCATTTCCTTGCAAATTCCTCTTTTTCGAAAAGAAAGCGATCAAGACGATCTGTGTTTGTCTGTAGTGTAGTGCCTATTTTGTTCCTTTCGATAGCGTAGCTTTGTAATCTGTTCAGTTTAATTTATTTGCATATATATAATTTATATTTCACATGGAAAAGTTATTGTTTACTGGAAAAATACAACAAAGAGTTTGTAAGTAAACGTGAATATGAAAAGATTAAATTAATCAGTTTGCTTGTAATTACTCCCCAAAATAGGAACCAAAATATGTACATTTCTTTTCTGAACAACATTTTCGCCTAAAAGGTCCTTTTCAACTCATCTCTTGCCCACCCAACAATTTCTATATATATCTGCGGGATACTTTCATGAATTATTCTGTATCAGAGTTGTATTATATTGTTTTGGACATGTTAATACTTCTCATGAGAGAGCTAACGCCCTTTCGGCCATCAACAGACGATATTTCTGTAACCTCTTTTTCCGACACTGAATAAATATTATTGTCTCATTTAATAACAAGCTGGGATATCCGGTCATTTCAAAATCATAAAACATAAAGTCTTTGCCAAATCGAATGAATCTCTTAAAGGGGTAGAACCAGGCCACTGAAAACGCACGTGAAGGGGTAAGAACATGCACCCATTCGCACTCCTAATCGTACCTCTTGAGACCCCTTCAACATATCGGATATTGACCTCGGAAGTTCCCCTCTCAACGACATTAAGTGTTCCAGGGAGTGGGGTGATAGATGGGGGAAGGAGGACAGGGGGAGATGGGGAAGGAAGTATGGGCGGCCCTCTATCTTGAATGTGTTTTTATATATATATATATACCCATATATATATATATATTTATATATTTTTGATAATTATGTTAGGAAATAGTCATTAAGGTTGTGAACTTGTGATTATTGACGATAGGAATTAATTTGACCCATATGATCAGAGATAACCGAATTATTCGGTGGTTCTCAGGAGGCACCCCTGAATATTTGTACATCTTAATCAAGAGAGAGATACTTTGCCTTTCTTATCTTTTATTCCATATATCTGATAATTATGTTAGGAAATAGTCATTAAGGTCGTGAACCTGTGATTATTGACGATAGGAATTAATTTACAGATGTGATCGGAGATGACCGGAATATTCGGGGGTTCTCAGGAGGCCACCCTGAATATTTTGATATCTTAATCAATACAATTGTAGCCTATTCGTTTCCCGTTTGGAGGGGTGACCCAATACCGTTTTCGTTATCGGTGTCAGCATTCTGTAAGCAAGTGTTCAAGAGTGACCTGTTACTGATGAGACCGTGACTCATAATTATCATGGCCGGGGAATTATCTCTATCCAGTTGTTGTGTGTGATATCACCACCAGGTCAGGATAATCCGAGGGCAAGTAATTAAATATGTTAAAAACAACTTGCATAATAGTTTATCTGATATTACCAGCTTGCTTTCTATAAAGTAGTAAATAGGCTACACCATTTCTATTTCGAGTGAACTGAGATAATCTTAAATTACGCAATTTTAAGCACGAGCAATCATCATGATCATTATACGTGATATAAGAATCATGTTTTTATAAGCCTGTAGTTCTAGAAAAGTTGTATTTATAAGGGGGAAAAGAAAACCAAAGAAAAGAGTCAAATTTTACCATAACTATCCGCACATTTAAGGATACTCCTATTTCTCTTCATATTTTGAATAGGAGGGCATGTTAAGAGAAATCACTTGTATGGGATTTATCTACCTTGTAATTAATTCAAATTGACAGAGAAAACTTAAAAAAAAAAAAAATTGCCATGACCCAACCTTCTTAAAGGAAGAATCCATCTGCCCTGGCAGGATTGTAAGAACAATGTCGAGACACTTTGAAACAATTCATGCTGCCTGTTCCAATATTCGAACGAGGTCAACCTACATAATACTCGATCTTCAGGAGACAGTGTGACTCTTTATAATGCCCCGGCCACACCGTCAGACCGGATGCACATTGACTCCAAACCGATCCGATTCTTGGCCATTTATGATAAGCCACGTACGCATGAAAGTTATGCAACCATGAGTCATTTATGCATGGTACATTCTGTGATAAACAAGTGGAAATGTGTTTATTTTTCAAGAGGGCAAACAATATGTAACCATGGAACACTTCCATCAATTTGGCAGTGATTATTTTAAAATGGACAACATGGGACGTCTCCATGTCTAAATGGTCCGTGGATATTTGTGAGTCGTTTGTACAAGTGCTATTTCCGAAGCGGCTTATTGTTTGATCGGTCCGTTGTCGGTCTGGTGTCGTACTCGTTGGTGTGACGGATGAGAGATAGTGTCCTGACAGCCAGTTTTTAAAGATGCTACTTCCGACTTGAATTAGAGCCTCCACTAATTGATTGATTGACTGACGGGCGATGGCCGGGGCTGTTAGCCATGGTTAGTCACTCTTGAAAAGCGCGCGTCAATTAACGGGGCTAGCCTAATGGTTACACGGCCATCGACAGGTAATTCACCAAGGTGCGAAAGATCTTTTCAACCTTACAATGAATTCAAAGTTTAGTTTTAGGGCATGAAATTGCGTTGTGACAGAAACTGTCTGGAAATCATTCTGATAAAAAAAGGTATTGGGTAAATGAAAATTAATGTTTAAATTAATACTTCTTAGACAGCATGTATTATGCTTGTAAATAGACAACCAGGGTACCGACGGCATTAAGTCCTCTCCTAGGGACTTGGTGCTGGGGATTAATGCCTTACCAAAGGGCATGATCTCATTGACTTTGATTCGAACCCAGGACCCCCCCCCCCCCCGGTTACGAGACCACTGCTCTACCCCGGGCCTGAACCACCTTAAATAGTGTATTGTGTGGTATTCAATCGTCAAAATAATTTAAATTATACTGAGTCAGACAATCACTACATGCAGATATTGGTATACAGGACTACACACATTCAACACACATTCAACACACGTATGGCACATATATTTGGTCCTAATCTTAATTCTATTTTTATGTGGTAATATTGCGAATGCGGATAATCCCTCATTTGACAATGTAACTATGATGTGCTGCCACATGAGAAAATAAAGAACAGAAAAACCCCGAAAATAAAATTTCTCCTTCATCAGACCTCAGCCCGGTCCTCGATCGGTCTTTATATACATTTCCCTGTAGTGCCATTTGCAATGGTGTGTTGGTGTCCGGTGCTAAATTGAAAAGATTAATCATACTATAGGATTTCTTAACAGTGAACGACATCACAAGACTTTAAAATTAAGATTTTAATTCCAATGAATGAATGGTATCGTTAACTGACGGGCGATGTCCCCAGCCGTTAGCTATGGTTAGTCACACCTTAAAATTCGTGCGTCAATTAACGGGGCTAGCCTAATGGTCATGCCGACAGACAGTTATTTCGCAAAGGTGTGATTGATATTCCATCTTTTGTATCAATTGCGTTTAGCTACGGGGTGATTGCCAGCCAATTTGTTGAAATTCCCTAGAAGGGGTGGATGAGGAAAGAGAGAGAGAGAGAGAGAGAGGGGGGGGGGGATAAACAATATTTAAAAAATGATCCGACCCCCTTCCACACCCACCCCATCACCTAATCAACGGTCATGATAACTTGCGTTTCATCATGCACCTAAAAACCTTATGACCCCGGTACCCCCCTCCCCCCCCCCCTCCCCTTAATAATGTCTGGACCCAAGCTACAAGTACACCCATGCTTCCGACCTTAAACGAACTTTGCTCTGGGGTATCGTTTGCGATGACGAATATCACTTAAAGGCATCCTTTAACAATGTTTAATCTGAGACGCATGGCCCTGCTAATTGTTTTCAGTGTCTGTGATATGAAGCCTTAAACAAAATTGCGCTCCAAAATGATCATGAAGTGCCTCAAAAAAAGTAAACATCTTTGATTGACCGGTTTGACCATACTCATTTTCCCCTATAGTATGTAGTGTTATCAAAACCGTTAGGTAAAGGAATTGTTTAACACTCCGATTTCCAATCATAAATATCTTGATAATCAGACGGGCGATCGGTTTGTAAAAGTCATGGGGTTCCTGACTGACCTAAAGGTTAACGATTATCATTGCAGCATGAGTTAAATCCAGGATCTTGTTTCAGAATCTGAGACAAAGTTACCCAATCCCTTTAATTTGATAGATCGGTGACAATGTGTCTCAGCTGCCCGTAAAAAGGTCGTTACTGCCACAACAAAGCCCGTATGGCCTTCTTGCGAGCAGCTGACGAATTAACTTTTGCATACAGTACTACAACCGCGTACGCGTTTAAAATTGGATAGATATTCCATTTAACCAATCTGATAATAATATTCAGTTCTTGTAAAGCGCATAATACATTGGGCCCTTTTTTACGCACGGTGAAAAAAAAGCACGCCCACGTGATGTCAATTGACCAATCGGATTGCTTAGATTCTAGAATTCGTCTTATAATATGAAATAACATCTACATGCGCTTCCAAAGAACTTTGGAAATTATTACCCTAGTTTAGCTCCGGCAGCCATTATCAGCGCACAGTGCATTTCAAGGATTAATCCTACCAGGTACCCATTTAGGCCTACCTTACCTGGGTTGAGTGTGGTAAATGTAGATTATTGTCTTGCCAAAGGGCACTAGTACCGCAGCGGGTCTCGAACCGCAGACCTTGTGATCAACAGACCGGTGACATATCCACTCGACCAGGCCACCAATAAATACAATTTTGTTAAGATTATGTGAACAATAAATGAAGTAGATCTTCTGGTTCTAAGAATCTAAGTATCTAGGAAATTTATTTCAACTCATTATCCTTAATATTATTATCATTTTCGCCATCGTCATTATCATTATCTTTATAATCATTGAACATGATCGAAAAGGGAAAGGATACGTCTAAACCGGGTTTAATAACAATCCTCCTCCTCCTCCTCCTCATCATTAAGTTATTAGAAGTTGTAGTAGTAGTAGTAGTAGTAGTAGTAGGAGTAGTAGTAGTAGTAGTAGTAGTAGTAGTAGTTGTAGTAGTAGTAGTAGTAGTGGTAATAGTAGTATCATTTTGACCGTAGTCATCATCATTATTACCATCGTCAATCTTCATTATTACGATATATCATCACTAATATGAGTTTTCTCATTGCCAGCACTATTTTTGCGTGGGTTATCAATGAAAGGGCTTGCTGCAGTTCAGGAACACGTTCAAGTACAGAGGAGAAGAGAAGGGTACGTCTAAGTCGGGTTAAATAAATTTGACTGATCGTCAAGTATTGACAGAGACATGCTATGAACCGAAAGAGTGGCGTATATAAAAAGGGGCAAAGGGGGGCATAACGAGGGCGTAAATAGTCAATTTTGACTGAATTGCCTTAAAACTCAATCAAACAACAACATCGTACTCCTCCCAAACCTATTGGAAGTTGGAAACGAAACAGAAAAGAAAAAATGATAGAAAAACGAATGAGGGGTAAATGGAACGTGAAGAAAGATAATCAAGATATTTAGCTCAAATTTCCTCCACTAGGTCATCCCCCATTAGGGGACTGGTGCCCCCTACATGTCTGGACCCAGGCTTCGCCACTGACTGAAACATTTATAAAATCCGTGAAAAGGTCGAAATGTGATATTTGTTATTCTATGAGGTTAAGTAATTTCCTTCTAAATGGAGCTGTGAGTGGTTTTCATTGACAATTTGGGCACTCAATCAAAGTTTTTTGAAGATCTATAAAAGCTCATATCCATATTGTGACGAACTATTATTACGCGGTACTATTATAGCCAACTATAAGATAGAGCGAACTCCTGTGTTTAAAAGTCAAAGTATGACCATTGTTGTTTCACTGTATTAAAGTATGGCTAATATTTTAGTTAGCTCAAAGTTGGAAAATGTAGTCAAGGGGTGCAGATAGTTCGACGCACGTTGCCGCGATATCGCCCAAATCTGTGAAGATAAAGCCAATAAGCCTTGAAGCTCTTTATGTGGGCTTTGAGCAGATAGTTAGAGACCTTCAGCAAAGCCATTCACCTGCTTCCCCGAAACTCATGACTAGCCTCTCAAAATTGTTTACAAAATATGATCTGTATACGATGCTTCGTGTGGGTGCATGTATGTGTGTGTCTGTGAGCCTGCACGAGCAAAAGTGGCGTAGATTGGGGGGGGGGGGGGGGGGTGGGGGGTCATAAGGAGGATGTGCCCCCCCCCCATCGAATGGCGCTCTCTCCGAGTCTAAATGTGTAAGAGTGGAATCCACTTTCGAAGAAGTAATAGTGAGGTGATGATGATGATGATGATGATGCTGCTGATATTTCTGTTTAAAAATGTTCAAAGGCGCAAGCTTTGTCAATGAAGTTAGTATTTCACATTTGCTGAAATAAGTAAGGTTTGACGTGTGCGCTGAGGTGTTCAGCGAGGAAATTTAGGGCTACACAATAACGATTATAGTTTTGTCCACTCTGTATAGAGTAATTGAACCGCTGCTTTGGAGTGGATTCCAATACAATGCGGAATGGATTCCAATATAATTCGGAATGGATTCCAATATAATGCGGAGTGGATTCCAATATAATGCGGATTGGATTCCAATACAATTCGGAGTGGTTTCTAATACAATGCGGAGAGGATACAACTTGAAAGGAAGTGATCCCTAATGAGTTTTCAACTTTTTATTTTTAAGTTTATTACTCTTTCTTTCAACATTTCGATAATGATATATAGACATAAGTAGGACACACTAGTTATACATACATATGTGCACATTGAACCAAGGAATACACTGATAAAATAAGACGAGGAGGCCTTCGGTACAGCTTAGCTTGTAAATTTAAGGTCCGCCAAAACAAACAAAACTTATGTTTAACAATTAGTTTTTGAAAACTCTAAACAAACTAAAGTGTGGATATCAACTACTCTGCATTAAGGGAGCTGGAAAGGGAAAAAGGGAAACAAAATTAAGGGAGGCATCAGGCATGGGAGGTGCTAAGAAACGTGAGCAGAAAATGTAAACCTTCCTAAAACCTCTCACTATCCAGTAACCTTGTTCATTCACATTACATCCACTAGGTAAGACTGGTAACCCCCCCCCCCCCCCTCTCCCCCCCCCCCCCCTCCTCATGATGTATGTGCCCCTTTTAATGCCTGGACCCGCATTACGCCACTCGCATGACTGACGAGTGATCGACCCCAAAACGGATGTATTAGAGGGGTTATTGTCATCCTGTGTAAATTCTCTCTTAATACAGGCACTTTTCGTTAAATTCCTGTCGAAAGTGATAATCAGGTGTGTTTTTCCCCTCAGGCTATACTACATGCATATTTTTCAACGTTTATTTTCACAATTTGAATTAGAATCTCTTAAAATATAACACTGGGTCATTGCAGTTGTTTAAGTTATACACATTTCTCAACTTTGGGGGCTTTTGGATTGGCAATCATGATAATACAAATTATTTTTCCTTTTTTGGGGTGGGGGGGGGGGGGGAACAGTAATATTAACTTGAGGGTGTAATTCATGATAAGGTAACTACTTGTGCCTGTGTCGCAGCCTAGTACGTGAAATGCTGCAAATGTGTTGCTTCTTTGATATAGCATAAATATTGCAGTAGAGAAATAATGGACACAGGGCGGGAGAGAGATGTGAGAAAGGAAAGGAGATGGGATGAACAAAACGAAAAGTTGTACAAAAAAAAAGAAATCGCAAACAATTTCGAGAAATCAACTGCAGGAAATTCGAAACGATTATATCATTCCCCCCCCCCCTCCGTGGTGCTAAATCAGGCACTAATTCCATGAAATGACTTAAGTAATATGTCCAAATACAATAAGACTAGATTAATCTCTTCATATTACGTAATATGTTTCCTACAGTGTAGTTTTAAACTCCATACGAGGGAATCTTATGCAAGCCTTATTGTGTCATTGTTCATAGTTGGCAATTAGGATACTATCCTCTAAGCTCAGAGAATGACAAATTAATCATTGTACTTAAAGGGCCCCTTTTCGTAAGACATTTGGAAAGGTCATACTTTATACAAAAGAAGGTCAAAAGAGACAGGGACGAGGCAAGCTTCGAGGTCTTTCGAACACATTATAAACACATTCCCACTCACTTTCGATGATAGATTTGATGGCGAGAGAGGGAATTTATCAGGGGGTGTGAAAATCAAGAACTTTTGCAAATCCATGAACTCAAGTTTAGCCCGACACGAGGTTTACGGAGCTTAAGATTCATTCAATAATATCATCCACTTGTACAGTTCAACTTGACAGCATTTTGTGTCAGTCTTTTACTGAGAATAACGTTTCTCATTAAGATATTGTAATAACCGTCTTATGGGAGGGATCGAATTGCTGTTTACAACGCGAGTTTTATCCTGATAAAAGGCGGGACCTACAGGAAGATATGAATTAAATTCATCCATAGCATCGTATCATTGTATGATAAATTGACTTTATACAGCATTATTGAGTTAAAGTCTTGCCTTCTAGACGCTTTGTACACAAATCTGACGGTATATTCGAAGGGGGTCGTGAATAGCTATTTACATCCTGTGGTAATATAATTAGATTTTAGGGAGTAAGAGTGATGAGCTTTTTTCTAACTTTTTTTTTCAGTGAAAAAGGACGGAAATAAAAGTTACAATAAATGTGTATTTTCAGTTAAACTTTATATAATTCAATTAAGCCCATGTTTCAAGTGAAGTACATGCAATGCTATGTGTAATTATGATGTAGAACTTCTTCAATGTACACATTATCCCATAGTACGTTTCGATGAAGATAGCTCTGCTTATACCTTGTTTGTGATTGATTATTTCTCATGTTCGTATAGAGTATTGATTTCACCGAAATAAAACATATACAAAAAAGAATAATCAAAGCAAAACAAAACGTCCCAAGCAATCGTGTCACGTGTGATTCTAAACTCCTATATTTATAATGTAGGCAACATTGCGTATAAACAAGTGGAGACATTTTGTGCCTCTTTTATGTTAAAAAGTTGATTATAATGGTAACGTCTGATTTTTTGTGATGGAGAATTTGTAACATGGGATAACCTTATTCATCAAAATTCAACAATTACTAGATAACACAGACTGTGAGTTAGATACACAATAGCAGGATCATATAAAGTTTACTTAAAATTTCAGTTGCTGAATGCTTTCCGAACAAACAAAAAGGCAGTATTGATAACAACTTAACATTATTCATGCCACTTTACATAGTTTACTACATCCCCGTTGACCTCTATGTCCGTAATTAATTTAATGAGGTATTATTTGATTAAAATTTGATCTAATTTTTCTGAATCTGCATGACCAGGGATGACACCAAATTGGCAACGGCCTGGTACTGATCATCCCTGATATGGCATGTTAATCTCATCTGATTAATTTGGTTAAGAATCACCTGTCCAAGAATCTGGGTATTCTTTGTTCGGTCCAATCAGGGACAATTACACGTATATCCTTTGCAAAGGGTGAATGAATCTGTGTTATTCTGTTAAATTGGCAACGCGCACATCTCGCATAAGCCTACACTGTGTATCAGAAATGTCAGATACATTTTATTATGTAACCGAAATGTTTTTTCTCTGAAGCGTTTGATATGAATAAGAATAGATGTAAATTACTTTGAAGGAAAGTACACAAAAACTGTTAGTGGGAATTTGTTTTGTTGCCATGCTTAAAAACTAGAAACTCTGAAAGCTCTCAGCGTTGAACAGTTTCCTTTTGGGGGCGAACGTATTGATTGTTATTTTGTGCACAGGTGTAAAAAGGAAAGCTTTAGTAAATATTTGTGGACTAAAATGACTTCAATATAACTGGATCAGAACAAATGGATGAGAAAAAGAGAACTGAAATGAATCGGAAATCTGAGCTCCTAAGCAAAGCTAGTAGTCAAGTAGTAAAGAATCTTCGATTGATATTTGGGATGGCCTCATGCAGTTGTTAACTTTTGAACAAGTGTTCTCTTACTTCACTCGAAGGTTCAATGCCAGAAATGAAAGACAATTAGAGAGATTTGCCTTGAGCCCTCGAGTTGACACGAAGCAAATGGAACAAACACGAAGGCAATCAGAGTTACAAGCCATGATTATTGTCGAATGCTGCATGCTTGTTAATATGAATTCAAATTCCACTGTGAAATCATTGTTCGTACTTAAGGCATTATAAGTTTGATTCAAAACAAACTTAAATGATGCTATCATGAAGTAGATTCCATTTCTATTTCATGAATGGGTTAATTTGGTTTTTATTTCGTTATAGAATTTCGAGAATATGTACAGAATTAGACACTCGGTGCGCAATAATCAGGGAATTAGGAAAAACGGGGTTAAAGCTAATCTTGAGCTCTAGTATATGGGAATCGTATATCCAGAGAACATGGCTATAATTCATTCCGGGTTGTTTATCCTGCAGTATATTGATTGTTTGAACCAGTAAAATAAAAACAAACTCACAAAAACTTGCTGGAAATCATCTTCAATAACAAAAATTAAAAAAAAACTCTCATTGGCACATAGTGACCTGTATTAAGGTGTCGGGCCTACTTCCCTTGATTTCCTTTTTTTTCTATGCTCATTACCCAGCCCCTATACATTTTCTACCAAAATCGTTTGGCACATGCCATTTATTTGTAATTTTGAACATTCAGTGCATGTTATGTTGGATTCTGTGAGAATGAATCTTCTATCATTACCAGAACTCAAGCTTATCTTTAAGTCAGTCCTTAAAGAACACAGACTAAGATAATTGAAACATTTACAGGGCGCGAAAGAAAAGCGTAACGACTTCCACGTTTAATATATAAAGGTTAACGCTGACACTCTCCATAATAACTCTCTCTTTCATCTTCACCTTGTTTTGAGACCGAGACACAGAGGTATTGGTGACTCATTGTTTTCGGGATGCCCGATGAACTATTCCGAGCTAATTTTGGACTATGATTTCTTTTTTACTTTCTCTCTCTGTCTTTTTTGTCTTTTCGAGAAGAAGTCTTGGATGGCATGAATTACCGAGCGAGACCTTTTGCTTTGCTAGCTTCAAAATACAGCTGCCCCCGCATAACATCCGTTCACGAAGAGTCCATTGTTAAGAAGCAGTAGCCTGGCAGTATATCGGGGGATATGGGGAGGAGTTGTTGGGGTAGAAAGGAGGTGCTACCCCTCCATCTTTGTAAATAATTTTCTCATGGTAGTGGCATGAGGGAAGGACCCACGGTTCACTGGCAAGCAACAACAACAACAGAAGAAGAGTAAAGAAAAGAAGGAAAAATAAATAAAGAAAGAAGATGTGACAATCATATTACATGTACAATGTATAACATTTGTCCACGTTACTTTTTGTGTCCCAGAGTGCTGCTGGAGAAGCTTATATAATATTGTTATAAAGTGTCCCTTAGTTATACCAGATTGGGGTTTGTCAGGACCAATGCTCCCTGCCCCCCCCCCCCCCCCCCCGGATAATCTGGAAAAGCGGGGGGACTTTACAGCTACTAATCAAAAGTACAGACAAAGAGGTGAAAGACTTTTGGGGACACTCGCTATCACATTCGCGGTAACCAGCTGTGTGACCAATTATACTGCAGACATAATCAGCTCATCTTTAGATACAGGGGCGGATCTAGCTTTTTGCTAAGGGGGGGGGGGGGGTTTGACCAAAATAATGACGATGCGGAGCATCGTCCACGAGCCGCGGCGAGCCGATTTTTTTTTTGGGAGTGTTTATTTGAACCCCGTAAGTGATGTTTTCCTGGCATCTATTAACACAATGGAGACCATAAAAAGCAGTGCATGATAACGTCTTTTTAAATCAAGTAACAGTTTAATACACAGTTATATCCAGAGTTATCATGTGTTTGGTTAAGTTACCAGATGAGTTGAATATCTTCTCACAATATTTGCACTTGAAAGGGTTTCTCTCCAGCGTGCGTTCTTTTTTCTTTCTTTTTTTTTCTTTTTTTCCTTTTTTTTGGGGGGGGGGGGGGCGCCCAAGGGGGGGGGGGGGGGTTTAAACCCCTAACCCCCCCCCCCCGTAGATCCGCACTGAGATACATTGAAACACACAACATTAATGCTAGAGGCACTATAGCGAACCAAGCAGGGGGTGTTGCGAGATTGTACCAATCTAGATTGTTAATGACCAGTCACCATAACATTACTTTGAAGAAACCAGAAGAAGAAACAAATATCCAGAAATCAATAAAGGATTTCTTATAAGTGTACATGCTAAATAGGTGTTTAACGTTGTGTGAATTACACGTATATTCATAAATTGTGCGCGAACCTTCAATGAATAAGACAAAGTGTCGTAAAGCCAAATAAAGTATTGACTAATGCTCTCTATTAAAATAGTAACAACAATGAAATAAAGCATAATATGAACACGACACATAATCTATATTTATAACAGTTTGCACTGATTTTTCAACATCGTTGTTCAGGTACTTTTGAAAGAGTAACAAAATGAACGACCAGAACATGTTAGCATATTATTCAGAATGTTTGAAATTCAACATACGTAAGTATTTAATAGGCACCTTTTCGTTGCATTTAAATTCCTGAATCATTGACAAAGGCTTAAAAGGCGGGGAATATGGGGGCTCCAGGCCCTTCAGCGAAAGTTATTCAATCACCCTTTGTCTAATTCTAATGCTAATGCCAAATTTCACTGTAAAATCTGTGTGAACACTTTTGCTCGCTCGTAAGTCTGAGTTCCTACAACATTTATGCAGTCAGAAATGTTATTTAAAGTTTCGGGGGAATTTTTTCTCAATGTAAGATTCAGAATTGAGAGGCACTGGAGAAAGTGCTCCCCCCCCCCCCCTACGCCCTCCGAGATGAAGGGAAAACAAGAAACTAAGTGCAAAGAGAGAGAGAGAAATAGAAGGAAAGAGGGGACATCCTAAAATGAAATTGAATGCCCCCTTCCACACCCTCACTCCACGTGTTCTTTCGCATTGTATAGTAAGACAGATGCCCCTCCCATGACATCATTGCCCCCCCCCCTCATTAGATTGAAACACGCTCCGCCATTGTTAACGGCTATTGTAGTAGCCTCATGATGTCTCGGCTTGTCATGATGGAGCTATGGAAATTGGCAGGAGAGAGAGGCACACTAAACAGGAAAACAATGGCTATAAGCAGGCTGTGATCTCATTTTGATGACAGCAATTATTTGGTGGAAACAAGAGATAAAGTTTGAATAGTCCGTACTGTGGGTTTAAAGGTAATGATCAACCGCTTTAAGAAGAAGGGAGAAAGGTGTTTTCAATGCTCCCATATCTATTTGGAGAAAACTATTGGGAAAGAGGGTAATTGATTTAAGTTTTAGCCATTGTCTTCTTTGAGATTTTCCTGCTTTGTTTTGTCTGTTTCTTAGTAGGTAAAGCACGTAAAATGATAATTTCCAGATCATTTTTTTGGTCGGGTTTTCGGGGGGGGGGGGGGAGGGGGTTAGTGGCTTTCATACTTTCTAAAATATTCTTCCATTCACATATTCATTTACACCTAGGCACAGAGTGGGGGGGGGGGGGGAATGCTAAAGGACGTTAGTGACGGGCTGAGATACGAACCCTAAACTCTTGGATTGAGAGTCATGTGAATGAACTACGACACCTCCATACAACCACCTATCAATTAAGACACCTCCCTTTTCCATATTGAGGCAAGTGCTAGTAGTTCTCACATCCTCGATTAGCAAAGTAATAAAGCGGTCGAAATGACATCTCATGTACAACGCAACGGGCGTTGGTACCAGACATGCTAATTGAAGAAAAAAACTCTACAGTAACCATGACAACGCTAATAGAATAATCATCATCAATTGCAATCAATTAACACGTTACAGGTAGGCTATATTGACCTAGTTGTTACACGAATTCACAGCCCTTTCAATAATCTCCTTCCGATATTTTTTCGGTTGGAGATCTTAATATTCGCATCCTGTCTTTTGAACGATTTTGGGGGATTTAAATAATGAGGCTATTTCCGTTCATCATTGCATCCAATCCATATTGCCAAATGTATATGTGCGCCTATTAAAGTTCATTATAACGCACCCGGACAATTACTCCTCGACGACTATCCTCAGGCAACTGCTCGAATAGTCTCATATAATTATCCCCCAGGACAATTATGCCCAGACGATAACCCTTCGGGAAATCCGGTCATATTCCAAAAGTGGCTCTCTAGTCCAAATATATCAGATGACTTAAATCTAAAGATGACTTAGTCGTTAAAAATGGTTGGCAGAGGGAACAATTTCAAGCACTTTTGTTTTTATTTGCGTACTTAAAAGTTTGCCAGGATGGGTTTTGTTGTAGGGGAGGGAACACATGCTCCCTGTGCCCCCCCCCCCTTCCCACGGATCCGGCGCTAGCAGGTGATTTTCAGTGCCTCGTTTCACTAAACTGTTACAAGTACAGATTCACCGACATTCCAGTGGAACACGTGTAATATTTAATACACGAATTTCGACGGGTTGTCGGCGAACTTGTACTTATGACGGTTTTGTGAAACGCCGCCCAGGTAATATTATTAACTTAGTCAGTGTTGGTAGACTCGGTATGAAGTATCTCAAAAGGATTATCGGATATCTCTTCGCGTTGATTGAAATGGAACATCCATATCCATAACCCTATGAAATCCGTGACCCCTACATAAGAGTTTGTAGCTTTCCACCCTACCCCATCCTTCCGTTGTATTTCTCCCCTCTCTCTCTCTCTCTCTCTCTTTCTATATCTCTCTCTTCGTCTCTCTCTTTCTTTCCCTATCTTCGTCTCCTCTTTATCTCTCTCTCTCTCTTTCTCTCTTTATCTATCTCTCTTCGTCTCTGGTTTTCTCTCTCTCTCTCTCTCTCTCTCTCTCTCTCTATGTCTCTCTCTCTTCTCTCTATCTGTATGTATATATATCTCACATTTTTACCTTTTTGTCCTCAATCCCAATTAATCGTTCATTTCTCAATTTATTATTATTATTATAAGTAGTAGAAGAAGTAGAAGTAGGAGTAGTAGTATTAGTAGTAGAAGTAGTAGTAGTAGTAGTAGTAGTAGTAGTGGTAGTGGTAATAGTAGTAGTAGTAGTAGTAGTAGTAGTAGTAGTAGTAGTGGTAGTAGTATCGTTATTATCACTACTATTATAAATATATTATCATCATTATCATCTTCATTAATTAATTTGTAATGGTTTCCATTTAACGAAAAACTGACTTCGTATCAATCCGTCTTTTTTATTCTTTTTTTTAAATAGAAAAATAAGCATTCCCCCAGTTTGCTAAATTTCATTCGCATCTTCTTGAATAGTGCGCTGTTTTTTTTTATTAAAAAAAAAAATCAACTAGTGATTATTGTCAAATATATATACCTAGGTATGTAAACGTATGTGTAGGAATCATTATTATACCCTTTATCCCTCTACATCGATCTAATATTATCGTTAAAAAAAGTACTTTGAACATGCACTTACATGTACAATCGAAAAAGTGTGCAGAAACTGATTATAGAAATAGTAGATTACCACAAATTGGTCAATTATTAATCCCATGAGATATGTATAGAAACTTTCGAAACTTTTTGGAGTGTTTATCTCACGGATATTACTATGTAAGCTCAAATCTGTAGCGATCAGAGCTGCTCTAGATATAACCACCACGCCCGACCTATATATGTTTGTTTCGGGCTCCCAGGCGCGGATTCCCGATAAAGCGAAAAAAGTGTGTTTCGAATTATAGGAATATCAAGTAAGATCCGTCACGTGACCATGCGTCAGAGATCGGTCCATGCGTCACGGGGGATGCCAAGGCGTCAACAACTGGAAGTGATCGAGATGACCGAGCACATTGCCTTCCTTTTATGTAATCGTTTTCAGTGAGTTTCTGCATGGTGATATGAATACGCAGTGCAGCCGGCGGGAGCAGGCAGGTTGTATGGGAGGGGGCGGGGGGTACCCCCCGAAATTTCGAGTGCATTCCCATGATGAAAGGTGCCCCTTGAGGTATACACTTGCCCTTTTTCCTTTATTCCCCCCCCCATAGTTTTTATTCGCATACAGTGCGTTCCCTCTGACTACACGCATGGAAAGCAGAGCCGGACCAGGGGGGAAAGAGTGGAGGGGTGGGAAGTGTGCATGTTACTTAGTACAATGATGAAACACAAGGGAGAAAGGTCATCGAGTAAAGGGTTTTGAAAGAGTTTGGTATATCATCTTCTTCCCAGATCCCTCCCGCTTCACCTTCTCTCTCCCTCTCTCTCTCTCTCCCTCTCTCTCTCTCTCTCTCTCTCTCTCTCTCTCTCTCTATTTTAGGGGGCATTCAATTCGAGACACGTGTCCCATGTACCCCAAACCTATGCCACTGTTTCTATCTCCTTTCTTACATGAATATATATATAGGAGGGTGAAACAACTCAATAATTGTGTATCATTACACTGTATGTACTGCACTGGCCTCACGTTTGCGTTACACAGATCTGCAGGTGTTCAAGCCGCGTCCATGAAAAGATCACTTTTTTTTCTTTTTTCGCTTGATCAATTTATCATTTTTCATCAGTCAGGGATTTGATAAATCCTTCATGTAGGCAGATTTTCTTTGGCAGGGGGGGGGGGGGGGGAATTGTGCCCGATATTCATAATCAGACGACACAGGCAAAATCTATGACTCCACTTTTTCAGACGTTTGAAGGTAATACATGTATTTGATTCAGTCCACAAGGAACAAGGTGATTGAAACCCAAATAAAAAGTATGACGACAATGGCATGAACTACTTTTTAAATGACTGTGATTATAATACTATTGTTTCAGGATGATGGAAACCCCGTTTAGAAATAAAGCGGTTAACCATAGCGGGTTTTCTTTTTGTGATGAAGTAAAGTTTCATAAACGTCACACTTCTGTATCTTATAACACAAAGCTAAATTAATATATTTTTGTTTGCGGCGGTGTACCGGGTCATATCTGAACTAGCCTTAATTCTGTGACAGTTCTTTTGCCTAGGCCTATGTACTTTAATCTACACTCTTTTCTACTATTAAAGAAAATCTAGATTTAAGGTTACACAATTTTAATTTTTTTTTTTTATAAAGGTATCTTTTTGTCGGGCAAATGTATCTATCGAAAATCCGTCAATAAAATCGTTTACATGAGAAATGAATCATTTTAAAACCACTGATGAAATGAGCGCTGTAAAATATCCAAATCCACAGAGAGACGGTGTGTATTTTAATACAAAAGAGCTTCGTGGCACATCACCTCAATTACCCCATACGTTTTAGAATGCAGGCGGGAAATCAGACTTTAAGGAGGAAACATTCGGAAATCGAAAGAATCCGAATACAGGACATACGCGCCAAAAATAGAAGCCTGAGAGATGTCTCGTCTTTATAATGTTATTAGCTTCGACATGTGGTGTTCAGGCCTGATGGCGTTTGGTGTATGTATGTAAGGGTTTATGTATATGTTAGGGCCTGTGCGTGCGTGTGCATGTGCGTGTATGTGTGAGTGTGTCTGTCTGTTTTCATTGTAGATCTTTATCAATCAGTTTTCAAATGATTCGGCGCAATTTTCATTCTTTTTACGATTTTAACGAATTTCCTTGCTCCCCTTGTCATTATAATTGTTGAGGTGTCTTAGTAGTGGGTAAATCACTTGACTGGGAATGCAAACGTTTAAATAGGCTTGGTACGACACTTATGCCCTTGTGCAAGGTATTTTCTCTACTTTACTCCTCTCCACCCAGGTGTTAAATGGGTACCCTGGGAACGATGCAAAAGTCGATGTGATTTTAAACGCGCGTGCACGCATGTGGACAGATGAATGGCTGTAATGCTCTCAGAGAGGAGTTGAAATTATGCACTGTAAAGTGCAGGATAGAAATTGAATCCAATGACCGGGTAATGATGATACTGCAAGTTTCAGCACTTCGGTCGATGAGGGGAAAGATGAAGGAAAAAGAACACGAGACAATATAAGGCGATGGATTGCCCTATAAACGCTCTTCAAAGATGATATTATTAATATTATGTTAATCAGTAACATGTGGACAACATGATAAATCTTAAACGAATAATGTTGTAATAGGTTCATTAAACGATTATCGAACAATGTGTTGGGGTGATCCGATCTGCGTCCTTGATTAAGTGGAAGTCTAAATTAGGGGGGAACTTACATAAAGATGGAAGTGAAAGATCGAAGAAATACGGGAAAAGGGCCAAAAAGAGTTTGATTGTGTGTCCGTTTAACTTTCAAATGCTAAATCTTCCCACTTTAAAGGGGCAAGGAATATTTCTCCTCCCGGCTTTGTTCATCTGCTCCCTCAAATTTTGGCCATTTAGTAGAGTTTTTCAATGAAATAGAGAGAAAGAAAGAGAGACGGAGAGAGAGAGAGAGAGAGAGGGTGTGAGGGATACATCCATTCCATTTTCATGTTATGCATCTTATTGAGGGCGCTCTTTCGCATCCACTCTGGGCATCCATTTGTCTTTGAGTGAAAAAAGGAGTGAACACTAGCCAGCTTATGGTCTGTTACAGGTACTCATGACCAGTGGAATTATCTACAAACATGAGACAAAATCTTCTGCTAGACGGAGCAGCGGCTCCTTCTTTTTATAATGATGGATACGCCCCAGGATTTCATTTTAGGGGGGGCGGTAGTGAGCACGCAAAGCGTGCGAATCACTTACAGAGCGCGCGTAGCGCGCTCCCTAGGGGGGAGGGTGCCTCCCGCGTGAAGCGCGAAAGCTTTGAGGTTTCATCAAATTATAAAAGAAAGAAGACGATTCGTTGGACCGTTCTCGACTCTTAATCCTTATCTAAATTCAGTTTCTGTTGACGTTTCATTAGAGAAAGAAGACGATTCGCTGTCCCGTCCTCGACTCTTAATCTTTGTTGAATCAAGTTCCCCTGCCTCCGCGCGTAGCGCGGAAGCTCTGAAGTTTTATCAGATTATTAAAGAAAGAAGACGATTCGTTGTACCATTCTCGACTCTTAATCCTTATCTAAATTCAGTTTCTTTTGACGTTTCATTAGAGAAAGAAGACGATTCGTTGTACCGTCCTCGACTCTTAATCCCTTTTTTGTATCAAGTTCCCCTTCCTCCGCGGAAGCTGTAGCGCGGAAGCTCTGAAGTTTTATTCGATTATTAAAGAAAGAAGAAGATTCGTTGTACCATTCTCGATCGACTCTTAATTTTTTTTCTCTCTTTTTTTTTTTTGGCCGGCGTTTTTTTTTTTTTTTTTTTTTGGGGGGGGGGGGGCGACCGCCCCCACCGCCCCCCCCCCCCCCCCCCCCTGGCTACGCGCCTGACCCGTTACTGCAAAGATAATGAAAGAGAGAGAGAGTGAGAGAGGGGGGATGATGAAAAAGGATATAACCAATCTTTAGAACAAGAAAGATAGAGAAACGTAACGGAAAGATGATCACAGACGATATTGATTATCAAATTTTGCTGAGCTACATATTAGATGGAGCTCTATCGCCTCCATTGTCGGGAGGTATATTGTTGGAAATAATTATGAGAGTAAAAATTGAGCGCCTCTTCACTATACGCATTTGAATATATTATCAGGAAATGATAGGGTAGGTAGGGAGGGTCAACATTAATTAGGGCATCCCCTATGCTGTAGACTCGTGAAACCTGTATTGATTTTCATCTGGCTAGATACTGATGTTACACAATTGATATCGTGGCAACATCGCGTTACACGATGGTAATTATTTTCGAAAATTCAACTAATTTATGCGCCTAACGCATACTAATCTTGGGCGTACTTAGTTATTTGAGCGCTTATTACGCACGTCATCATATGCGCTGTGGCATTTGGATCATGAAGACAAATCACGCTTTCACTATATTGGTCAAGATGAAAGCATTAAAATCGTTATATCCTAGCATGTTATTTCTTAGAAAGTTCTCATCTGTGATGTTTCCGGTCAACACACAATCTTCTTCCAACTCGTCTATTGGCACGAAGTTGGTTCTGGGCAAGAAATATTGCCGCCATTATATCACCACGAAAAATACAACAACCCCCTACCTGTTGTAAATATTGTTGTAAATACCATGCAAGATAAGATAAGATAAAAGATACAACAATTTTCAGAATACCAATTATCTTGTCATATTATCTCTCGTGCGCACATGCAAATGAGGATTAAGCGCCATTTTATTACTAATAAGCACAGTTACAAGCGCACAAAAGCTTGAACGCAGGCGTGACCAAACAGATGAGAGAAAAAATACAACAAAAGATACAACAAAAGTTACAACAATGTTCAGAATACCAACTTTATCTTATATCCAAAGATACAACAATATTAGAGATAATAACACAGGGTTCAGAATACGGTCCCTATTATATATCATGTTAGTCTTAGATAGATCTTATATCATTCTTAGCTGTACCCGTATTTTTTTTAATTTGGGTGGCTGTCGCAAAAGGAAATCTTCCCGAGACGAATTCAAAGAATCGTAGTCTATTTTAAAGTCAGATAATAAATACAGCACAAATTTTCAAGCATGGGACTGATTGGAGAACAAAATTGAGAGGCCGTCGGATTTGAAAACACCGAACATTTCATGGTACATGGAAAGGTATAAAGCATATCATATATTGAAATGTCAATAAAGTGAAGAGTATGGATTCGACTACATGTACAGGTTTTATACTTGCGATTTTAAGGAAAGGATCGAGAAATTGAGAGATTTCAATTCCACTAAAATCGGGCTGACCAGATGTTATCGCAGATTGTTTTGGCGGTGAAATATTTGGATACAATTAATCGAGCGAAAACTATCTCCACGCAGTGCTGCATCCTGATTGGTTAATACCTCTCAGACCAGGTTTGAGAAATTACAAACCTCCCCTCTGAGCAGTATGTAAATTTCGAGTCTGATGACGTACATAAACCTAGGTCTGAGGACAAACCTCCTTTGTGAAATGTAATTTCAGACCAAGGTCTGAACTCAAACCTGAAACGCGTCATATGAGGTACGAAAACCTTGGTTTGTCGACAAATCTCCTTTGAAAAATATATTTCAGACCAAGGTTTGAACCAAGGTCTAAAACGCGTCATATGACGTACGAAAACCTTGGTTTGTCGACAAAGCTTCCTTTGTGAATTCGGGCCGGTTTGTCCACAAGCCTCCTTTGTGAATTTGGGTCATATGTGTCATGCTGACATATTATTCACCTATTTCATGTCGATCTATTTACAAAGTGCAGCGAGGCTTATCCTTTGCCCGTAAATCTGCATCATGCAGTGACAATGGTTCATATTTTGTCCCTCTATTTGCCGATTTTGCGCGACATGCAAGCATGCGTGAAAAGTGTCGTTGGCTTTGTAAAGGCATTTGTGGTGTCAGGTTCGGTTTAGTTTGGATGATATATATTTAGACGCCATCTTGATTTGCACAAATCACCAGCACATTGTCGAATAGTTCTTCTTTAAGCGAAGTTTAAACATCAAAGAACAGCCAATCGAGGGGTGAACTTTCTTTCGAACTTCAAAATACGAAGGTAAGAACAGCAAACTTGAATTTGTAGGAAGTGATCTGGGTCGTTTTGATGGGGTGTGGACAATTATTATTCCGTAAACACGGAAATGAAAGAAAAATCGATTAAACGGTCATGAAACGAGCGTAAAACGAGTATGAGACGTAAATGAAATGATAATGAAGCTAGATCAAGAGAGAGAGAGGCAGAGACAGGGGGTACCCTTACAAAAAAAAAACTAATGGTAAATGAATGGTGTTTGAATGGTAGCATCAATGGTAATTGGTATTTCAATGGTGTGCCAATGGTGGATTCTGTATGGTGAATGATGTTTCAATGGTGGTGTATGATGGTGAATGGTGTTTCAATGGTAGAGTCTGTATGGTGAATGGTGTTTCAATGGTGGAATTGTATGGCCAATGGTGTTTCAATGGTGGCGCCTGTATGGTGAATGGTGTTTCAATGGTGGAAGTGTATGGTCAATGGTGTTTCAATGGTGGAATTGTATGGTCAATGATGTTTCAATGGTAGAGTCTGTATGGTGAATGGTGTTTCAATGGTAGAGTATGTATGGTGAATGGTGTTTCAATGGTGGCGTCTGTATGGTCAATGATGTTTCAATGGTGGAGTCTGTATGGTCAAAGGTGTTTCAATGTTGGAATTGTATGGTCAATGGTGTTTCAATGGTGGAAGTGTATGATGAAAGGTGTTCCAATGGTAGAGTCGGTATGGTCAATGGTGTTTCAATGGTGGAATTGTATGGTGAATGGTGTATCAATGGTAGAATCTGTATGGTGAATGGTGTTTCAATGGTGGAATTGTAAGGTGAATGTTGTTTCAATGGTGGAATTGTATGGTCAATGGTGTTTCACTGGTTGTGACTTTGAGAAAACTAGGTGTCCCTTATACAATTTCCTCTGTGATTCCGATTTATTTTTCGCGAATTTTTCTTCATGATCAACGTTCAAAGCTGACAAACTGCAAGGAATAATACCCTAGTCCTCAGGAACAATGATGGATCTTTAGTTTTTTCTTCAATTTGGAGTAATTTTGGATTTTATATGTGTTATATGTTATATGAGTAACTGCTGTTTTGTGCCTGTGGTCCCACTCATATGACTCTGTGATGTACATTATTATACATTTGCTTACATGAACAGCCTTTTATTGTTAATTAAAGCAGCTTATAAATCATTCTATTTTACTACAAAAATTGAAATATTTCAGTATTAGGGGCACACCTTTAGAACTTTTATCAAGTTATTTATCTGACCGTAAACAATTAACAATTATTAATGAAGCTGCCCTTACAACAAAATTTCAATGGTATACCAATGGTATACCATTTTCAAATATTCAAATTTCAATAGTGTAAATAGTACCATTCATCTACCATTGGTGATTATGCAAATGAGCGTCCAAAAAATTATTATTAGTGTGAATGGTATTTCACTGGTATTTCTGGGGCTGCATCTCATTGAACGCGGTGTAAAGAAAAGGGGACTATAGGGGGAGAGAGAGGAGACGGTTTGAAAAGAGAAAGACGTGCAAAAAGAGTAAGAGAGAGGGGGTCAATAATAAAGACATATGTGCCTGGCTCTCACCAGACGGTGTTAATAGAGAAAGATGTGTAAAAATAGTGAGAAAGAGTCAGAGAGTTAGAGAGAGAGAGAGAGATGCGATTTGAAGATATAAAGATATGCTAAGAGAGTTAGAGTGTGTGTGTGTGTGTATGTGTGTGTGAGAGAGAAAGAGAGATAGAGAGAGAGAGAGAGAAGGAGAGAGTCAATTTACTAGAGAAACAGTACGTACGGTGATTCTGTCTGGAACCAGAAGGGCGTTAACACAGAGTTAAGACCCTTCTGGCTCTCACCAGACTATAATGATAAATAAGAGAGTTTTTTGTGTGTGTGCGTGTGTGTGTGTGTGTGTGTCACTAATAAGGTGTGTATTCACATTCAAAAATCAAAATAAAGCTGTGAGAACAAATATAATTGACGTACAATGTTATCAATAGAAATCACATATTTTCTCAACTATACAATATTTTGCTACTTTTCATCTAAAGTGCTTTTAACAGTTTCTCTGGCAACTTTTGGTCTGGCTTTTTAGCTGCCCTGTTTACTATTTCTCTTTCAAATATTGTTTTAGTTTTAAACAGTTATCATTGAACGACTAACATTTTGTGAATACACCAGAATGTGATCGTTGTTACAACGTCTACCTCTCAGTCAATATTAATGATAAATGAGAGAGGGTATATAACGAAAGATAATGTGGTTTTAAAGGTACTATGTCCCTTTTGCAGCCAACCTCAAATTATGTAGAACTTTGCAGGAATTATGAATATTTCATGTATGTCCTATCTGTGAAATGTATACGTTAGCAGTGTCCTCATATTCAAATTATGCAAGGAAACCCGTTTACTTGCTAGACTTCACTGTCAGACACTATTGAGTGACTGACTGGCTTTTTTCTTCTTTGGTAATAACATACATGAAAAGAGTTGTAAAGGGTACATGAGCATTTGTCTACATCAATAACCCACTTCTTGTGATGGCCAAGATTAAACTGATTGAATCTTTGCGCAGCATAAAACGTATGACCATTCGGTACAATTGTCTGACCATCAAGACTATTACTTTTGGGCTCTATAGCCCTAAATTCGATCTGACAACTAATAATCGTTATTTTTCCACTTAAAGACATTTTCAAGCCCCACCTTTTTTAGGGAAATTCTAAATTAGTATTATCTTTCAAATGCAGTAGGAATTTAACTTTTTCATTTTTTTTTGGCCTGCAAATGAGACATAGTACCTTTAAGAGAGAGAAAATGAAAAGTTTTAATTACGTTTTAATAACACCAAGTTTTACAAAATAACTCTTCACAAAGCACAAACAGCAGAACACATTGACATTTATGTGAACATTATGTTACGTTTCGCTCATAACGATAGTATACTATTCAGTGAGTCTATTTACAATCAATTCGGCCTCAATACACACACATCAATGACGTTTTGCATAAGTATTATGAAATAGTAAATGCTGATACAGTATTCTGTGGCGGGGGCGTGGGAGGAGATACAAAAAAAAAAATCCGTGAAATCAATCCTCCCCCCCCCCCGTAAAATCAACTGGGCATCCCCTACCCTCGACGCACGCACACACACACCCACATACACCCTCTTCGCTTTGACTTGCCTTGTGAATGAAGCCAATACATTCCTTATGTGTAATGCTGGAATATTATTCACCTATTTCATGTCGATCTATTTGCAAAATGCAGTGGGGCTTATCTTTTATCAATTAATCTGCCTCATGCAGTGACAATGGTTCATATTTGTTCCCTCTATTTTGCCCTTATTGCACGACATGCAAGCATTCGGGACAAGTATCGTTGGCTTTGTAAAGGCATTCGGGGTGTCAGGTGCGGTTCAGTTTGCACGGTGTACAGTTAGACGCCATTTTGATTTGCACAAATCACCAGTTCATTATCGAATAGTCCTTCTTAAAGTAACTCGGTAACATTGTTGAAGGTTGATGAAAAGTCTGCATCATTTTGGTATGAAATGTTACTTAATATATTCCTTCTACTGTACTAACCCTCTAACATGAAAAATATCCTGAATTTTTTTTCAAACCACAAAGATATGTATGGTTTTCTTGAAGGTGTCACTGTGCGACACCCTCTAACAGAAATTTCCCAACCGTTTTTCCATGAAAAAAAGACATAGGACAGGCTTTTAAAGAATTTTTCAAACTTAACTGTCTGGATTGATATATAGAACAAATTCAAAATAGAGAGGCAGAGGTAGAGACAGGGCAAGAGAATTAGGGGAGACAGAGAGAAATGGTGAAAGAGTAAAGAGAGATAGAAAGAGAGAGAGAGAGAGAGATGCAGAGAAGGAGAAACGGCAGAACATGAAATGGGAAGGGAAACAGAGCAAGAGGGGAGAGGACACACACTCAAACACACACACACACACACGCATACACACACATCCCTCTTCGATTTGACTGGCCTTGTGAATGAAGCCAATAAATTCCTTATGTGTAATGCTGAAATATTATTCACCTGTTTCATGTCGATCTATTTACAAAATGCAGTAGGGCTTATCTTTTATCAATTAATCTGCCAGACACAGTAACAATGGTTCATATTTGTTCCCTCTATTTGCCTATTTTGCGCGACGTGCAAGCATTCGGGAAAAGTATAGTTGGCTTTGTAAAGGCATTCATGGTGTCAGGTGCGGTTCAGTTTGGATGGTATACAGTAAGACGCCATCTTTATTTGCACAAATCACCAGTACATTATCGAATAGTCCTTCTTCAATAAAGTAACTCGGTAACATTGTTGAAGGTTGATGAAAAGTCTGCATCATTTTTGTATGAAATATGACTTAATATATTCCTTCTACTGTACTAACCCTCTAACATGCAAAATATCCTGAAACAAATTCTCAAACCACAAAGATATTTATGTTTTTCTTGAAGGTTTCACTGTGCGATATCCTGATTGATTTGATATGATTTGATTTGATTTACCAACAGCAATACATTTACATTTCATACAATAATTTACATATACAAAGGAAACTATTGGTTGGTAAAAGGGGTCAGATAATAGCACATGTGCTAGTCGAGCCTAACCCCTTAAACATCTATTACAAAGTATTTTAGTATAAATCAATCGAGAACGTAACAAAACAAAACATAATGAATTTACTTTTACAATCGATACTTTAAAAAAACAAGAATCAGTACTCAACATTGTCTTACAATATACAAACTAATAATGTAAAATATGAATTATGAAATGTGTAGACTTGATATTTCATTCATGACTTGTTCAACAAATGACTTGTAACAGAATTCCGAAACCTATTTATAGACCTTGTCAATCTGACTTCAACAGGTAATCTATTCCAAAATTCACTGCCCACAAAAGACAATAAAAATCCTCTTTCCAAACTTGACTGTCTGAATTGATATATAGAACAAATTCAAGATAGAGAGGCAGAGACAGAGACAGAGCAAAAGAAGTACAGTAAGACAGGGAGAGAGAAAGGGTGAAAGAGTAAAGATAGATAGAAAGAGAGAGAGATGCAGAGAAGGAGAAAGGGCAGAACATGAAAGGGGAAGAAAATCAGAGCAAGAGAGAGGAGAGGACACACAAACACACACACCTACACACATCCCTCTCCGCTTTGACTGGCCTTGTGAATGAAGCCAATACATTCCCTATATGTAATGCTGAAATATTATTCACCTATTTCATGACGATCTTTTTACAAAGTGCAGCGGGGCTTATCTTTTGCCCATATATCTGCATCATGCAGTGACAATGGTTCATATTTTGTCACTCTATTTGCCTATTTTGCACGACATGCAAGCATTCGGGAGAAGTATCGTTGGCTTTGTAAAGGCATTCGTGGTGTCAGGTTCGGTTCAGTTTCGATGGTATACAGTTAGACGCCATCTTTATTTGCACAAATCACCAGTACATTGTCGAATAGTTCTTCATTAAGTGAAGTTTAAACATCAAAGAACAGCCAATCGAGGGGGTGAGCTTTCTTTCGGACTTCAAAATACGAAGGTAAGAACAGCAAACTTTCAATTGTAGGAAGTAATCTGGGTCGTTTTGTTGGGGGTATGGACAATTATTATGTTGTAAACACGGAAATGAAAGAAAAATCGATTAAACGGTCATGTAACGAGCGTAACACGAGTATGAGACGTAAATGAAATGATAATGAAGCTAGATCAAGAGAGAGAGACAGAGACAGGGGGATACCCTTAAAAAAAAATTATGGTAAATGAATGGTGTTTGAATGGTAGCATCAATAGTAACTGGTATTTCAATGGTGTGCCAATGGTGGATTCTGTATGGTGAATGATGTTTCAATGGTGGTGTATGATGGTGAATGGTGCTTCAATGGTAGAGTCTGTATGGTGAATGGTGTTTCAATGGTGGAATTGTATGGTCAATGGTGTTTCAGTGGTGGCGCCTGTATGGTGAATGGTGTTTCAATGGTAGCGCCTGTATGGTGAATGGTGTTTCAATGGTAGAGTCTGTATGGTGAATGGTGTTTCAATGGTGGAATTGTATGGTCAATGGTGGAATTGTATGGCCAATGGTGTTTCAATGGTAGAGTCTGTATGGTGAATGGTGTTTCAATGGTGGAATTGTATGATCAATGGTGTTTCAATGGTGGCGTCTGTATGGTCAATGGTGTTTCAATGATAGAGTCTGTATGGTGAATGGCGTTTCAATGTTGAAATTGTATGGTCAATGGTGTTTCAATGGTGGAAGTGTATGGTGAAAGGTGTTTCAATGGTAGAGTCGGTATGGTGAATGGTGTTTCAATGGTAGAGTCTGTATGGTGAATGGTTTTTCAATGGTGGAATTGTATGGTCAATGGTGTTTCAATGGTGGAATTGTATGGTCAATGGTGTTTCACTGGTAGTGACTTTGAGAAAACTAGGTGTCCCTTATACAATTTGCTCTGTGATTCCGCTTTATTTTTTCGCGAATTTTTCTTCATGATCAACGTTCAAAGCTGACCAACTGCAAGGAATAATACCCTAGTCCTCAGGAACAATGATGGATCTTTAGTTTTTTCTTCAATTTGGAGTAATTTTGGATCTGATATGTGTCTCTTTACCGTGAGTAACTGCTGTTTTGTGCCTGTGGTCCCACTCATATGACTCTGTGATGTACATTATTATAAATTTGCTTATATGAACTGCCTGTTATTGTTAATTAAAGCAGCTTATAAATCATTCTATTTTGTTACAAAAATTGAAATATTTCAGTATTAGGGACACACCTTTAGAACTTTTATCAAGTTATTTATCTGATCGTTAACAATTAACAAATATTAATTAAGCTGCCCTTACAACAAACATTTCAATGGTATACCAATGGTATACCATTTTCAAATATTCAAATTTCAATAGTGTAAATAGAACCATTCATCTACCATTGGTGATTATGCAAATGAGCGTCCAAAATTATTATTAGGTTGAAAGGTATTTCACTGGTATTTTTGGGGCTGCATCTCATTGAACGTGGTGTAAAGAAAGGGGGACGATTGGGGGAGAGAGAGAAGACGGTTTGAAAAGAGAAAGACGTGCAAAAAGAGTAAGAGAGAGGGGGGGTCAATAATAAAGACATATGTGCCTGGCTCTCACCAGACGGTGTTGAAGGGATCGTGTAACAATGTTAAATCTGAGATACACGGCCCTACGTGTTATCAGTGTCTGTGATATCGTGGAATATTGAAGCCCTAAAAAAATTGCGCTTCAAAATGATCAAGAAGTGCCTCAAAAAGTAAAAATCTTTGAGTGACCGGTTTTACCATACTCGTTTCCCCCAATAGACTGTAGTGTTATGAAAACCGTCAGGCGAACGGTTTTCAAAATTTGTAATTCCATTCATAAATATCTTGATGATCAGACAGGCGATCGGCTTGTAAAAGTCATGGGGTTCCTGACTGACCTAAAGGTTTACAATTATCATTGTATCATGAGCTAAATCCAAAATTTTATTTCAGAATCTGAGACAAAGTTACCGGATCCCTTTAATAGAGAAAGATGTGTAAAAAGAATGAGAAAGAGTTAGAGAGAGAGAGAGAGAGAGAGATGCAATTTGAAGATAGAAAGATATGCTAAGAGAGTTAGAGTGGGTGTGTGTGAGAGTGAGAGAGAGAAGGAGAGAGTCAATTACTAGAGAAACAGTACGTACGGTAATTCTGTCTGGAACCAGAAGGGCGTTAACACAGAGTTAACATCCTTCTGGCTCTCACCAGACTATAATGATAAATAAGGGAGGTTCTTTTTGGTTTGTTTGTGTGTGTGTGTGTGTGTGTCACTAATGAGGTGTGTATTCACATTCAAACATCAAAATAAAGCTGTGAGAACAAATATAATCGACGTACAATGTTATCAATAGAAATCACATATTTTCTCAACTATACAATATTTTGCTACTTTTCATCTAAAGTGCTTTTAACAGTTTCTCTGGCAACTTTTGGTCTGGCTTTTTAGCTGTTCTGTTTACTATTTCTCTTTCAAATATTGTTTTAGTTTTAAACAGTTATCATTGAACGACTAACATTTTGTGAATACACCAGAATGTGATCGTTGTTACAACGTCTAACTCTCAGTCAATATTAATGATAAATGAGAGAGGGTATATAATGAAAGATAATGTGGTTTTAAGAGAGAGAAAATGAACAGTTTTAAGTACGTTTAATAGCACCAAGTTTTACAACATAACTCTTCACAAAGCACAAACAGCAGAATACATTGACATTTATGTGAAAATTATGTTACGTTTCGCTCATAACGATAGTATACTATTCAGTGAGTCTATTTACAATCAATTCGGCCTCAATACACAAATATCAATGACGTTTTGCATAATTATTATGAAATAGTGAATGCTGATACAGTATTCTGTGGTGGGGGCGTGGGAGGGGATACAAAAAAAAAATCCGTGAAATCAATCCTCCCCCCCCCCCCGTAAAATCAACTGGGGATCCCCTACCCTCGACGCACGCACACGCACACACCGACACACATCCATCTTCGCTTTGACTGGCCTTGTGAATGAAGCCAATATATTCCTAATGTGTAATGCTGAAATTCACCTATTTCATGTCGACCTATTTACAAAATGCAGTGGGGCTTATCTTTGATCAATTAATCTGCCTCATGCAGTGACAATGGTTCATACTTGTTCCCTCTATTTGCCTATTTCGCGCGACATGCAAGCATTCGGGACAAGTATCGTTGGCTTTGTAAAGGCATTCGTGGTGTCAGGTTCGGTTCAGTTTGGATAGTATACAGTTAGACGCCATCTTGATTTGCACAAATCACCAGTACATTATCGAATAGTCCTTCTTAAAGTAACTCGGTAACATTGTTGAAGATTGATGAAAAGTCTGCATCATTTTGGTATGAAATGTTACTTAATATATTCCTTCTACTGTACTAACCCTCTTACATGCAAAATATCCTGACAAAAAATCTCAAACCGCAAAGATATGTATGGTCTTCTTGAAGGTGTCACTGTGCGACACCCTCTAACAGTAAATTCTCCCAACCATTTTCCATGGGAAAAAAGACATAATACAGGCTTGTAAAGAACTGTCCAAACTTAACTGTCTGGATTGATATATAGAACCAATTCAAGATAGAGAGCAGGAACAGAGACAGAGCAAGAGAAGTAGGGGGAGACAGATGCAGAGAAGGAGAAAAGGCGGATAATGAAAGGTGAAGGGAAACAGAGCAAAAGAGAGGAGAGGACATACACACACGCAAACACGCACACCCACATACACTCCTCTTCGCTTTGACTGGCCTTGTGAATGAAGCCAATATATTCCTAATGTGTAATGCTGAAATATTATTCACCCATTCCATGTCGATCTATTTACAAAGTGCAGCGGGGCTTATCTTTTGCCCATAGATCTGCATCATGCAGTGACAATAGTTCATATTTTGTCCCTCTAGTTGCCTATTTTGCACGAGATGCAAGCATTCGGGACAAGTATCGTTGGCTTTGTAAAGGCATTCGTGGTGTCAGGTGTGGTTCAGTTTGCATGGTATACAGTTAGACGCCATCTTGATTTGCACAAATCACTAGTACATTATCGAATAGTCCTTCTTAAAGTAACTCGGTGACATTGTTGAAGGTAAATGAAAAGTCTGCATCATTTTGGTATGAAATGTTACCAAATATATTCCTTCTACTGTACTAACCCTCTAAAATGCAAAATATCCTGAAAAAAATCTAAAAAACAATAAAGATATTTATGTTTTTCTTGAAGGTGTCACTGTGCGATATCCTGATTGATTTGATATGATTTGATTTGATTTACCAACAGCAATACATTTACATTTCATACAATAATTTACATATACAAAGGAAACTATTGGTTGGTAAAAGGGGTCAGATAATAGCACATGTGCTAGTCGAGCCTAACCCCTTAAACAGCTTAACAAAGTATTTTAGTATAAATCAATCGAGAACGTAACAAAACAAAACATAATGAATTTACTTTTACAATTGATACTTTAAAAAAACAAGAATCAGTACTCAACATTGTCTTACAATATACAAACTAATAATGTAAAATATGAATTATGAAATGTGTAGACTTGATATTTCATTCATGACTTGTTCAACAAATGACTTGTAACAGAATTCCAAAACCTATTACTAGACCTTGTCAATCTGACTTCAACAGGTAATCTATTCCAAAATTCACTGCCCACAAAAGACAATGAAAACCCTCTAACAGTAAATTCTCCCAACCATTTTTCCATGAAAAAAGACATAATACAGGCTTTAAAATAGCTTTCCAAACTTAACTGTCTGAATTGATATATAGAACAAATTCAAGATAGAGAGGCAGAGACAGAGACAGAGCAAGAGAAGTACGGTAAGACAGAGAGATGGAAAGGGTGAAAGAGTAAAGATAGATAGAAAGAGAGAGATGCAGAGAAGGAGAAAGGGCAGAACATGAAAGGGGAAAAGAAACAGAGCAAGAGAGAGGAGAGGACACACACACACACAAACACACGCACACCTACACACATCCCTCTCCGCTTTGACTGGCCTTGTGAATGAAGCCAATACATTCCCTATATGTAATGCTGAAATATTATTCACCTATTTCATGACGATCTTTTTACAAAGTGCAGCGGGGCTTATCTTTTGTCCATACATCTACATCATGCAGTGACAATGGTTCATATTTTGTCACTCTATTTGCCTATTTTGCACGACATGCAAGCATTCGGGACAAGTATCGTTGGCTTTGTAAAGGCATTCGTGGTGTCAGGTGCGGTTCAGTTTGGATGGTATACAGTTAGACGCCATCTTGATTTGCACAAATCACCAGTATATTATCGAATAGTCCTTCTTAAAGTAAATCGGTAACATTGTTGAAGGTTGATGAAAAGTCTGCATCAATTTGGTATGAAATGTTACTTAATATATTCCTTCTACTGTACTAACCCTCTAACATGCAAAATATCCTGAAAAAATTCTCAAACCACAAAGATATGTATGGTCTTCTTGAAGGTGTCACTGTGCGACACCCTCTAACAGTAAATTCTCCCAACCATTTTCCATAGAAAAAAGACATAATACAGGCTTTTAAAGAACTTTCTAAACTTAACTGTCTGGATTGATATATAGAACAAATTCAAGATAGAGAGGCTGGAACAGAGACAGAGCAAGAGAAGTAGGGGGAGACAGAGAGAGAGAAAGAGTGAAAGAGTAAAGAGAGATAGAAAGAGAGAAGGAGAAAGATGCAGAGAAGGAGAAAAGGCAGATAATGAAAGGGGAAGGGAAATAGAGCAAAAGAGAGGAGAGGACATACACACACGCAAACACGCACACCCATATACACCCCTCTTCGCTTTGACTGGCCTTGTGAATGAAGTCAATACATTCCTTATGTGTAGGCCTAATGCTGAAATATTATTAAAGCTAAAGACCAGTTATGGTCATGCAATTGCATAGTTAAAGAAACGTTGTGAAATCGATCAGAAAAAGTTGATCATCTAGAATAGATGTACTGCAAGGTTCTGGAATCATCAAAATTATAAGAAATTTGGCCAAGTCTTCATAAAGTTAGAAGCACTGTACACAGACAAATGTTTATGGGACTACACACACGTGCGCGACACGTGCATTTGTATCTCTCAACAGTTTATAGATATACTAATTTACCAAATATATCAATTAGTAGGCGGTTTCCCGTCAACATTTTTATCGTCATGTAATATTCAAAACTATTTCATGTCGATCTTTTTACAAAATCAGCGGGGCTTATCGTTTGCCCATAAATCTGCATTATGCAGTGACAATGGTTCATATTTGTCCCCTCTAGTTGCCTATTTTGCACGAGATGCAAGCATTCGGGACAAGTATCGTTGGCTTTGTAAAAGCATTCGTGGTGTCAGGTTCGGTTTAATTTGGATGGTATATATTTAGACGCCATCTTGATTTGCACAAATCACCAGTACATTGTCGAATAGTTCTTCTTTAAGCGAAGTTTAAACATCAAAGAACAGTCAATCGAGGGGGTGAGCTTTCTTTCGGACTTAAAAATACGAAGGTAAGAACAGCAAACTTTCAATTGTAGGAAGTGAACTGAGTCGTTTTGATGAAGGTGTGGACAATTATTACGTCGTAAACGCGGAAATGAAAGAAAAATCGATTAAACGGTCATGAAACGAGCGTGAACGAGTATGAGACGTGAATGAAATGATAATGCAGCGAGATCAAGAAAGAGAGGCAGAGACAGGGTAGTAGAGCGGGAGAAGAAGAGGAAGGGAGAGCAAGAGAGGGATAGGGAGACGGAGAGAGGGAGGGGGTGAACGAGTAAATATATATATATATATATATGTGCAGAGACAGAGCAAGAGAAGGAGAGCGGGCAGAAAAAAGGAGAGGGGAAGGGAAACAGAACAAGATAGAGGAGAGAGAGAGAAAGATGCAAAACATACACAATTTTTTCATGTAACCTTATTTGGCCATGAATCAAGGCGTTACAATGAATGGTCACCTTTGACGCTTTTTTGTTTACGTTGGGTATTATGATTTCAATTTGATAGCACCACACTTTCTATACAGGATATGTTACCTCCTCGAACTATTTTTGTAATCTACAACATTTACTTTTTTAACATATCTCTGAGTATTAATTAAAAACTGAAATTCTCCTTTTCTACCTCCATTCGTGATGAACACAATTGTTTTCTGTTTTAACGTAATAATCCTAACATTTTAATATGAGGAAATATTTTGTTTATGTTTTACGCCGTTTGAAATTAATTAAGTTTTAAAAAACATTGTTGTAAAATCATTTGTAAATCAGCTCTCGACCTGCAATGATGATTATTGAGTAAATAGCATTATTATTATGATTATTATTGTTATTACTATTATTATTATAATTATTAACAATTGATACTTTAAATCACGGGTGGCCAACCTTTTAAAGCACGCGGGCCACACAGTAAACGATTGGAATCAATTGGCGGGCCGTAGGTAGTCTTGTACCCCCCCCCCCACACACACATACACTCATTCAATACGTGTACACACCTGTAACTTTGCACACACACAAAACAAGCAAACAACAAAATCAGTGAAAAAAAATCAGGCTTTTTAGTGTGATTTCTGAGGCTGCATCTCATTGAACGCGGTGTTAAGAAAAGGGGACTATAAGGGGAGAGAGAGGAGACGGTTTGAAAAGAGAGAGACGTGTAAAAAGAGTAAGAGAGATGGTAAAGACATATGCGACTGGCTGTCACCAGACGGTGTTAATAGAGAAAGATGTGTAAAAAGAGTAAGAGAGAGGGGGGTGTCAATAACTAAAGACATATGTGCAAAGAGAGAGGGGAGACGGTGTTAATAGAGAAAGACGTGTAAAAAGAGTGAGAAAGAGTTAGAGAGAGAGAGAGATGCGATTTAAAGATAGAAAGATATGCTAAGAGAGTTAGAGTGTGCGTGTATGAGAGAGAGAGAGAGAGAGAGAGAGAGAGAGAGAAAGAGAGAGAGAGAGAAGGAGAGAAGGAGAGAGTCAATTTACTAGAGAAACAGTACGTACGTTAATTCTGTCTGGAACCAGAAGGGAGTTAACACAGAGTTAACACCCTTCTGGCTCTCACCAGACTATAATGATGAATAAGAGAGGTCTTTTAGGTGTGTGTGTGTGTGTGTGTGTGTGCCACTAATGAGGTGTGTATTCACATTCAAACATCAAAATAAAGCTGTGAGAACAAAAATAATCGACGTACAATGTTATCAATAGAAATCACATATTTTCTCAACTATACAATATTTTGCTACTTTTCATCTAAAGTGCTTTAACAGTTTCTCTGGCAATTTTTGGTCTGGATTTTTTAGCTGTTCTGTTTACTATTTCTCTTTCAAAATATTATTTTAGTTATAAACAGTTATTATTGAATCCATACTTATTCCGGACAACTAACATTTTGTAAATACACCAGAATGTGATCGTTGTTACAACGTCTACCTCTCAGTCAATATTAATGATAAATGAGAGAGGGAATATAATGAAAGATAATGTGGTTTTAAGAAGGAGAAAATGAACAGTTTTATTTACGTTTAATAGCACCAAGTTTTACATCATAACTCTTCACAAAGCACAAACAGCAGAATACATTGACATTCATGTGAAAATTATGTTACGTTTCGCTCATAATGATACTATTCAGTGAGTCTCGCGGCCTCAATGCACACACATCAATGACGTTTTGCATAATAATTATGAAATACTGAATGCTGATACAGTATTCTGTGGCGGGAGCGTGGGAGGGGATAAAACAAATCCGTGAAATCAACCCCCCCCCCGTAAAATCCACAGGGCATCCCCTACCCTCGACGCACGCACACACACACCCACATACACCCCTCTTCGCTTTGACTTGCATTGTGAATGAAGCCAATACATTCCTTATGTGTTATGCTAAAATATTATTCACCTATTTCATGTCGATCTATTTACCAAATGCAGTGGGGCTTATCTTTTATCAATTAATCTGCATCATGCAGTTAACAATTAATGGTTTATATTTTGTCCCTCTATGTATAGCCTATATTGCACGACATGCAAGCATTCGGGACAAATATCGTTTGCTTTGTAAAGGCATTCGTGGTGTCAGGTGCGGTTCAGTTTCGATGGTATACAGTTAGACGCCATCTTTATTTGCACAAATCACCAGTACATTTTCGAATAGTCCTTCTTAAAGTAAATTGGTAACATTGTTGAGGGTTGATGAAAAGTCTGCATCATTTTGGTATGGAATGTTACTTAATATATTCCTTCTACTGTAATAACCCTCTAACATGCAAAATATCCTGAAAAAAATGATCAAACCACAAAGATATTTATGGTGATCTTTGAGGTGTCACTGTGCGACACCCTCTAACAGAAATCTCCCAACCGTTTTTCCTTGAAAAAAATATATAAGACAGGCTTTTAAAGAACTTTCCAAACTTAACTGTCTGGATTGATATATAGAACCATTTCAAGATAGAGAGGCAGAGGAAGAAACAGAGCTTGTCTAGTTCTGGACCCTATATTGATTTGTATTATTCGCCGACTATAAACGTTAAGCCGAGTGATGGCGCGATCCTTAGTGATTGCGCGATCCCCACAAACCGCCGGTAGTTTGTGGGGATCGCGCAATCACTAAGGATCGCGCCATCACTCGGCTTAACGTTTAAAGTCGGCGAATAACAAAAATCAATATAGGGTCCAGAACTACACTAGGACAGAGCAAGAGAAGTAGGGGAGACAGAGAAAGAGAGAAAAGGTGAAAGAGTAAAGAGAGATAGAAAGAGAGAGAGATGCAGAGAAGGGGCAGAACATGAAAGGGGAAGGGAAACAGAGCAAGAGAGAGGAGAGGACATACACACACACAAACACGCACACCTAAACACATCCCTCTCCGCTTTGACTGGCCTTGTGAATAAAGCCAATACATTAATTATGTGTAATGCTGAACTATTATTCACTATTTCATGTCGATCTATTCACAAAGTGCATCGAGGTTTATCTTTTGCCCATAAATCTGCATCATGCAGTGACAATTGTTCATTTTTTGTCCCTCTAGTTGCCTATTTTGCGCGACATGCAAGCATGCGTGAAAAGTGTCGTTGGCTTTGTAAAGGCATTCGTGGTGTCAGGTTCGGTTTAATTTGGATGGTATATATTTAGACGCCATCTTGATTTGCACAAATCACCAGCACATTGTCGAATAGTTCTTCTTTAAGCGAAGTATATACATCAAAGAACAGCCAATCGAGGGGGTGAACTTTCTTCCGACCTTCAAAATACGAAGGTAAAAACAGCAAACTTTAAATTGTAGGAAGTGAACTGAGTCGTTTTGATGAAGGTGTGGACAATTATTACGTCGTAAACGCGGAAATGAAAGAAAAATCGATTAAACGGTCATGAAACGAGCGTGAACGAGTATGAGACGTGAATGAAATGATAATGAAGCAAGATCAAGAGAGAGAGGGATAGACAGGGGAGTAGAGCAGGAGAAGAAGAGGAAGGGAGAGCAAGAGAGGGATAGGGAGACGGAGAGAGGGTACTTTTACGACTGACCAGGGTTTGTAATTGCAGACTAGAGAGAGGGAGAGGGTGAACGAGTAGATATATATATATATGTGCAGAGACAGAGCAAGAGAAGGAGAGCGGGCATAAAAAAAGGAGAGGGGAAGGGAAACAGGCGTTGCAACTAATGGTCAGCTTTGACGCTTCTTTGTTTACGTTCGGTATAATGATTTCAATTTGTTAGCGCCACACTTTCAATAGCTTTCCCTGGATTCACATTCCGCATATTGAACGAATGGGACAACTATGAACGCGAACAACCAACTTGTAGAAGAAAAAAAATAACTCTATTGCTAATGCCTAGGTCAAATTTGCCGCGGCAGCCGTGCGGTCTTAATTATATACGGCCAATAGCAATAATAGGACCACCGCAGCTTTCCCACGGTCACATACGGTAGCGGTCACACTGTTAGGGTAGCCGAACGGCGTATCTTGAATTTGAATCTGCGACTGATGTACGGCCTTTGAAATGATCACTTTGTCGACAAATACTAAGGTAGACGCAATGTAGCCGCAATGGGCCCGCAATGTAGCCGCAATGGGCCCGCAAGGTGGCCTAAGAGGGACCATACGGCGACCATGCCGCCAGACTGATGCTACCGCTCCACCCCTGGAGTATATTAAACGTAAGGCTACCGTACGCTCGACGTACGGTCGCCGTGGAACCGCTCTACGCGTCTAATCGCTACGGTGAGCCTTGAAATGAAAACAGTTATAACTCCCACGGCGACCCGTCCGGTCTGTAGAGATAGGGATAAGCCCTAGGGTGACCCTGAGGACGCCGCAGATTCTTTGCGGCCGCTGCAAGTATCTCTCAATTTCGGAGGCGTAGGGCAGCCGTATCCTAGCCGTAGAGCAAATATGACCTAGGCATAAAGGACCTCTTCAAAGGGTAGTTTTTACGGTGGATTTTGTCCAGGTTTGCTCCCTCGAGGTAAATTGTACCAACATCTTCTAGAATATAAAAAGCGGTGCAAATTTGCAATCAAGCACCATGCTTTATACGTTCTTTTAAAGATGAAATAATTATGTAATCTAAAACGAATACATTTTTCCTACATGGCATGTTAAGATAAATCCGTTAGCAAATTATATACTATTTTGGTATACAAAGTCATATTGACTGTTTCATGAATTTACCCAGCATTGATATTTTTTTATCTTTAACAACACAGTATCCTTATGTCACAATGCCTGTGTCTCTTGGTGAATGGCGTGTCAGGATCGGCACGTTCATGCGCCGTCGGAGGAAAGAATATGACTACAACTACTTTTGGAGCAAACTTCACAACTTAATTAAAAAAAACAAGAATGCTGAGCCACCCAAAGAAAACGACAATCCTGAGTGTAACGTCTCATCTCGTACTGGCTCTTCACCTGATGCGAATAGTTCTCCAGGGAACACGGACTGTCGACCTGCGTCTCCTTACAATGTCAACCTGAATACCGCTCAAACCGGGCCTTCATGTGACGTCAGCATTAGCAGATGTAATGCTAATTGTCAGACTCGGTCACCATGTGACGGTCCAGAGTTTGATACTGTCACGGAGAGAGGATTCCCATGTGATGTAAAAAGACCCGGTCATAGCGATGTCTCTCACTCTGAGTATTCGTGTGCTGAAAACAGTGGTTCTCCAACAGCAAATGAGACCAACCCTGTCCACGATACCACTGACATTCAGAACCCAGTTCCCCGACCCTGTGTAGAAGACGAATTGGACAATAGATACATAACCATTAATCTAGTGTCACATGAATACCCCCCTAATTCCGTTCAAATAATAGAACCACCTGAAGTTGTCACATCAGAATCATACTCAGATGTACCTGTAGCCATCGCGGGTGAAACAGATCGTATCCAAACAGACGTGGAGGAGACATCAAGCTCAGCACCGTCGGGGATAGAGGACCTATCATCGGGCTTGCCACCTAAACCAAGGCAAGATACAACGAGAAACACCGAGCATTCAACACCATCTGTCAGGGTATGTATTTTCCAGGGCAACCCTATCCCATTGTAACAAAAATGAGACAGACGAAGAAAAAAAATATAAGAAATATAAATAATTGTTAAAAAATGTATACAATTCTTTCATAATTGTTTTTTAATAGGACACGGTAACTTGAAAAATTGGAGCTGCACAAGGTGTTTTATAAAAGACAGTTTGATTGGTTCAATTTGCTATGGATTATTTTGATTTAACGTTAGTTGCACTATAATCAAAGGAAAAAGTGTCCTTTACCCTTTCACAGAATACTTATTCTTACGTGATTCTAAATGTATTTTGACAAATAACGTCTGATTATTATTTTGAAAATCGATTTCTTTTCATCAATTTCATTAAGGAATCAACGGAATATCATGAATCATCTTGTCCAATAAGTACGCGAACAGTCATCCTTGATCACCTGTCAGTGTTATTTGTTGTATATATTAGAAATGTTAAAATAAACTAGAAACCATTGATTACAAAAACCGCCAGAAATACAATGTGGCACTAGGATATTATCTCAGTATGGCTTGTTCATATGTTTACAGAGTTAAAAGTGCAGCATTAATTCTTAACCTTCCTTTGTTCTTAGGAAGTAACGGAGAATCACGGATCACCGACCTATCCGACCCCCTACCAGGGACAACCACCGGTGAAGCAGATGCAATCAAAGGACATGACTGTCCAGGCGTGACTAACATGCTCCTATTGAGATCCGGTGACGTAGAACGAAACCCTGGTCCAAATAATAAGTAAGCAGCATGAACGAGCATCTTTGGAACATTAAAATCCATTGTTTCATATTCGACTGAACCCGAATCCGAGTCTACGATTACGTTAATAATGAGGGACAACTTAGCAAGACTACCCGATTCTGAACAAGCCCTTAAAGCCACCGTCGGGTTTCAATTCGTGACTAGTAGAATACAGATCATAGAGTTTGCTGGTAAAAAGAATCTTTGGATTTGATGAATGAAATCAAAAGGGAAGAAGTTTTGCATATTCTCCTCAAGAAGGTTTATCCGGATACCGGCATCTTCAATCGGGCCATGATCATCATGTACAGCTTCGTCAACGACATTTGTTTGACAGATACATGTAATATTTTGCAGTGTTTGTCTAGTACTTGCATTGCAGGTGTCGATATCAATTATTATGATTCAATGCAGTAAAACACAGTATTCGCGGTTCAAAGGAGCAAGATGAAAGTTCTTTTAATACAAAATTTCGCAAATATCTAATAAAGCGCTATATAAAAATAATCATTCTTCTTATATTTACATTTTAGCCCTGGAGGTCTGACCGAACTCGAGCTCCATCAGCTTGCCGACGGTATGGATCCATCAGATTTCAGGAAGATCGGACTAGCTTTAGGATTCTCTGAGGCTAATCTAAGTCGGTTTGAGAAAGACAAGCTTGGCAACTCCATGCTAGCTACCTATCATATGCTATACGAATGGCAGAAGACAGTACGTGATAACGAGGCGAGGGAGACATTGGTCAACACGTTAGAAAGCATTAAGCTGGTACAGCTTGCTCATAGTTTACGAAAAGGTAATGATAATAATGGTGGGTTCATGTATAGCTAACTTAACACTTCTGGTGCTCCATAATTATTAACCCGGCTTTAGAAAGGTTGACATTATGGCGCTATTATAGCTAGAACGCCGTAATGGCAACTTTAGAGCATATAGGGTTAAAGATGAGCGTTAGAGGTGTCGGAGATAAGTGGATACGTCACCGGACGGTTATTAAAATTAAAATTATTAAAACATTGCAGCAAAGTGAGGAGCTTTGGAATATTGGATTATTAAACATTTACTTTATAAGGGTGTCCTCACTTTTGTTGGATACTGCATACTATGTATATAATATACATATGTATTCACACACACACACGCACACGCACACACATACACTTCACACACATATATATATATATATATATATATAACTTAGTCACATTTATAATTACTAAATGACACATATTTGGAAAGCTTAGATCCTCCTCTTTCATTTGATGCAACTCATACAATACATAATTCATTTTTACTGGATGCCTGCCATAACAGACTTAACTCCGTTTCGTTGACAATCAACCATGCATGAATTATTTCGTCTACGGCTGATTGTCAACGAAATGGAGTTAAGTCTTTTGTCAACTCTGTTTGTTGCTACGGCAGGCACCCAATGAAAACGAATTCGTTTGATAAAATTATGGAAATGCAAGCATTACTTTAAACAAACAGAACTTTGTCATTCCTTGCTCATTATTTTTCCTGATTGAGGTGTCATAAGAAAGGGCAGAACCTCAACTTTCTAGAAATGTGATTTTCTCCTTGAAATTCAGATACCGTCCGCCAAATGACTTTTTGGTTTTCTCTCTTCAAATTAATGTTAATCACTCATGCGTGAAATATGCATCATATGAGTTGCATCAAATGAAAGAGGAGGATCTAAGCTTTCGAAATATGTGTCATTTATCAAATATAAATGTGATTAAGTTATGATAAAACATCGATAATTCTCGGTTTCGTTTTTTCTGGGACGCACTGTATATATAGAGAGAGAGAGGGAGAGGGTGAACGAGTAGATACATATATATATATGTGCAGAGACAGAGCAAGAGAAGGAGAGCGGGCAGAAAAAATGGAGAGGGGAAGGGAAACAGATCAAGAAAGAGGGGAGAGAGAGTGAGGGGGGGGGCAATTCAAAGTCAATCTTTTCCATCTGACCTTAATATAATTGCATTAGACAAATGTATCACGTTAATAGCCCCACCAGAGTTTGGATCAGACTAAATTATGTAAGGAAATTGCACATTTAAACTCAACTCCAGAATACGCTGTAACGTATGGGACCAAATTCCTTAGATTTGCAATATCCATTTGGATAAACATCTACAAAGGTGGAACCTCCGTCTAGAAAGCATGTAAATAAAACGTTATCATGAAAGATGCATTTGGTTAGTTAAATGATTATACGCATATCAATCCAGGAGCATAGCTTTTGAAAGTAGAAATCATTTTTATCTTCTTTAGTTATAAAATGCACAAGTTCACGCACTGCAAAATTTGCTCAATAGAAGATGATCTAAAACCCGACCAATTAACCAAATGGCCTGACATCTTAGCATCGACCCGAATTACCCTTCCCTTGGGCAGTGTTACCGGGGCAAAAATATCAATCCATTAATCACCGTGAGAGCCCCTATCTAGTAAAAGATTGATTTCACTGCCACTGATCATGATCCACACGCAAATTTAAATTGAGAATTGGGAAGTAACGTATTTACAATTCTACGATTCATAGTTTATGTACTTGTTTCTTTTGCTACTGCTTTTGATATCGTTTTCCGTTTAAACACTAGTAACATTATTTTCCAAGTAACTTTAGAGACAATGTTCTTTACCATCTCATCACAGGTCAGACTGATGATCACATACCGTCACTGACAGAGGAGGAAATCAAACGGGTTGCCAAAGAGGTCAAACGTTATTATACAATTCATCTATGTCAGATTCAAGCTAATCCACTGAACAGCGAGCTTCAAATTGAATTCGACCGGATCTTCACCAATCTAACGTTGATGGGAGAAGACAAAGGTACAAAGCGCAAGATACCGCTTCTCTACGACGACCTTCTCAGGACGAAAGTCAACGGAATCTTTCCGAAACGCTTGTTGGTGGAAGGTGAAGGTGGTGTTGGGAAGACCACTTTCTGCGCCAAGATCGCTTGGGACTGGATCCACAGAAAATGTTACCAAGATTTCAAACTGGTTCTCGTTATCCTTCTCCGCGAGGCAAAGGAAAAGACTGTTGGAGAGATAGTGAAGACGTATCTTTGTGACAACAATCCGGTCACAGCCAAACAGCTAGACAAGCACATCCTCTTAAATTCGAATGAAGATGTCTTTCTTGTCCTGGACGGCCTAGATGAGTCTACTGTTGATCTTAACAGCAATCAGCAAGTCGCCCTGATCACTTCCAATCGTCTGTTCAATTCAGGGACAGTACTAATCACATCGCGACAATGGAGGTCACATGAGATTAGGAAAAATGCCAATCTCAGAAAGGTGTTTGCTTTCATTGCTTTGGAAGGATTCTCTGCTGAAAACCTCTCTTCCTACATCACCAAGTTCTTTGATCCAGACACAGCTTCCTCTGAAGATCTGAACCGATTCATATCGAACAACGATGTGATCAGAGAGAACATGGCCCCCTACCCCATATACACAGCCATGCTGTGCATCATGTGGAAAGAGTTTGATGGAGATCGCAGAGAGGCAATGTCAAAGCTGCAAACATTTTCCCAGCTATTCAATGAGATGATTGACTTTTTGGTTGATCATTACCTGTCGAAGCACATTCCATCAGGCAAACTAAGGGAGAATCGTTCAGAGATTCGTCATCACCTGCTTCAAATTGGCCACATTGCCTTCAAGGGACTTCTTGAGAGACGGTTACTATTCACAGAAGAAGAGTTTCAGAGTTATCCAGAGGCCATCGATGTAGGTTGTAAAGTTGGTGTACTAACCAGAGAGAAGAAAGTTCTTCCGAGGAGAGACAGAAGAACTAATCCTAATGCGGCAGTTCACTCGGTGCAGTTCCCTCATAAGCTCTTCCAGGAATATCTATCAGGAATGTATCTTGCATCTCTTTACAACTCAACCCGTAATGAGTACGACAGGTTCATAGCGAACATCATACGGAAAGCACGGGAATACCGGTACCTACTGTACTTCACCTCGGCCCAGCAGAAGGAGGTCGGATTGCATATTGTATCTCTTCTCACAGCAGGGACTCCATATTGTCGCAGTAATAATGACGCCTTCATCGTAGATGTAGCATACGAGAGCCAAGACCAAACAGTGGCCAAAACAGTGGCGGGTCGTCTCTCATCTAAGTCCAGCAAGACACTGAAGATCACCGAGGAGAAGCAGGCACACACAGTATCAGGGCTTACCTTTATTATGAATCATGGTGACGTGGTAAGAAAGTAACGTCGTTGTAGTAACATATCAATTTCATATATGTATGATCCCTTTGAGTGATACAGTTTCTATTAGATTTAGATTTCATGCTCTCGCACTTAGGAAAACGTAGTTTAGTTTGAACACTTGACTGTATACATAATATACCCTGTTTACGAAATATGCTTTGAATCCCTACATGCGCTAATAAGGCAATGCATTCTGTACAAACTTCTCTTCACCCACATGTTAAAAAGTAGCGTGATAGAATCAATTGTATTTAATCATGGATCATATTTAAACCAACTTCTATTTGAACTAGCATGGGTTCAACTCTGATAATATTTTTAATTTGAAAACTGCAATGTACACAAAAAAACATTTACTATTATTATTTACAATAGTTAACGAGTATTAGGACTTTAATCTGTTAATAAGAGTTGTGATTTATTGCAGCACAACCCGTCCTGCATGTACATGTATGTGCAATGAAACCTTGTTAAATAATATAACACTTGCACACTCTTCAAACCAATATGATAAAGACACATACGGAAAATGGCAACAATCAGTATCAATTAAGTTAATTATTTAGGATAGTCCAGTATTACTTTCATGCGTTTATGTTTCCAGCCTTACAATATTATTTGTGTACATATCAATTGTAGGATCACCTGTTTATTAAGAAGTCATGTGGACGAACGGCTTCAGAGGACCTGGCTGAATTCATGTGCTCATCACGATCACTGAGATCTGTGGAGATCAATAGTACTATGCATGATGACTTCTACTCGGTGCTTGCGAATAAAGCAGTCGAATCCAAGGTCAGTATAATCCAGGCATGGTATAATCTGTGTATTATCCAAGTTGTCGTATTTTTGGTACATCTTTCTTTCAAAAGAAATGGGTGCCATATTCGTATTCTTCAGTTTTTCTTTTATCTGCTAAATATCTTAAGTGATTGCTTTATTTTATACTTGGTAAATAATCCTTGTTTCACCAAGAAACAGGAATTCGTCTTTGTTTTGATTTCCCCTTTCCTAGACGTATCATTGTGTTCTTCAAATGTTCTACAATTATAAATTACGCTACTTTTTAATACATTGTGATCGTCTATACATTTATTTATATATCATTTTTTGTTTTCCAATTAATATCAGCATGTGACCAATTTATTTCTTCCGGATCAATCTTTGGAAGATTATTTTTATTTCCTATTTCTATCAATATAGGAAAATCACTTCCTAAAGTGGTAAATTCTACATTCCAAGATGTGAAAGATTTTGTAGATGAAAAGCATGAAACTAATGATGAACGCTTCGTCGTTCCGTGAATAATTCTTCATAATTCCTTTATAATTGTTGATATTAAAATGTTCGTTTTCCAACGACCAATTTGTGTGCATACTAAACAAAGAGGCGCGCCTCGGGGTGATAGCAGCGGAGGCAAATTTCCCTTAAGCGTAAAAAATAGCCAGTCCTCTCGTACCAGTCGATTTCTCTATAATATAACATATTCTTAATTACATATGACAATACGGAATGCGACGGGAATGCTGATGGAGAGACGTCCATTTAAATTGTGAATGCCGATGGGACTAACTTTTTTCAATTTTAAAACCTACACAAAAGAAGAAGAAAAAAATCGAATCCCTTCGTCTCTTCAATCCCTTTGAAAACTGCAAAGTGTTCCATGTTTATATGTTTTCACATTTTATGTTATGTTAAATCAGATTTACAAAATACTATTTCAAACAAATTTCAGAATAACATTTCGCATTGTAAATGAATGAGGATGATAACTGTATCAAGATGTAAAGTTTCAAAACATGTTCAAGTCGAGTAATGTCAGCATTTGTTTATCCAACATTATGCTACAATTATATCAGATTGGGACTTTGGACACTCAATATGTGGACCCCCCCCCCCTATGGAAGTGCTAATGGAGTGACGGCTATTTTAATTAAGAATTGCTGATGATACAAAATTTATGAATTTAAAACCTAAACAATTTAAAATCGAATATCTACGTTCCCGTTGTTATGATTGTGTTTCCCATCGGAAACTGCCAAATATTCTGAGTCTATTTTCACACATTTGTGTTACGTTATTATGAAATAAAGATGTTCAAAGTAATATCTCTAGCAAATAGATTGTAAATGTAACGTATTGCTTTTGTAAGTGAATGAGGGTGGCGACTGTATCATCATGTAATGTAAGATATAATTCAGTATATTAATGTCAGCCATTGTTTATCTAACATGATGTCGTACTATTACAACAGATTGAGAGACTGTACGTCCGCTCTGGTGATACCCGTGAACGTCCCAATGCATCACGTGACCTAGCTCAGTTCATCTGTAAGATGCCTTATCTGAAGAACCTGACACTCTCTGGTTCCTGTCACGAAGACTTCTACTCAACATCATCGTCGATGGCATCATCTGCAAAGGTATTGATTCGCTCATATATTTTAGGACACTAAGAAAATCACTACATATTTGTTATACTTGAGGTGTACTCTTTTCTATATTGTCAAACGTAAGTGTAATATTTCACTCTTCCATTTAGTATATCCTATCATTGAGAGGACGCGGGTTGGAAAAGTTAACAGTTTATGGACGTGGAAGTGAAAAGTGAACTTACTGCCATAATACAAAAACAGACTGAAGATTTTAACATGGATGTTGATTAATATATTATATATCATATCTTTAATTCCATTTGACAATTCGGAATGCTACAGGAATTCTGATGGAGAGACGTCCATTGTAACTGTGAATGTTGATGTTATGTTATGAAAGATTATATCTTCAAAGAACTATTTCAATCAAATTTCAGAATAAAGTTTTCCTTTGTAAATGAATGAGGATGGCAATTGTATCAAGATGTAAAGTTCGGAAATATGTTCATGGCGTGTAATATCAGCAATTGTTTTTTAAACGTAATATTACAACTATGCCTATATCAGATTAGGACTTTGGACACTCAATATGTAGATCCCCCCCCCCCCCCCCTATGGAAGCGCTGATGGAGTGACGGCTTTTACTAATATAAATTCAAAACCTACAAAATGAAAAATCGAATCTCTTCTTTCCCGTTGTTTTGATTGTGTTTTCCCTTGAAAACTGCCAAATGTTCTGATTCTATTTTTCACACAGCATTTCTTAATAGTAATGAACACAAATAATTTGTATGTATTTTCCAGGACATTTTATCATCGATAAACAGGCCAAGAAACTTGGTCGATTTTACTTTCTTAATTTTAACATTGTTGAAATAGATATCTCCTGGTAAATCAGATATTGAATTGCTAAATAATATAAAATTAGTTTTGTCCAAGTTCAGTGACAGTCTATTCGCAAAAATCCACTGTGTATATCAGATTGGGACTTTGGACACTCAATATGTAGACCCCCCCCCCCCACCCTATCGAAGTGCTGATGGTGTGACGGATTTTTTTTATTAAGAAATGCTGATGATAATAAATATATTAATTTATAATAATAATACTATATAAATTCAAAACCTACAAAATTAAAAATCGAATCTCTTCTCTCCCGTTGTTTTGATTATTTTTCCATTGAATACTGCCAAATGTTCTGATTCTTATTTTTCACACATTTGTGTTACCTTTTTTAGAATAAAACTTTCAAAGTAATATCTCTATCAAATAATTTGTAAAAGTAACGTATTGCTTTTGTAAGTGAATGAGGATGGCGAGTGTATCATCATGTAATGTAAGATATAATTCAGTATATTAATGTCGGCAATTGTTTATCTAACATGATGTCGTACTATTACAACAGATTGAGACTCTGTACGTCCACACTGATGATCTCAGTGAACGTCCCAATGCATCACGTGATCTCGCTCAGTTCATCTGCAATATGCCTCATCTGAAGGACCTGACACTCCAAGGTCAGTATCACGATGACTTCTACTCAACAACATCGTCGATGGCATCATCAGCAAAGGTATTGATTCGCTCATATATTTTAGGACACTAAGAAAATCACTACATATTTGTTATACTTGAAGTTTACCCTTTTCTATATTGTCAAACGCAAGTGTAATATTTCACTCTCCCTTTTAGAATATCCTACCATTGAGAGGAAGCGGGTTGGAAAAGTTAACTGTTTATGGACGTGGAAGTGAAAAGTGAACTTACTGCCATAATACAAAAACAGACTGAAGATTTTAACATGGATGTTGATTAATATATTATATATCATATCTTTAATTCCATTTGACAATTTGGAATGCTACAGGAATTCTGATGGAGAGACGTCCATTGTAATTGTGAATGTTGATGTTATGTTATGTAAGATTATATCTTCAAAGAACTATTTCATTTCAAATTTCAGAATAAAGTTTTCCTTTGTAAATGAATGAGGATGGCAACTGTATCAGGATGTAAAGTTCGGAAATATGTTCAAGGCGTGTAATGTCAGCAATTGTTTTTTTAAACGTAATATTACAACTATGCCTATATCAGATTAGGACTTTGGACACTCAATATGTAGATTCCCCCCCCCCCCCCCCCCCTATGGAAGCGCTGATGGAGTGACGGCTTTTTTTTATTAAGAATTGCTGATGATAATAAATATATTAATCTATAATACTAATACTAATATAAATTCAAAACCTACAAAATGAAAAATCGAATCTCTTCTTTCCCGTTGTTTTGATTGTGTTTTTCCTTGAAAACTGCAAAATGTTCTGATTCTATTTTTCACACAGCATTTCTTAATAGTAATGAACACAAATAATTTGTATGTATTTTCCAGGACATTTTATCATCGATAAACAGGCCAAGAAACTTGGTCGATTTTACTTTCTTAATTTTAACATTGTTGAAATAGATATCTCCTGGTAAATCAGATATTGAATTGCTAAATAATATAAAATTAGTTTTGTCCAAGTTCAGTGACAGTCTATTGGCAAAAATCCACTGTGTATATCAGATTGGGACTTTGGACACTCAATATGTAGATTCCCCCCCCCCCCCTATGGAAGCGCCGATGGAGTGACGGCTTTTTTTATTAAGAATTGCTGATTATAATAAATATATTAATCTATAATACTAATACTATATAAATTCAAAACCTACAAAATGAAAAATCTAATCTCTTCTCTCCCGTTGTTTTGATTATGTTTTCCATTGAAAACTGCCAAATGTTCTGATTCTATTTTTCACACATTTGTGTTACCTTTTTTGGAATAAAACTTTCAAAGTAATATCTCTATCAAATAATTTGTAAAAGTAACGTATTGCTTTTGTAAGTGAATGAGGATGGCGAGTGCATCATCATGTAATGTAAGATATAATTCAGTATATTAATGTCGGCAATTGTTTATCTAACATGATGTCGTACTATTACAACAGATTGAGACTCTGGACATCAGCTCTGATGATCTCAGTGAACGTCCCAATGCATCACGTGACCTAGCTCAGTTCATCTGTAAGATGCCTCATCTGAAGAACCTGACACTCGTTGGTTCCTGTCACGAAGACTTCTACTCAACATCATCGTCGATGGCATCATCTGCAAAGGTATTGATTCGCTCATATATTTTAGGACACTAAGAAAATCACGACATATTTGTTATACTTGAAGTGTACCCTTTTCTATATCGTCAAACGCAAGTGTAATATTTCACTCTCCCTTTTAGTATATCCTACCATTGAGAGGAAGCGGGTTGGAAAAGTTAACTGTTTATGGACGTGGAAGTGAAAAGTGAACTTACTGCCATAATACAAAAACAGACTGAAGATTTTAACATGGATGTTGATTAATATATTATATATCATATCTTTAATTCCATTTGACAATTCGGAATGCAACAGGAATTCTGATGGAGAGACGTCCACTGTAATTGTGAATGTTGATGTTATGTTATGTAAGATTATATTTTCGAAGAACTATTTCAATCAAATTTCAGAATAAAGTTTTGCTTTGTAAATTAATGAGGATGGCAACTGTATCAAAATGTAAAGTTCGGAAATATGTTCAAGGCGTGTAATGTCAGCAATTGTTTTGTTAAACGTAATATTACAACTAGGCCTATATAGATAGATAAAAAGATAGATAGTTAGTTTATTGGTTTCCACAATATCTCATTTTACAAAGAGTGTAACAACATATTCAAAATGATTATAATATACATGTACATACAATACCGGTACACACTATTCAGAATATTGTCCATTAAGTTGAACTTAAGAGATATAGTGGCGGAGCCTATGGAAAAGCAGAGCTTGTTGTGGATAGACCCCTTAAACTACAAATGACATAATTAACTAAAGTAAAGTTTATAAAATACAAATACATGCTAAAACAGGGAAAGGGATATTACAGAGATACATGAACCTATGCTAACAATTAACTACAAAATACAAGGAAAAGGGAAGGGAATATATCTGCAGCTTATTGAAACAATATTACAATATAGTTTGTTCTCGATATGAGTATATTATAAACATAGTTGGTATGGTCATACCGTTAGTTACTCATTGTAATGAACAAAAGTATACAGCTTGGAGACAAGAATAGTCAGGAATCAGGAATGACAATATGTATTCAAATAATAACTTTTCAATTTTCTTCTGAATACATATACACTATCAGACCTTTTAATCATAGAATCGAGAGAATTCCAGAACTTAGGACCTGTATATTAAGGTATTTTGAGCAAAGCGTGTTCTCGTTCTAGGAAGGTGATAGGAAAACGCCTGTCGGGTAGGATAGTCGTGGAATTGGTTTCTTTTCTTAAACAAATAAGATAGTGCCTGGGGCAGTTCGTTGTTATTCAGCTGAAACACGAGGCAGGCTAATTGTAAATTGAAAATATCCCGAACTCTCAGTACTTAAGTATTAAAGAAAAGAGGGCTCGAGTGAGTACGAATAGGTACATTGCAAATTGTTCGTATTGCTCTTTCTTGAACAACCAGGATTTTGTCCAGTTGAAGTTTCAATGAACTACCCCAGGCAAGAATACCATAGTTCAAGTAGTGCAACATTAAAGTGGAGTACAACATTTGCAATCATATGATGGGAACATAGGTTTCAGTTTGTATATCACACCAGCATTTATTGATAGTAATGAACACAAATAATTTGTATGTATTTTCCAGGACATTTTATCATCGATAAACAGGCCAAGAAACTTGGTCGATTTTACTTTCTTAATTTTAACATTGTTGAAATAGATATCTCCTGGTAAATCGGATATTGAATTACTAAATAATATGAAATTAGTTTTTTCCAAGTTCAGTGACAGTCTATTCGCAAAAATCCACTGTGTATATCAGATTAGGACTCTGTACACTCAATATGTAGACCCCCCCCCCCCCCCCCATGGAAGTGCTGATGGGGTGACGGCAATTTTGATTAAGTATTGCTGATGATAATAAATATATTAATTTATAATAATAATACTAATATATAAATTCAAAACCTACAAAATTAAAAATCGAATCTCTTCTCTCCCGTTGTTTTGATTATGTTTTCCATTGAAAACTGCCAAATGTTCTGATTCTATTTTCACACAATTGTGTTATCTTTTTTTTAAATAAAACTTTCAAAGAAAAATCTCTATCAAATAATTTGTAAAAGTAACGTATTGCTGTAAGTGAATGAGGATGGCGAGTGTATCATCATGTAATGTAAGATATAATTCAGTATATTAATGTCGGCAATTGTTTATCTAACATGATGTCGTACTATTACAACAGATTGAGACTCTGTACGTCCGCACTGATGATCTCAGTAAACGTCCCAATGCATCACGTGATCTCGCTCAGTTCATCTGTGTGATGCCTCATCTGAAGAACCTGACACTCAGTAGGGGGTACGAGGTCTTTCTTCACGATGACTTCTACTCAACATCATCGGTGATGGCATCATCAGCAAAGGTATTGATTCGGTCATATATGTTAGGACTCTAAGAAAATCACTTCATATGTGTTATACTTGAAGTCAGGCGCGGATCCACGTAGCGATTTCTCCGGCCCGGCCCCCCGCCCCCCCCCCCCAACAGCCCCCCAAAACGGTAAAAAAAATAGGATAATAACGTAAATTAAACTTTTTTTTTCACCCCCCTCAAAAAAAAATAGTGGTTCTCCTCTCGAATCAAAGTACTTTTTCTATCAAATATTAGAATGACATATTACTTTTGTCAATGAATGAGGTTGGCAACTTCATTATGATGTAATATTTAACAATATTTGTAAGTAGTGTAATGTCAACAACTGTATATCCAACATAATGTTACTATTATAACATATTAAGATTTGAAATCCGATATGTGAATCATCCCCCTCACTCATTCAGACGTGAAAATATAGTAGGGTCAGTAAGATAACCGGATCATATGCCGAGGGAAGGAATTCCCTCTTTTTCTGACAATCATGTCTCCACAACTTTTATTTCGTCGATAACATAATGACGGTGTACAGCTTCTCCCCCGAATAAAGCTCAAGTTTTTTCTTCAAGGGTTAGTGTGATTAGGGAATGGTTAACGACCGTTTTGTCTTCTTGTTTTATTCTCTTTTGTTCTGTAAGACTTGAGATCATGAGCCACGTCTTTCATTCATATTTAAGCACTACTCCCTCTCTCAACAGATGAATATGATCTAGAAAATATCATTTTCTTTATCCGTAATGCCCACCGTCCCGATTGCAACAATGGAAAGAAACTCTTGATCACCTCTACCATTACCTATCATTTATTCAATTAACACCATTATGCATTATATCGGTCTCAAAAGAATCCAGGAACTATTCAAATGCGTGCTAATTTCAAATGTCAAGACTTTTAGCTCATTTCAAAATACAATGTGATTGTGTTAAGGTTTTTTAGTTGTGGCAACGTTATTCATATAATTGAAAACATATTGCTGAATTTTGAATATATTTTTAATGGGTTGTTATTAGTTACATTCAACATAATGTTACTATCACAACAGATTGAGACTCTTAACATCTTGTCTCTGGATCTCAGTGAACGTCCCTCTGCATCACGTGATCTCGGTCAGTTCATCTGTAAGATGACTCATCTGAAGGACCTGACACTTGGCGGTCAGTACCACAATGACTTCTACTCAACATCTTCGTCGATGGCATCATCTGCAAAGGTATTGATGTGATGTTAAATGTTAGGACTCGTATATAACAAATCACTACATTCTTTGTTATACTGGAGGTGTACTCTTCCCTATATAGTCAAACGAAAGTGCACAATTTAACTTCCCTATTGGTCATTCGTTAAGAGGAAGCAGGTATAGTAAAAGTTGATCGTTTTAGGAGTTGGATGCAAAAAGTGAACTTTCTGTCACAAAACAAAACAGACTGAATATTATAAGATTGGTAGTGAATAATACCTTTTATTCATTCGATATGACTATTCGGAGTGCTACGGAATTTCAATTTTTAATACTGAAGAGACTAAATAGTTTAATTTAAAAACCTACACAAATATATAATCAAATCTCTGCAAAGGTTGACCTATGACCTGCGACCTAAAATACGATCTTAAATTTTAGGACTCGTTACGAATCACTACATGCTTTGTTATACCGGAAGTGTACTTTATTCTGTATAGTCTAACGAAATTTGACAATTCGCCCGCCTTCCTCCCGATAGGCCTATGCATTATACCACATAACAATAAACATCTGTTAAGACCAAACATTGCTTCAAAAGCTAAATGTTATGGTGGTATATTTGTACCTGTAATCACGTTTAATATTAAATATCTGTTAATTATGCAGTAAAGTTTTACATCGGACATTCTTTAATAAACGGTCCACTATATATCACAATTCAAGTAATATTATTAATTCACACTACACTACACTACATTACATCGATAAAGGTTTAAATGTACTTGTGATATAAAATTATATAGTTTTTAACCACTTTCATTATTACTATTTGAAACTCTAATACATGTATGCCAGTTACATTGTATTTTATTATTGTATAATAATTATAATAATATCCTAATAGTCCACTCCAAATTTTATTAAACCGAAACGGAAATTCTTTTTGCCCGGAATAATTGCATTTGACTGATTTGAAATTATTTAGTAGGTGTTCATCCTAACGTATACTAAATTAGACTGGTCTTCGTTTCATTGAATCTATAAACGGTACTTGCCTTTCACATATTTATATTAGTAAATAACGAATGATATTACGTGTACAATTGACTTGTAAGAAAGAAAAACAAAATTCTTATAACTTGTAACTTATAATTGCATTTGCATATAAAGCCTTCATTTTGCTCGGCTCATGTCTTTTTATAATCCGTGTCTATATTCTACAATACCCATGAGGCTATCAAAATCCATGTTTTTTTTTGTTTTTTTCATGAAACTTAAGAATGCAAATATATATCTACCAACAATCGAACCTACTATATTTGTTATTGCACTTTGTAGGAACGGTGACGTAATGAGTATTACTAAGCCCAACTGCAATGACGACTCGACAACAATGCCCTTGCGATGATACCAATGAGTGTCGAGTCGTCATTGCAGTTGGGCTTAGTAATACTCATTACGTCACCGTTCCTACATCAGTTCAACAACATTGGGCTGTCTCAGGAAAACAAAAATAACAGTAGACTTTCAGTGTAATAAACATGTCCAAAACACGTAAATCAGTAGCTCCACAGAATCAAATCCCGCCCTCTATGACCTGAAAGCAGAATCAAGCTAAAAGCCCCGCTTCTGACGTCACAATATCAAATTGGGAAAAACTCGTATCAACATCCCGGCCCCTTAAATTAACCGAATACTTTGAATTTACCAAAACGTTTCACTGCCGACATGTATAACAAAACTGTCACTCTCTTGAAATGTCAAGACTTCGATAAATACAGACTTCCCTTAAAATAAAAAAAGGTGGTTGCTATGGAAACATATTTCCTAACCGAATAAATACAGTCCCTTTACTAACCGAATACAGTCCCTTTAAATCCAAAAAAGGTGGTTGCTATGGAAACATATGTCCTTACCGAATAGCAGAACACTAACAATATGACAATAAGGACATACTACCTGTATTTCTTTCCTTAACTTCTGATTACAAAAACTATTGTATTACCATCAGAATACTATCTTCAGAAACTGAATTCTAACTAGAAATGAGTTATGCTTCAATTCAATTAAACATTTCCTTATCTTCTGATTACAAAAAACTATTGAATAACAATCAGAATACTATATGTAGAAACGTAATTCTAACTAGAAATGAGTTGTGCTTCATTTCAATTACACATTTCAGCAAGTCACTACAAAACACAAAGTATCTGTATAATATCACTGTAGAAAAGTCTCTTCTTGTTGAACCGAATCTAAACCGAATCCATTTATGCGAAACTAGATGCTGTGTCCACAGAAGTTGAATGTTTCATGCTCAATGCTACCTAAACTAGATGCTGTGTCCACAGAAGTTGAATGTTTCTTGCTCAATGCTACCTAAACTAGTCCCTATCTTGAATTGAACTGGAATTATTTTGTATCAGCTCTAAAAAACGAATCAAAATGGCTAACTTCTCGAAGTCGTCTATCGCGATTCCTCTTGTTCGAGAAGTAAACAAAGCTTCGCGATGGGTCTGACGAGTGTCGACGTTGCAGTCTTAACCTTCACGCTACGTACATATCCGCGCTTACCAGGGTACACTTCTAAAACGCGTCCCATCAGCCAGCAACACCTCGGCACAGTTCCGTCTGCGATGAGAACCACGTCACCAACCTGCAGATTGCGTTCAGGCTGCTGCCACCGCTGACGTTGCTGTAGACTAGGTAGATACTCCCTAATCCACCTCTTCCAAAAGAGATCAGCCAGGTACTGCATCTGCCTCCAACGTCTCCTGGCGAAGACATCTCCCTCAGTGGACTTACTCGGAGGCGGTGCTGAGGTCTGCTTCATGTGTAGCAGACTGCTGGGCGTGATGACTTCCAGATCTCCAGGATCATCAGAGACACGAGTAAGAGGCCTGCTGTTGATGATTGCCTCTACCTCGCACATCAGAGTGTGAAGCTGCTCCTCCGACTGACATGTCCTTAAATACTGCTCGTTGAGAAGAGCATGCAGTACTTTCCTGATTGTCCTTATTTGTCTTTCCCACACACCGCCATGAAGTTTAGGCCCCTGGCGGGTTGAAACTCCAATCTATACTGTGATTAGCCGTGAAGTTTGAGATTTCATCAACGTTCCAATCACTCAACGCCTTCCTCAGCTCAGCTTTAGCGCCTACCAAATTGGTGCCATTGTCCGAGACCAACCTCTTTATTGGTCCTCTCCTGCTCATCATGCGTCTGATGGCATCAATGCATGAGCTGGTGTCTAGGGAGCTGGCAACCTCGATGTGAATGGCTCTAGTTGTCATGCACGTGAAGACCACACCGTATCTCTTTCTTACAGAGCGCCCACACTTGATCTCGTAAGGGCCAAAGTAGTCCATCCCCACATGAGTAAATGCTGGCTCATCAGCTTCTACTCGGAAGGCAGGTAGATCAGCCATCTTCTGCTTGCCGACCTTGGCCTGGTAGCGACGACAAGTAACACACTTTCTCACCAAGCCTCTCACCAGGACCCCAGCTCCCAGAATCCAATAGTACTGCTTGAGCTCTGCCAAAACATGATTTTGGCCTTGATGACCAACCTTCTCGTGTATGTGCCATACCAACAGTGCTGACACATGATGCCTTCTAGGCAGGATCACCTGATGCTTTGCAGTGTCTGGGATCTGTGCTCTTCCAAGCCTGCCTCCTACCCTCAGTAGACCATCTTGCAAAATAGGATCTAACTTTGCAAGCCTCGACCCTTTCTTCACGGGTCTCTCTCGTCCCTGTGGATCTCTTACTCTCTCCCTTAAGGTTGTCATCTCCTCATCGAATGACTCGGTCTGAATATGCTGAAAGATGGCATTTTCAGCATAGTTCAAGTCCTCCACTGTCAAGTGTCTGCTCAATTCTTTAACTGGAGTACAGTTCTTTACATTCCTTCTAAGGGTTTCCTTTAACCTCAGCCACCAAGCTACCGCTCTGCGTAGTCTCGTCCAGGAAGAATAGTGCATGAAGAGCTGGTCGATGCACTTCTTGCCCTCACTTGTAGCAAAGATCTGGACTACAGGCTTCACCTCTGGATCGTCCTCTCTGATCCCATCCTTCTCTATGGGACATGTGGGCCATCTCTCCTCCGGCTGTTGTAGAAAGGCTGGTCCCACAAACCACTTCTCCTCATCTTTCAGATTAGACGGTGACATGCCTCTGGATACGATGTCTGCCGGATTCTCCTTTGTGCCAACATGTCTCCATTGGTCCATCTCTGTGGCATTGTGTATCATAGCCACCCTGTTTGACACAAAGACACGAAACCTTCTATGTTCATTCTTTATGTAGTGCAACACTATCATACTGTCAGTCCAAAAGTATGATTTCTTCACAGGCAGGTCTAGCTCTCCTCTTATCACGACATCCATATTCACAGCAAGTGTAGCTGCCATCAATTCTAGTCGAGGTATGGTAACGGTCTTTACTGGAGCAAGGCGTGACTTGGCCATGATGATACTGCTATGCACCTCTCCTTCCTCATTCCTCATCACTAGATATGATACGGCCCCGTAGGCTACTTCAGATGCATCAGAGAAGTTGTGGATCTCGTACTCAGTTACCCTGCCAAAGTCGTGAGGCTTGACACATCTACTGACCTCAACTCCTTCCATCTGTGGAAGTTCCTCAATCCAAGCCTTCCATCTCTTTGCATCACTGTCAGGGATAGGCTCATCCCAGTTCAGCTTCTTCCGGGTCAACTCCTGAAGAATCAACTTCCCTCTCAGTGCAAATGGGCTAGCATATCCCAAAGGGTCGTATACAGAAGAAACAACACTTAAGAGTCCTCTTCGTGTCAAAGGCTTGTCCTTCACCTGAATCTTGTAGACAAAGCTATCTCTTTCTACATCCCATATCATACCAAGTGCACGCTCTATTGGTAGGGCATCAAAGTTCAGGTCGAGTCCAGCCACTTGCTTGGCCCGATCTTGTACTGGTATGGTTTGCAGAACTCTTGTGTTGCTACTCATCCACTTAGCGAGTCGAAATCCACCCTTCTGCAACAAGGTTCTCAATTCTGATGCCAGTCTTATAGCTTCATCTTCCTCTTCAACAGAGACCAGGCAGTCGTCTACGTAGAAATTCATCTCTACTACTCTTGGTGCTTGTGTATTGCACTGATCTCCATAGTCCTTTGCTGTTTGCCGCATGGCAAACGAGCAACAGCTGGGGCTCCATGTACCCCCAAACAGGTGCACACACATCCTGTAGGTCTTAGGATCTTCATCCACTCTTCCATCAGGCCACCACAAGAAGCGAAGTACATCTCGTTCATCCGGATGAACTGTTACCTGGTGGAACATGGCTTCCACATCAGCCATGATGGCAATTGGTGCTCGACGAAATCGAAGAAGTACACCAGTCAACTTGTTGGTCAGATCCGGCCCTTGCATCACCACATCGTTCAGACCAACTCCTAAGCACTTGGCAGCACAATCAAACACAATCCGAAGTTTGTCTGGCTTCTTCGGATTTATCACTGGGTGATGTGGTAGGTACCAACAAGTTCCATTTGGCGGTTGAGTTTCATCAACTTCCTCGGCGTAGCCCTTGGCAACTAGGTCAGCCATGCCCTGTGAATACTTAGCATGCATTGCCGTATCCCTGAGAAGTCGTCTTCTAAGTGAATGGAGTCTCTGCTGGGCCATCCATCTATTGTCACAAAGTGGCGGGGGTCGTTCTTTGAATGGTATTGGCAGTTGATAGTGACCTCCATTCATTACCACATTGTCCTCCCATAGCTTCAATACCTCTCGGTCCTTGACTGACATTCCTTTAGCAAACACAAGAGGAAGCTGTTAGTCCTTCACCTGAGAAGATTGAGAGTCATGTCACATAATGTCATGTCATGTAATTTCCTTTTTTTTATGTACATGATCACGACCAGAGTGGTAACACGAGCCCCACCTTGACTGAGCTGACAGTGGATGATCGCACACTAGAAGGATGGCAGGACTGTGGTTCGATGTTTGATAATGTGAAGAGGGTCACTATTCAGATATGGGACACGATCAACTGTGACGTCATCCAGAGGATCCATCTACCAGAAGCAACAGAACTCACCTTTCAAAAAGATGGGAAAAGAGATCAGGCGGCTCGTTTCTACAAGGAGTCCACTTCACTACCCAATGCCCTCCTGAATATCTCCCCTAAGCTTGTCAAAGTGACATTCAGCGATCTTCACTTCGGCAACAGTACGATGGAGCTAATCTTACAAGCTTTCAGGTCACCTCACAACCTCAAACATCTGAAGACTATCAGGTAAGACACATTGTGCTTTTTTCAAAGAGCACTTTGACACTTTTCTTCTTTTGATTCTCCACTCCCCCCCCCCCATCTGTTTCTTTGAAATGCATAGAGTATGTCTCCATTCCCTCTCTCTCTCTCTCTCTCTCTCCCTCAGTGTTTGATTTGATATGATTATAATCGGTTTGAACTTAGAGATGACAAAACATCAATACCAACATGAGTAGGCTTAAATTACTAAGGATGAATAGCTCTGCTCATCTGTACCATGCATTACAGTTGTTCGACTAATTGAGTGGTCTATATGATTAAAGTCACTGAGTAGTCGGCTCCCATGGGGAATTCGACACCGTTCGGGTGTTTACCCAATAACAGGTGTTGTCAATCACCAGGGTTAGCCTTGAGTTTTATGACCATTGGACCTTATGTAATGCTTTGATTTGCCCGAAGACTCTCGAGCTCTCCGACAGATTAGGGGGTAATTCTTGACTGGACTATGGGTTTGCTGTGTGCAAATTTGTACCCCCATTAATGGTATTTCCACCAAGTCTGGTGTCAGCGAATTATGGCCTTCTGCACATGGAAACTGGCGATCCAATCCCTTTAAACAAATAAGATAACAAGTTACATTATGAACAGCTATACTACAAACATTGTTAACTCCTGTAACAAGCCCCCATCCCTAATTATTTTCCATAGATGATACTGTATTCCGTCTATTTTTTATATTGGTAGATTCGTAAAATGCGGGACACATTTGAGCGTGAATGTTGTCACCACTGCATGCAATGAAGACCACGCCATAGAGGTGGAGGTGGTGCATGGCAAACCACGTGGGTAAGTCCTTAGAACTTTAAAGGACAAGTCCACTCGAATTTTTAAAAATCATAGCATGTTGTAAATAAATCAAAGGATGAAACTGCCAAATATCACTGCTGTACTTCAATCGGCTGATTTTTAAGAGCGATTTCTTTTTCGGTTATTTCTAGCAAAACATTTAAATTTGCCGCACCGATGTCAGATTGTTGATCACGTGATGTGACGTATGGTCCTCACAACTTAGCGCATGTCTTACATTCTGACTAGTCAAGATGCCGCTGTGCCAGGCGTACGGGTGTTCCAATCGGCCAGGGTATGGGAGTAAAAAAAGTTTCTTTAGCATCCCATACCCATTGAAAGACAGGGAGAGATGTTCTCAGTGGTTGAATAATATTGGGACGAACAAGTTTAATATACGGACATATCAATTTACGCAGCCTTCGAGCTGGAGTTCACGGCAGCGGACCATCTCGCGGCAACATATGCACTCCCTCGCTGTAGGCCAGTGGCGGATCCAGGGGGGGGGGGGGCCCGGGGGGCCCGGGCCCCCCCCCCCCCCTTGAGAAAAAAATCATGCAAAATCACGCGATTTTTACCTTTTTGGGGGGTTGGGCCCCCCCCCCCTGGCGCTCAAGGGGGGGGGTGCAAATTTAAAAATTTTCGAGGACCAAAAAAAAAAAAAAAAAATGTGCTCACTACCCCCACCCCCCCCCCCCCCCCCCCCCCCACTGAGCGATTTTTCGGCTGGCTGAGTCGTTGCGATTTTTTTTTGGACTCCAAAAAAAAAAAAAAAATGTGTCCGCTTACCCCCCCCCCCCCCCCCCCCCCCCCCCCCCCACTGAGCGACTTTTCGGCCGGCGCGATTTTCAAATTTTCGGGAGCAAAAAAAAAAAAAGTTGGGCCCCCCCCCCCCCCCCCCCCCCTAAGAAATCCTGGATCCGCGCCTGCTGTAGGCATAGGCCGACAGTTCCCGCACTGGCACCAGTTGTTGTTGCCTACTCTCTCGGGCGCTGGTGGTGGTTCTGGAGCGCGTTCTTCGTCGCTGTCATTTCCTCCTACGATTAGCTGTTCTCGTTCTCGATCTCGTTCCCGTGCTTCTAGTTCTTCCTCAGTCCAGACTGGCTGGAAAGCATATCCAGGGGACCAGACATTCCGTTCAATCGGGCAGAAACTCACACTATAATAGAGGTCTAACTCACTGACGCTAAAATACTACGAATAGTCTGCTTTTTCTTTAGAGCGCATGCGCAGCCAATCCAATTGATCACAACACGTTCGCGAATGGGCATCGTCTCGAGCTCTGTGTTGTGAGGACCCTACGTCACAAAAAATGTCGCGCGATGCATTGTGGGGGAGAACCGGCTCGATCACTAACTTGTTCTTTGGTCATTAAAACAATTAATTAAAAATAAGTCCGAGCTCCATTTTCCAAGACCAAGTTATATTTGGGCTTTTTAGATTTGTGTCTATCTGCTCACTAAACCTTTTTAGCCGAGTGGACTTGTCCTTTAACTTCTAGACTTGCATAGCCATTAATGGCTGCATAACATTTATGTATGACTGCATGTCTCTGAAACCCTCTGTGATAATCAGTGCTTGTGTATCGTACGCACGATCATAACCCTCCTTTTTTTTTATCTAAAGGAAATTTAAGAGGAAACAAAATATTGTGGAAAAAGAAAATAAATAATTTGAGATTCATAAGTAAACTGGTCGAGAAAATAGTACAAACTTAATTTGCGATTTAAAAAAAAAAAAAAAATTAATGTGAAAATATAATGTTGTTTATGTGAATATTTTTCATCTGTAAATGTGTAACTTTAGTTGTTACCTTGTTTGTAAATTAAAAGTTCACTTGCAAATTTATTTAGACCTATGTGAAAATTATTTTGTTAGTTTGTATACAATGTTATGAATTATGTACAATTTTCTTTATGGGAGAAATGAATAAAATCCTATGAAAAGAATCACAGGCATTTCGTTCATCTCAAGAAGGATGTGCAATATTAAAAGCCGCCTTCCTCTTTTGTTAACTTTAACGATTTACTGGCTGACTAGAATGCAGCAGAAATGAGGTCTAGTGTTATAATTAGTGGGAGACTAGCACGCGTGGTCGTCTCCTCAAGCCAGTCGTTTCTGATATTCATTCAGACGCGAGTTCTGCTCAAAACGCCCTGCTTGTATTTTAATATACAGAAATAGAAAAAAAAATTATCTTAAACATTAATACAAGCATGTACTTATTTCCAGTCTCGGGAGAAGAAGGGGGGTTGAAGAATTGTTTCACATGAAGAAATGAATGCTATTTTTTTTTTTTTTTTTTTTTTTTATCGATAATGAAATAAGCTGACATTATGTACCACTCATGATCTCACATGAACCAAGCCGTGCAAAATGTAACAAAGAGTCAACATAGGCGTTTATATACAAATAATATTCCATTGGAAATGGGTTATCAGGAATATTCCAATGTGCCCATTGAACACACAATTAACATGATAACATGTAGACGTATTTATTTAATTGATTCTCGCATTTTTGTATTATTTTATTTTCTACGTAATATATATCATGATGGTTAAAATGGTGCTTTTTGACGTAAAACAGTGTAATATTCAATATCTCTTCTTTGTCCTCTGTCTTCAGCGGTATGTATGTGAAGTTTGTTTATATGTAGTGCTGCTTCTATATATTATGTTGATGCACACATTGACACTTATCTCTCTATCTCTCTCACTCTCTTCCCCTCTTTCTCATTCACTTTAGTATGTTTTCTTTTGATATTGAGTAATCAAACGGATGACACCCGTACCCGATCTGACGAATCAGAGGGATCAGACGATCTTTGCTCGCCAACAGGAACTATATATAGGCTGAAATGAAGAGTACATAAAACACATCATTATAACCTATCAAATAATCGCTCAACATTTAATTTGAAATCCGGACGTTGGCTATTACAAATACAACTGTCATGCAATCGGGGTTAATCACCCAATGAATCACGTTAATATTCATTTTTATATTATATGGATGTGTATTCTTTACATCGGTTATATGGCTCTTTTTCTTTCATTTAGGAAATCATGATTTTGAATTCTCTTTGAAATGTTACTCTCAGTATCATTACGTAGTTCAGGATTCAGGAAGGATTTACACTTTATTTTTATTTTTTTTAATTGCAAAAGGTCCAAAATGTTGTAAAGTTTTCTGAACGTATGGTGGCAAAACATTCATTATGTAAAATGAAATAGTCATTTCTGTTCTAATTTGAATTTTGCAATTGGCAGTGTTTCATTCAAAACATTTGTTGTGTACAAAATGAGGGCCCCAAATTTTCCTTATAGATAGAAAACTTTTTGTCAAGTCTTTTGATGTTAAATTTTGCACACACTTTCACAAAATTGCTGCTACAGATAAAGTTTGAGATAAGTTTTTGATGGCTTGCAAATCCCTGATAGGGGCCTTTAACATATACATGTATAAAATGAAATTCAAATGTGTCCTCATGGAAGACGAGCCTGCTTAGTTAATCATGGACATTGACAAATCTTCAGAGTTGGGACGTCTGTAAATAAGGTGATGAATTGATGTGAGCTTTCATTGTGAAGGGAATCGGAAAGAATAATAATTTCGTTGTTAATGGTTGCCTACCAAAATTAGAATCTATCAGAGTGTTCAATGTCATGTACGGATGAAATACCAACACTAAATATCCGATCAGGCTTAGGACAGAGAGTTATTCACGCTACAGTCAAGTGACTTTGAACCTACATGTTCTTCTTTACTCTTACTAACTGCAATAATGTTGCCTGCCTTGTTACTCAGCTGTAAATATACTCTATAGCGTCTTCCAAAGATTTATTTAGATTCCTACTTTTAGAATGGACTATACGTTATCGTTCATAATTAGTTGTGTACTTTAATAGCGCAGTGGAGTATATTTATTTAGTGGCTGTGCTATATAAATTGATCTAAATAATAGAATTGCATTGGAGCTCAGTGCACCCGGTGCGGACTTTACCTAGCGTATGACTGCGTGAGCAACTGGCGTAGGCATTGACGCACCGTGCGAGAGTAATATCGTTACACAAAGTGAGTGCAAATTGAATGGTGCTAACCTTTCTTCGAATTAAGGGCGTCACAGTCCTAACTGAATAACCTCAATCGGTTAGCGGAGGTGTTAATGCAATGGCAACACTGCCCTGTGTGCAACGAGCATTGTTCAAAAATGATGTCTGTTCCATAAAAATCAATCATCTTTTATGATTTATTTATTAAGTTTTATGTTTAAACAGCGTGGACTTTTCAGAGCCAGATGGCCTGTTTTGCAAAGATATGTTACAATCAAAAACACGAATCATATGTATTGGCAGTAATTGGCGGTCTTAAAATCATATATATATATATAATAGAACGGAATGTTACGGAAAGAACTTGAATAATGAACAATAAAATGAATGTATACACAGAACAAACGAACGAGCAAATGAAGAATAAAATAAATCAAAAACAAACATAGTGTTCTTCTTCCAAAATTCCCAATAATTCTTTACTTTTATATGCATGAACGCGGATTCAACTTGAATTATAAACTTGGATTGCAAACTAAAAAAACGATTTTGCACGAATTGCAAATTGACGATAATTGTGATATCAGTTGTAATGTAATTTCACAAAAACACAAGAGCGTTTCGGTAAACTTTTTCAAGTTGCATCCACAAATAGAAATGGAAAAAAATGTAACAAGTCATGTATCCTTCATGGCCCTTGCAAAAAAGACAAATGAAGACAACATTTTTTTCACAAATATAATGGTGTATTCTTTTGTTATCCATTATATTTTATGTATGAACTCTTGCATGTGTTACGTAAAAGGTTTGTTTGTATTTAACAGTTTGATTTGGAAAGGAAAACTATCTTGTGTGATAACTGATATGTATGAGTTGTTACTTTTGTCTGTAGATAATTTTTAAATAACGTAGCAAAATGGTTGGTGCCCATACAAAGGAGTGTCCTTGCAATGCAAGTTATTAATCACTGACTTAGTATAAATGTATAGGAACGTTAAATATCAAAGCAATTGTTTTTATTCTTCAAGTTTAACTATTGATTGTAAACCATTAAATTTGATGCAAGAAGCATCAAACTTGATATTCGGAATGTATTTCTGCACTTTCTGTAATCATGGTAAATGTGCACCGAGACATTTCTGCATTCTGCGAAAGGCCCAATGTATCACTATTAATGGTAGTAGTATCGTTTTAACTAGAAGTAGTAGTAGTAGTAGTAGTAGTAGGAGTAGTATTAGTAGTAGTAGTGTTAGTAGAAGTATAGTTTTCAGTAGTAGAAGAAGTAGTAGTAGTAGTAGTAGTAGTAGTAGTAGTAGTAGTAGTAATAGTAGCAGTAGAAGTAGCAGTAGTAGTAAAAACAATAGTAATAGTTGTTGTTGGTGTAGTTATTGTCTTGTTGATGATGTTTTGTTGTGGCGTATTAGTATAAGAAGTTGTGTTGATTCATTTCAGACATGTTCAGTGTGAGGGGTATATTGTTAAAACGCCAAATATCGTTTACTAAAACTTATTATTTTGTTTACATTGATAAGATTATAAAGAATGACGTACGTCCTTCATTTACATGTAGGCTTATTTTGTTTCACATGTGACTAACTGTATATCGTGGAATCCATTATGTTGAATTTCAATTTTAACGCTGTATAGTATACGTTATCGTGTAGGCCCTTAGTAATTAAATGTAAATAATGCAACGTGCCTTAAATCTATCTATCTATGCTTTTCGTATATTGTGTATGCTCCTAATTATCTGTAGTTTGATGTATTTAAATACACATGACTATGTGTAATTGTGATTTTTTTTTTGGTTTAAAGGTAAAGACCAGTTATGGTCATGCGATTGCATTGTGAAAGAAACGTTGTGGAATCGATCAGAAAAGGTTGATCATCTAGCATATAAGTATTGGTGTGTACTGCAAGGTTCTGGAATCATCAAAATGATAAGAAATTTGGCCCAGTCTTGGTAAAGTTACAAGCACTGTACACAGAAAGATGTATATGGGACTATACGCACACGTGCGTGACACGTGCGTTTATCTCTCACAGACCACGTAGATAAACTAATTTACCAAATATATCAATTAGTAGGCGGTTTCCCGGCAAAATATTTATCATCATGTATTAGTCAAAACATATTCTTTCACATGATTGGTAATAAGAGCTTCCATTTCATTTTTTGAAATTGGGGCGTTTCCAATACTGGTCTTTACCTATAAAGAATGAAATATTCTGCATTACCCTGTAAAGCCCATAGGGTCTTTATAGATCATACTGATCTGAGAATTCTAATTTTTGGAACTATTTTCAGGTAGTCATGTATTTTTCCACATTATTGAGAACATTTAATCTTATTCTACAACTGTTTCATTAAGTTTTACTCAAGTCTATGATTCAGATGCCTAGGGTTATCACCCCACCACTCACCCTGTGTATGTGTGTATATAAGTGTGCGTGGGTGTGTGTATTACACATTTGGAGGAATAAAACAAAATTAATATTTCAAAAAAAATTAAGTGTATGCGTGCGTTTGTGGATATATGTGTAGTGTAGCAATATAAGGATAAGGCAGAGATTTTTAAGAAAAACGTTTACTTTGGACCACTAGTCTAAGCCGTCACCACTTGCCTTTTTTGCTGAGCTGGGATGTGAGAGACGACCTACAGACACCCCCCCCCCCTCCCCCTCCTCCGAATGCCTCTAGAGAAGCAGGGGAAGATCTGATGGTGGCATCAGATTTTCGAATTCTTACCGTTTTTTTTTTTTTTTTTTTTTGGGGGGGGGGGGATATGAAACTGTGCCCGAATTAAGGTCATGCGCGAATTATGGTCACACGACCATACATCTATCCTCTCACTTTATACGCACACTGAAACTGATCATTTTAATACACACATGTCTACTTTTATTAATCAATCCACCTGATATAAAGTCAAAACAACGAAACAAAAAAATGCGTATATATCTTATCATTTTATTATTCACATGAACCTTTCATTAGTTTATATATCGTGCCTCTTCTTAAAATTCCAATCTGATCTTGCTGCTTCCAAACAAAAAAGAGGACTATCTACATGTTCAAAGAGTGATATATATTTCATATGATACAAGGACGGAGCAATGATAACATTTATACATATTAGTAGAAAAAAAGTCTTGTTAGAATTCTAAAATTAACTGATCTAAAGTTGATATACGCCCTGCTCACTAATGTACATATTATTTTGTTTAACCTCTTGGTTTGCCTTTTCTTCTAGCTATTTGTCTATTTCTCTAGATTGTATATTTTATATCTATATGATATACTCTAATACTCTAATTTTCATTTAAATATTCTCACAGTTTAATTTTCTATATTGGATGACATTGATAATGCAAAACCTTCTACCAAAGAAAAGATACAATCAAAAAGTAAAGCAAGTAATACACTCAATGATGATGAATAGGGAAAATGTAAAAGGCTTTTAAATAACGTGACATATTTGATTAGATCAAAAAATGATTGATGAATGGGAAAAACATTAAAGACTAAACAAATAACGTGACATATTTGATTAGACAGGTCAAGTGCGACTTTATTTCAAAAAAGATTGAATGTTGAATAAAAAGTATACTGTTGGAAGTCTCTTTGTTATGTTGTACCAAGGGAAATCACGTGACAGTCATTTGCCTACGTCAGTCGTCGGCGGACAGGAAAACAACAACAATGATGATATTGCAAATACTTGAATGATTATTTTGTTAACACTGGTAAAGTTTAGCTGTATATGATAGTAAAGATATTGGATCAGTCTCCAATGATGTCCATCATGGCGTGATTGCTAACGGGTGTACCTTTTCTCTTAAGTCGATTGAACAAAGTCATGTTTTGAAAGTTCTTCAATTTCTCTAAACCTAATAAAGCTACGGGACTGAACCAAAGAGCAACACAATTGCTGAAGAGCATTCCTCGGAAAGACATTAATCCGCGTTTGAAAACCCACCTTTTTGATGAATTCTTCGAGTAATTATGTTAACGTACACATTGTAAAGCGCTTTGAGAGGGCCTTTGGTCCTGAAATGCGCTATAAAAGAACAAACTATTATTATTATCATTATTCTCAACCCATGTTTAAATGGGTACCTGGCAAAGATAGCTGGGGTAATAATATTTGCAGGGCCCTCAGGAAGTACAACATTGATGCTGATGAGGCTTCCATGTGTAAGCAAATTAATATCATTTACAGAGAAGTTTTAATGTTGTGCCCATGTTTTTTCTTTGGAGCTGATAAAACGGAGTATAAAGAGAGACACCACTTAATGAGTTTTAATAGGACATTCGTATTTTGTCGATAAAATATGCCAGGAATGACTTTGATTCCAATGATTATTGTATCAATGATTATTGACCGTCAGTCTTGACGGCTAAACACTACAAGACAAAAGAACGACGTGTCTCGACTTCATCATGATGGAAATAATGGCAAGTTTATAACGAGGAGATCTTTGGAATTTTGTTCGGATTGTAAATAAACAGCAAATATCACCACCACTCCGCACTTGAGGAAGACTTTCAGCTCTCTGCTATCCTTTCTTGGACGTCGATCTCTTGACGTCTCATAAGCCTCGTTCCTAGATGACGCGGTTAACCGTCTCAAAAAGCCGCTGAGGTAAAATGAAATGATGTAAAGCTCGTCTATAGCAGTGCGTCTCGCATTAGTGTGTGTTATAATAATCCGCTGCGTGTGCACACGAGGCTTTATGACACTGACGTGGGACTGTGTCAGCCACTGCGTCAACCACTGCGTCAACCACTGCGTCAGCCATTGACACGGTCTTTCATGCGTCAGTTCCACTGGACTCGGAGTCAATGCAAAATGAGCGAGGCAAATGCTGCGTTAAATTATCAGTGTATTGTTCCATCACCTTCAAAAGGCTCAATTAGCGCAAGTAATAACGCAATCGAAAGACGCATGGAGTTCAACAGACACAACACAGAGATAGGTTAGTATGCTTAGCAGTCTTTTTTTAACAATTCGATATTTTTTCCGTCATCGCCTTTCATTTAAAAGCAGCGTGGTTTAAATCTCGCTGTTACCATAGTTTAGTCCCGGTTGACAGGAGGAGTTTTCGATGATAACCAGGCATGGAAATGCACAGAACAGGTCCGGGCATAATCTCTAGTCTCAGACGCAACTTTTATAAAGTAAGATGCAATGGCCTAGCGCAAGGTTGCGAGTTAGTCTTAAATCGACGTTCGACGGAAAACTGGCATAAAGAAAGTACACAAACGTTTATGTGACAATTCCATGCAGGTGCAACCAGCATTATCTGTAGAGGCTTATTGTTCACTGCTCACTGTGACATGAATGTTATTGAACTGAACAATCAGTTAGTTAAATTCGTGGTAGTGGGAAAAAAACGCTTCGTGTGCATCGAGCTTTAAGTCGGTTTACCACGTCAATTTTGAACGAGGCTCAGACAATCCAGGACTCAATCTTGGTTCACCCGCTGGAGCCAGGCTTGCACGTCATCCCGATGGTTCTGGACCCATCTGATGTTAGCCCTGGTCTGCTCTACGGCCTGGACCAGAGCTCTGGCGCCCGTCCCGTGATCAGGGTGCCGTGATATAAAGTTCTGAAGCTGAAAACGGGAAAGATGTCTATGAATTAATCAGGGGTGAATCCAGGGTCTTGTTTTAGAGGGAGCACCAATAGTTGACAAGCAAGCAAACAAAGTAACAACAACAAAAAGTGGGTAATCGGGATATTTTGATGCCGTTTGTTCATTTTACGTCAAAATTCTCTGACGATCAAAAAGCACGTTTACACTTGTGTTCTTAAGGTATAGAGAGACATTATTCAAGCGGAACAGAAAATGTGGCCTTGATAGACAGGTGGTCGCTTAAGCAGATTTTCACCGCACTACTTCTACACCCCCCCCCCCCCCCCTCTCATAATACCATTGTCCCCTCTCCCACCTCCTCCATTGACCGGACCCATAGTACGCCACTAGAAAGAGGAATAACTAAACAAATCACCTCTCTGAGTTGTGACTCCATGTTGAAATGCGCCGTGACCATTTTTGTTAGGTTGGCAAAGTGAAAAAATGTACTGCCATAGCTGGAAAAGAAAAAATGAAATAATCAGAGATTATATTTTCGAATTATAATCAATATCAATATATAATTTATCAATAACAATTTGGTCTTATTTACCTAGGGTTGTGGTTTTTCTTTTTGTGATGAAGTAAAGTTTCATAAACGTCACACTTCTGTATCTTATAACAAAAAGCTAAATGAATACATTTTTGTTTGCGGCGGTGTACCATGTCATATCTGAACGAGCCTTAAATCTGTGACAGTTTTTTTGCATAGACCTATGTACTTTAATCAATACTTTCTACTATTAAAGAAAATCTAGATTTTAGGTTACAACATTTTAATCTTTTTTGTCGGGCAACTGTATCTATCGAAAATCGGTCAATAAAATCGTTTACATGAGAAATTAACCATTATTAAATCACTGATAAAATTAGCGCTGTAGAATATTCGAATCCACAGAGAGAGACGATGTATGTTTTGATACAAAGGAGCTCAATGGCGCATCACTTCAACTACACCATACGTTTTAGAATGCAGGCGGGAAATCGGACTTTTTGGAGGAAACATTCGGAAATCGAAAGAATCCGAATACAGGACATACGCGCTAAAAATAGAAGCCACAGAGATTTCTCCACTTCTATTAGCTTCGACATATTGGCCCGAATTCACAAAGCAAGGTTTGAGCTCAGACCAAGGTTTGAGCTCAAACCTCCTTTTGTTTCGCCAAACCTCCTTTTGTTCTTTACAAACCAGGTTTGTAAAAAACGCGTAAAACGCGTCGTATGACGCACATAAACCTCGGTTTGTCGACAAACCTCCTTTGTGAATTCGGGCCATGGTGTTCAGGCCTGATAGTGTTTGGTGTATGTAAGTAAGGGTTAAAGTATATGTTAGGGCCTGTGCGCGCGTGTGTGTGTGTGTGTGTGAGTGTATGTGCGTGTGTGTCTGTCTGTGTCTGTCTGTTTTCACTGTAGATCTTTATCAATCAGTTTTCAAATGATTCGGCGCAATTTTCATTCTTGTTATGATTCTTGTTAGGAATTTCCTTGCTCCCCTAGTCATTATGTTTGTTGAGGTGTCTTAGTAGTGGGTAAATCACTTGACTGAAAATGCAAACGTTTTAGGCTTGGTACGACACTTATGCCCTTGTGCAAGGTATTTTGTCTACTTTACTCCTCTCCACCCAGGTGTTAAATGGGTACTCTGGCTCTGGGTACGATGCCAAAGTCGACGTGATTTTAAACGCGCGTGCACGCATGTGGACAGATGAATGGCTGGTATGCTCCAAAAGTGGTGTTGAAATTGTACACTGTTAAGTGCAGGATAGAAATTGAATCTAATGACCGGGTGATGATAATACTGCAAGTTGAAGCACTTCGGTCGGTTAACTAATACAACGATTTACAAGAATTATGGTAAGTAGTAGTAGTATTAGTAGTTGCAGTAGTAGCATCATCATCATTATTATCTTTACCATTATTTTTGTTATAACTATTATGTATTAGCCTCGTTATCATGATACATGAATATATCTCATTGCTGTATAGCTTTGCCATGAATTAAATTTATTTTGGTTACGAATAAAATCAATATAAGGTTGCGATATGTTATGCGTGTTTATCTCTTCTACTCATGTATATTATTTAGTTATTGGATGTGTCGTGAAAACACAAATGAACAAAGAAAGAACTTTAGACGTTCACATTCTATGCACAAGGTGATAACTTAAGGAGCAGATCACCATCAACAGATAGATACATAAACAGCAGCGAATCGATTTGACTGGCTATTTGGGACTGTCCATAATGACTGCTGTCCGCAAGTACTTCCTTACTCCCCCCTATACATATGCCTTTTATCAGAAAATTCTCTTATTTCGCGCCGTAAAAGAACAGGAATATTGATCAGGACAGGGGATATTAAACTATTACATAACTTCTGGCTGTGTGGCAATGCTACCATGGTGCCATGTTGTAGACTGCAAACGAATTTCTGTTGAATACTTCATTGATATGATAGAAACAGATATCATAAATATCCAAGCGCTATAGTTATGTTGGGTATTGACGTGAAACTGACGTATAATTTTATGTGATACTATTATTTTATTCATTTTTTAACTATTTTATTGATAACTGAAAGAGTGATTGATTACTTTGGAAGTAATGTAAAGGTAAACAGCGAAACAGTGGTGAAGCTATGGCGGAGGGTACAGACCCCCCCCCCCCAAAAAAAAAAAATATATATATATATATAATAATAATAATAATAATAATAATAATAATAATAATAATAATAATAATAATAATAATAATAATAATGAATTTTAACCAGCGCAGAGGAAGTTAAAATAGTTTATTGACAGCTACCTGGGACAAAGTTTTATTTATGGGGAGAGGAGGCTAGGAATGTAATCCGATGATGCAATAAACCTTGGGCGGGGAAGAAACCAGTCGCCGTAATGTAAACATGCGGTCAGCTCTCAACTTTCCTCCTCTTTCCTCTCCCCAATTTGGACGATAATACCTCATTCAGTCCATGGTATTTCGAAGTTGTCACACTTAACAAATTTTCGCTCTTCCTTCGTGGTTTTTGCTCAATATTCGCCCCGTTAGCAGTCAGTTTAAGTTTTAACGTAATTTCGTCGGATAAAGTGAACTACTGTGCTTCTGACTTTAATAAGTTTCAGCTCCTGATTGACATTCCTTACCTACCTTTCACGTTGCCTCATTTGAGTTAAACAATACGTCGAGGTTCAGAAGCGTGTTAATTTAGGCTTCATTTTGATAATAATTGCTAAGATGCCTAAATCGACGAAGAAGAATCAGAGGGTGACAGCAAAGGCTGCGACGAAGAAGACAACAAAGGCCAAGCCAAGTAAGAGGAGGGCGTCGAAGGCTACGTCCCCTGCCCAATTCCCCCTGACAGCTGCCAGTGCCAGCAACAACGATGCACTGCCAGTCGTCCCCGCCCGGATCCAGGAGCCCTCGATCAACGAAGGGCCCGGAATGCAAGACGGCGGCAACAACGGTGAGTCATGGCCAGTAATGGCAATTGACGATTTTGATACAAATCCCAGCATGTTTACCAATGAAGCGCTGGTTTCACCTGCGCCAGTCACGTCCACAGGGGTGCAAGCTGCTTTTACTCCAGGGACAAGTTTTCCCGTCCCTGGACGGCCGCAAATGGTGGCTGGCGTAGGCGATGATCTCGGGTCATCAATTGCCGTAACATTAAAGGAAAAAATTTGGCGGGGGGAGTTCATTGACTTAGGCGCTTTAATATCGCCATCCAGGTCCCATCCTTCTATCGACGAGGGGTTAACTCTAACTTTTTCCCCTGCGAGCGCTAATTTTCAGCTGCGGGCGCCAGACCGAAAGACAGCCATTACAGGCATACCACAGTGGACTAGTGCCATGCTAGTTTTTGTTTCGGTTTATGCCGAACGACACACAAGTCGGGTAAGGGAACTGTTAAAATATATCAGTATTGTGCGCACTGCCGCTAGCTGCGGCTATAATTGGTGCGACTACGACCTACAGTTCCGCCTGAGGCAAGCGCGGCAGCCGGAGCGTTCATGGGCCGTAGTAGACGCGGAGCTGTGGCTACTAGTCGCCACTGCCTACGCGCGGCCGGACAGCAGGGAGAATTTTCGTCCCTTCAGCGGGAGGCAACCTCAATTTCGCGGAGCTCAACGGCCAAGACAGCAACTATCAGGCCCCCGCCGCAATGGGCGCTCAGCACTTAATCGGGACGGATACGGTAGCGCAACCGCGAGTCCGCGGGCCCAAGTTTGTTTCGCATTCAACGCCTCCGGCCGGTGCGGTAGGGGGCGAGGCTGCAGATATGCGCACAAATGCGATAGATGCGGAAATATGTCCCATGGCTCCTTTGCCTGCAACCGCCCCCAACCTGCAGCTAACAAACCGAGCTCTAGCCCCAACCCCAATTAGGCTAAAGCCCATGCTACCCTTTCTTCATTCTTACACCAATCAGTCTGACGCAAAACGTCTAATTTCGGGATTTACGTACGGCTTTTCTCTGAGTTTTAAAGGCACCCGTGTACAAATGAGTTGTAAGAATCTCAAGTCTGCAATTCTTCATCCTCAAATCATTATGCAAAAGATAGAAAAGGAGGTGATACTCGGCAGAATCGTAGGCCCCTTTACTTCAATTCCATTTCCGAATTTTCGTTGTTCCCCCATCGGGGTTGTTCCAAAACGAACACCAGGCGAATTTCGATTAATACAACACTAAATCCTCCCCTCGCGGCTCCTCTGTAAATGATAGCATAGATAAGGATGAGTGCAACGTTTCTTACACTAGTTTCGACGAAGCGGTGGACATGATTGTTAAACTTGGTCTTAAGTCTTTTATGGGGAAAGCTGACATCAAGTCTGCCTTTAGATTACTGCCCGTGCATCCAGTTGATTTTGATTTGCTCGGTATGTGCATTGGTGGAAAATTCTATTATGATAGGTGCATGCCCATGGGTTGCGCGATTTCGTGCGCAATGTTTGAGCGCTTTAGTTCCTTTCTCGAGGATTGTTGTCGGCGCATAGCCGTTACTGAACAAGTGCTGCATTACTTAGATGATTTCTTCTTTGCTGCTTCCTCATTCGAGGAATGCCAACGCATCATGCTCTGCTTCCAAAATATGTGCAAAGATTTCGGTGTGCCCTTAGCGCTGGAGAAAACCGAAGGCCCTACGAGAGTAATTACATATTTGGGTCTAGAGATTGATACAAGGCTATGTCAGGTAAAAGTTCCAGCTGATAAATTAGAAGCGCTAAGTTGCATGATTCGCAGCTTTTCCACGAAGTCTAAGCTGACACTGCGCCAGCTACAATCGTTAATTGGGTCACTCAATTTTGTATGTAAGGCGGTTGGCCCAGGTAGGGCCTTTCTCAGGCGGCTGATGGACATGACTAGAGGGGTAAGTCAGCCCCATCATCGCATAAGGCTTACCAGTGGGGCTAAGGCTGACCTGGCAGCATGGGAAGCATTCTTAGAGCATTTTAATGGGACCGTTATGTTTGCTGACAATGTTTGGCGGGATAATAATTGCCTTCAATTCTATACAGACGCAGCGGCAAGCATTGGGCTGGGCATTTATTTCGAGGGGTGCTGGGCACAAGCTAAGTGGCCGGAATACGTCCGGGAGGCTAATTTCTCCATTGCCGTTCTAGAACTGCTTCCCATAGTTGTAGGCGTTCACTTATGGGGAGATCGGTTAAATGGGAAGAGAGTAACTTTCTGGTTTGATAATCAATCGGTAGTTGCCGTCATTAACAAGCAATCGTCTAATTGCAAGATAATTATGCGGCTCATTCGCCACTTCGTAGTACTGTGTTTAAGGTGGAACATTTGGTTTAAGGCAATGTACGTTCCAGGCCATACCAATGAAATTGCCGATTCTCTGTCCCGCTTTCAGATGACCCGTTTTCGACATCTGGCCCCCAATGCCGAGCAACAAGGGACCCCCATTCCTACCCCTCTCTGGAGCAGCTTAGTCGGGAGCGTGCCGTCTTGTTAAGCTCTTCCAGAGCTCAGAACACTATGCGCACTTATCACACGGCATGGCAAGCTTTTCAGCTGTTTCGGAGTAATTATAATTGTAATGCCTCTACTCCACCAACTATCGAGCAGGTTGCTCTTTTCATTTCTTACATGAGCTGGTCCAATTATTCGGCAAACACTATCTCTACATATATCTCAGCTCTGTCATTTCATGAGCGCAGTCATAATAGGGAAGATATAACTCAGAATTTTCCAATAAAGCGATTAGTTGAAGGCTGCCGTAGGCGTCATGCTCGCCTTGACGTGCGCTGCCCCATTACTATGCCCTTATTACATAAATTAATCGCAACACTGCCATTAGTATGTCAAACGTCTTATCATACTAAACTTTTCACTGCAACCTTTTTATTAGCGTTTTTCGGGTTTTTACGCATTGGTGAATTCACTTCTCAGGGTAGATCCATCCCCCTGTTTGAGGCGGACGTAATCGTCCGGGGGAATCCCCCACAGCGCAAAGTTAGTGTTAGAATTCGGTCTTCCAAAACGGATCAGCGGGGTAGGGGGTGCGTCATCGTGCTTCCGGAAAGTGGGTCATTGTGCCCCGTTAAAGCAATTGTTGGGTATTTGGAAGCCCGTCCTCAACGCGTTCCCACTCCCGGTATTGACCAGGGGTTTGCATTTTTTAGGCAATTTGATGGTTCTCCCCTAACCCGGCAAGCTTTCAACAGGGTGCTACATAAAAGTGTTTCATTCTTAGGTTTACCAGCTCACTATTACACGGCCCATTCATTCCGAATAGGAGCTGCCACGTCCGCTGCTATGGCGGGCTTTTCAGACTCCCACATTCAAAAAATGGGGAGATGGGTATCTGGGGCATACCGGGGTTATATCAGATTACCGGCAGGTGAAGTTGAAAACTTCGGGGTGTTATAATTAGTCAGTACGTTGTCTTTTTCAGCTTAATTTTGTCACGTTTTGATTTAAACTGGTAGGGTGATGGGCGATCAGACCAAACCCAATGCATAATATACTCGTAACTAAATTTTGATTGCACTGAATTAGGGTGGTTTATTCCGAAGAATAACACACATTGCAAAAGACATTTTGTTTATGGTAATATTATGTAGAACATGTTACTGTCTGCGGGTTCTCCCCTTTTCTCCATTATTTGAATCTGCAGAGTCTACAGATTTATCGAGCCAGACAAGGGATTCTACATCCATACGAGGCACCATCTGGGCCCTGGGGGATTTCATGGTGCAAGCGGCCGGTATCCATCTACCCGCCGACAGACATGAAACCAGTCAGAGACAGCTGGGTTAATAACAAGTTGCGCGGTCTATAATTCGCCGATTTGGAGGACTGGTCGTTTCGCACCGTATGCACCTTTCTGGCAAGGGTACTTACTTCATTATTCATTTCGGACATTTACGAGGTGTTTCTAGGGAATACAGACGTTCAATTCCTCCCTACTGATCTTCGAACATTCGTCAGTACAGGTTAATTTCAGATCTGTATTGATCTGAAGTAGGAATGATTGTACATAATGTTGTCTGTTACGTTCATAGTACCTTTCGCAATTGTGCAAAGTATGAGATTTGTTCATACCATCCGATTTCGGTGTGGCGGCGATCCATGTCTGAGCAGCCACGTCTCGTGTGGCAGAAAAATTTACAATTTTGACCGCCAAACCGCGGAATTATCTTTAATTTGCACATGTCGAACATACCAGTTTGCAAGAGAACAGGCTTCGAGCCAATGATGGGAAATTTTAATGCAATTAGTATTGTTTGCACCCTGTTTACACTTGGTTTGTAGGCTGAGGAGGACCATTAAGGCCTTTGATTTAGTTATCCTCAGTTGTAGGCAATAAAGTGTTTATGTGAACGCTACGTGTCTCAGGCCAGAGAACTGCGTTGATTTGGGATTATTTTATTATGTAACGCTACGTGTCTCAGGTCAGAGAACTGCGTTGATTTGTTTTTATTATGTGAACGCTACGTGTCTCAGGCCAGAGAACTGCGTTGATTTGGTTTTATTTTATTATGTGAACGCTACGTGTCTCAGCCCAGAGAACTGCGTCGATTTGGTTTTATTTTATTAGGTGAACGCTACGTGTCTCAGGCCAGAGAACTGCGTTGATTTGTTTTAATCTAAATTGGGGGCATTTTAATGCAATTAGTATTTACACCCCGTTTACACTTTGCTTGTAGGCTGAGGAGGACCATTAAGGCATTTGCTTAGTTATCCTCAGTTTTAGGCAATAAAGTGTTTATGCGAACGCTACGTGTCTCAGGCCAGAGAACTGCGTCGATTTGTTTGTATTAGGGAACGCTACGTGTCTCAAGCCAGAGAACTGCGTTGATTTGTTTTTATTATTTGAACGCTATGTGTCTCAGGTAAGAGAACGGCTGTTCATTGGGAAGTTAACACACTATTTTCATTTGAAGTATTTGTTATACCACAAGTCTAATGACGATGGAAAGTTTCTATATTACAACTAATAAATACCATGGCCAATTGCAAAACTAGTTTTCTATGTCCTTATTCCTTGTTCCAGGTGGATAGAACAATAATAATAATAATAATAATAATAATAATAATAATAATAATAATAATAATAATAATAATAATAATAATAACAATAATAATAATAATAATAATAATAATAAATAAATAAATAAATAAATAAATAAATAAATAAATAAATAAATAAATAAATAAATAAATAAATAAATAAATAATTAAATAAATAAGTAAATAATGATAATAATAATAATAAATAAATAAACACATTGGCAAACGAGAGGTAAAAGTGATTGGAGAGATGAAGGGGAAAAACATGAGATAATATAAGGAGATATATTGTTCTAAAATCGATTATGACATTATGTAAATCAGTATAAACGTGTGGACAACATGATAAGGCTTTTGTAATAGGTGCATTAAACGATTATCGAACAATGCGTTGGGGTGATCTGATCTGCGTCCTTGATGAAGTGTAGGTCTAAATCAGAGGGGGGGGGGGAATACCTGAAGATAGGAGTGAAAAATCGAAGTAATATGGAAAATGAGCCAAAAGGAGTTTGCTTGTGTGTCCGTTTGACTTTCAAATGCTAAATTTTCCCACGCTTAAGGGGCAACGAATATATACCCTCCCAGCCTAGTCCATCTGCTCTCTCAAATTTTGACCATCTAGTAGAGCATTTTTTCACCCGGGGAGCGTCGACTGAATTTTCGTTAGGCCTATTTCAACAATATTTTTTGACATAACAACAACCTAACGACGAGAGAGAAAGAGAGAGAGGAGGAGTGTGTGAGATACATCCATTCCATTTGTTCTGTTAAGCATCTTATTGAGGGCGCTCTTTCGCCTCTAGGCATCCACTGTCTTTGAGTTAAAAGGAGAAACCACTAGCCAGCTTATGGTATGATACGGTGCTCATGACCAGTGGAATTATCTACAAACACGATACAAAATCTTCTCTGTCTTGGAGAAGATTTCTTTTTATAATAATGGATACGCCCCTGATGCATCCGTTACTAGGTAAACATGCAAAGAGAATGAAAGAGAGAGAGGGGGAATGATGATAAAGAATATAACAAATCGTTACAACAAGAAAGATAGAGAAACGTATTACGGAAAGATGATCAGAGACGATATTGATTATCAAATTTTGCTGAGCTACATATTAGATGGCGCTCTATCGCCTCCATTGTCGGGAGGTATAGTGTTGGAAATAATTATGAGAGTAAAAATTGAGCGCCTCTTCACTATACGCATTTGAATATATTATCAGGAAATGATAGGGTAGGTAGGGAGGGGTCAACATTAATTAGGGCATCCCCTATGCTGTAGACTCGTGCAACCTGTATTGATTTTCATCTGGCTAGATACTGATGTCACACAATTTATATCGTGGCAACATCGCGTAACACGATCGTAATTATTTTCGAAAATTCAACTAATTTAGTGCTGGTGAAGCACTCAATCTGACCCAGAACAATTTGACATCGGCACCTCAAAACCTTCGTTAGATTAAAAAAACCTAAGGTTGTCAAGGGCTCTTTTAAATTAACTGTAAGAGTCTTATTGGTTTGGGGGCTACAAATTGTTATCAATAAACTCACCTAATAATAACAATTATTTAATATGAATTAAGTTTTTATTGTGATTAATATATTAATTCATTTGATTGAAAGTCGCACATTCTCCTTCCATGCCATTTTAGTTTTGTCTTGTGTATTGTTTTCCATATTTAAAAGTCTTAAGTTTATACTTGTTATTTACTGTAGATCTATAGAGTTATTTTGTTAGAATGGTCAATTAATTAATATTTTAACTAGATCCCCGTTTGTTTCCCTAATTATTGGACCAAACTGGCCATTTTTTCACATAAAAGTTGTGAATGGTAAATGATTCGTTTCCATATAATATTAATTTTAAAAAAATCCTCTATGGCCATCTTTTCTTTCTCTCTCTCCCTCCCTGTCTCTTTCTCTGTTCCCGTCCCTCCTCTCTCTTTCTACCCATATTTTGTTCTCTCTCTCTCTCTGTCGTCTTCTTCTCTTTCGCAATGAAACACATAATGCAACACCGTGCAAACACACACATATGCACACCCACCCCCCCCCCCCAACAAAAAAAGGAGAGAGAGAGAGAGAGAGAATCTGACGCATATCTATCTCCGTTATCCTTGTAAATATATGAAAGCAAGAATATTGAATTAGTATTTACATGTTTACATAAATAATTGAGCATGAAACACAATAGTAATTTACCGTTTATACAGTAGGCTTGCGGGTGCACCATGTGAGAGAGAGGGGGGATTGAGGAGTCCTGAAAAGGACTCTCGGTAATCTTTCTTGAGAAAATATATATACATCACCATGCAAGCCGACACTTACAAGCAGCATCTAATTTACCGTTTGTTCAAACAATGCAGTTCACATTTGTAAATTTTGTAGCAAGCTTATATGAAAAATAGCCCACTAGAGGTTAAGAGAGGCTCTGGAAGGCCAATAAAAAGTCTCACTGTAGCGCTATTACTATTAGAAGAAAGAAAATTAGAAATACAACAAAATAGGTGACGAAAATTCAAATTTGCACATAATAGTTCTTTAATTCTGACTTCGCTAAGTACAGTAAATAATAACATTTGTTCGAATACTCTCCCCTAGCTGACCACTAAATAATATATACTGACCCACCCCTCAACTCAGCAATGTATACAATGCTAATTGAAGTTAAATCGGGGGAATTTAAGCTATAGAGAACACTTAATTACAAATACCGTCAGAGTGACAACAAATACTTATCAACTAAGCATAACATCAACAATTCCCCCCCCCCGGTCCACTGAAAAAAACTCTTTAAAAACGTTATAGCCAAGATTTTTTTTAGGATTATGACATGCACAAATATTTCTTTGGTAGTTTATAGAGGAAGTGTGTGTAAAATAAGAGGTAACCTTTACCTTATAGTAGACCCAGCACAGATTATATAAAGACAAACCATTTGCAAAGTAATATCATTACTGTAATTCAGTGAGAATTTAGACAAATCAAATTGCACTGTTATACAATCACAATAAATGCATTTAACCACATGTGCAACTATATTTTTGTTTTAAATGGATGGAATTTCAAACATGTTTGTTTCACAAACCATATTCAATGTATTCAAGCACATGTGCTGTTTCACAATTTACAGGTATGCGCAAGTTAATGTGACTTTTGAAATTGGGTCATATTGGCCCGAATTCCCAAAGGGGGTTTGTAGACAGTCCTAGGATTATGTGCGCCATATGACGCATTTGAAGGTTTAGACCTTATGCAAAGTGAAAAATGAATCGCAAACTTGTTTACCTCAAGTAGAATAACAATTTTGTTTTTGTTTAAATGATGGGGACCTTGATCTTCTGTAATTATTCATGGATCAAACAAAACACTTAAATTGAACTGTTACATTCAGACCATGTGGTAAATCTTTTATGTCACCACAAAATTGTTATTTTTCTCACTACAAAGTCTTTTAGTATTGTTAACTGAAACATTTGTATCAGCAGATATTAGGCAGTCAATCGTAATCTTTAAAATCTCTAGAAACCAAATACTTTCTAATAAATGTCAAAAAAAAAAACCATGATGTCCGTCTTTTACCTTATAGTGATTTGCGGGCTTGAAAGTCAACAGAGATCACAATTACCTCCAACAAAATTTGATGGGACAGTGCCAACATCAGCAGTTTTTGGCATGAAAAATCAACTTACCTCTTAATAGTTTAAACGGATAGATAATCAACCGTTCGACATCCCGGTTGTTGATGTAATGCTGCATAAACTACGAAGTATAGTGGGAACATCAGGGAGGGGCCGTATTTTGAAATCCATTTTGAGGTAATTCCAGTTGCGATTGAGTTAAATCTGTATTTTATAATTTAATACCGTATACATTGAAAATATTTGTGGAATCCTTAATTAAATAATGTATAGCTCACTAAATAGATAGATAGTGGTGCTTATTTTACTTGACAGCTAAGAAAGCAATAAATGCTTGTTAGTAAGCTCCAGTGTTAGCTGTTTCAGGCTATACTTGGCCAAACCAATGCTATATTTGCACAACGTGAATTTCCCCAATATGGGCAACAGGAAAGCATACAAATAATTAAGAAGTGTCGACCCTTTCTCTTAGATTGATGAGGCATGGAACGTCCTCATCCTTGCATTTAATAAATATGCGATCAATCGCACATCTTCCTTTTTGTGTGTGAAGTGTTAAAGCCACACTGTACCACTTGTAGCTACTTGCTCCCTCTATATAGAAAACTTCCCCAATCTGTGCCTGTTGGTCCCCCATAATCCTCTTTTTCTGAATTGATGAGATATCCACCCGTCAGTGACCTCGCTGGGTTGTCTAATCCTCTTTGGCTGAACTAGTACATATGGCCTTTAAAGCACATCTGTGGTCGACCCTCTGAATGAAGAAATGGCCTCTGATGATGCTACCTGCAAAATCGAAAGGACAAAATAAACAATATCCTAAACAATATTGTTAATTACAACTTGTTCATTTTTTGCTTCGAGGGGGTGGGGGTGGGGGGGGGGGGTATAATACTATAGAAAAAGATACAATGTATATTGTGTACACATAATCAGGAATTATTCCATCCTGTGTCACTAATACAAAAACTATGAGGTTCCACTTGACAACAAACTAATCCAGTTGCATCCAGATATCAAAAACATTAATTGTGATTTGTGAACTGAAATTGAAATGCACATGAGCTCGTTTGATTTAATTTCTGAATGCCAGTTGTTATATTACGAAATGAACATTCCTAACATGTCACATGTTGGCCAAATATAAAAAAGGAAACAAGATTGAGTAAGAAAAAGAATAAATTAATGATTTCATATCAAGAAATAATCTACCTACCCTATAGTCTATCTCCAAGAATCAACTGTTATTCATTTGCCGTAGCATCAAGCTGTCAATTCAGTGCACACTCAGAAAAGATCCTGGCATCGTGGCTGCTACCAGTCCAGGCCACCTTGCAACGATACTAGTTATTATCCCAGCATGATCACAGACAACCTGTCAATATGAAATAACATGTTGGCATTCATTAGTTATGAAAACTCACTCATTTCACACTTAAGATTGGCCGTGAAATGTATCAATTTCACTTGCTATTAATGGTAATTAATGCAAATGCAGTTCAATATTTGATAATTGCTTTTCAATACCTATTTATACAAAAAAAAATGGAAGATCATGCTTATTACCCTATATTTATTGACTGATGAAGTATTTCTTCGTTTTTACCTCATGTTTTTCATTGTTTATCTTGTAGCAATGTAAACAAAAATAATCTCACTGTTAACAGTGATCCTAAAACAACAACACATGCTTTGCGGGGGGGGGGGGGGGGAGGGGGTACCCACTCACTCATCATTTTATGGTAAATGAACCTGTTTTTTAATTTATAGTTTAACATATATAGTGGTAATTGCCATTTATCAATTTACATGCTTCTCTTCTTTTTTTTCATTGATAAATGGCAAAAACAGTGCCCAATTGCCAATGGCCATCAACAAATTATCAGAAATCTAGAGGTCATTTCCGTATTGCCAATAGATGGATGGAACAAGTTTTGATTTTTCCAATTTCCCTTTCGTTAAAAAAATATTAAGGACAGATGTGTTAGGATTTTTAAGTTTAACTATCCATTGAATAATCTTAACTGTGCACAAAGGCAATGAGTACCGGTAATTTAATATCCATTTGGCCACTAGAAATCTTGCATTGGTCACCAATGAATGACCATGGATGTACAACACACAAGACTGGAGAGTGTATATATCTAATGTGAAAATGTTGCAACCTAAAAAAAAGGCCTAGAGGGAAAGCCGTGCCGGATCCAGTCATGATGTATTCGTTTATTGTCACCTGAACATCGATGGAGTACCTGTTCTTGCTATTGATGTAGTACCTGGCTCTTGCCCCATCAGGGCTCCTGATGTAAAAATGTGTCTCATCAACAGCACCCACAAATCCTAGAAATCTGCAGTATTGGCAAAACTGCTTCTGAATAGTAGTCAATTTTTGCCTTGTTGTAACTTGTAGGAAACTTCATGACTTGTCCCTTTCTTCTGGCAACAGCTTCGAAAACATTTCTCACTACTCTGCATTCGGCAAACAAATTACTGTGACACGGCATATGCTGCCTTCTCACCGTGCATCCTTTAGATCGAATTACCCTTAAAAATAGAAGAAAAACAAGCATTCAAATAAATATTTTTTTGCTGGTTTATGCTATTATATTTTTGCATCCCCAACTGTCACTGTCACTTAAAACAACAAATTATCCTGATTTATAGATGTGGTGTGAATCAGTTTAACATAAAAGACAAAATTGGTCATGCCTTTTTTAATCTCCTTCACGGCTTCACCTTTTGTAAAATTTAAGTACACAAAACAACAAATCACAAACTTGTTTCCAACACATAATCTGAATAATTTCCTCATGTATTAAAGCCAAATAACAGTATTGGGAAATGCCTCACACACAAATTATGAAAATTATGCTTTCATCACCTACCATGTGAAAAAAAAAAATATCATAACTTATCTATCAATGTATGGTATATGACAGAAAATGCTTAGAAATTGAATAAATCTATGTAAACGCACATGTGCATGGCATTGGGGGCTTGCACGGTCGTAGGCAGACCAGCGGAGCGCCGGGGCAAACGGACAGTGAATTTAGGCGGTCAACGTGAATTGAAGTATTTCTGCATTTTAATAACGACACTAGGGTTGGATTTTACAACAGAAGCCTTTTTTTTATAGTTATGTTAACAATATTCATCAGGTAGTTTGGCCATGTTTTCGGTAACTTTCCCAATACAGAATTTGAATTCAAAGTACCTCAATCTAAGACAAAAGGCTCATCCTCCAGCGGGTTTTCCAAATAGCAGAGGCCTCTGCCCGGTTGTGCTGCTATATATTGCTCCAGCTTCTCCTCCAGGTGCTCCAGCTCATTATGTTGAATCAGCTGCATTTCTATCATCTTTACTGGAGTAAAGATAAAATAAAACAATGTTTTTAAAATAAAGAAATGTTACTTGTGCTTGTGACTTTATGGGTGTTCCTGGCTTGATCTGGAGACCAAGCCAATTAAGCCAGTTATTTAAGACAATTAGAACCAGATCTAAATTTATTAAAAGCTTACCTTGTCAGTTCCATTCATTTTGGGGAACATTGGCATTGCTGATGCCCCTTAAATTTATATTTACCAGTGAAACAAGTGATGGACATCATTGCTTCGCCTAGAGCCTGGCATTGGCATATCATGAATTTTTAATAACTAGACTAGTGTAGGCCTAGACCTATAGTCTACACTAATTGGCGTGTGTCATGGCATTGTTGACAACAAGACAAAATTAAACATGACAGTCATACTCAGATATAGTCTACTCTAGGAACCCTAGGCCTAACTCCAGCCCAAGGTTCAGGGAGTGCGAGCTCCCCCGCCGCCTTGGGCATTGGACTCGGACTCGACTCGGAGCTCTCTCAGTCCCTGAACTCTGGAATTATCATCATATTCATATTCATACGGTGTGAAAGTTGTAATTTTGTATTTGCCATTTAAAGTCATTTTATTTAGTATTTATTGATTTAGCTTGACATTGCAATAATAGATCAACAGATGGCGTTTGGTCAAAGATTACTATGACAGTTCTTAAGTTTTTCTAGTTTAATGGTCAGAAACTGGTTTGGCGCCACCTGTTGTCGGCTGATTTGAAATAATCATGTTTGCCACATGATTTCTGTTTTGTGAGGAAAATCTGTGGTTTTCTGGAGCATCCTTTGTTCCTGAGAGCTGTTTCTACAGTATTATGGAGGCACAGAGGTTAATTAAACCACATATTTGAGCATTATGAAAATGAATGTAAAAAAGGTAGTTTTTAAGTTGTTTACATTGTATGAAACTTACACAGTAGCAGCAGTAATTTGTATGGCAAATGTATAACATGTGTAAACTGTGTACCCACACATATGATAGTACAATTACCTTACCAGAGATATTTATTGAACATTTAATATGTCATACATCTATAATTGATGTTTTGGTTTTGCTTAAAGTTGAAAGAAATAGTAAAGTTAAACGTATGATGCAGAAGAAGACATTCTATGATAAAAACGGATGAGGAATGTGAGCATATTTGTGTGAATGACAGGTCAAGGTTATGACTTTGTTATTGTGTTCCTTGACTTTGATAAAGTCATTCAAGCTCGCTAAATATGGTCACATTATTAGTTGAAACCGTGTTAAATCTGAATTAGACATGATAAAGATAATGTAAGTTTAATTGTTTGTTAGCTATGACATTCTACCTAAAGTTCAGAGAGATTTGTCAAGTGTCTGACTTGTTATATAAGATTAACAAGCAAACATGAAAAGGAGTTAGACACTGATTTCAGACAATGCCTTTGATTTAGTAGAATGCTATAGCTGCTTTAATATTGTGAAACTTATATTCATGAACACATACTTATTATGCATTCCTGTTATGCTTTATCATGTACAGTTTTCAAGGAGTGAAGGTACAGCGAATGATTAAACGCCAAGGAGAAGAAACTGACACTCCCGTACAAAAAGTTGAGTCATTGTAATTATTCAGCCTCGCAAGCAGTCACATACGGCCTAGTCTAGGCTCTGTCTCTATATCTAGCAATCTTGAGTTGAGAATTTGCTGAGATAGATCAAATACAGAATGGTCAATGTTTTCTTTTTAACTTTCAGGCAGGATCAAGTTTGGAATTTGAAGGGGAAAAGATTTGAAAGAGACGATGGAAAGATTTCCTTTTGCGACAGCCACCTAAAATCTAGGCTAATCCTATTTCATGTTTTATATATCATATAAGTCTTAGATAGACCTTATATCATTCTAAGCTGTACCCGTATTTTTGTTTAATTTAGGTGGCTGTCGCAAAAGGAAATCTTCCCGAGACGAATTCAAAGAATCGTAGTCTATTTTAAAGTCAGATAATAAATACAGCACAAATGTTCATGCATGGGACTGATTGGAGAACAAAACTAATAGGCCGTCGGATTTGAAAACACCGAACATTTCATGGTAAATGGAAATTTATAAAGCATATCATATATTGAAATGTCAATAAAGTGAAGAGTATGGATTCGACTACATGTACATGTTTTATACTTACGATTTTAAGTAAAGGATCGAGAAATTGAGAGATTTCAATTGCACTAAAATCTGGCTGACCAGATGTTATCGCAGATTGTTTTGGCGGTGAAATATTTGGATAAAATTAATCGAGCGAAAACTATCTCTACGCAGTGCTGCATCCTGATTGGTTAATACCTCTCAGACCTGGTTTGAGAAATTACAAACCTCCCCTCTGAGCAGTCTGTAAAATTCGGGTCTGATGACGTACATACACCTTGGTCTGAGGACAAACCTCCTTTGTGAAATGTAATTTCAGACCAAGGTCTGAACTCAAACCTAAAACGTGTCATATGACGTACAAAAACCTTGATTTGTCGACAAATCTCCTTTATGAAATGTATTTCAGACCAAGGTCTGAACCAAGGTCTAAAACGCGTCATTTGACGTACGAAAACTTTGGTTTGTCGACTAACCTTCCATTGTGAATTCGGGCCAGTTTATCCACAAACCTCCTTTGTGATTTCGGGCCATATGTGTCATGCTGACATATTCACCTATTCCATGTCGATCTATTTACAAAGTGCAGCGAGGCTTATCTTTTGCCCATAAATCTGCATCGTGCAGTGACAATGGTTTAATATTTTGTCCCTCTATTTGCCTATTTTGCGCGACATGCAAGCATGCGTGAAAAGTGTCGTTAGCTTTGTAAAGGCATTCGTGGTGTCAGGTTCGGTTTAGTTTGGATGATATATACTTAGACGCCATCTTGATTTGCACAAATCACCAGTACATTGTCGAATAGTTCTACTTTAAGCGAAGTTTAAACATCAAAGAACGGCCATTCGAGGGGGTTAACTTTCTATCGAACTTCAAAATACGAAGGTAAGAACAGCAAGCTTTGAATTGTAGGAAGTGATCTGGGTCGTTTTGATGGGGTGTGGACAATTATTATTCCGTAAACACGGAAATGAAAGAAAAATCGATTAAACGGTCATGAAACGAGCGTAAAACGAGTAAGAGACGTAAATGGAATGATGATGAAGTGAGATCAAGAGAGAGAGAGGCAGAGACAGGAGGGTACCCTTAAAACAAAAACCTAATGGTAAATGAATGGTGTTTTAATGGTAGCATCAATGGTAATTGGTATTTCAATGGTGTGCCAATGGTGGATTCTCTATGGTGAATGATGTTTCAATGGTGGTGTATGATTGTGAATGGTGTTTCAATGGTAGAGTCTGTATGGTGAATGGTGTTTCAATGGTGGAATTGTATGGTCAATGGTGTTTCAATGGTGGCGCCTGTATGGTGAATGGTGTTTCAATGATGGAAGTGTATGGTGAATGGTGTTTCAATGGTAGAGTCTGTATGGTGAATGGTGTTTCAATGGTGGAATTGTATGGTCAATGGTGTTTCAATGGTAGAGTCTGTATGGTGAATGGTGTTTCAATGGTGGAATTGTATGGTCAATGGTGTTTCAATGGTGGCGTCTGTATGGTGAATGATGTTTCAATGGTGGCGTCTGTATGGTGAATGGTGTTTCAATGGTAGAGTCTGTATGGTGAATGGTGTTTCAATGTTGGAATTGTATGGTCAATGGTGTTTCAATGGTGGAAGTGTATGGTGAAAGGTGTTTCAATGGTAGAGTCGGTATGGTGAATGTTGTTTCAATGGTAGAGTCTGTATGGTAAATGGTGTTTCAATGGTGGAATTGTATGGTCAATGGTGTTTCAATGGTGGAAGTGTATGGTCAATGGTGTTTCAAGGGTAGAGTCGGTATGGTGAATGGTGTTTCAATGGTAGAGTCTGTATGGTGAATGGTGTTTCAATGTTGGAATTGTATGGTCAATTGGGTTTCAATGGTGGAATTGTATGGTCAATGGTGTTTCACTGGTAGTGACTTTGAGAAAACTAGGTGTCCCTTATACAATTTGCTCTGTGATTCCGCTTTATTTTTTCGCGAATTTTTCTTCATGATCAACGTTCAAAGCTGACCAACTGCAAGGAATAATTCCCTAGTCCTCAGGAACAATGATGGATCTTTAGTTTTTTCTTCAATTTGGAGTAATTTTGGATCTGATATGTGTCTCTTTACCGTGAGTAACTGCTGTTTTGTGCCTGTGGTCCCACTCATATGACTCTGTGATGTACATTAGTATACATTTGCTTACATGAACAGCCTGTTATTGTTAATTAAAGCAGCTTAAAAATCATTCTATTTTGTTACAAAAATTGAAATATTTCAGTATTAGGGACACACCTTTAGAACTTTTATCAAGTTATTTATCTGATCGTAAACAATTAACAATTATTAATGAAGCTTCCCTTACAACAAACATTTCAATGGTATACCAATGGTATACCATTTTTAAATATTCAAATTTCAATAGTGTAAATAGTATCATTCATCTACCATTGGTGATTATGCAAATGAGCGTCCAAAAATTATTATTAGGTTGAATGGTATTTCACTGGTAATTTGGGGGCTGCATCTCATTGAACGTGGTGTTAAGAAAAGGGGACTATAGAGGGAGAGAGAGGAGACGGTTTGAAAAGAGAAAGACGTGTAAAAAGAGTAAGAGAGAGGGGGTCAATAATAAAGACATATGTGCCTGGCTCTCACCAGACGGTGTTAATAGAGAAAGATGTGTAAAAAGAGTGAGAAAGAGTTAGAGAGAGAGAGAGAGAGAGATATGCAATTTGAAGATAGAAAGATATGCTAAGAGAGTTAGAGTGTGTGTGTGAGAGAGGGAGAGAGAGAGAAAGAAGGAGAGAGTCAATTACTAGAGAAACAGTACGTACGTTAATTCTGTCTGGAACCAGAAGGGCGTTAACACAGAGTTAACACCCTTCTGGCTCTCACCAGACTATAATGATGAATAAGAGAGGTCTTTGTGTGTGCGTGTGTGTGTGTGTGTGTGTCACTAATAAGGTGTGTATTCACATTCAAACATCAAAATAAAGCTGTGAGAACAAATATAATTGACGTACAATGTTATCAATAGAAATCACATATTTTCTCAACTATACAATATTTTGCTACTTTTCATCTAAAGTGCTTTTAACAGTTTCTCTGGCAATTTTTGGTCTGGCTTTTTTAGCTGTTCTGTTTACTATTTCTCTTTCAAATATTATTTTAGTTTTAAACAGTTATCATTGAATCCATACTTATTCCTGACGACTAACATTTTGTAAATGCACCAGAATGCGATCGTTGTTACAACGTCTACCTCTCAGTCAATATTAATGATAAATGAGAGAGGGTATACGATGTGGATTTAAGAGAGAGAAAATGAACAGTTTTAATTACGTTTAATAGCACCAAGTTTTACACATAACTCTTCACAAAGCACAAACAGCAGAATACACTGACTTGTATGTGGAAATTATGTTACGTTTCGCTCATAATGATACTATTCATTGAGTCTTGCGGCCTAAATACACACACATCAATGACGTTTTGCATAATTATTATGAAATAGTGAATGCTGATACAGTATTCTGTGGCGGGGGCGTGGAGGGGATACAAACACAATCCGTGAAATCAATCCACCCCCCCCCCCGTAAAGTCAACTGGGCATCTCCTACCCTCGACGCACGCACACACACACCCACATACATCCCTCTTCGCTTTGACTGGCCTTGTGAATGAAGCCAATACACTCCTTATGTGTAATGCTGAAATATTATTCACCTATTTCATGTCGATCTATTTACAACATGCAGTGGGGCTTATCTTTTATCAATTAATCTGCATCATGCAGTGACAATGGTTTATATTTGTTCCCTCTATCTGCCTATTATGGACGAGATGCAAGCATTCGGGACAAGTATTGTTTGCTTTGTAAAGGCATTCGTGGTGTCAGGTGAGGTTCGCGCATATTTTGTTGTACACAACTGTTTAGTCACTTCAGTCAAATATACTGTGCAAACGACTAGAGACAGAGTCTAGCATTACTCTAAGCAGTGTTGGATTGCTTGAGCTGCACATGACAAACTCGTTATTTGTTTCGGGTTAAATCTATCCTCTCTTTTCTTTCACTATTTATTTCTGCGTTCTCCTTCAATCTATCCTCTTCTCTTTTGTCATGTATTTCTTTTCTTTCTTCAATCTATCCTTTTTCTCCTTCGTTATATATTTCTTTGTTTTTCCACATTCTTTCCCCCTCAGTTCTTTTATTCTTTAAGTCCCCCTTCACTCTAACCTCCTTTCTTTTATTCTTTTGTTCCCGTTCACTCTAACCTCTTCTCTTTTGTTTTATGTATTTCTTTTGTTTCTCCTTCAATCTATCCTTTTCTCATTCGTCATCTATTTCTTTGTTTTATTTCCTTTCTCCTTCTTTATGTCCCTGTTTTTCCTTAGTCTAGATCTATGATCCCCGTATTGCTCTTCTATTATGTATTTCTATGTTCTTCCTTTGACTTATTCTCTTCTCTTTCCTTGTTTATTTCCTTGTTTTTCCTTCTCCATATCCCCTCCACCATCCTTGTTTTCCCCTTTCTATCATTTACCCTTCCCTGGGTGTACGTGCTTGCACATATAGTGCGCTGACGATTTAGACTCTTTCACCAGAGCACTTCTTGGAATTGTTTCGCGAAAATGGCTAAACAGTTGTGTAAAGAAAATATGCGCGTGCGGCTCAGTTTGCATGGTGTACAGTTAGACGCCATCTTGATTTGCACAAATCATCAGTACATTATCGAATAGTCCTTCTCAAAGTAACTCGCTAACATTGTTGAAGGTTGATGAAAAGTCTGCATCATTTTCATATGAAATGTATTCCTTCTACTGCACTAACCCTCTAACAGTATACAAACTAATAATGTAAAATATGAATTATGAAATGTGTAGACTTGATATTTCATTCATTACTTGTTCAACAAATGACTTGTAAGAGAATTCCGAAACCTATTTCTAGACCTTGTCAATCTGACTTCAACAGGTAATCTATTCCAAAATTCACTGCCCACAAAAGACAATGAAAACCCTCTTTCCAAACTTAACTGTCTGAATTGATATATAGAACAAATTCAAGATAGAGAGACAGAGACAGAGCAAGAGAAGTACGGTAAGACAGAGAGAGAGAAAGGATGAAAGAGTAAAGATAGATAGAAAGAGAGAGATGCAGAGAAGGAGAAAGAAAGGGAATAGAAACAGAGCAAGAGAGAGAGAGAGAGAGGAGAGGACACACACACACACAAACACGCACACCTACACACATCCCTCTTCGCTTTGACTGGCCTTGTGAACGAAGCCAATACATTCCTTATGTGTAATGCTGAACTATTATTCACCTATTTCATGTCGATCTTTTTACAAAGTGCAGCGGGGCTTATCTTTTGCCCACAAATCTGCCTCATGCAGTGACAATAGTTCATATTTGTCCCCTTCATTTGCCTATTTTGCACGAGATACAAGCATTATGGACAAGTATTGTTGGCTTTGTAAAGGCATTCGTGGTGGCAGGTGCGGTTCAGTTTGCCTGGTATACAGTTAGACGCCATCTTGATTTGCACAAATCACCAGTACATTATCGAATAGTTCTTCTTTAAAGGTACTATGTCCCTTTTGCGGCAAACCTCAAATTCTGTAGAACCTTGCAGGAATTATGAATTTGTCATGTATGTCCTATCTGAAATTTAAACGTTAGCAGTGTCCTCATATTCAAATTATGCAAGGAACCCATTTACTTGCTAGACTTCACTGTCAGACACTATTGAGTGACTGACTGGCTTTTTTCTTCTTTGGTAATAACATACATGAAAAGAGTTGTAAAGGGTACATGGGCATTTGTCTACATCAATAACCCACTAATTGTGATGGCCAAGATTAAACTGATTGAATCTTTGCGCAGCATAAAACGTATAACCATTCGGTATAATTGTCTGAAAATCAAGACTATTAGGCTTGGGCTCTACAGCCCTAAAGTCGATTTGACAACTAATAGTCGTTATTTTCCCACTTGAAGACATTTTCAAGCCCCACTTTTTTTAGGAAACTTCTAAATTAGTATTATCTTTCAAATGCAGTTGGAATTTAACTTTTTCATTTTTTGGCCTGCAAATGTACCTTTAAGCGAAGTTTAAACTTCAAAGAATAGCCAATCGAGGGGGTGAACTTTCTTTCGGACTTAAAAAAACGAAGGTAAGAACAGCAAACTTTCAATTGTAGGAAGTGAACTGGGTCGTTTTGATGGGGGTGTGGACAATTATTACGTCGTAAACGCGGAAATGAAAGAAAAATCGATTAAACGGTCATTAAACGAGCGGGAACGAGTATGAGACTTGAATAAAGTGATAATGAAGCGAGATCAAGAGAGAGAGAGGCAGAGGCAGGGTAGTAGAGCAGGAGAAAAAGAGGGAGGGAGAGCAAGAGAGGGAAAGGGAGACGGAGAGAGGGACAGGGTGAACGAGTAGATATATATATATATATATATGTGCAGAGACAGAGCAAGAGAAGGAGAGTGGGCAGAAAAAAGGAGAGGGGAAGGGAAACAGATCAAGAAAGAGGAGAGAGAGAGAGAGAGAAATATGCAAAACATACACAATCTTTTCATGTAACCTTTTTTCGCCATGAATCAAGGCGTTACAACTAATGGTCACCTTTGACGCTCCTTTGCTCGGTATTATGATTTCAATTTGTTAGCGCCACACTTTCAATACAGGATGTTACTTCCTCGAACTATTTTTTGTAATCTACAACATTTACTTTTTTTTACATAAATAAGTATTATTTAAAAACTGAAATTCTCCTTTTCTACCTCCATTCAAGCCTAATTTGTGATGAACACATTTTTGTGTCTGTTTTAACGTAATAATCCTACCATTTTATTAAGAGGAAATGTTTTGTTTATGTTTTACGCCGTTTGTATTTAATTAAGTTCAAACATTTTTTGTTGTAAAATCATTTGTAATTCAGCTCTCGACCTGCAATGATGATTATTGAATAAATAGCATCATTATTATGATTATATTTGTTATTACTATTATTATTATTATTAACAATTGATACTTTAAATCACGGGTGGCTACCTCTTAAAGCTCGCGGGTCACAGTTAACTATTGGAATAACTTGGCGGGCCGTAGGTAGTCTTCTATCCCCCCCCCCCCCCCCGGCCCCCCACACACACACACGCACACGCACACGTTCAATAAGTGTACACACCGGTAACTTTGCACACACAATAACAAGCAAACAACAAAATCAGTGAACAAAATCAGGCTTTTTTAGTGTGATTTCTCGGGCTGCATGTCATTGAACACGGTGTAAAGAAAAGGGGACTATAGGGGAGAGAGAGGAGACGGTTTGAAAAGAGAAAGACGAGCAAAAGGAGTAAGAGAGAGGGGGTCAATAACAATGTGCCTGGCTCTCACCAGACAGTGTTAATAGAGAAAGATGTGTAAAAAGAGTAAAGAGTTAGAGAGAGAGAGAGGGAGATGCGATTTAAAGATAGAAATATATGCTATTTGAGTTAGAGTGCGTGTGTGTGTGTGTGAGAGAGAGAGAGAGAGAAGGAGAGAGTCAATTACTAGAGAAACAGTACGTACGGTAATTCTGTCTGGAACCAGAAGGGCGTTAACACAGAGTTAACACCCTCCTGGCTCTCACCAGACTATAATGATAAATAGGAGAGTTTTTTTTTTTTTTTTTTTTTTTGTCACTAATGAGGTGTGTATTCACATTCAAACATCAAAATAAAGCTATGAGAACAAATATAATTGTCGTACAATGTTATCAATAGAAATCACATATTTTCTCAACTATACAATATTTTGCTACTTTTCATCTAAAGTGCTTTTAACAGTTTCTCTGGCAACTTTTGGCCTGGCTTTTTAGATGTTCTGTTTACTATTTCTCTTTCAAATATTAGTTTAGTTTTAAAAAGTTATCACTGAATCCATACTTATTCCGGACGACTAACATTTTGTAAATACACCAGAATGCGATCGTTGTTACAACGTCTACCTCTCAGTCAATATTAAATTAATGATAAATGAGAGAGGGTATATAATGAAATATAATGTGGTTCTAAGAGAGAGAAAATGAACAGTTTTAATTACGTTTAATAGCACCAAGTTTTACAAAATACCTTCACAAAGCGCAAACAGCAGAATACATTGACATTTATCTGAAAATTATGTTACGTTTGGCTCATAATGATAGTATACTATTCAGTGAGTCTCGTGGCCTCAGTATACACACATCAATGACGTTTTGCATAATTATTATGAAATAGCGAATGTTGATAAAGTATTCTGTGGCGGGGGCGTGGGAGTGGATACAAAAACAAATCCGTGAAATCAATCCTTCCCCCCCCCCTCCCTTAAAATCAACGGGGATCCCCCTACCATCGACGCACGCACAACACACCCACCCACATACACCCCTCTTTGCTTTGACTGGCCTTGTGAATGAAGCCAATACATTCCTTATGTGTAATGCTGAAATATTATTCACCTACTTCGTGTCGATCTATTTACAAAGTGCAGCGGGGCTTATCTTTTCCCCATTAATCTGCATCATGCCGTGACAATGGTTCATATTTGTTCCCTCTATTTGCCTATTTTGCACGACAAGTATCGTTTGCTTTGTAAAGGCACTCGTGGTGTCAGGTGCGGTTCAGTTTGCATGGTGTACAGTTAGACGCCATCTTGATTTGCACAAATCACCAGTACATTATCGAATAGTCCTTTTTAAAGTAACTCGGTAACATGTTGAAGGTTGATGAAAAGTCTGCATCATTTTGGTATGAAATGTTACTTAATATATTCCTTCTACTGAACTAACCCTCTAACATGAAAAATATCCTGAAAAAATTCTCTACCCACAAAGATATTTATGGTGTTCTTGAAGGTGTCTGTGGAGTACAGGGTGACGTTTTGCTAGAAGCCGTTCCTTGTGATGTCACAGGCGTCGCTTTGTAGAAAGTGTATAGATTAGGCCGCTTGAGGGCGTACTGGATTTTGTGTGTTACCGATTTTCCACGTCATGGGATAGTTGCCTCCCAGAGTTGCCTAAGTTTTCGTTTAATTTTGTGATACAAGCCCAATGATGTAAGTAGAAATGAATATGTTATCTTGAAGTTTATGAGTTATATTGTCTTTACAGCTAGATAGCTTAATGAAATATGATGTTTATGACACTAATTTGAGATGATGAAATTATGACATGAATGAATCGTTCACGTGAAAGATTGTACACGTGTATGTAGGTTACGTAATTGTCGTGCACGGTAGTGCGTCTTAATGTACATGTACGTAGTAGTATAATGATATGACCTTGAAGAATGTCAAAGTCACCGTCGGTGAGTTATTATTTGTTGCATGTATTTACCGTAGTCAGATATATAGTGAGAAAGGCATTGTTTGTTTTCCTTTGTTATGATAACAGTTATTAGGATTTTCAGGGTATATTTAATTTGATACATGATATGTTATTTTCATGTCAGTTTATGCAAGATGATTTATTGTTGTTTATCTTTTTATTAAAATTGCAGATTGAACCTTGCCTGCTACAGTACAACCAAATTACAGTGCATGGTGTCATTACTATGGGTCCCCAAGGGCAACTGGGTTAGTTCGCCAAATCGTCCACCACAACAGTTCAATATCAACTTGTGTGACTGTCATATCCTCCATCATGAGTATCGCCATGGATAACAGCACAGATCCAGAGGTTACCTTCAAGGACCACAAGTCGGACAGTATTAGACCTGAGGACTCAGCTAGCCAAAGGGGGAGTAGCACCACCTCGGCGAGTTGGAGGATACGGGCTAAGGCTAAGAGAGCTGCCTTAGCCGCTGAAGTAGCAGCTCTTAAAGACCAACAAGAACTTGAGATAGAAGAAATGAAGCTTAAACAACGGAAAGCTGAACTTCTTCTGAAGACTAGATTAAAGATTGCTGAAGCTGAGGAAACTGTATATAGAGGTACTCGGTCCATAGAACAGAAGACTGAGCCTTCCAAGTCTGAACCTCCCCAACAAGGTTCATCAACTCCTGTTAGAACGAGAATGAAGCCAGCGAGTGAAAACCTGACACTGACCAGTCAAGATGAAAAGATAACTGGTAAGATGGACTCTGACATCTTACAGCATCTACAGCAAGGACAGAGACAACATCAACAGCTGTTGGAAGCCATCACAATTTCAAGTGCCAACATTATGTCTTTTGATGGTAACCCATTGAATTTCTTTGAGTTCATACGATCATTTGATAGTGTCATTGGAAATTCATCATTGGACAATAACGCCAAGCTGCTCAAGTTGTATCATCTTTGTACTGGAGCTGCCAAAGACATAATCCAATGTTGTCTCATGATGCATCAAGATGATGGGTACTTTCATGCCAGAACGCTTCTGATAGATCGCTTTGGAAGTGACCATAAGATCAGTGATGCCTGGATTAGGAAGGTCACGGAAGGTCCAGTTATTCAGAGCAATCCTAGACATCTGAGGGATTTTGCTGATCAGCTAAAGACCTGTGCTGAAACTTTGATGGCCCTTGGAATGCTTCACGAGATGAGCAGCAGAAGTGAGCTGGTGAAGGTCATTGAACGTTTGCCATTCCATCTGAAGAGCCGGTGGTTGCGTTTCGTAAAGACCATCAGGGATAGTGGCAGACAGCCTAACATCCAGCATGCAGTTGAATTCATCACCGGTGCAGCTGATGAACTCAATGATCCTGTATTTGGAGCCTTACTTATGGGTGGACCAAAGAATCTAGGAAGTGCAAGGAGTGTAAAGGAAAGATTTGTGTCAGGTAGAGGTCAGGCAAGCATGTTTACTACCTCTGTGAATTCATCGACCAAGAACTGCATCATGTGTCAGGACAGCCATGACCTTTTCGGTTGTCAGGAATTTAAAGCCATGGAGCCTGATGAACGCTTTGATTTTGCCTTCAAGAACAGGCTATGTTTTAATTGCTTGTTACCTGGTCATGTATCCTCAAAGTGCATCCTTAATAGGACCTGCTCAGTCAAGGGGTGCAATCAAAGGCATACCAAGTTCCTCCATACTGGGAGAAGGATGAGACCATCTTCAGGAAATCCTACACCTTGGAGAGCAAGAAGGGAATCGAATGACTCATCAACTCAAACTGACTATGATGTAGCATCTCATGCTAGTTCCAATGCCACGAGGGCCGGAGGTTGCAGAGTAGCCCTTCCAATAATTCCGGTTACTGTCAGTGCTGCAGATGGTGGAGAAAGCATTGAGACCTTAGCTTTGCTGGACCCTGGTTCTACGAACTCATTCTGTCTGCAAGAATTAATAGATGTGCTCCAGACAAAGGGGAAAAAGAAAGTCATTCAGGTCTCAACACTGGAAAGCCCTAAAAGAGCAATGGAATGCGAAGCCGTCAAGTTGAGGGTTAAAGGTTCCACAGCAGACAAGACGATAGAGGCTGAATTTCTAACTCGTCCGAGCCTTAACATCAGTACTGCAAACATGGCCAGGGAGGAAGATATTTCGAAATATCAACATCTTTGTGGTATTGATCTTCCAGTCACAGGGAAGAATCAAGTAACCATACTGATTGGACAAGATGTGCCGGAAGCCCTGATGCCACTTGAAATCAAAGCAGGTAAACCTGGTGAAGTTTATGCTGTCAAGACAATACTTGGATGGACGTTAAATGGTCCACTTGGAAATGGAACTAGTTTGCAGAGTTTCCAAGCCTCATCTAGCTTCATCTCTGATGATGGTAACATGCTCCTGGAAGAACAAGTTCACAAATTTTGGAAGCTAGAAGGGACAGAATACCTTCATGATGATGAAAAGAGCATGTCCATCAATGATCAGAAAGCCTTGAAGACCTGGCAGGAAGGAGTTTGCAGAGATGGTGATCACTATCAACTTCCCATTCCATTTCGGAAGAGGCCTGAAGATCTGCCGAATAACATCCAAGTTGCACTAACCAGACTAGAGTCACTGAAGAGAAGACTGGTAAAGGATGATTGTCTACATGCTAAGTACAGTGAAGGAATGAGATCTTTGTTGGACGAAGGGTATGCTGAAGAGGTTAAGGACCAGGATCTTGGGAAGGATGAAGGAGTCTGGTACTTACCGCATCACCCTGTATTCAATCCAAATAAACCAGAAAAGACAAGAATTGTCTTCGATTGTGCTTCCAAGTACAATGGAACTTCTTTGAACGATGCAGTACTTCAGGGTCCAGACTTGACGAACAACCTTCTTGGTGTTTTGCTCAGATTTCGCCAAGAACCTATAGCCATTATGGGAGACATAAGGGCAATGTTTCACCAAGTTAGAGTCCCTCGTGAGCAGAGAGACTTTCTTCGCTTCCTGTGGTGGCCAGAAGGAGATCTTATCCAACATCCTAAGGCTTACAGGATGTGTGTTCACTTATTCGGTGGGACATGGAGCCCAAGTGTTTGTAGTTTTGCCCTTAGACATACAGCGGAAGAACTCAAGACCGAATATTCTTCAGAAGCAGTGGATGCTGTCGGTCGTAGCTTCTATGTAGATGACTGTCTCGTTTCATGCAAAACAGAAGATGATGCAATCAAGCTTGTAGCTGAACTCATGACTCTGCTCAAGAGGGGTGGATTCGAAGTGACCAAGTGGATAAGCAACAGCCCAGATGTGATCAAGTCTGTGCCTTTGGAAGATCGAGCTAAAAACATTGTGGGACTCGATTTGAATCGGGATGCCTTACCAGCAGAAAGGGCACTTGGAGTAACATGGGATGTAGAACTGGACTGCATCACCTACAAGATCACCCCCAAGGGCAAACCAGTAACAAGGAGGGGAATTCTGAGTGAGATAGCATCAATATATGACCCCTATGGATATGCCAGTCCATTCGTCTTGGTTGCCAAGAAAATCCTCCAGGATCTAACTGCTCTGAAGCTTGGATTTGATGACCCAGTTCCAGATGAACACCATTCCAGGTGGCTAAAATGGAAAGAATGGCTTCCCTTAATGAGCAACTTCAGAGTGAGCAGGTGTTTTAGACCCTTTGATGATGTGAACGAGTACCAACTGCATCATTTCTGTGATGCATCTGAGTCGGCGTACGGTGTAGTGTCTTACCTGCGCATGACCAGTGAAGGAGGACAAGTCCATTGCAACATAATTCTGGCTAAAGCAAAATTAGCACCTTTGAAGAAGATGACAATACCTCGCTTAGAGCTCATGGCGGCAGCACTTGCAGTCACAATGGATAGAAAGATCAGAAAGGAGCTGGACTTACCCTTGAATGAGTCTGTCTTTTGGACAGATAGCACAATAGTCCTCCATTACATCCGCAGTGACAACAAGCGCTTTCGGACATTTGTGGCTAACAGGATATCTACCATCCGAGATTCCTCAGAGCCCAGGCAGTGGAGATATGTCAACACAGAAAAGAATCCAGCTGATGATGTATCGAGAGGTCTAACGCCAGACAAGCTCAATGGCAGATGGCTGAAGGGACCATCCTTCCTATGTGCTGATGAGATGGAATGGCCTATCGCTCCTGCTGATCTGCAAGTGCCACCAAGTGATCCAGAAATCAAACCACCTACAGAAAATGCCAGTGCATTCACAACTCAGTCAGAGGAGAAGTCATTGGGAAGGCTTATCAACACATATTCTTCCTGGTATAAGCTGAGGAGGGGAGTGAGCTGGCTCTTGAAGTTCATGCAGTGGTTGAAACTCAAAGGAAAAACCCAGACAGAGCAAGAGCTGAGGGACTTCAAAAGGATCAGTTACGACGACATGCAGAAAGCAGAGAAGAGAATTTTGCATTACGTGCAAAAACGTTTCTTCCAGAAGGAGATTGAATCATTGACTGATTCAGCTGGTAAAGTGACAAAGACAAGTCAACTCTACAAGCTGGACCCTAAGATAGACGAGGGTCTTGTTAGAGTTGGAGGAAGGTTAGAGAAATCAGCTCTACCAATCGAGGCTAAACACCCAGTCGTCTTACCCAAGGGAAGTCACGTGTCAGATCTGATCTTGAGAGATGTTCATGTAAAGGCAGGGCATAGTGGAAGAAATTATGTCCTTTCTGTGCTTCGTGAGAAGTATTGGATGCTTGGAGCAGGAGCAGCTATCAGGAGCATGATTAGCAGATGTGTCATGTGCAGGCGGCAAAGAGGAAAGATGATGAGTCAGAAGATGGCTGACCTGCCTGAGAATAGACTGTTACCTGACGAGCCTCCATTTTCCAAGGTTGGCATTGACTATTTCGGCCCCTTTCAGGTTAAAAGGGGTCGCAGCATGGAGAAGAGATACGGAGTCATGTTTACATGTCTTACCACACGCGCCATTCATTTGGAAGTCGCACATTCTTTGGATACGGACTCTTGTATCAGTGCCATTCGTCGTTTCATCGCTCGCAGGGGCAATATCAAGGAGATGCTCTCAGATAATGGCACTAATCTTGTTGGAGCTGAGAGAGAGCTAAAAAGAGAAATAGATGGGTGGAACAAAGCTCAAATCAGCGCAGACCTGCTCCAAAAAGGCATCAAATGGACATTCAACCCACCCACTGCTTCCCATTTTGGAGGAGTCTGGGAAAGGCAGATTGGGACTGTGAGGAAGCTCATACTGGCAGTAACTAAGCAACAGGTGCTCTCAGGTGAAAGTCTGACAACTCTCTTCTGCGAAATTGAGAGCATCGTCAACAACAGGCCTCTAACAAGTGTATCAGATGATGTCAATGATCTTGAGGCCTTGACTCCCAATCACCTACTTCTGCTGAACAGGAAGCCGCAACTGCCACCAACAGTGACGGACAGATCAGATGTCTACTCGAGAAGGAGGTGGCGTCAAATACAGTATCTCGCCGACGTATTCTGGAGGCGCTGGTCTAGAGAGTACTTACCGCAGTTGCAAAGAAGAGAAAGATGGGTACCATCGCATCGCAATCTTCAGATTGGTGACTTGGTGCTGGTTGCCGATGCAAACACTCCGCGGAATTCGTGGCTGCTGGGAAGAGTACTTCAAACTTTCCCAGACAAGAAAGTCTTCACCCGTAGTGCGAACATCAAGACAAAGAATAGCGTATTTGTTCGTCCTATCTCGAAATTGTGCCTGATTTTGGAAGGAGATTGTTAATTGCCCACATTTGGAATTCATGGATCATGTGATGTTTAATCATATGATAAGAAGGAGAAATTTGAGATATATAAATTTTGTGATCAAGGAAAATGTTGTGTTACAGAGGATGTCTTCGCAGAGATATGATCATATGAAGATCGTTTGTCATTGATTTATGATTGGAAATTAGAAGGATCCAATTAGTGCAGAAATGTTATTATCATGAAATGTGATGTCATGATATCGCCAACATTTATTTTACATGAAAGTGTCAAAATGTGACAATTCCTATTCACCGCGAGGATAGAATTTTGTTGAGTTATGTATCGTCTAGTGATCTGGAACTCTCCGACGATTCAGATTTAGTCACCATAGCAACTCAACAGTGACTGATAACTGAGAATTGAGAAACTGAACGGCTTACAAGAAGAGGACATAAACTGATACATTTTTAGGAAAATGACTGTCTGCAATTCAAAGACTCATGAACTAATGAACATTAGTGTATTACACTTGAAGTTATGGAGTAATTTGCAAATTTTGACACGATTTGTTATTTTTCCAGTGTAAAATGTAAACATGGCATTTAGCAGCATTTAAGTTGCAGTAAATGAGCAGTTGTCTATGTTGTTTGATGGTAATTTACATGTAGCTTCAGTGATTATCAGAGTACTGTATATTTACTTATGTAAATATATTGTTTCATTTAACATTGTGATTTAAGATGGAATTTATTCCTGAATTGGTTTGCATATCATTTTCTTGGTAGTATAGTGGTAAAGTTGTAAAGGATTATTACATATTCAGACACAGAAAATGTGAGTTGTGTGTAGAAAGGTTCTACTAGTTGTCATGTTGATTAATGCAATATATGCAAATTCTATTTGAAAGTATGCCTGATTATCAGGAATTAAGCATATTTGGAAATTTATCATTCCTCATGTCAAGGCACATGTAGTATACATGTAGTTTGCCTTTTAGTACAGTGTTACAAATACAAAGGGTATTAAAATAGGAAAGGTCAAGAGTTCAGCTCTTCATGTGAAGCTCGAGTAGAAAGTTACTTACAAACATAAAATGTGTGCTTACGGTACAGTCTAGTTGTTGGTTGTATGTTTAACTTGACACATCACTTTCAGATCTCCCATCGTCTGAGTCAGTAGGAAGATTTAGTTTGGATTAAAACATTTTTAGTGTCATTCCTGGTATCGGGAATTATAGTGAGGAAGCAGCGTTGTTGCTTACAGTTATCTTTGGAGTCGTCGATGTTTACCAAAATGATTCTAAATTCTGACAAGGAATGTTGGGAGTTCTGATAGGGTTGTCATGAGTTCTGATAGGGGTTGTCATGGTGATGTAGAGAAGGATATTTGCTTTATGTAGTGCATTTGATATACACTTGGTGCATTTTATGCAAATGTCAAAGCTTTGAAATTACTTAGTTGTTTGCTGAAAAGAAACTCTTCAGATATTTTATGTTGATATTAATGGTCAAGATCATTGAATAGGTTAAGGGTGATTAGTTATTTAAAGGTGTGAAGAAGAAAAAAGGTCACTTGAACAGTATAAGAAGTTGAAGAATTTAAAGGAACAATGATTTATTGCAAGTAGCAATTGTGGATAGACTTAATTTTGAAATGTTTCAAATGAACAAAGTATTGTTAAATGTTCAGTAAGGCTTTCTCATTTAAGAGGGCCGGAATGTGGAGTACAGGGTGACGTTTTGCTAGAAGCCGTTCCTTGTGATGTCACAGGCGTCGCTTTGTAGAAAGTGTATAGATTAGGCCGCTTGAGGGCGTACTGGATTTTGTGTGTTACCGATTTTCCACGTCATGGGATAGTTGCCTCCCAGAGTTGCCTAAGTTTTCGTTTAATTTTGTGATACAAGCCCAATGATGTAAGTAGAAATGAATATGTTATCTTGAAGTTTATGAGTTATATTGTCTTTACAGCTAGATAGCTTAATGAAATATGATGTTTATGACACTAATTTGAGATGATGAAATTATGACATGAATGAATCGTTCACGTGAAAGATTGTACACGTGTATGTAGGTTACGTAATTGTCGTGCACGGTAGTGCGTCTTAATGTACATGTACGTAGTAGTATAATGATATGACCTTGAAGAATGTCAAAGTCACCGTCGGTGAGTTATTATTTGTTGCATGTATTTACCGTAGTCAGATATATAGTGAGAAAGGCATTGTTTGTTTTCCTTTGTTATGATAACAGTTATTAGGATTTTCAGGGTATATTTAATTTGATACATGATATGTTATTTTCATGTCAGTTTATGCAAGATGATTTATTGTTGTTTATCTTTTTATTAAAATTGCAGATTGAACCTTGCCTGCTACAGTACAACCAAATTACAGTGCATGGTGTCATTACTATGGGTCCCCAAGGGCAACTGGGTTAGTTCGCCAAATCGTCCACCACAGTGTCACTGTGCGATATCCTGATTGATTTGATATGATTTGATTTATTTACCAACAGCAATACTTTTACATTTCATACAATAATTTACATATACAAAGGAAACTATTGGTTGGTAAAAGGGGTCGGATAATAGCACATGTGCTAGTCGAGCCTAACCCCTTAAACAGCTAAACAAAGTATTTTGGTACAAATCAGTTTAGAGAACGTAACAAAACAAACAATAATGACTTTACTTTTTCAATAGATATTTTAACAAAACAAGAATCAGTACTCAACAATGTCTTACAATATAAAAACTAATAATGTAAAATATGAATTATGAAATGTGTAGACTTGATATTTCATTCATGACTTGTTCAACAAATGACTTGTAACAGAATTCCGAAACCTATTTCTAGACCTTGTCAATCCGACTTCAACAGGTAATCTATTCCAAAATTCACTGACCACAAAAGACAATGAAAACCCTCTTTCCAAACTTAACTGTCTGAATTGATATATAGAACAAAATAATTTCAGATAGCGAGGCAGAGACAGAGACAGAGCAAGAGAAGTACGGTAAGACAGAGAGAGAGAAAGGGTGAAAGAGTAAAGATAGATAGAAAGAGAGAGATGCAGAGAAGGAGAAAGGGCAGAACATGAAAGGGGAAGAGAAACAGAGCAAGAGAGAGGAGAGGACACACACACACACAAACACACAAACACGCACACCTACACACATCCCTCTCCGCTTCGACTGGCCTTGTGAATGAAGCCAATAGATTCCTTATGTGTAATGCTGAACTATTATTCACCTATTTCACGTCGATCTTTTTACAAAGTGCAGCGGGGCTTATCTTTTGCCCATAAATCTGCCTCATGCAGTGACAATGGTTCATATTTGTCCCCTTCATTTGCCTATTTTGCACGAGATGCAAGCATTCGGGACAAGTATCGTTGGCTTTGTAAAGGCATTCGTGGTGTCAGGTATGGTTTAGTTTGGATGGTATACAGTTAGACGCAATCTTGATTTGCACAAATCACCAGTACTTTATCGAATAGTCCTTCTTTAATAAAGTAACTCGGTAACATTGTTGAAGGTTGATGGAACGTCTGCATCATTTTGGTATGAAATGTTACTTAATATATTCCTTCTACTGTACTAACCCTCTAACATGAAAAATATCCTGAAAACAAATTCTCAAACCACAAAGATATTTATGGTGTTCTTGAAGGTGTCACTGTGCGAAACCCTCTAACATAAATTTCCCAACCGTTTTTCCATGAAAAAAGACATAAGATAGGCTTTTAAAGAACTTTCCAAACTTAAGTGATTGATATATAGAACCAATTCAAGATAGAGAGGCAGAGGCAGAGACAGGGAAAGAGAAGTAGGGGGAGACAGAGAAAGAGAAAGAGAAAGGGTGAAAGAATAAAGAAAGATTGAAAGAGAGAGAGAGAGAGATGCAGATAAAGAGAAAGGGCAGAACATGAAAGGGGAAGAGAAACAGAGCAAGAGAGAGGGTAGGACACACTCACACACACGCGTACGTGTAATCGCCTTCATTCGAGGACTATAAACTTAAACCATCTAACCGTGGACGCCCCTAAAACCTCTTTAAATATGGATATATTTTAGGGATTTTTAAATTATTAATGATGAAAATGAAAAATATCACTTTGAATACCCCGTAACTAATTCCATTATTTATTTTATTTTAAGCGCTAAACTGTGGACGTTAGTCACGTGATATTCATTACCATGGGGGACCGTCCACGTTTGGCGTTTTTTCTTCATGTTGAATCACGTGATCATACTTAATTCTGCACTGGAGCCAGGAGAGTCGACCTTTTGCATTCTCTTTCGTTAGATCACTTGACTATTTAGAATTATGCAACAGCAACGAAATGATCAAATGAATAAATGAATAAATAGATAAAGAAATGAACGAATTCCCTGGCGCTCAAAATAATCAGAGGCGGTAGAGCGAGTTTGAAAGGGGGGCTCAACGCCTTCCCAAATCACTCCTTTATCAGCTACTTAAATGCACGCAATGTTATGCAAGGTCAAAATGTGCATTTTGACACCGAGGCTTCCGCATGTTTTAAACACTGATGCCCGAGGCTTCGACATATATTTAACATTAGATTGCATTACTATTAACAATTCATCATTAAGCAAAATTCGAACTCTTAAAGAACAAAGGTTGCTGCCTTACATTGTGCTATATCATGTCAAACATCTATTACTTCTTCCATTACTACTGCCACTACTACCACCACCACTACTGCTGCTACTAGGCCTACTACTACTTCTACTTCTACTATTACTACTGCTACTACTACTACGACTACCACCACTACTATAGGCCTACTACTACTGCTACTGTTACTACTACTACTTCCACAACCATTAAGATTTGATTTGCGAGTGAGCGCTTGAGAGAAAAAAAGACGAATAGTTTGATATTAGAATGTGTAATGTGGGACCGTTAAAAAGAATATAAAAGCAATGCAATTAGATTTCATTTATTTATCTACTGGAAGAAAAAGTGGTATCAGAAGAGAAAGGGGCACTATATTTGGAAAAAGAGTTCCTACTGATAGAAAAGTTACGCCTTTTTAAGTGGAAGTGGTCACTTTTAAAGAGAAACTGACTTTATTTTAGAAGAAAATTAGAAAAGTGGATGATTTTGGAATTTGTAAGAGGAGTTTATTTATGAAAGAGAAAGGGCATCATTTTTGAAAGAGGGACACTCTTTGAAGAGAAAATGGGCGCTTTTAGAAAGGAAAGGGCCACTACTGGAAGATAAATGGGGAGATTTTCAAAGGTGATAAGGGGCTAAGTTGAAAGTGTTGGAATAGAAAGAGCCCTATAACTGAAAAAGAACAGGCTACTCTTGCAGAGAAATCACGCCTTTTGGAAGTGCAAGGGCAACATTAGAAGAGAAATGGGGCATTATGTTTACTGAAAGTCAGTGGACTTTTAGAAGACAATAGCTGTTGGTCCGGTCAAATCACCCACAGTTCAAAGTAAGAGGGACTTCTTTTCCTTGAAATTGACAATATCATTTAAACAATAATGAACGTCTCTAAAAAGCAAAAAATAAACAAGAAAAAACAGTTAAGAGGTTGATTTTGCACCCAAAAGGAGTATAATAATTTTTTAAAAAGAGAATCAGTTTTTGACCGGACCAACACAATGCACTGCCTTTACCATGTTTATTAAAGCAATAGAATTTAATCAATAAAGTTACAGTACAGTGCCTTCTCTAATTTCCAGCGAAATGACAATATTTTTTTTCATTCAAAATCACTTAATTTTCTGGTTCAAAATTCAAAATATTTTACTATTTTGTGGTTTTGGTGGTATTCTGAAATTGTTGCAACAAAGTAACATTGCTGGTCCCGCAGAGTTCGTTATATCCAAAAGTACAATGTATGCCTCCTAATTTAATATTTACATGATTTAGGGTCCGTACTGGAAAAAAAAAAACATGGAACAAAGATACATCCTCAACATGTTGTGTTTATTATACTGAAAAACGAAGAAAATATGACAAGACAATGAATATTTCACACCATGTCGTGACCTATTATCATTACCCAAAGGTATCATCAAAGAACCATTATAAGTCGTGTGCACACCAAGTTTGCAATGAGATATGTTACCTAACGTCACTTCGAAATATTAGAAGTGAACTTATAATACTCGTTATTGATCGAATAGCATCTTAAATATAAACTGTCATCTGCTGATTAAAGCCTTCCTCAAGAGGATCGTATTGTTTAAAATGTAAAATGTTTTTTTTACACCAATATTTCAAAATGAAATATTTCTGAGATGTGTAAGAAAGAAAAATTGCTTTTGAAAAGACTCTGACTTACAGTAATTACCCTACATTCTGTATACATTTTAAGCTTTCCATGATCAATCATTGACAGCAACCTACGCTTACCTTCATCTACTTTGTAAGAAAATGTAGAATCATACAAAAATTATTAGATGGAACACATAAAACTTTTAAATCAATGTACCTGTAATAACTTAATCAAATCAATTATGACTGCATGTAGCCATACTTCTGGCCTGAACCTACATATATTTAGCAATATTTAGCAATAAACCAAACTCATAAACAAAGATATGTCTATGACATTTTGTTTGCTAAGAAAATATGCAGAATCTCTAACAATTCTTCTGAAATGTGAGGAGCACAATCAAATTCTTTGAATGTAGCCATACCTTTATGTCTGAATATAACACAATGAAATAAATCATGAATGCATGTACCCATACTTTTGGCCTGAATCTCCATGTATTTAACAACATTTAGCAATAAACCAAACTCCAAAACAATAGGTATTTCCATAAAGGGTCTCCTTTGACCTTTCCTCATCTTAGTAAGAAAATGCTGAATCATAAATAAATGGAAAACTTAAAATGTTAAATCACTATCCATGAAGCCATACTTTTGGCCTGAACCTACATGTACATTGTACTGAGCAATATTTAGCAATAAATCAAACTTATAAACAGAGATATATATCTATGACGGATCTTCTATGACTTTTTGTTTGTTTTCTAAGAAAATATGCAGAATCACTTACAATTCTTCTGAATTTTGAGGAACATAAACAAATTCTTTGAATGTAGCCATACCTTTATGTCTGAATATAACACAATGAAATTAATCATGAATGCATGTACCCATACTTTTGGCCTGAATCTCCATGTATTTAACAACATTTAGCAATAAACCAAACTCCAAAACAATAGGTATTTCCATAAAGGGTCTCCTTTGACCTTTCCTCATCTTAGTAAGAAAATGCTGAATCATAAATAAATGGAAAACTTAAAATGTTAAATCACTATCCATGAAGCCATACTTTTGGCCTGAACCTACATGTACATTGTACTGAGCAATATTTAGCAATAAATCAAACTTATAAACAGAGATATATATCTATGACGGATCTTCTATGACTTTTTGTTTGTTTTCTAAGAAAATATGCAGAATCACTTACAATTCTTCTGAATTTTGAGGAACATAAACAAATTCTTTGAATGTAGCCATACCTTTATGTCTGAATATAACACAATGAAATTAATCATGAATGCATGTGAGCCACTGTATGATATCTGGTTCGTTCTGGTGAGCCTTGAATTCTCTTAGGTGTCTTGGTAGCTTCTTCTGATACGATCGACAAAATGGGCAGTATGCCCCTTTGTCCCAGTGTCTCCTTTGCTGGTTGTTAGTACGTAATACTTTGATCTTTCCAGGAGAACTATGAGGTAAGTGTGCTTCAGAGCGGACATGAGATGTATCAGGATTTCTCTGCAATACATTGCTTTCTGCAGTATGTAATGGCGATCCAGAGCTGACCTGGGATGCTTCGGGATACAACACAGTAACTTTTGGTCTTTTCAATGGAATGACATAAGACCTTTCAGAAGAATTACCATCAGAGGAGTCAGATTCGTCAACTACAAAGTCAGGATCTAATGCATGATTTGAATCATCACAGTCTGATTCATGCCCAGAATCTTCCAAATCAGATGCATATTCAGAGATTTCAGAATCTGAAGCACTTGGATCACTTTCAACTTCTGAGACCTGTTGAACACCCCCAGCATCTGATGCCTGATAAATACATCCAGCATCTAAGACCTGCTGAACAACTCCAGCATCTGATGCCTGTTGGATAACTCCAGCTTCTGATGCCTGTTGAACACCTGCAGCATCTGACGCCTGTTGAATATCTCCACCATCTGACGCCTGATTAACACCTTCAGCATCTGATGCAAGTTGGACGCTTCCAGCATCTGGTGCCTGTTGAACAATTCTGGAATCTGAGGCCTTCTGGACACCACCAGCATCTGAAGCCTATTGGACACCTGTAGCATATGATGCCAGTTCAACACCTCCAGTATTTGATGCCTGTTGGACACCTCCAGCTTCAGACACCTGTTGAACAATTTCAGCATCTGATGCCTGATAAATACATCCAGCATCTAAGACCTGCTGAACAACTCCAGCATCTGATGCCTGTTGAACAATTCCAGCATCTAAGACCTGTTGAACACCTTCAGCATCTGACGCTTGTTGGACATCTCCAACATCTGACGCAAGTTGAACACCCCCAGCATATGATGCCTGTTGGACACCTCTAACATCTGACGCCTGATAAACACCTCCAGCATCTGACGCCTGTTGAACATCTCCACTATCTGACGCCTGATTAACACCTCCAGCATCTGATGCAAGTTGGACGCTTCCAGCATCTGGTGCCTGTTGAACAATTCCGGGATCTGACGCCTGCTGGACACCATCAGCATCTGATGCCTGTTGGACACCTGTAGCATATGATGCCAGTTCAACACTTCCAGCATTTGACGCCTGTTGGGCACCTCCAGCATCAGACACCTGTTGAACAATTCCAGCATCTGACCCCTGTTGGACACCTCCAAAATCTGGCGCCAACTGAACACCTCTAACTTCTGATGCCTGTTGAACACCTCCAGTATCTGATGCATTTCGATCACCTCCAGCATTCAGTGTGTGTTTAGCATTATAGTCATAACACAGTTCTTCCCCTTTTTGAATGTCTCTCAGAGCAAAGATCCCTAGATGTACTGAATCATTCATTTCTATTTTTCTGATTCTGCAGTTGCAGCTCCTCCTTGATGGCCGAGAATCATTTGCATATCTTGCAAGAGACTGTGTGTAGTTGGCGGCATCTATGCTGAAAGAAAAAAAGCAGGGGGGGGCAAAAGAATAGATTTATAAAAGTCAATAAACAATAACACTGTGTTCCCTTTTTACAAAGTAAAATTAGCAAGTGAAAAAATACATCTGTGTTTTATATGGTCACACATTCCACTTCCAGTCTTCACATCGAGAAAACTCCTTTACAGTTAATATGACAAAGGTATTCTTTTTTACACTTTATAACAGATTAAGTGTAACATGCTCCATGTCTTAAATTCATTTCAACAGTAAAATTTGCAGGATTCATTCATTTCCCTCAGAATGTTATCAAATTGTTATTAAAGCATGTCACTATTGTACCAAACTCTAATGAAAAATGGTTAATTCCATGAACGACTGTGAAAAACAGGAGGAATGATAAAAAAGAGGAAAGATAAACAAACATTATGCCTCCAGCAAACTTTTTGAATATAAATCAAGCTTCTCAAATATAGCTCCTTCATAATTATTTACAGGTATGTCTAGTTTACGCTAGTCTGAAAAGTACCACATACTGCAGGCAGTAATTTTGCTGGAAATTATTACCTGTTCCCCATTCTGATAATCAGGAGAGTTTTCTTACCACATTGTTCTTCCTTTCCACTGAAAGAAGTACTGGTAATGGTGCCGCCAACTACTATAATCCCTTTCTAAGGCCTCTTCTTCTGTCAAAAGTTCACCCTTGTACTCAAGGAGAAACTCTCCCTCCATAAACTCCTTTGTTGAAAACAGCCCATCCCCTATAAAGAGGGAAAATGAGAAATAGAGAGAGAAAAGCTTACATTTAGCCACCAACGCACATCTTTACTGGGAAATAATAATATTTAACATAGTGTTCAGGTAAAACAATGATATAAATAAAATTTAAAAATATCTCACTTGTTGGAAGACTCTTTGGAAAATCTTCCTGGCAGATACACATAGAGTCAGTCATGAGACAATAAAAATGAAATGTTGAACAAACATGTTTTTAGCTCCTTCTGAAATACATCTATGTTTGACTGAGCAAGGAGAGTACCAGGAAGAGAGTTCCAAAGAGTTGGTGCAGCACAATGGACCTATCATCGTAAGACTTGTTTCTACTAATATTCACTACTAACAAGTCTTGCAAGACAGATCTAAGCGCTCTGGGTGGTAGATATCGGACTACTAACTCAGACAAGTAAATAGGAGCAAGACGATGGACAGCCTTAAATGTGAGCAGGATAATTTGTAGTGAGTGAATAGGAAACCAATGGATCTCTCCTAAGATGGGGGTGATTGTACTGTACTGGATATACATGTAGATACAAGATGGGAGCAGAGTTATCAGTTCTGAATTCTTTGGAGTTTGGACACATCTTTTTCCTGAACACCGAAGAGAAGATTGTTTGAGACAAATGAGGCACATCAGTATGGTAGCATTATAAGTTACATGCAAGTTTAAACATCAATCTGATATATACACGCACATAATACAAACATACAACAGAGGAAAGCCTGAGGTTAGATACCCAATGCTATATGACCAAGTTCCAGCATCAATCTAACACTCATTACCAACATAAAACAGAGGACTGTCCAGAGTTAGATAATCAATGTTATATCCAGTTCAAATGTCAATGTGATACACACACAATACAAATGTACAACAGAGGACAGTCCGCAGTTAGATAGTTAATGTTACAAGCAGTTCCAAACACCAATCTGACACACATTACAAACATACAACAGAGGACGGTCCACTGTTGAATTGTTAATGTTACAAGCAGTTCCAAACACCAATCTGACACACATTACAAACATACAACAGAGGACGGTCCACTGTTGGATTGTTAATGTTACAAGCAGTTCCAACACCAATCTGACACACTTTAAAAACATACAACAGAGGACGGTCCACTGTTGGATTGTTAATGTTACAAGCAGTTCCAACACCAATCTGACACACATTACAAACATACAACAGAGGAAGGTCCACAGTTGGATTGTTAATGTTACAAACAGCTCCAACACCAATCTGACACACATTACAAACATACAACAGAGGATTGTCCACAGTTTGATTGTTAATGTTACATTCAAGTTCCCATATCAATCTGACACACATTACAAACATACAACAGAGGACAGTCCACAGTTTGATTGTTAATGTTACATTCAAGTTCCCATATCTATCTGACACACTTTGAAAAACATACAACAGAGGACGGTCCACTGTTGGATTGTTAATGTTACAAGCAGCTCCAACACCAATCTGACACACTTTAAAAACATACAACAGAGGACGGTCCACAGTTGGATTGTTAATGTTACAAACAGTTCCAACACCATTCTGACACACATTACAAACATACAACAGAGGACGGTCCACTGTTGGATTGTTAATGTTACATTCAAGTTCCCATATCAATCTGACACACTTTGAAAAACATACAATAGAGGACGGTCCACTGTTGGATTGTTGTTACAAGCAGTTCCAACACCAATCTGACACACTTTAAAAACATAAAACAGAGGACGGTCCACTGTTGGATTGTTAATGTTACAAGCAGTTCCAACACCAATCTGACACACATTACAAACATACAACAGAGGACAGTCCACAGTTTGATAGTTAATGTTACATTCAAGTTCCCATATCAATCTGACACACTTTGAAAAACATACAATAGAGGACGGTCCACTGTTGGATTGTTAATGTTACAAGCAGTTCCAACACCAATCTGACACACTTTAAAAACATACAACAGAGGACGGTCCACTGTTGGATTGTTAATGTACAAGCAGTTCCAACACCAATCTGACACACATTACAAACATACAACAGAGGACAGTACACAGTTTGATAGTTAATGTTACATTCAAGTTCCCATATCAATCTGACACACTTTGAAAAACATACAATAGAGGACGGTCCACTGTTGGATTGTTAATGTTACAAGCAGTTCCAACACCAATCTGACACACTTTAAAAACATACAACAGAGGACGGTCCACTGTTGGATTGTTAATGTACAAGCAGTTCCAACACCAATCTGACACACATTACAAACATACAACAGAGGACAGTACACAGTTTAATAGTTAATGTTACATTCAAGTTCCCATATCAATCTGACACACTTTGAAAAACATACAATAGAGGACGGTCCACTGTTGGATTGTTAATGTTACAAGCAGTTCCAACACCAATCTGACACACTTTAAAAACATACAACAGAGGACGGTCCACTGTTGGATTGTTAATGTACAAGCAGTTCCAACACCAATCTGACACACATTACAAACATACAACAGAGGACAGTACACAGTTTGATAGTTAATGTTACATCCAAGTTCCAACATCAACCTGACATACACATTCTAAATATACAATAGAGGACAGTCCAGTTAGTTAATGTCACATCCAAGTTCAATGTCAATCTGCTAAACATATACAATACAAACATACAACAGAGGAACGACCAAAGTTATAGGTAATTAGTTACATCCCAGTTCCAATATCAATTTGATATACATGTACAATACAAAACATACAACAAAGGACAGTCCACGGTTTAAATAGTTGATGTGTCTGTGAAAGGGGGGGCGGGGCGTTAACACATGATCACACACAATGCGAACATACATCAGAGGACGGTCCATTATTCACTGTTTGGTATGTGATTCTGTATTATTCATGAGATGGAATGACAGCAACATGAATGAGATGAATAGTTATAAACATTAAAGACAAAACATCAATAAGTAAACACAATAATGAATATATGATGACAGAATCATTGATGAATCAGGTTCTGAACATGTTTCTACATGTATATATGAAAAACTCACCAATCTCCAGACTAATGAAACAGGTTTCAAATCCATCCGGATCAGGTCCACCGAGGTGTTTTGCATAATTAATGTCTGGAAATCGCAAAGAAGAGAACACATACAATATGATTAATTCATTTTCCAATAATATCACAGCGAGACAAAAAAAAAAAAAAAAACAGTGCAAAAGTAACTTATCAGTTGGTGGAAATGTTTATAATTTACTCCACTGGGCCGATGGACAAAATTAATGAGACAGGAAGTAGTAGAGTGACGGTACCCTACTAAAAAGTACTATTGTACTAAACACATATATAATGTCCCAAAAATCAACTGAATCATCATCAATTGTCCATGTAAAGGGCCTGATTTCAAAGTCTTTATCTTTCTTACCTGTTTTTTGCCAATTTTATTATCTTTCTGAGAGTATTTTTCCTAAAAACAAAGACAGTATAATATACAGTTTCTCACAAGTTTCACTGCAATTCAACAAGTGCATAAGCGCTCGTGCCTGGCTGAAGTTAGCCGTATGTAGGGTACTCTCCACGCGCGAGTCACGGGTAGCTAGCCGCGTAGGCTGCCGGTGCCAAAGTATGGGCACACTTATGAACTAGCGCCCTAAAAAGTTGCAGGCTTACTGCAGAACATGTAACGTTAGGCCTAACTAACTTAGTAAGTGGCTATTGAGTAGCTCTGACAGTTAACTTAGGCCTATTCTACACCAAAATACGATGGAAGTTATTTTACATACCAGGTTCTGATGAAGCGACGGCGTTACCGCGTCGACGTCGACGAGGAGGTCGTTCAGCCATCGTCGGCTTGATCGAGGACGTTGCAGGCAGCTAGCTAGCATGCAGGACATGCTGCGCTGATGATGAATCGCGCACGCGCACGTACCGTATACAGGCCATAGATATACTACGTGCAGTGTGTAATGGGCTGTTCGAACGCTGACACTAGATGGCGACATTCACTTCGATGCACACACTCTCGTCCCATTTCGTACAGTTTCGCACACTGCAAACGCACTCTGAAAATGAAATTCACGTACAACTGAGGACGATCGCTCGTTTGCTCTCATAATTATAGAGCGCCCTCTCTGGCATGAGAGAAAGCATAATTAACTCTTATTTGGAAACGAGGACCGTCCCCCATAGAAGGTAGGTCCGCGGTTAGAAGGTTATATTTTGTCAGTGCGTCCTCGGTTAAACCCTTTTACAAACGCACACACACACACACAAACACACACACCTACACACCACCCTCTCCGCTTTGACTGGCCTTGTGAATGAAGCCAATACACAATATGTGTAATGCTGAAATATTATTCACCTATTTCATGTCGATCTATTTACAAAGTGCAGCGGGGCTTATCTTTTGCCCATAAATTTGCATCATGCAGTTAACAATGGTTCATATTTTGTCCCTCTATTTGCCTTTTTTGCACGATACGCAAGCATTCGGAACAAGTGTCGTTGGCTTTGTAAAGGCATTCGTGGTGTCAGGTTCGGTTTAATTTGGATGGTATATATTTAGACGTCATCTTGATTTGCACAAATCACCAGTACATTGTCGAATATTTCTTCTTTAAGCGAAGTATATACATCAAAGAACAGCCAATGGAGGAGGTGAACTTTCTTCCGACCTTCAAAATACGAAGGTAAGAACAGCAAACTTTAAATTGTAGGAAGTGAACTGGGTCGTTTTGATGAAGGTGTGGACAATTATTACTTCGTAAACGCGGAAATGAAAGAAACATCGATTAAACGGTCATGAAACGAGCGGGAACGAGTATGAGACGTGAATGAAATGATAATGAAGCGAGATCAAGAAAGAGAGGCAGAGACAGGGTAGTAGAGCAGTAGAAGAAGAGGAAGGGAGAGCAAGAGAGGGATAGGGATACGTAGAGAGGGACAGGGTGAACGAGTAGAGCGGGCGGGCAGCAAAAAGGAGAGGGGAAGGGAAACAAAACAAGATAGAGGAGAGAGAGAGAAAGATGCAAAACATACACAATCTTTTCATGTAACCTTATTTGCCATGACTCAAAGCGTTACAACTAATGGTCACCTTTGACGCTTCTTTGTTTACGTTCGGTATTATGATTTCAATTTGTTAGCGCCACACTTTCAAAAGCTTTCCCTGGATTCACATTCCGCATATTAAACGAATGGGACAACAATGAACGCGAACAACCAACTCGTAGAAGAAAAAAAAAACTCTTTTGCTAATGCCTAGGTCAAATTTGCCGCGGCAGCCGTGCGGTCTTAATTATATACGGCCAATAGCAATAATAGGACCGCCGCAGCTTTCCCACAGTCACATACGGTAGCGGTCACATTGTTAGGGTAGCCGAACGGCGTATCTTGAATTTGAATCTGCGACTGCCGTACGGCCTTTGAAGTGATCACGCATGGTCGCCTTAAGACGTCCCTGCGGCGGCCGCAGCTTTGTCGACAAATACTAAGGTAGACGCAAGGTAGCCGCAATGGGCCCGCAATGTGGCCTAAGGGGGACCATACGGCGACCATGCCGCCAGACTGATGCTACCGCTCCACCCCTGGAGTATATTAAACGTAAGGCTACCGTACGCTCGACGTACGGTCGCCGTGGAACCGCTCTACGCGTCTAATCGCTACGGTGAACCTTGAAATGAAAACAGTTATAACTCCCACGGCGACCCGTCCGGTCTGTAGAGATAGGGATAAGCCCTAGGGTGACCCTGAGGACGCCGCAGATTCTTTGCGGCCGCTGCAAGTATCTCTCAATTTCGGAGGCGTAGGGCAGCCGTATCCTAGCCGTAGAGCAAATATGACCTAGGCATAAAGGACCTCTTCAAAGGGTAGTTTTTACGGTGGATTTTGTCCAGGTTTGCTCCCTCGAGGTAAATTGTACCAACATCTTCTAGAATATAAAAAGCGGTGCAAATTTGCAATCAAGCACCATGCATTATACGTTCTTTTAAAGATTAAATAATTATGTAATCTAAAACGAATACATTTTTCCTACATGGCATGTTAAGATAAATCCGTTAGCAAATTAAATACTATTTTGGTATACAAAGTCATATTGACTGTTTCATGAATTTACCCAGCATTGATATTTGTTTCTCTTTAACAACACAGTATCCTTATGTCACCATGCCTGTGTCTCTTGGTGAATGGCGTGTCAGGATCGGCACGTTCATGCGCCGTCGGAGGAAAGAATATGACTACAACTACTTTTGGAGCAAACTTCACAACTTAATTAAAAAAAGCAAGAATGCGGAGCCACCCAAAGAAAACGACAATCCTGAGTGTAACATCTCATCTCGTACTGGCTCTTCACCTGGTGCGAATAGTTCTCAAGGGAACACGGCCCGTCGACCTGCGTCTCCTTACAACGTCAACCTGAATACCGCTCAAACCGGGCCTTCATGTGACGTCAGCATTAGCAGATGTAATGCTAATTGTCAGACTCGGTCACCATGTGACGGTCCAGAGTTTGATACTGTAACGGAGAGAGGATTCCCATGTGATGTAAAAAGACCCGGTCATAGCGATGTCTCTCACTCTGAGTCTTCGTGTGCTGAAAACAGTGGTTCTCCAACAGCAAATGAGACCAACCCTGTTCACGATAACACTGACATTCAGAACCCAGTTCCCCGACCCTGTGTAGAAGACGAATTGGACAATAGATACATAACCATTAATCTAGTGTCACATGAATACCCCCCTAATTCCGTTCAAATAATAGAACCACCTGAAGTAGTCACATCAGAATCGTACTCACATGTACCTGTAGCCATCGCGGGTGAAACAGATCGTATCCAAACAGACGTGGAGGAGACATCAAGCTCTGCACCGTCGGGGATAGAGGACCTATCATCGGGCTTGCCACCTAAACCAAGGCAAGATACAACGAGAAACACCGAGCAATCAACACCATCTGTCAGGGTATGTATTTTCCAGGGCAACCCTATCCCATTGTAACAAAAATGAGACAGACGAAGAAAAAATATACAATTCTTTCATAATTGTTTTTTAATAGGACACGGTAACTTGAAAAATTGGAGCTGCACAAGGTGTTTTATAAAAGACAGTTTGATTGTTTCAATTTGCTATGGATTATTTTGATTTAACGTTAGTTGCACTATAATCAAAGGTAAAAGTGTCCTTTACCCTTTCACAGAATACTTATTCTTACGTGATTCTAAATGTATTTTGACAAACGTCTGATTATTATTTTGAAAATCGATTTCTTTTCATCAATTTCATTAAGGAATCAACGGAATATCATGAATCATCTTGTCCAATAAATACGTGAACAGTCATCCTTTATCACCTGTCAGTGCTATTTGTTGTATAATAATATTAGAAATGTTAAAATAAGCTAGAAACCATTGATTGAAGAAACCGCCAGAAATACAATGCGGCACTAGGATATTATCTCAGTATGGCTTGTTTATTGTTTACAAAGTTCAAAGTGTGTCTTCTATTCGTAATTTTATCTTCGTTCTTAGGAAGTAACAGAGAATCACGTATCACCGAATTATCCGATCCCCCTATCAGGGACGACCACCGGTGAAGCAGATGCAATCAAAGGGAATGACTGTCCAGACATGACCAACATGCTCCTGTTGAGATCCGGTGACGTAGAACGAAACCCTGGTCCAAGTGATAAGTAAGCAGCATGAAAGAAAATCTTTGGAAAATTAAAATCCATTATTTCATATTCTACTGAGCCCTAATCCGAGTCTACGATTACGTTTAATGAAGGACAACTTGATTAGGCTAACTGTTTTTGTTAAACCCGATTCTGAACAAAACCTTGAATCCACCGTCGGGTTTCAATTCGTGACTAGTAGAATACAGGTCATTACAGTGTATTTTTCTCTCACATAAATCCACAAACTCTTTTGCAGACTGTAAACTCTGAGTTGACTAATGCGACTTTGTGGATTCATGCAAACAAGTTGTCTTTAAATCTTTAAAAAACTAATTATACGCTCTTTAGTAATTTAGTAACAGGCGCAAGCATATCACTTACCTCTTGTTAGAACGCAATTTGCCCTTACTACTTTGGGGTCCACTGGACCTAGGTTTTGGAATTCCCTTGAACCAAGAATAGGGCAATCGGTCAGTATTTATGCATTTAGGCGCAAACTGAAGTTACTTTATTTTAGTCGATATCGTCTAGATTTATAGTTGTGCTCAATATTTAAGACAATTATTTGCTATATAGGTGAGCATAATTCTACTCCCGTTTCTCACATCTATTCATCTGTCTGTCTTGTTTAGTTTTTGTCTGTGTTTCAGTCCTGTTGCTTGTAGTATATTCCTGTTCCTCTTTTTTATAGCCATTATTTAGTAGTCCGTAGATTTTATTGTACTTATTTATGTTTATATTTTCTCAGTTGTTTAGTTAGTTTAGTTTGTAAGCATTTAAATGTACGCATTATTCTTATCCGACGAGTTTTTTTTCTTTTAGGACATACTCGTAAGCTATTCATGAGGGACCTTAAATCCACAAGCCTTGCTTTCAACCAAGGTCACCTCATCTTTCTATTGTAACGCCGTATTCTGTTCACTTGTTATATTCATGTCATTTTTGTAATGTGTGTTATGAAAGAAAGATAAATAAAACTTGAAAACTTGAATGTTTGACAGGTACATGTCGTAATATTTGTGCATTGTTTGCATAAATTATTATGATTCAATGCAGTAAAACACTGTATTTGCAAGTCATAGGAGCAAAATGAAAGTTCTTTAAATACAACATTTTAAAAATATCTATAAGCGGCTTAAGCGCTATGTGAAAATAATCATTCTTCTTATGTCTTTGATTTAGCCCTGGAAATCTGACCGAGCTCGAGCTCTACCTTCTTGCCGACGGTATGGATTCATCAGATTTCAGGAAGGTCGGACTAGCTTTAGGATTCTCTGAGGCTCAACTAAGTCGGTTTGAGAAAGACAAGCTTGGCGACTCCATGCATGCCACCTATCAGATGCTTTACGAATGGCGGAAGACAATACGTGATAGCGAAGCGAGGGAGACATTGGGTTGCACGTTAGAAAGCAATAAGCTGGTACAGCTTGCTGATAGTGTACGAAAAGGTAATAATAATAAAGGTGGGTTTATGTATAGCTATAGAAATGTAGGTACATTCTTTACACTCGACCAAAGTGAGATATATGGGTACCTGGCAGGAATTAACCCCTTAAAATGCTAGAGCACTGTAATGGCAGCCATGTTAAAGACAGGATAAAATTTATCGAGCTTGTCAAGTTAGACATGAGCGCTATACAAGAAACCATTTTAATTATTAGTATTATTGCTATTATTATTAAATTAGCGTTATGTGCTAAATTTATAGGTAAAATTGCGCCTTCCATTACAATATTGCACTGCAGCAAAGTGTGTTTTAGAATATTGGATTATTGAACATTTACTATAAGGGTGTCCTCACTTTTGCTGGATACTGCATACAATGTATGCAATACACATAGGCACATATATATATATATAGAGAGAGAGAGAGAGAGAGAGAGAGAGAAATGTATCACGTTAGTATCACCCACTTTAAAAGATACGATCATATTAAATATGTAAGGAAATTGCACATTTTACTCTCAACTCCAGAATACGCGCTAACGTATAGGACCTTGTATTTTCATATCTATATGGATAAACAGTTACAAAGGAGGAATCTCCGACTATACAAAGCACGTTATTATGAAAGACGCATTTAATTAGTTCATGGATTATAAGCATATCAATCCAGGAGCGTAGCTTTCGAAGTAGAAATCGTTTTTCACATGATCATGCACATTTTAACATGACACTTACCGCAATATTCGCTCAATAGAAGATGGTCCAAAACCCGACCAATAACAAAAAACGCCTGACATCTTAACACCGACCCGAGTAACCCTTCCATGGGGCAGTGACATCAGGGCACAATGTCAATTCATTAATCACTGTGAGAGCCCCTATCTAGGAAATAAATGATTTCTCAGCCACTGATTATGATCCACACGCAAATTTAAATTGAGATTTGAGAAGTAACGTATATTGATATTACATTTCTGTGATTCATGGTTTATGTACTTGTTTGTTTGTTGTTGTTTTTTGCTGCCACTTTTTATTTTTGTTTACGTTTAAACAATAGTAGCATTCTTTTTCAAGTGACTTTAGAGACAAGGGTCTTTACCATCTCATCACAGGTCAGGTTGGTGACGACATACCCTCAATGACAGAGGAGGACATCAAGCGGGTTGCTGAAGAGGTCAAACGCTATTTGGCAATTCACCTCTGTCAGATTCAAGCCGATCCACTGAACAGCGAGCTTCTACTGAAATTTGAACGGATCTTCACTAATCTAACGTTGATGGAAGAAGACAAAGGTACCAAGCACAAGACACTGCTTCTATACGACGACCTCCTCAGGACCGAAGTCAACGGAATCTATCCTAAACGCTTGTTGGTGGAAGGTGAAGGTGGTGTGGGGAAAACCACCCTTTGCGCCAAGATCGCTTGGGATTGGATCCATGGAAGAGGATACCAAGATTTCAAACTTGTTCTTGTCGTCCTACTTCGCGAGGCAAAGAACAATACTGTTGGAGAGATAGTCAAGTCCTATCTCCCAAAAGATAATCCCGTCACAGCCAAGAAGCTAAACAAGTACATCCTCTCAAATCCAAAGGACGTCTTTCTTGTCTTGGACGGCCTGGATGAGTTTGCTGTCGATCTTAACAACATTCAGCAAATCGCTTTGATCACTCTCAATCGGCTGTTCGAGTCAGGGACAGTACTAATCACATCACGGCGGTGGAGATCAGATGAGATTAGGAAAAATGCCAATCTCAGAAAGGTGTTTGCTTTCATTGCTGTAGAAGGTTTCTCTGCTGAAAACCTCTCTTCCTACATCACAAAGTTCTTTCATCCAGACACAGCTTCCTCTGAAGATCTGAACCGATTCATATCGAACAACGATGTGATCAGAGAGAACATGGCCCCCTACCCCATCTACACAGCCATGCTGTGCATCATGTGGAAAGAATTTGATGGAGAGCACCGAGAGGCAATGTGCAAGCTGCAAACATTTTCCCAGCTCTTCAATGAGATGATTGACTTTTTGGTTGATCATTACCTATCGAAGCACATTCCATCTTCAGGTATCGTTGAAGGCGAATTGAGGGAGAATCGTTCAGATATTCGTCATCACCTGCTTCAGATTGGCCACATTGCGTTCAAGGGACTTCTCGAGAGACGGTTGGTATTCACAGAAGAAGAGTTTCAGAGTTATCCAGAATCTATCGATGTAGGTTGTAAAGTTGGTGTACTCACCAGAGAGAAGAAAGTTCTTCCGAGGCGTGACAGAAGAAATAATCCAAATTCAGCAGTTCAATCGGTGCAGTTCCCTCATAAGCTCTTTCAGGAATATCTATCAGGAATGTATCTTGCATTTCTTTACAACTCAAACCGTAATGAGTATGATAGGTTGATAGTGGATATGATTGAGAGCGCACTGGAATACAGGTACCTACTGTACTTCACCTCGGCTCAGCTGAAGGAGGTCGGATTGGATATCGTATCTCGTCTCACAGCAGGACAAAGAGAGCGTAGACATCATGATGACTTCATCGTTGACGTAGCATACGAGAGCCAAGACCAAACAGTGGCCAAGGCAGCGGCCAAGGCAGTGGACAAATCAGTGGCGGATCATCTCTCCTCTGAGTTTAGCAAGACGCTGAAGATCACCGAGGAGATGCAGGCACACACAGTATCAGGGCATATCTTCATCATGAATCATCGTGAAGTGGTAAGGAAAGTAACGTCGAATTGTTGCAACGTATTCATTCCAATGTTGTATGATCTCTGTGAGTGATGCAGTTTCTTTTTTATTTAAATTTCATTCTCTCAGACTTAGGATAACGTCGTTTGGTTTGAACACTTAACTGTATACGTATACCCTGTATACTAACGATGCGCAACGCATTCTGTTAAACTACTCTTCACCCCCAAAAGAAGCTTGATAGAATCATTTTTCTTTGATCATGATGCACGTTTAAATCCACTTCTATGGATCTAGTATGGGTGCAACTCTGATTATTATTTTTAATCTGAAAATTGCAATGTAGGCCTTTTTGTTTTTGTTTTACTATTATTATCTACAAGAGTTAATGAGTATTAGGACTTAAGTCTGTTAATAGGAGTTGTGATTTATTCTTATTGTAGCGCAACCGATCTTGCGTTTATTTGCAATGAAATATCGGTTAATAATATAACACTTTTAATATCACGAATTCCAATGGGATTTGCACGTGCATTCTGTTCAAACCAGTATGACAAAACGCTAAATTGAAATATGATAAGATAACGCACAGAACCCAGAAAAATTTACATTTGGTAGGGTCAGAATAATTCCTTTCAAATGCAAAATTTTATTATAAAGTTATTTGATGTTCTTCGTGAAATATAGATTTTTGAAAACAGAATAAAAACCAACGGAAAATGATAGAAAAAAAATATATTAAAAAAAATCAATTTCAATTAAGGTGATTAATGAGGATAATATGGTATTATTTTTATGATTTACGTTTCTAGCCTCACAATATTATTTGTGTTCATACATTTTTGTAGGATCACCTGATAATTGAGAAGCCATGTGGACGGACGGCTTCAGAGGACCTGGCTGAACTCATGTGCTCATCACAAACATTGAGATATGTGACGATCGCTACTACTTCTACTATGCATGATGCCTTTTACTCGGTGCTTGCGAATAAAGCAGCCGACTCCAAGGTCCGTATACATCTGTGTATTATCCACGTTCTTGTATATTTGGTACATCTTTCTTTTAAAAGAAATAGATGCCATATTCAGTCACGATAATAGTTTTTCTGGTGTCATAAGATGAAATTAAATTAGGAGAATACTTGAAAATAGAGGGGGATTTTTTTTAGATAAATAAATTTCAATTTCAGGCGACTTTACTTTTTTCAAGTCGCAAAAAAGAAAAATACTCCATTAAAGTATTTGTATAGTACTTATTTTTAAGCTAATGGGTTTCCACCAACAAAAATTCTTCATCTTTGCTCGCTCTTATCATGATGACCCAATTTTTCCCTAGAACACTTTTGGTCATAATGGTGGAATAATTATTTTTACCCCAATTTATGGAATGATTTTGACAATGAGTTATTCCTAATAGATCTAGATAATAGTATACACTTTCAGATTTTATTGAATAATAATTTGTTACTGTTTGTTATGCGAGACTGCTAAAGCACGTATGTGCTACTATGCTAATCAACTAGGGGACCTACGTCCTGAAGTCATAACTGACAGTAATGAGGATTAATGCCTCATAAAAGGGCACTAATATAGCACATCGACACGATTTTGATCCTGGGGGCTCACAGTAGCGAGGCCATTGCTTAGCTACTGAAACATGACTATACGCCGCGGGGGCTAGGGTACGTCGCCGCCCCCACAAATACAACAAAACAAAGAAAATGCAATAACCTATCAATAATTCATTGCATTTTGCCCCGATCCTCAACATAACAAATCCTCTATGTGGGCATGCCTTGAACCATAATGCATTGCCCTACAGAGGATTTTACCTTGTTGGGGACCGGGGGAAAATGCAATGAATTATCGATAATTTATAGCACCTTCTTCGTTTTTTTGTATTTGTGGGGGCGGCGAAGAAACCTAGCCCCCACAAATACAGTCATGATTCAGTGGCTAAGTAAAGGCCTTGTCACTGTGAGGCCCCAGAATAAAAACCGTGTCGATCAGCTATAAAAGAGCCCTTTTGTGAGGCATTAATCCTCATGACTGTCAGTTATGACTTAAGGACGTAGGACACTGATTAGCATAGAAGCACACACATGCTTTAGCAGTCACGCAAAACAAACACTCGCAAATTTGTATTCAATAAAATCTGAGAATGTGTACTATTATTTAGATCTATTAGGAATAAATCATTGTCTTGAGGGGTTAATATTTCTTTATCTTCATATATTATCGATTTAATGTTTTTACTTTTATTATTATTTTTACCATTTGACGTATCGTATTTCCCATTTCTCTCATTGATGTGGAACGAGTCATTTCCTTACAAAAGGTGATCAAATAGTCTCGTTTTGCTTGTCTTTTGATCTTTCGTGCTAGCTTTCTTTTCCAGGTAATCTTCTACGTATTCTTCAGTTTTTCTTTTCTCTGCTAAATATCTTAAGTGATTGCTTCTTTTATAATAGGTAAACATTCCTTGTTTCAAAACAAACAGGAATTTGTCTTTGATTTCGCCTATCATTCACGTATCATTGTGTTATTCAAATGTTCTACAAATATAAATTACGCTTCTTCTACATTGTGATCGTCTATAAATTTATTTATTCATGATTTTTTTTTCCCCAATTAATATTAGCAAGTGACCTATTTATTTCTTCCGGGTCAATCTTTGGAAGATTATTTTGATTTCCTATTTATATCAATATAGGAAAATCACTTCCTAAAGTGGTAAATTCTACATTCCAAGATATCTCATGTGAAAGATTTTGTCGATGAAAAGCATGAAACTAATGATAAACGCTTCGTCGCTCCGTGGATAATTCTTCATAATTCCTTCATAATTGTTGATATTAAAATGTTCGTTTTTCCAACGACCAATTTGTGTGCATACTAAACAAAAAGGCGCGCCTCGGGGTGATAGCAGCGGAGGCAAATTTTCCTTGAGCGTATGGAAACAGCCAGTCCTCTCGTAGCAGTCGATTTCTCTATAATATAACATATTCTTAATTCCATATGACAATACGGAATGCGACGGGAATGCTGATGGAGAGACGTCCATTTAAATTGTGAATGCCGATGAGAATCCCTTCGTCTCTTCCTATCCCTTTGAAAACCGCAAAGTGTTCCGTGTTTATTTGTTTTCACACTTGTATGTTATGTAAAATCACATTTTTAAAATACTATTTCCATCAAATTTCAAAATAACCTTTCGCATTATAAATGAATGAGGATAGTGACTGTATCAAGATGTAAAGTTTAAAAAACATGTTCAAGTCGAGTAATGTCAGCAATTGTTTATCCAACATAATGCTACAATTATGTCAGATTCGGATTTTGGACACTCAATATCTGGTCCCCCCCCCATGAAAGTGCTGATGGAGTGACGGCTATTATATTAACTATTGCTCATGATACAAAATATATGAATTTTAAACCTACAAAATGAAAAATCGAATCATTTCGTTCCCGTTCTTGTGATTGTGTTTTCCATCGGAAACTGCCAAATATTCTGAGTCTATTTTCACACATTTGTGTTACGTTATTATGAAACAAAGATTTCCAAAGTAATATCTCTATCAAATAGATTGTAAATATAACGTATTGCTTTAAGTGAATGAGGTTGGCGACTGTATCATCATGTAATGTTAGATATACTTCAGTATATTAATGTCAGCAATTGTTTATCCAACATCATGTCGTATTATTACAACAGATTGAGACTCTGGACATCCGCTCTGATGATCTCAGTGATCGTCCCGATGCATCACGTGATCTCACTCAGTTCATCTGTAAGATGCCTCATCTGAAGAATCTGACATTCTGGGGTTCCTGTCACGATGACTTTTACTCAACATCATCGTCGATGGCATCATCAGCAAAGGTATTGATTCGCTCAAATATTTTAGGACACTAAGAAAATCACTTCATATTTGTTATACTTGAAGTGTAACCTTTGCTATATTGTCAAACGCAAGTGTAATATTTCACTCTCTCATTTAGTATATCCTACCATTGATAGGACGCGGGTTGGAAAAATTAACTGTTTATGGACGTGGAAGTGAAAAGTGAACTTACTGCCATAATACACAAACAGACTGAATATTTTAACATGGATGGTGAATAATATATCACATATCATATCTTTAATTCCATTTGACAATTCAGAATGCTACAGGAATTATGATGGAGAGACATCCATTGTAATTGTGAATGTTGATGTTATGTTAAGTAAGATTAGATTTTCAAAGAACTATTTCAATCAAATGTCAGAATGACGTTTTGCTTTGTAAATGAATGGGGATGGCAACTGTATCAAAATGTAAAGTTCGGAAATATGTTCAAGGCGTGTAATGTCAGCAATTGTTTTTTTTTAAAACGTAATATTACAACTATGCCTATATCAGATTAGGACTTTGGACACTCAATATGTAGATTCCCCCCCCCCCCCCCCCCCTATGGAAGTGCTGATTGAGTGACGGCTTTTTTTATTAAGAATTGCTGATGATAATAAATATATTAATTTATAATAGTAATACTAATATAAATTCAAATTCAAATTATTATTTTTAAAAAATCTCTTCTTTCCCGTTGTTTTGATTGTGTTTTCCATTGAAAACTGCCAAATGTTCTGATTCTATTTTTCACACAATTTTGTTACCTTTTTTTAAATAAGATTTTCAAAGTAATATCTCTATCAAATAATTTGTAAAAGTAACGTATTGCTTTTGTAAGTGAATGAGGATGGCGACTGTATCATCATGTAATGTAATATATAATTCAGTATAGTAATGTCGGCAATTGATTATTCAATATGATGTCGCACTATCATAACAGATTGAGACTCTGGACATCCGCTCTGGTGATCTCAGGGAATGTCCCAATGCATCACGTGATCTCGCTCAGTTCATCTGTAAGATGCCTCATCTGAAGAACCTGACATTCTTGGGTTCCTGTCACAATGACTTCTACTCAACATTATCAGCGATGGCATCATCCGCAGGGGTATTAGTTCTGTCATAAATTCTAGGACTCTAATAAAATCACTACATATTTGTTATACTTGAAGTGTACCCATTTCTATATTGTCAAACGCAAGTGTACGAATCCACTCTCCCATTTAGTATACCATTGATAGGAAGCAGGTAGGAAAAGTTAAATGTTTATGGACGTGGAAGTGAAAAGTGAACTTTCTGCCATAATACAAAAATCAGACTGAAGATTTTATCAAGGATGGTGAATACTATATTATATACCATATTTTTAATTTCATATGACAATTCGGAATGCTACAGGAACGCTGATGCAGAGACGTTCATTGTAATTGTGAATGTTGATGAGACTTACTATTTTTAATTAAAAACCTACAAAATGAAAAATCATTTCTTTTCGTTCCCGTTGTATTGATTGTGTTTACCATTGCAAACTGCCAATTGTTCTGAGACTATTCTTCACACATTTGTGTGACGTCATTGTGAAATGAAATTGTTTGAGTTTGAGTTTGAGTTTCTTGGTTTCACATTTCACATGCAGATATAATACAGATAACAAAATTTACATAAAAGACAAAGTAATATCTCTATCAAATAGACTGTAAGAGGAAGGTATTGCTTTTGTAAGTGAATGAGGATGGCGACTGTATCATCATGTAATGGAGAGACGCCCATTCTAATTGTGAATGATGATGAGACTAAATACTTTAATTTAAAATTCTACAAGATTGAAAAATCGAATCTCTCCGTCTCTTCTATACCTTTGGAAACTGCAAAATGTTTCATGTTTATTTTTTTTCACACGTTTATGTTATGTAAAATTAGATTTTCAAAGTAATACTGTATTTAAATCAAATATCAGAATGACGTTTAGCTTTGTGAATGAATGACGATTGCAACTGTATCAACATGTAAAGTGTAAAAATATGTTCAAGTCGTGTAATGTAAGGAATTGTTAATCAAACATAATGTTACAATTGTATCAGATTGGGACTTTGGACACTCAATATGTGGACCCCCCCCCCCCCCTATGGTAGTGCTGATGGAGTGACGGCTATTTTAATTAAGAATTGCTGATGATAATACTACTATCAATTCAAAACCTACAAAATGAAAAATCTAATCTCTTCTTTCCCGTTGTTTTGATTAAGTTTTCCATTGAAACCTGCCAAATATTCTGAATTTATTTTTTTACACACAATTGTGTTAAGTTTTTATGAAGAATTGTTTTCTTCAAAGTAATATCTCTATCAAATAATTTGTAAAAGTAACGTATTGCTTTTGTAAGTGAATGAGGGTGACGACTGTATCATCATGTAATGTAAGATATAATTCAATATAGTAATGTCAGCCATTGTTTATCTACCATGATGTCGTACTATTACAACAGGTTGAGATTCTGGACATACGCTCTAGTCTTAGTGAACGTCCCAATGCATCACGTGATCTCGCTCAGTTCATCTGTAAGATGCCTCATCTGGAGAACCTGACACTCGATGGTTACTATCACGATGACTTTTACTCAACATCATCGGCGATGGCATCATCAGCAAAGGTATTGGTTCGGTCATATATTTTAGGACTCTAGGAAAATCACTACATATTTGTTATACCTGAAGTGAACTTTTTCTATATTGTCAAACGCAAGTTTCTCCATTTATTCTCCCAACTTAGTACACCGCTGAGAGGAAGCAGGAAGGAAAAGTTAAATGTTTATGGACGTGGAAGTGAAAAGTAAACTTTCTGCCATATTATAACATCCATAATGTTAATAGCATTCGAGAAGTCCTTGACCATGAGTGTGCTGCTTTGCTGATACATGCATTTTTTTAAATCTCGATTAGGTATTGGCAATGCTCTTCTTTTCAATATTACTTCACGCAATCTTGACAAACTTCAACATGCTCAGAATGCAGCTGCCAGGGTTTTATCAGGGACATCTAAACATGATCACATTTCTCCTGTTCTCAAAAAGCTGAACTGGTTGCCAATCCGAAAGCGCATAGAATTCAAAATCCTTCTCCCCACATGGAAGGCTGTAAACGGATTACCACCAAACTATTTACAAAACCTTGTTATGCTTTATACACCAGCTCGTAGTCTAAGATCATCACACCAGCATATTCTTAAGATCCCAAAGACACAAGTAGCCTGTGGTGAAAGGGCTTATTCATCTACAGCACCTTGTCTTTGGAATAATTTACCATTTAATTTGAGAATTATAACTTCCCCAGAGACCTTTAAATCAAAGCTGAAATCTTATCTTGTTTAACAATACCTGTACTTGGCACTATGACACTCATCCGAACTTTTTCGTCCAAACTTTCTCATTCTTTCTATTTTTCTTGTGCGCCTCGGAATAGCATTGTCTAGATAGACGGCGCTATACAAATGCCTATTATTATTATTATTATTATTATACAAACTCAGCCTGAAGATTTTAACATGGATGGTGCATAATATATTACAAACCATATCTTTAATTCCATATGACAATTCGGAATGCTACGAGAATGCTGATGGAGAGACGCCCATTGTAATTGTGAATGATGATGAGACTAAATACTTTAATTTAAAATTCTACAAAAATGAAAAATCGAATCTCTCCGTCTCTTCTATCCCTTTGGAAACTGCAAAGTGTTCCATGTTTATTTCTTTTCACACGTTTATGTTATGTAAAATTAGAATTCCAAAGTACTACTGTATCTGAATCAAATATCAGAATGACGTTTAGCTTTGTGAATGAATGAGGATGGCAACTGTATCAACACGTAAAGTGTAAACATATGTTCAAGTCGTGTAATGTAAGGAATTGTTAATCAAACATAATGTTACAACTAGATTTTAATTCGTCACTTTGACGAATAAGGTGGTCTGTTTTTAAACTTATGAAAGATTTGAATATTTACTATAAAGAGAAAGGGATAAGTTATATAGACATGTAAACAATGATGATCATAATGATGATGATGATGAACATGATGGTGATCATGATAGTAATGGTGATGATGATGATAATGATAATGTTAGATGACGATATTAATGATAATGTTAATGATGATGATGATAATGATGACGATGATGATCATGATAATGATGATGATGATGATGATAATGATAATTTTAGATGATGATATTAATGATAATGTTAATGATAATGATGATAATGATGATGGCGATGATGATGTTGATGATGATCATCATCAACAGACCATGATATGACATCAGATTGAAAAAATGAGAGAAAATTTAGATAGCATATAGTCTCAGCTACAACATACTCAAAAATCAACAAAATTCAAGCTGAAATAACGGCGATATTGCTCGCAAAAGACATGCATGTAGAATCCAGATTTGAGAAAAAGTCATCTCCCATAGGAATTACATGCAAAAAGATAGGGATCAAGTGGTAATGGGGTAATAATAAAGTAAATATAGTTGTTTATTACATTTTTTGCGATTTTACGTTTATAATATTCAAAGGAAACGGTAGTGTAAAAGGTCAAAGAGACAAAAAAAAAGGAAAGAAAAAATTGTTGGAGACGCCCCGACTCGAACCAGGGGTTTCGAGGACGGAAGTCAAGTGCGTTATACCAAAACATTTCCCATAGCGATTACACGTAAACGGAAATGGAATTCTCAAATCCCACATTGCAAGTGAAATATGAGAATGGTCCCGGCATCTGATCGAATAATAAAGGACACAGTTGTGATAGCTTATTGTCTCAGCTACAACATAGTCGAAGCTCAGCAAAAACGAAGCTAAAACAGCGTAGATATTGCTCGCGAAAGACGGGAATGTAGAATCCAGTTTTGAGAAAAAGTCATGTCCCCTAGAGAATACACGCAAAATGTGAAAAATTGACATGCCTCCTTTAATCGCAAAAATACGCCATGATGCCATTGTCAAATTGAAATATCGTGGCAACCGCATTTGTAGAAAATATTCTCAGCTAGAACATATCCAAATTTGAAAGAAAATAGATGAGAGATACAATCAATTTTCAAGAAATATGCTGACGTCATAATATGCAAATTGAAATTTTGAGTTCTGAGGCCATAATGATGGCGTCATGAGTTAAATGAGGGTCAAATGAGTCATGAAATCATGTCTCCAACTCATAATCTTTTTAAATATAAAAAAAAAATTGGGGGGTATCCATCCATTCTGAAGAGTTAAAATGAATTTTGTATAAGCATGTTTTTGCACATGTAATTTGGATAAGGATAGCTCAGGTCCGCGCGTGCTGTTAATTTTGACGTACGCTAATTGCGTTATTACTGGTCAGAAAACAGTGAACAAGGTACCAAAATGCTTGGGGAAAAATGGTAAATATGATTGCAGAGAAAATTTGGCGATTTTATATTGCAAAATGCCAGTACGTGCGGAAACGCGCACGCATAAGTGCTCGCGCGCAAATTTTAAAAATGCTTTAAATGGCCGGACACGTGTGCAAAAAAAATTTGGGACGAATCGGAGCATTATACAAATGTAATCCGCACGTACGTGTGCGTCGAGGTGCGCGCGCAAATTTTATTAAAATTGTTTGTTGCCCTTTGACCTGAAGTTGATGTATACCAAATATCGAGATATGATAATGACCCGATTTTTACAAAATGGCGCCTGGATGATGTCACGATGACCCCATGACCTTGAAAAAGGTTTCGGGAACTTGATATTATAGGGCCTGATGACTGACAGAAATTTGAAGGATATTGACTTTAGTCGATTTTGAGTAAAAGTGTACACAAAAAAGTGTACGGAAGAAATAAAAATAAATAAATAAATAATAAAGAAAGAAAATTCTAACGAAATCAATAGGTGATCTGTCTTTGACAGACCACCTAATTATATCAGATTGGGAATTTGGACACTCAATATGTGGACCCCCCCCCCCCCCCCCATATGTAAGTGCTGATGGAATGACGTCTATTTTAATTAAGAATTGCTGATGATAATACTACTATCAATTCAAAACCTACAAAATGAAAAATCTAATCTCTTCTTTCCCGTTGTTTTGATTAAATTTTCCATTGAAACCTGCCAAATGTTCTGAATCTATTTTTCACACAATCGTGTTAAGTTTTTATGAAGAATTGTTTTCTTCAAAGTAATATCTCTATCAAATAGATTGTAACAATAACGTATTGCTTTTGTAAGTGAATGAGGGTGGCGACTGTGTCATCGTGTAATGTTAGATATAATTCAGTATATTAATGTCAGCAATTGTTTATCTAACATGATGTCGTACTATTACAACAGATTGAGACTCTGAACATCCGCTTTGATGATCTCAGTGAACGTCCCAATGCATCAAGTGATCTCGCTCAGTTCATCTGTAAGATGCCCCATCTGAAGAACCTGAGTCTCTGCGGTCAGTATCACGATGACTTCTACTCAACATCATCGGCGATGGCATCATCAACAAAGGTATTAATTCGCTCATATACTTTAGGACTCTAAGAAAATCACTACATATTGGTTATACTGGAAGTGAACTCTTTTCTATATAGTCACACGGAAGTGGACAATTTTACTCTCGAAATTGGTACACCGTTAAGAAAAAAACAGGTAGGAAAAGTGAACATTCTGTCTTAAAAAAAAAAAAAACATACTGAAGATTTTAACATTGATGGTGAACACTATATTTTATACAACTCACTCCCAGATCCTAATCAAATGATTGGTCATGCGCGGTCACGTGTGATTCATTTACTGAGCCTATTGCAAGCTTATTCATGAAAAAGCGTTCAATATTTTCCGGTCCTATTGCACTCTTTTTCAGTGCTCAGTAGTGCGCGAAGAGGTTAGAGCGCTTAATACTAAGTGTGCATGGGCCTATTCTTGCGCAGCACTACGCGTACAGGGGTATAGAGGTAAGTGCGCTTGCTATATCTATATCTATCTTGGCACAATGGGGATTAGCCCTGTGGCATGATAAGAGTTAAACTTGAGATTTATTTGTCAGCCATATACTGTCACAAAACAATCTTGAATGAATACACCAGTTTACGGTTATGGGCGCCATTTTAATTTACGAGTAATCAAACCAAATGACCTCTAGAGGTCATTGGTTGATGCGTAAATTAAGATTGCGCCCATGCAAATTATGATGACATCACTGCCTGCGCGCTGCGTTGTGCGCGCACATCATCATTTGCATTGGCGCAATATTAATTTACGCATAAATACCACTGACCTCTAGGTCATTGGATTTGTTTACTCGTCAATTAAAATGGCGCCCATGTATGCGCATGCGCACTAATGTAACCGTAAACTGGTGTATTCTTTTTACCTCAAATAACAAGGATCTAGGAGTTTCGTTGTATAAAACAAATGATGCATGTTTTCATACGGCTTCGTGTGATAGATACCCACAACCTCAAATTGAGTGCGGATAGATCGTATAATGAACTCATACGCATGCATCATTTGTATAATATACCATTTGTTTAATTCCATATGACAATTAGGAATGCTACTAGAATGCTGATGAGGAGACGTCCATTGTAGTAGTGAATGATGATGAGACTAAGTATTTTCATTTTAAAAAACCTACAAAAAGGAACAATCAAATTTTTAGTCTCTTCTATCCCGGAGAAGGCATCATCAGCATAAGTATTGATTCGCTCATATACTTTAGGACACTAAGAAAATCACTACATATTTGTTATACTGGAGGTGAACTCTTTTCTATATAGTCACACGGAAGTGGACAATTTTCACTCTCGGAATTTGTACACCGTTAAGAGAAAACAGGTAGGAAAAGTGAACATTCTGTCATAATACAAAAACAGACTGAAGATTTTAACATTGATGATGAACGTTACGAGAATGCTGATGGAGAGACGTCCATTGTAATGGTGAACGATGATGAGACTAAATATTTTCATTTAAAAACCTACAAAAAGGAACAATCTAATATTTTCGTCTCTTCTATTTCGTTGGAAACCGCAAAATGATCCATGTATATTTGTTGTTACACTTTTATGTTTTTTTTATTAGATTTTAAAGTGCTTTTTCAATCAATTGGTTGAATGACGTTTTGCTTTGTGAATGAATGAGGATGGCAACTGTATCAATATGTAAAGTGTAAAAATTAAGAAATTAAAAAAATATATATATCTTTTTGTATAACGTCACACTTCACCACTCTATGGGAAAGCTAGTGGGATGACGGCTATTTTAATTTAAAATTGCTGATGATAATGGATATATGATTTCAAAACCTACCAAATAAAATTCGAATCTTTTCGTTCCAGTTGTTGTGATTGTGTTTTCCATCGGAAACTGCCAAATGTTCTGAATCTATTTTTGTCATATTTGTGTTACGTTGTATCAACATATAATTTTCAAAGTAATATCTCTATCAATAGATTGTAAGAGGAAGATATTGCTTTTGTAAGTGAATGAGGGTGGCGACTGTATCATCATGCAATGTAAGATATAATTCAATATAGTAATGTCAGCAATTGTTTATCCAACATGATGTCGTACTATTACAACAGATTGAGACTCTGGACATCAGCTCTATTCTCACTATACGTCTCTCTGCATCACGTGATCTGGCTCAGCTTATCTTTAAGATGCCTCATCTGAAGAACCTGAAACTCTCTGGTTGCTATCCCGATGACTTCTACTCAACATCATCAGCGATGGCATCATCAGCAACGGTATTGATTCGGTCATATATGTTAGGAATCTCAGAAATTCACTTCATATTTGTTATACTTGAAGTGTACCCTTTTCTGTATAGCCACACATAAGTGGACCATTTTAATCTCGCAATTGGTACACAGTTGAGAGGAAGCAGGTAGGAAAAGTAACGTTTCATGAAGAGGATGCGAAAAGAAATAAAATCCGTCATAAAAACAAAAAAAGACTGAAGCTTTTAAGATTGATAGTTTCCCAATAAACAAAATCACGTGAAAATCACGTCAATATCAAGGTATCGACTTGATGAGAGTTACGTTTTACAAACACCTGACATTTACGTTAATGTGTTAATACGTTTATTGCACTAGGTAACTTGAAACACACGTACACTAAATCACGCAATTGTCACTGCAATATCACCATTATAATAACGTGATTATCCCTACCTTGCAGACCATGGTTTGTAAACCTAATACTCCCGTGTTTGTTTGGTTATGAAATTACATCTTCATAAACGAAATTATCGCGTCACAGAAACACGTGAAGCGTTAGTGATAGTTTTAGTCAAAATATCTGCGTGAAATTCACGTGAATATTACGAGGCTGACTTGAGATGAATCATGTTCTTCATTCACGTGAAATTTACGTCGAAGAGGAAATATGTTACTGTAACCCGCGTTCAACCCAATAATAACGCAAATGTTACACAATAAATGAACCAAAATAATGACGTTCTCATCCCGTTTCTGAACATCGTGTCGGGGGGGTGCAAACATGCCAGAAGAGAAAGCTAGTTGCAACTGGTCCAGTTGATGAACCAGTTAATGCCAACTGGTAAACCTGGAAATTGAAATGGGCTAAATGATCCAGTTGATCCAGGCCAGTTAGAATTCAACTGGTCTAGCTGAGCCATTAGAACCATTTGGTAAAACTTCCAACCAGTTGAACAGCAACAACACTTCAATACTGGTACGTCTGTATTTCAAAAGGAAAGGCATTGGTAATAAGTAGACTTACATAATTCAATTAATCGAACTTTTTCATATACTTGTATTTTATTGAAATTATTTAGTTCATAGTTAATGTTTCCCTTATTCATGTTTAACTAAACGTAATTTTTACGAAGTAGCGAAATGTCCTAATAACTGGTAATTTATATATGTAGTATTTTCGAAATGAATTGCACATAACTAAATCATCAGTAATTAAGAAATATGCTGTAAATTCAGCTAAATTGTTTAAAAAACATAGATCTGCACGCACCCCATATTCAATATGCAAATTAATTGGTGTCAGCTGGTTCAACTGGAAATATGCCAACAGTCAGTCATCAACTGGTGCAACTGGAAATATGCACACTCCAGTTATCAACTGGTGCAATGAAAATATGCCAACAGTCATTTATCAACTGGTGAACATAGAAATATGCCAACAGTCACGGGATTATCACCACTGAACTTAAATGGTAACTGTGAAACCATCAAGACACCCAATAATAACTCATTTTCACACCTGGAAAACACGAATGCCCAGCTTAGATTAATAATCCGTTTGAGTCACGAGATCATCACCGCGGAACTGCTGGCAACTTTGACTACCATTTAAATAGGTGTTTTAAGACACCTCGTAATTACTAATTGTTCACACCTAAATATCACGGATTCACAGCTTAGATTAGTAATCAGTTTTAACTACGTGATCATCACCAAGAAAGTTATGGTAACTTTGAAACCATTTAAAAAGGTGTTTTAAGACACCTAATAATTACTAATTTTTCACACCTAAAAGTCACGTATGCCCAGCTTAGATTATTAATCCGTTTGAGTCACGAGATCATCACCGCGGAACTTATGGCAACTTTAGCTACCATTTAAAAATGTGTTTTAAGACACCTAATAATTACTTATTTTCACACCTAAATATCACGTATTCACAGCTTAGATTAGTAATCAGCGTGAGCCACGTGATCATAACCAAGACATTTATGGTAACTTTGAAACCATTTAAAGAGGTTTGTAAGACACCTCAGAATTACTAATTTAATATAACCAGAGATTCACGGACAGAACAATAAGACGACTAGCCGGTGTAAGTAACGTGATTATTACCATCAACCTTGGATAACCTGTAAAACCAATCGATAAAGGTGCTTACAAGACCAAATAATTACGTATTTATCACCACCATCAGTTAACGGACAAAAAAATCGTTGCTTGGTCAAGTGGTTATTTGGTCATAAACACTTGATTTACAGAGGTAAGTGGAATCACGTTACTCCAGTCGCGTGATAAATTGGTGGTTTTTACGTTAGATGAAAACGTGAACAGGAGTACCTTTTTTGTTTAAATGAAGGCACGTTTCGATAACGTTTAAATCTAGTTTAAAAGGCACCATACTTAAAAATCACTTAAAATACACTCCCAAAAGAGGTTACTTTTTAGTGTTTTGTTTATAGTATTAATGACTGCTTTGAGAGAAATAGTTTTTTTTTACGCTCTCGGGAAGGTTAGAATTGTGCTATTGCCCGAGGCGTGCCTAGGGCAAAAGCCCAATTGTAACCTTCCCGAGAGCGTATAAAAACAACTATTTCTCGAATATTAAAGCAGTCATTACTTTTATATGCCGAAAAAAAGAGTCAACTTATGACACCACCTTGGCCTTTCTCTAGACTCTAGTTTATCTGCACGGTTGTTTTTTATGAGTGTATCTTTGAGAGTAGACTAGATCTAGATTCTAGTCTAAGCATGATATTTTTACAATTTTGGGGTGGGCCGGCCCTGTGGGGAATATGGAGAAAAACCTGCGCTTTCATATGACACCTCACTTATTGAGTATCACCTTCAGGATCACAGATAAAGGTTTGAATCTCGAATTGAACAAACAAAAACTTGACTTTTTTTGCATGGTCGCGCAATGCACGTAGACTGCATAAGGATGCGTGCAATCTCTATGGGAAGAATTTTAGCACACAACATCGGGTGCGCGACCAGACAACCTACTACTAGATCCGTTTTCGTCTACGTCTATGCTGGTACTCGTCAAAAGCCTTTTCAGCAACTAAACGAATAGGTTTATGGATAATTTCACGTACCCTTTTTTGTTTTCTTGTTGTCAGCAAGTCTTGCAGTTGAAATCTTGGGAGAGTTTCTTCAGCCATTTTTGCCTTGTTTGGAATTCAACTTATGATGAAATTACCGACCAACTCTTCGCACACGTACGGTATCCGCGATCGCTCAAACCATTTTTTAACATGTGAACCTATGGGTATTTCACCAAGACTGAACTATTTTCCCGGTACCATGGTAACCGGAATTTTAGAGCTATTATTTTAGAACTATTACATGGGTTTGGAATTTTACCGGGAATTTTACAGGAACAGTTAAAGTTTATGAATGCAATTTCGACCAATCAGATGGCTGGATTTCTTAACCCTAATAAGGCCGGGGGGCATTATGCCCCCCCCCCCCCCCCTCCACGATTTTTCCGATTGCTCGGGAATGCATATGGATGGCGCCCCGCCGCTCGCTGACTTTTTTCTTTCGAGTCTTGCGCTACTTTTAAAAGATTTTTTTTGATAATCGGACCTACGGTTACAAGGTTACGTAACCTTTTGTCTTTGCATGTCAGCCCGAAAATTGCTCATTTTCGTGATTTGTGTACAAAACATATGGAGAAGTCATTTTTCCTAAAAAAAAAATCAGATCAAACATGGGTTATTGGGTCTTTTTTACAGTTTAGGTGGTTATTTTGGGAGTCAAAATAGTTGAATTGTAGTAAGAAATGAAATAAAACAACAAAAACAATGAAATACATAAGTTAAAAAAAACTATGAAATACATAAGAAATTATCAAAACAAGGGATAACATAAGGAATAAGCTGGCTCTTCCAAATTTTGTTGTCGTATTATTATTCAGAATGGTCTAATGAATTTATGTAGTGAAAAAGAATGCTTAAATATGAATAATATATGATTTATGGGTAGAAATGTGATTTGTATAACTTTATTTGCATAAATTACCATAAATATGCAAATGAGTGAATTAAAAATATAAAAAAAATTATCATATTATTCTATACACTTCACTTGACATGCGTGCAAATTTTCTCGGCGATCGGCCGCTTTGCGGCCGAGATCTTAAGGGGGGCCGTAATGCCCCCCCCCCCCCCGGCCGTACTAAGACCTCAAATAGCCCGGCCTTTTTAGGGTTAAGTGAGGTATATAATGAATAATATATAACATTTTTCTCATTTCATATGACAATTGGGAGTGCTACGGAATTGCTGATGGATAGACGGTTATTTCAATTGTGAATACTGATGAGACTAAATACTTGAATTTAAAAGCCTACAAAAATTTGTAAAGTGAACCTCTTATTACCCGTTTTTTTCGAATCTGTACCATGTTAAAATCTGCCAAGTCTTAGTTAAATTAGGTTTTTCACAGTACTTTTTCAATCAAATGTCAGAATGACATATTGCTTTTGTCAATGAATGAGGTTGACACTTCATTATGATGTAATATTTAACAATATTTGTAAGTAGTGTAATATCAGCAACTGTTTATCCAACATAGTGTTACTATTATAACAAATTAAGACATGACATCCGATATGTGAACCACCCCCTCCCCTCACTCATTCAGACGTGAAATATAGTAGGGTCAGTAAATTTACTGGATCAAACGCCGGGGAAGGAATTCCCTCTTTTTCTGACAATCATGTCTCTACAACTATTATTTCGTCGATAACGTAATAACGGTGTACAGCTTCTTCCCCGAATATAGCTCAAGTTTTTTCTTCAAGGGTAGTGTGATTAAGGGATGGTTTACGACCGTCTTGTCTTCTTGTTTGTTTTATTCTATTTTGTTTTGTAAGACTTAAGATCATTAGACACGTTTTTCATTCATATTTAACCACTACTCCCTCTCTCAACAGTTCAATATGATGTAGAAAATATCATTTTCTCTATCCGTAATGCCCACAGTCCCGATTGCAGCAATGACAACAACTATTGATCACCTCTACCATTACCTATCATTCATTAAATTAACACCATTGTGCATTATATCGGTCTCAAAAGAATCCAGGAACTATTCAAATGCGTGCTAATTTCAAGTGTCAAGACTTGTAGCTCATTTCAACATACAATGTGAATGTGTTTAGTTGTGGCAACGTTATTAACATAATTAAAAATATATTGCTGAATTTTGAATATATTTGTAATGGGTTGTTATTAGTTACATTCAACATAATGTTTCTATCACAACAGATTGAGACACTTAAGATCCCTGCTTGGGATCTCAGAGAACGTCCCTCTGCATCACGGGATCTCGCTCAGTTCATCTGTAAGATGCCTCATCTGAAGAACCTGACACTTTTCGGTCAGTACCACAATGACTTCTACTCAACATCTTCGTCGATGGCATCATCTGCAAAGGTATTGATATGATCTTAAACTTTAGGACTCGATCGTAACAAATCACTACATGCTTTGTTATACTGGAGGTGTACTCTTCCCTATATAGTCAAACGCAAGTGTACAATTCAATTTCCCTATTGGTCATTCGTTAAGAGGAAGCAGGTATAGGAAAAGTTGATCGATTCAGGAAGTGGATGCAAAAAGTGAACTTTCTGTCACAAAACAAAATTGACTGAATATTAAAAGATTGATAGTATATAATACATACCTTCTATTCATTGCATATGACAATTCGGAGTGCTACAGAATTGCTGATGTAGGGACAGCTATTACAATTTTGAATACTGAAGTGACTGAATAGTTTAATTTAAAAACCTACACAAATATATAATCGAATCTCTTCGTCCCCGTTTGTATTATTTATATAACTTGTCATAAACTGCAAAGGGTTCCGTTTATATTTGTTTTCACACTTTTCTGTTATGTGATATTAGATGTTGAAGTACTATTTTAATCCAATGTCAGAATAACATATTGGTTTTATAAAAGAATGAGGATGGCAACTGTATCATGATGTGAAACGTAAATATATATTTAAGTGGCGTTATGTCAGTAATTGTGTTTCCAATACAATTTTACTATTATAACAGATTAAAACTTGAAATCCAGTATGTGGATCATCCCCCCCCCCCCCCTTCACTCATTCCGACGTGAAAATGTAGTAGGGTCAGTAAGATTACCGAATCATATGCCGGGGGGGGGGGAACGGTTCTAGGACAACTCCTCCCTGGGCAATCACCCCCCGGAAAGAAAAAAAACCCGGAAAACTACCCCCAAAGGACAATTACCCCCTGGAATATTACCCCCCGGGGAATCACCCTCCGAGGACAACTACCCCCCAAGGACAATTACCCCCCGAGGACAACTACCCCCCGAGGACAATTACCCCCTAGGAAAATTACCCCCCGAGGAAAATTACCCCCTAGGACAATTACCCTCTATGATCATTACCCCCCCCCCCCCCCCGAGGACAATTACCCCCTAGCACAATAACCCCCCGAGGACAATTACCCCCCGATGACAACTACCCCCCCCCCGATTAAAATTACCTTCGAGGACAATGACCCCCGAGGACAACTACCCCCCGATGATAATTACCCCCGAGGACAATTACCCCCCGATGACAACTACCCCCGTGGACAATCAGGATTCAATAGCAAAAGACGATCTGACACATTGACAGATGGCTACGAGCCCATAAGATCCCCTGCATGACCCCATATTCTTTCAAATACTATAGCACGTTGTCTTCCTCATTACTACACATTTCCCTTTTATTATAATTTATGCAACACCAGCGCGGTTGCTAATTTCCACGAAGGATGTAAGTTTCAGGCAATTGTCCAGCGCTTTTCAAAATGCATAGAAATACATTTCTCTGGAGCAGCGTTATTTTAGCTTTTTGTAAGTCACGGTACCCTCTTAAGAAATGAAAAGTTTCTCCCAAATCCCAAAGTCTTTACAGACTATTAATTTTGCATGACTCTGGCTCTCGTCAAGTACTATGCACACACGTATGGGCACAATTAAGAATAAAAGGACATTTTAAAACTGGTAAAAAAAATAGTTTGTAATCCACACACTAGAAACTATTTAAAGTACTGTATGCGGGCACCTTGCCACCGAATGTATATAAATAAAAAGTGATATATTCGGTCATGACCTTGATACACTAATATGAGGATATTCGGGCCTCTCGTTGCCCTTATTTGCCTTGCTGTCAAAATATTGTCAGCGAGCGAGGAAGGAAGACACTTTAGTATCTTCCAAATTTTATTTTCTCTTGTAATTACATATTTTAACCGTTTCTGGTATTTGATTTTTTTTTTTAATCAACGTTTTCCAAATCATTCTCTTGCGGCACCCCGGTTGAAAGACGCTGTGCTGGAGTTACAAAATCAAATGAGATGAATTACCAGAGAGCGGATATTTATTTTCTTTTGACATGGCACCGTACATATAACTTGAAGGCAATTTCTATTTCAATATAATTTAACGTACACGAAAACATATTATACTTCAACAAAAATAAATAAATAACGTGAAGAAAACCTTAATTATGGATCACGGCATGGATGAGGGCCCATTATACATACAGAGACAAATACACGATCAGCTGATGAAAAAGTTACAGAGGATGCATAAAGGAAATCTTACATCCTAATTTCTTTGTTGTGCCATTGATAGTGAGAGAGGCTGTAACGCGTACTCATCTGCGCGCAATGTATTGTTTAATTTCTAAGAAATGTAATTTCTGTTCTTTACTCGGTAGCAAAACTACAGGGGAATTGGCCACCTCCACCCCCCCCCCCCCCATATCGAATAGAATAATTTGAAAAGACTGAAATGAACTTCATAAATAACAAAGAAAATGAAGGTTTATGCAATTTTCTGTAAATAGCAATTTGGAGAGAAGCTTGCGTTATACGTCACAGTCTTATAAATTCCTCGGGGATGACTGTCATTGGTGGTAGTTGTCCTCCAGGGGTTATTGTCCTCGGGGGGGGGGGGTGTCGTCGAAGGGGGAGGGCTAGTTGTCCTCGGGGGTAGTTGTCCTCGAGGGTAATAATAATAATAATAATAATAATAACGTTTTATTTACCAAGGGTAGCCACTTCAGTTATGAAACTGCTCTTCCAGCGGGCCCTGCATAACATAACATAATTATTATTACCCTTTTCCAGTCTAATATGCTGAGCGCCTAGCTAGAAGGCAGAAGGTCCCATTGTTATAAGTCTTTGTTATGACTCGGCCGGGGTTCGAACCCACGACCTTCCGTACATGAGACGGGCGCTCTAACCACTGAGCCACCAGGCCCAGTAGTGTCCATGTGGGGTAATTGTCCTCGGGGGGTAGTTGTCCTCGGGGGGTAATTGTCCTCGGGGGTAATTGTCCTACGGGGGTAGTTTTCCGGGGGTTAATTTTCCGGGGGGTGATTGCCAAGGGGGTAATTGTCCTGATACGGGGGAAAACAAATCCCCTCCTTTCTGACCGTCACTGATCCACAACTATAATGTCGTCGATAACATAATAAGGGTGTTCAGGTTCTCCCCTGAATAAAGCTCAAGTGTTTCGTCAAGAGTAGTGTGATTAAGGACTGGTTTGTGACCGTTCTGCCTTCTTGTTGTATTCTCTTTTGTTCTGTAAGACGTAAGATCATGAGCCACGTATATCATTCATATTACCCACTACTCCGTCTGTCTACAGGTCAATCAGATCTAGAAAAATAATATAATTTTTGTAACCGTCATGCCCCATCCCGTTCGGATCAATCAAAAACGTAGACCAACAAGACCAACTTAGACGAACTCGACCTTCTATCTCGACGGTTCGTCAAAAAGTGGCTGGGAATCCCATCCCGTGGGGCAAATGTTGCCTTAGTACATATGACCCAAGGTATGAATATACCACAGATGTCCGATATATATTGGCAGAGCCACACTCTAGCACTCACACGATCTAGAGTCAAAGGGGACTCCTTGGTGAACCACGCACTGGATTGTACTCTCGAAAGAGAATCACGATGGTCACAGAAGACCTCGTCTATTGTTCAATGTCAACTAAATCTTAATAGAGTAGAGGATACGGTAGATGTTAATAATAGTTCATGGAAGGTAGTTAAGAAGAGTGTAAAAAATGTGTTAGAAGATGATGCATCAACGTACTGGGAAAAGTCCGTTGAACCATTGCTTTGCCAAGGTCAGTTTGTGAAACTACTGACTCTGGAAGACGAAAACCTCACATGGAAATCCATAATGTACAATCTACCTAAGAGAGTATTAAGCTTTGTAACCAACTCGTGTATTGACTCTTTGCCATCATACGCAAATCTTTACAGGTGGGGGAAAAGACTGACAAACAAGTGTCCTTTCTGCCCACTTACCACTGGCACCCTTCACCACATTCTATCAAACTGTTCAACATTTCTTGATAGATACAAATGGAGGCACAATAATATTCTTAGGTATATTTATCGAACTGTGAAAGAGTCCCTCCCTCACGAACAAGTTTATGCCGATATTCAGGGTTTCACCGTTGCGGGCGGAACCATCCCATCCCACATTTACGTAACTTCTCAACGCCCAGATCTCGTCATTATTTGGGAATCAATGAAACAAATGCTAATGATCGAACTAACAGTGCCCTTTGAGACAAACACCAATGCTGCTCACATGAGAAAGCTCGACCGGTACAAAGAACTTGTGGCCGAAGTAAGAAAGAATGGTTACAGTGTGACATACCATGCTATTGAGATAGGAGCAAGGGGGCAAATAAATAGGGACAACACAAATCGGCTAAAGTGGGTACTCAGGAAATGTTCAGTCCCTCTTCGCCCGAATAGTTTCTTTCAGACCATAAGTAGGTACGCAGTTGTGTCATCCTTTGTCATATTCAATGCAAGAAAAGAATCACAGTGGAAGGATGTGGAATACCTTGACCTCTAATTAACACTCTATTCTCTTCAACGCTTCTCCTCTCTCTTCTTCCTCTTCCTCTTCTTCTTTGCCCTATTTCGTCTTCTTCTTCTTCTTCGTCCTCTTCTCCCCTCTTCTCCACTCTTCTCTCTTTACCTCGGCCCCCCTACTTTATCCTTTTCTTCCACTCCGTCCATTCCTAGTGGAATGACTTATTTACACTCGTTTACACTTTATCTCCAACCTATAATGTACCCTCTACTTTCTCATCTCTTTCCCATTTTCTTACATCGTTTCCTACTCCGAGCCTTTACCCACATGCTCAGAAAATCATAATCCCCTTCATTTGTTTTCTTTAATTATTTTTTGTTGCCAAACCTACGCATGATTAATGCAGGCACGATTAATGATTGTTATTATACATGATTTATATATGAATGTAATGTATACGGATCAATGATTAATGTATAATTGTAACTATACATGATTAATATATAATTGTTATTATGCATGATTGATATTTATTTGTAACTGTAATGCATTATTGTTTGTACCGTATATGTTGTATATGTAGTGCGACCTGCCATGGTTTCGGAATGGGAACATGGACCTGGTATTCAATGTAAACATCATCATCAACTTCATTTAACATAACGTTGCTATCATTACAGATTGAGACTCTTAGATTATTTCTGTATCTCAGTGAACGGTCCCATCAATCACGTGATTGCGCTCAGTTTATTTGTAAGATGCCTCATCTGAAGGACCTGGCACTCAACGGAGATTATTACGATGACTTCTACTCAACAACATCATCGATGGCAGCATCCGCAAAGGTATTGATTTCATTATATAGTTTAGGAATCTAAGCAAATCACTACATGTTTTGTTATACTGGAAGTGTACTTTATTCTGTATAGTCTAACGACATTTGACAATTCGCCCGCTTTCCTCCCAATATGCATTATAACACATAACAATAAGAATCTGTCTTTGACGTGAATCCGTTTACAAAGTCACGAGATGAAAAACTAACGAGAGTCGCTATAAAGGATATACCCCTATCAGTGAGCGATGATGTGATTAGGGCGATGAAACATGAGATCCATGGAGATATTTATCGCCAAAAATTGAGAGCAAATGGGCAACTGACAAATTGTTTGAACGGGGACCATGTGCTTCATATTTCTCCACCAATTCAATCTCTACCAAGAAAGCTTGTCTTTGGAAACACATTCATGGCTCGGGTATATCACTCCGGGCAACTTACTTACGCGGCGCCCAGACAACCTGTTCCAGGTGCTTGCAGGCAGGCCACCACGTTTCCAGATGCATTAACGAGGTGAAATGCCAAGTTTCTAAACAGTCTGGGCATATGAGAAATGAATGTCCGGAAAACCGACAGGCGTTGCGCAGCAACCTAGCAACGCCTGACGTTTCTTCGCATACCGCACTCAAAGACAGCACGGCACAGGATGAGAACACACAACAAACCAACACGAACAAGATAAGACAAACTCGTCTAGCGGACTTCGTTTCTAAGCTTGAACATCGGCCAGCGCAGATTAGCAATGCTGACTCGGCCTCGGCCGAAGGCTTGGATCTGCGATCACCCAGAAGAACAAGATCGGCCTCACGCATTGAATCATCTTCCACCTATGCATCAGATGGAACGATCCATTACGCGAAACCGCAAAGCAAGACTCGCGATGAAATCAAGCACGCGCAAGAAACAGTCAGCGATGACCAACAGAGCGAAAGTGGTGAGGATGACTCATCCCTGTCACCTGAGTCTCCCCCGAAAACTTCGACCACTAAAGGAAGAATACCCCTGAAACGAAAGAAGAAATCACCAAAGAAAAAGAAATGAATACTAGTACAATGTGACTACAAAACAAAATCAGAAAAATTGATACTGAAGCAACATGAACGAAGGACAAAGCAACTGTGAAACTGTAACAAATAAAATTGATAACAATGTTCACTTTGTTACGTTGAATGTGCGAGGGATACGTGAAGTGATGAAGCGAAAGAAAATATTCCTTTGGCTCCATCGCCAAAAGTGCGACATAGCATTTTTGCAAGAGACTTTTTTGTCAAGAAACATATAAAATATAGTATCTAAAGAATGGAAAGGACTTTGCTTGTTTGATCATGGTACAAACCATTCCAAAGGTGTAGCAATTTTAGTCAAGGAAGGTCTCCCTATTACGGTCATCGACAAACATTTCAAAGGTGATGGTAAGGCTATTGCACTGAGATTTTCGTATGAAGATCGAATATATTTATGTATAAATGTGAATGCTCCAGCAAAAACCACACTGAAAGAACATTTCTATTTATCTGTATGTATATGGGTGAACAAGATTAGAAAACTAAATGACGTTGTGATAGCAGGTGGAGACTGGAACTGGGTACAAAACAAAAAACTAGACACAAGTGGAGTCTTATATGCATATTTACCAAAACAGAATTTTGTTAAATTTCGGAAAAATAATAACTTAGTAGATGTGTGGAGAAAAATGTTTCCAGAGAGGAAACAGTTTACGTGGAGGCAGCTGTCACTAAACATTTACTCAAGACTAGAATATTGGCTCATGTCGAAAGAGCATTTTTCATATATGTATTCAATCGACATAAAACCAGTGTTGAAATGCGATCATAACGGGGTATCCATGAAACTTAAAATATTAGCACAAAGTAGGGGAAATGGTTGTTGGAAACTGAATAATTCTATCCTTGTGTAAAATTAAAATTAAAAAATTTAATACAAAATATACAAGAAAAAAAAAAAATATTGCTAATATGGAAAGTGAATATGATAACTTGTGTAAGAAAATAGATGAGGGTTCATGTGCATATGATATAGATGGAATGAATTGTTTGAGACAAAAGATAGACAAGTGGTATGAATTTCAGTGCAAAGGTGCATTTGTGAGATCTCGGGCAAGGTGGCTTGAATTTGGTGAAAAGTCAACAAGATATTTTCTTCAGCTTGACAAAGCTAAAGGGAAAAAGAAAGAAATAGATTGTCTTGAAAGTAACGGACAAATTATCAAAGATGGACAGAAAATGTTGACAAGTGAGAATTTTATTGTAAACTCTATAAGGGAAATAATACCGAGGCTGGGTTTAAAGAATACGTATCTGATATCAACTTAAACGTTTTGAATGAAGAAGATGCAAATAAATGTGAGGGAAAAATTACAGAGAATGAATGCTGGGAAGCATTGAAGTCAATGAAGATGAACAAATCACCTGGAAGCGATGGTCTCAGTGTTAAATTCTATAAATGCTTCTGGGGGATATCAAACATATGGTTATTGACAGTCTGAATGAGGTTTACGACAGCAAAAACAATTGTCGTGCACACAAAGTCAAGCTATCCTTACTCTATTATATAAGAAAGGTAACAAAAATGTTTTAGATAATTGGCGACCTATTTCGCTGTTAAACATTGATTATAAACTTGCAGCTCGCATTCTTTCAATACGATTACAGAAAGTTATATATAAACTTGTATCACAGGATCAGGCTGGTTTTTTACAAAACCGCTCTGCATCTGAATGTACCAGACTAATTCAGGATACTATTGAGTATTGTCTTTTTGCACATAAACCAGTTGTTATGATGTTCTTGGATTTCAAAAAGCGTTCGATACCATTGGTCATGTTTTGTTATTGTCCTTGTTACGGGAACTTAAATTTAAAGATCCGTTTTTAAGATGGATTGAAACGTTATATAATGGTGCTCATGGTCGTGCCTTAAATTTTGGTTGGATATCCGACAAATTTGCAATAGAAAGAGGCGTTAGGCAAGGTTGCCCACTTTCTTCACTTTTATTTATAATAATTGCAGAGGTTTTAGGGAAAAAATTAAACAAAACGCCAAAATGGAGGGACTTCAATGAAGATCCAGCTGATTTTAAAGATATACGTATCGTTCATATGCAGACAATACGACGATTATTACTAGATCTCTTAAATTTGTTAAAGAAATAATGAAAAAAGAAGAACTTTTTGGAGCACATGCGGGACCAAAAATTAACTGGACCAAATCAAATCTTATGAAACTTAATATAAATGACGATGAAGCTGAAGATTTATATTTCACCAAAGACCCTATAAAATGTCTTGGTATTTATGTAGGTACAAATTCTTTTGACTCTAAACTGGGAAAGTAAAGTAGAGAAAATAAAGAATACTTTGGATTTATGGAAAATGAGAAAACTTACATTGTACGGAAAAGTTGTTGTGATTAAACATTTAGTTATGTCTCAGATAGTACATACTGCCACGGCATCCCTTCTAAAATAACTAAACGTATAAATAAACTGGCTTACACATTTTTTTGGAATTCTAAAACAGAAAAGGTGAAACGAAACATCTGTCACAATCCTGAAGTAGAAGGGGGGTTGGGAATGATTGACTTAGAGTCAAAATGCCGGTCACTCCGTCTTTCATGGATTCATAATTTTTTAACAGATGAACAAAGTGCTTGGAAAATTTCGTTTAAATATTGGATCAAGAAAATTGGGGATTTGCCACTTCGTTTGCATTTTAAGTGCAAAAAGAGCGATATGTATCGTATTTGTAGAAAAAACAGTTGCCTAACTTTTATGTTGACATGTTTTGTTCTTGGGCTGAATTGAAATATATTAATATGTTTAAAGTAACAGATATTGAAAATGAAATGATTTGGTATAGTAGCAATATTAAAGATATGAATGAGTTATTGTATTTTCCAAACTGGATGAGAAACAATATTTTTAAAGTGAAACAAGTCTTAGTAAAGGGTATCTGGAAAGGAGTCTATTATATTTGTATTAATTTTCAAGAAAATGTATTACTTTCCGCCTTCAAATTGGCAAAGTTAAAAAGTGCATTTCCGAATTTTTGGTTTCAGAAGTTACGTAATAGGTTACATTATGTAAATAGTCCACCATCTGCAGTGGAATCCAGTACAATAGAAATAGTAACAGGTGACTCCATTGATGTAGCGGTCGTGAAAGCCAAACACTATTATAATTTGATGTTAGAAAAAAAAGACTGGATCTGCCGTGCATTTATTTTTGGAACGCTTATTTTGATTTACCTAATGAGTTTAACTGGAAAACGGTGCTCCGTTATTAATTTTACTTTATAAATGACAACAGAATTATTTAAAAGCAGTTTAATTTTAAATATATTCATAGAATATTGCCCAGTAAAGACAATTTATGTAAATGGAAGATTAAAAATAATATTCTATGTGATATATGTAAAATTCCAGATACAACTACCCACCTTCTCCTGGCTTGCAAGACGGTTTCGCTTTTTGGAAGATATTGTATCCAAATTAATCGATACTGTGTTTAATTTTAAAATCTTTTTGAACGAAGAAAATCTTTTAATAGGTCATGAAATAGAGAGAAGAGAAATGAATCTTGTCAATCTTATTTTAAACTTCGCTCAGTGTATTATTTATAGAAATTATATTAGAGAATGTTTTGGAAGTGAAAAGCACAGGATACATGCTGTATATTTGAAATTTAAAAAAGCGTACCTATCTCAATATGAAATGTAATAAAAAGAAATTCGATACAAACGAAGTTACAAAAATGTTTTCATTATTTTAGTTAGTGATTATGTCACATTAGTCTCATGTTCCGTTCCATGTATGATATGTTACAACTGCATGAATTCTGTATTTAAACACTGTTGTAAATAGCCGTTATTTTTATGATATGAACAAATAAAGTCCCTCGAAAGAGGATAAATAGAAACAATATAAGAATCTGTTAAGACGAAACATTGCTTCAAAAACTAAATTGTATGGTGGTATATTTGTACCTGTAGTCACGTTTAATATTAAATATATGTTAATTCTGCAGTAAAGTCTTCAACGAACATTCTTAAACAGCCCACTATACATCACGATTCAAGTAATATTATTAATTCACACTATACTACACTACACTACATCGATAACGGTTTAAATGTAATATGATATCAAATTATATAGTTTTTAATCACTTTCAATATTACTATTTCAAACTGTAATAAATTTATGCCAGTTACATTGTATTTGATTATTGTATATACGAAGCACAGAATACTTGCATTTGACTGATTTGAAATTATTTAGTAGGTGTTAATCCTAACGTATACTAAACTAGACTGGTCTTCGTTTCATTGAATCAATACACGGTACTTGCTTTTAACATATTTATATTGGTAAATAACCAATGATATACATGTACAATTGAATTGGATGCAAGAAAAACAAAATTCTTATAACTTGTAACTTATACTCTGCATTTGCGTATAAAGCCTTCTTCCATTTGCTCGGCTCATGTCTTTTTGTAATCCTTGTTTATATTCTACAATACCCATTAGGCTAGCACAATCCATTATAATGTTCTTTGTCGCTTTTTTCATGAAACTTAAGAATGCAATTGATATATCAACCAACAATAAATATTGAACCTACTACATTTGTTATTGCACTTTAATTTCACTTTTTGTATGTACATGATCACGACCAGAGTTGTAACACGAGCCCCACCTTGACTGAGCTGACAGTAGATGATCAGACACTTCGAGGATGGCAGGATTGTGGTTCGATGTTTAACAATGTGAAGAGGGTCACTATACAGGTACGGAGCACGATCAACTGTGACGCCATCCAGAGGATCCATCTACTAGGAGCAACAGAACTCACCATTCAAACACATGAGTATGCATCTAGATCGGCTGGTTTCCATGAGGAGCCCACTTTACTACCCAATGCCCTTCTGAATGTCTCCCCTAAGCTTGTAAAGGTGACATTCAGAAATCTTGACATTGGTAACAGTAAAATGGAACTAATCTTACAAGCTTTCAGATCAACACACAACCTCAAAGATCTGAAGATTATCAGGTAATTTATTAAAAAGAGTACTTTGACAAATTTGTTTCCATTTAATTCCCCCGTCTCTAACTCTCTCCCTTTCTATCTTGTATCCCTTTTCCTCTCCATCATACACTCAGCACCCCTAAAAATTGGACACTTATTTATTTATTTTTTTCCATATTTTTCCCTCCACAGGGATTTTATGATTTTCATTTGAAACACATACAAAAATATATATTCAAGGTAATTTACATTATAACATAAATAAAATTGGCTTTTCGAGATATAAGGATTGTTGAACTGTTGAGTAACCATAAAACTAACAAATCAATAATTCATTTCTGACACTCATGGAAAGAAAAACAAATACAGAAAAAACACTTATTTTTAATTAACATTCTGAAAAATATGAATTAAATTGAACATACCTTTCATATATCAAAATAAACTGAATAGGCCTGAATGCTAAAGATTGATAGCTCTGATCAGCTGTACAATACATTACAGGCTGATGTTCTATCAATCAAGGGTTCTAAATGATAACACAAATGAAAGAAAAGTAACATCATTATTACCAGCCATATTCCAAACTTTGTTTACTCTGGGAGTATCCCCCCCCCCCCCATCCATAATCGCCTAACATCGATTATGCTGTATTCCGTCTAATATCTTGATACTAATATATTCATAAGATGCGGGACAAAGGAGAGCGTGGATGATGTCACAATTGCTAACAATAAAGATCTTGGCATGGAGGTGGAGGTGGTGCATGGCAAACCACATTGGTAAGTCCTTAGAAATGAATATTCCGCTTGATCTTTTAAGGAGTCCGTTCCTGCCTGAGGAGAAATGGTATACATCTTTCCAAAAAAAACAGTCAGGGTCCTTTTATTACATGACTTATTTTCAGCACTTTAATGTTTCACATGACACAGGCCAAGAGTGGAAAATAGAAATCCCATCCATGCCTTAACTCCCTAAATACTAAAATTAACCTACTAAATATTAACAACCATTCGGACTGCACACTAATTACCGGCAAAGTAAGAGTGATGTGTGAAAACAGTATATTGCTTGTTTTTATACTATAGTTTTGCAAGGAATGTAATTTGTTAATAAAACAAAACCTCAAAAACCTGTGAAGGGGTAGTCACTTCCGGCACCTTCGCCCCTCTCATTAACTAATCTCCCTCTTAATGGCATACTGATGGGCGGGGGCTTGGGGCGGGATTTATTTCTAATTCGATACCATTGATTTACAAATATTGCTGAAATGACATGATTTTTCCTCACTTTTTTGTAAAATATATTTCTGTATGCGTTTGTCGGAAAATGAAAAATTCCCAAATTTACAGTAAGGCAAAGAATATGCTTATTTTGAAGCCTTCATGTCATGGCCCACGGAAGGGTGAGACTCGGTGGGCTTTAAGCACCCCCCCCCCCCACTATTTGGAAAAATTATGTTAAAGAGAAATAGAAAGAACAAAGAAAGAGAGAAAGAATAGTGACCTGCCAGTGTCACAAATTAGATATTAAAATCTGCTCATCTGACCATAATTTAATGGCTAAAACCCTTAAACTTCCGAGGGCTCCTGGACTCAACGCCAAATAGTAACCTACCAGTGTCACACATAAGGTATCAAAATATGCTCATCCGACCGTAATTAAATGCCTAAAACCTCTTAGCTCCCGGGGGTTCCGCCCCTGGACCCCACTAGGGGCCCTAAGGCGGGCCCCTAGAATGCTCATCTCACCGTAATTGAATGCCTAAAATCCCTGGGCTTCCGGGGACACCACCCCTGAACCCTAGTCGTGGTTTTGCCCCTAGACTTCATGCCAATTCACGCTAAGCTCTACTTGATCGTAAATACTTTAGCCCCCCCCCCCCCACCACTTTAAAAAAACATTCCGCGGGACCTGCATGTAAGACTGCTGGTGATGCAGATTTCTTTTCTCCCCCCCCCCCAAAAAAAAAGTTTGTGCTCATTTATATGGCACTGCTCACTCGTCCCTCGCATTTCGTCCACCACCCCCCCCCCCGGGCATGAAAAGAAGTCGCCGCCCATGTTTGTGTTTAGAAATAGAAAGAAAAAATTATCTTGAATATCTTACAAGCATGTAGTTCATTCCCGTCTCAGGGGGGGGGGGGGGGAGTTGTTTCGCATTAACAAAATGCTATTGACATACAGAAATAAGTGTTAGTAACCTTTTTATTTGTGTATTTCCGTTAACATCGAGAATGATGGGGGCTGACATGATGTACCGATCATGATCTAACAGAAATCAATATATGGGGCCAGTCACCACGAAATGAGTCCAGTGTCGCATTAGGCTCAATCGTAGTAATAGCGATGTATAGTGTGTATGTACTGAAAATTGACCCACCTACCACATTTAAGATTTTTCCAAAAATCGACTTATTATTTCTTTGTTTGTTGAAAGTTTCATTGAAATCGAATGATGGGAAGTGTGTTGTTGCTATGTTGTTGATGACCAGACTATAATGTGTTACGCATCATTAACTTTACACCTAATTATCTCAAAACTGGGTAATCCCATTGTTATAAAGTCCAATTAGGTTTTTGTTCATATTTCTGGATATAATTTATCAATTTTAATGTGTGACCCCTTAATTTAAAGCTTACTTAATGTAGATTCATATAATACTTAAAAACAGGAATAAATTTTTTGACCAACTGGACTCATTTCGTGGTGACAGGCCCCATATAAACAATGTAACAAGGAGCTGACAAAAGGCGCGTTATTAAACACAACATTCCTTCGAAAATGTGTAATTATGATTGTTTCAACGTGCCCATTGGAAGATATAGGCCTGATAATCGAAGTAATACAATTAAGGTATTTATTCTATTTTGGACATTACACGTAAGTCTATTATTTACATTATTCGCGCTTTTTTGCATTATGACGTTTTCTACGTATTAGATTTAGATAACAGATTAGTACAAGTGGTTCTGATTGACGTAAAGCTGTATGATATTCAAGCTCTCTTCTTTATCCTCCGTTTACTGCTCTATGTGATAATTTTGATGCATTGTTGCTTCTATGTTGATGCACACATTTTAAATTATCTCTCTCTTCTCTCACGTCGGTAAATATTTTCGAATAATCAGGTAGATGACACCGTACTCGATCTGACGAATCAGACGGATCAGACGATCATTCCTCGAAAAGAAGAAATATCGGCTGAAGTGAAAAGTACATATTGCTCCGGTTGTCTCATTTTCACCAGCACAAACGTAGGCTAGTTCGCGTATATAGCAGACGGCAATCGGCGGATCAGACGACACTTGATTGTGATTTTGTATGTGAGATTGCTTTTATTTATTGCTGAATATAAAATACAAGAATCTTTTCCATATCTTTAAACTATCATTGAAATCTGATAATTAAACAGTTAGTAAAATAAACCTACCAAACTACATAATACAATTAAATACTTGACTGAAAGTAGGGGAGTTTGATGTGGTGCACAATTGCACCCCTCTGTTAATAATCGAATAGTCCATGGTGTTCATGAATATTCATGTTTTTGCTTTCCTCGGCAAAATGCTTGCCTATACTAAATGGAAAAATTACGGTGGGGGTTGGATGAAATGGACATAATGATCAAATCAAAACTGATCTATGATAATTCATGCTTCTTATTCTTCGTGTGCTTGACTTATAACCTTACAATCGCGTGGTAAATTGAGTCCAAAGTTCGACTTGTTGTACATGTGTTATATAGGCAATGGCGAGCTTGCAACATATTTCGATCAAATTACAGTGGGTGAACTTTCAAAAGTCAATGGGACATGAGGGTTCCAATGAAAGAGCTAGTGATAACGTACGTCGGGGTGGATGTGTTTTTCGTTTAAACAAAAAAATGATTTTTTTTTTTAACGATTTTTTGTGTAAAAGTCCATAGGCTAACGTACATGTTAGGCAGCTGGACTCTGCCGATAGGGGGCGTTCTCAAATGAGACTAAACGGAGCTATATGCATGATAAAAACATTATAGACGTATCGAATAATCACTCAATGTTTAATTTAAAATCCGGACTAAGAAAATATTGTTTGTCAGGCAATCGAGTTCCTCACCCAATGAATCACGTTGATATTCATTTGATATTACATGAATGTTATTTACATCGGTTTGTGGCTCTTTTTTCTTTTATTGAAGAAATTATGATGTTGACTTCCCTTCAAAATGTTACTCTCAGTGTATTAAGTAGTTCATTAATTTGATATACTTTAAAGAGCGTTACAGTGATTTGCCCGGTGCAGATTTCTACACTTGTAAAAGGGCCGAAATGTTGTAAAGTATCATAATTGAAACTATCCTAAAAGTACAGTGGCAAAGTTGTAAGTATTAGAAAAGATTACAGTCTTTTTTTCTTGCCAAATTTAAAGTGGAAGTGTTATATTCACCACATTTGTTGTGTACAAAATGGGGACTTTAATTTTCACATATTGACACAAAAGTCTTTTGATCTGAAATTTCTGCACATACTTTCATCAACTGATATTGCTATTACAGATAAGTTTTTAAATAGGTTTCAGAGGGATTGCAAATCCATGATAGGAGCTTTAAACATATACATGTATAATGAAATTAAAATGTGTTCTCATTGCAGAAGAGCCTGCTCAGTGAATAATTAACATTTGACAAATCTTCAGATTCGGGACGTTTGTAAATAAGGTGTTGGATTGACGCTAACTGTCATTTTGAAGGGAGTCGGATAGAGAGTTGGTATTAAATAAAAATGTGGTTGTCAATGGTCGCCTCTCAACTTCGTCAGAGTGTTAAATGTCATGGACGGATGAAATACCAACACTAAATATCCGATCAGGCTTAGGACAGAGAGTTATTCACGCTATAGTCACGTGACTTTTCAAAATACCTGTACATCGTTACTCCTAATAACTGCAACAATGTTGCATGTCTTGTTAAGTTGTTACTCAGCTGTAAATATACTCTTGTGCCTTCCCAGGATTTATTTTATACATAACTACATTTGGAATGGGTAAAATATTATCGTTCATAATTATTTGTGTGGTTAGCGCAGTAAAGTATAATTATACTGCGCTATATAAATTGATATAAATATTATAATTGCATTGGAGCTCAGTGCACACATTGCGGACTTTACCTAGCGTATGACTGCGTCAGCGACTGGCGTAGACTTTGAAAGTAATATCGTTACACAAAGAGAGTGCAAATCGTTACACAAAGTGAGTGTAAATCGAACGGTGCAAACCTCTCTTCAAATTAAGGGCGTTGTAGTCCCAACTGAATCTCCTCAATCTGTTATGGCAGGTAATAATGCAGTATAAACACTGCCTCTTGTGCCATGAGCATTGTTCAAAAGATGTCCGTGCCATTAAAATCAATCGTCTTTTATGATTTATTTTATTACCTTATATGTACAAAATAGTGTTGTCTTTTCAGAGCCACAAGGCTTGTTTTGAATGAAACATTTGGATGTATATGCAAAGATATGTTACAATCAAAAACACAAATCATATGCAATGGCAGTAATTGGCGCTCTTAAAAGCAAATGTATATAATAAAGAATGTAACGGAAAGAAACTGAAATGAACATAAAATGAATATATACACAGAACAAACGAACGAGCAAATGAAGAAGAAAAAATCAAAACATAGTGTTCTTTTTCCAAAATTCCCAACAATTCTTTAGTAATGAACGTTGATTAAACTTAATATTTTGGAGTGTAAACTAAAAATCGATTTTGCACGATGTGCAAATTGACGATAATTGTAGTATCAGTTGTCATGTTATTTCGCAAAAACACTTTCTAAGATGTATCCACAACTAGAAATTAAAGGAAATAGTCATGTATCCGTCATGGCCCTTGCAAAAAGGACAATGAAGACAACATTTCTTTCACAAATATAACGCTGTATTCTTTTGTTATCCAGTATATTTTATGTGTGAACTCTTGCATGTGAATACGTTAAAGGTTTGTTTGTATTTAACAGTTTGATTTGGAAAGGGAAACTGTCTTGTGTAATGTATATGGTTTGTTAATTTTAAATGTAGATAATTTGTAAATAACCAAACGGCTGGTGCCCATACGAAGGAGTGTCTTTGCAACGCAAGGTATTAATCACTGACTAAGTATAAATGTATAGGAACGTCAAATATCAAAGCAAATGTTTTTATTCTTCAAGTTTAACTATTGATTGGACAACATTAAATTCGATGCAAGAACAGTATTAAGTTAATTCACAAAGCAGCAAGCTTAATATTCGGAATGTATCTCTGCACTTTCTATAATCATGGTAAATGTGTATTATTGCATTCTGCGAAAAGCCCAATTTATCACTAGTTATAGTAGTAGCATCGTTTTTAGTAGTAGTAGTAGTAGTAGTAGTAGTATAGTGTTTAGTAGTAGTAGTAGTAGTAGTAGTATTTTCGTTTTTTTTTGTATTTTATTTATTTAATCACGATTAAAAAGCCTGCTATCAGCTAGAAGCTGCTTTTCAGCAAGGCCGTGAACAACAAATAAACACAACAAGTAAACGAATAAAAAATTATATACAAAAGAAATTATAAAAATGATCATAAAAACCTAATAAGATGAAAACAAACAAAATGAATTCAAATTTATTTGGATAACAGAAACGATGGAGGGGGTGTTTTATTTAAGAGAGGGATATAAGACGTGCGAATGTTCCCAGGCTATTTTCTAATCGGATGTTTGCCGGTAGGTTATTGAAAAGTTTTGAGGCTGAGTAGAGAGGGCTCTTTCTGAGGTAATTTGTATGTGGTCGTGGCAGTTGAATTTGACAATCGATATTACGTTACGGGTAGTGTGATTTAAGATGGATCCGTGAACATAGTGAGGGTGGGGCTATGTTATTAACTAATTTGAATACAAGTAAAATTGACTGCTTATTCCATCTTTCGTCGAGTTGATCGACATTTAGCGTGTTATACAAAGTGGCTCTATTGAAACGATTATTTACCTCTAAAACGTTCTATTCTGTAAAACTTAGAGACGATTTAGCTGGCTTTCATTGCCATTTTTCCAGACTGTAGTAGTAGTAGTAGTAGTAGTAGTAGTAGTAGTAGTAGAGGTAGTAGTAGTAGTAGTTGTTGTTGGTGTAGTTATTGTCTTGTGGATGATGTTTTTGTTGTGGCGTATTAGTATAATAAGCTGTGTTGATTCCTTTCAGACATGTTCAGTGTGGGTGGTATATTGTTAAAACGCCAAATATCGTTTACTAAAACTTATTATTTTGTTTACATTGATAAGATTATAAATAATGACGTACGTCCTTCATTTACATGTAGGTCTATTTTGTTTCACATGTGACTAACTATATATGTATTGGAATCCATTATGTTGAATATAACCGTGATGAATTATTTCATCCTCATTGAATTATTGTAATATAAATTCATAAGAATGCATGACAATTTTTAATGTGGTTATAGTATACGTTATCGTGTAGGCCCTTAGTATTTAAATGTAAATAATGCAACGTGCCTTAAATGTACATACCTATGCTTTTCGTATATTGTGTATGCTCCTATTATCTGTAGTTTGATGTATTTCAATAGTGAATCCGTTCGAGACCTTCGTGTTTTAATCGACAAAAATCTTACATTTCAGCAGCATATTAAAAACGTTTGTAAATCCGCATCTTTTGGAATCTTCAAAATTGGGAAAATTAGGAAACTACTTGACCGACCCACAACTGCAAAATTAACCCATGCTTTTGTATCCTCCCACCTTGATTATTGTAATTCAATTTTGTCTGGCCTTCCTCATTCATACTTACTTCCACTCCAAAGAATTCAGAATACTGCTGCAAGGCTTGTTACTCTCTCGAGAAAATTTGAGCACATAACCCCAATATTGCGTTCTCTCCATTGGCTTCCCATAGACCATCGTACAACATTTAAAATTCTTCTTCTGACATACAAAATTCTCCATGGCCAGGCCCCTAAATATCTTTCAGATTTGATTTCCTTACGTTCTTCTAGTTCTTTAAGACCTCTTCGATCATCATCAACCTTGCAGTTAACCCTTGGACCTCGTACCGTTACAAAATATGGCGATCGAGCTTTTTCAGTAAATGCCCCTATCCTTTGGAATAAATTACCAGCGCATATTCATAATACCCATTCTCTTGACCAGTTTAAGTCCTTACTGAAAACGCACCTTTTTAATTCATGAATGCTATTATGCAGTTGTGAGTCGGTCAGGTGCACACCATCTTATTCTTTGTTTGTTTGATATTTTGTTTGATCTCATGTTTGAACTTATGTTCGATCTCATTTTTATTGTTGTTATTATATATGCTTGATTTATTGAATAAAGAACATATTTATATTTGTTATGTTTATTACAAGTTTTAGTTGGTAATTTTAAGTCAGACAATGGTGCGCTTAGAAACACCTGTATTAAGCGCCTAATAAATGTTATATATTAATAAATATGGCTATATGTGTAATTGTGATTTTTTTTTTTTAAGAATACAATATTCTGCATTACCATGTAAAGCCCATAGGGTCTTTATAGATCATACTGATCTGAGAATTCTAATTTTTGGAACTATTTTCAGGTAGTCATGTATTTGTCCACATTATGGAGAACATTTAATCTTATTCTACAATTACTGTTTCATTAGGTTTTACTGAAGTCTATGATTCAGATGCCTAGGGTTATCATCCCACCACTCACCCTGTGTATGTGTGTATATAAGTGTGTATGGGTGTGTGTATTACACATTTGGACGGGGGGGGGAATGCGTTTGTGTATGTATGTGTAGTGTAGCAATATTAGGATAATGCAGAGATTTTTAAGAAAACGTTGACTTTGGACCACTAGTCTAAGTCGTCAACACTTGCCTTTTCTGCTGAGCTGGGATATGAGAGACGGCCTAAAGACACTGCCTCCCCCTCCCCCCGAATGTCTCTAGAGAAGCAGAGGGAAGATCTGATGGTGGCATCAGATTTTCGAATTCTTACCGGGTTTTGTTTTGTTGGGGGGGGGGGGGATATGAAACTGTGCGTGAATTAAGGTCATGCGCGAATTATGGTCACACGACCATACATCTATCCCCTCACTTTATACGCACACTGAAACTGATCATTTTAATACACACATGCCTACTTTTATTAATCAATCCACTTGATATAAAGTCAAAACAACGAAACAAAAAAATGCGTATATATCTTATCATTTTATTATTCACATGAAATTGTCATTAGTTTATATATCGTGCCTCTTCTTAAAATTCCAATGTGATCTTGCTGCTTCAAAAAAAGAAAGAGGACTATCTACATTTTCAAAGAGTGATATATATTTTTTATATGATACAAGGACGAAGCAATGATAACAACATATTAGCAGAAAAAAAAGTCGTATTAGAAATCTTAAATTAACTGATCTAAAATTGATATACGCCCTGCTCATAATGTACATATTATTTTGTTTAACCTCTTGGTTTGCCTTTTCTTCTGGCTATTTGTCTATTTCTCTAGATTTTATATTTTATATCTATATGATATACTCTAATACTCTAATTTTCATTTAAATATTCTCACAGTTTAATTTTCTATATTGGATTTTATGGATAATGCAAAACCTTCTACCAAAGAAAAGATACAATCAAAAAGTAAAGCAAGTAATACAATCAATGATGATGAATAGGGAAAGTGTAAAAGGCTTATAAATAACGTGACATATTTTATTCGACCATAGAAAAATGAATGATGATTGATGAATGGGAAAGACATTAAAGACTAAATAAATTACGTGATATATTTGATTAGACAGGTCAAGTGCGACTTCATTTCACAAAAGATTGAATGTTGAATCAAAAGTACTGCTGGAAGTCTCTCTGTTACGTTTTACCAAGGACATCACGTGATAGTCATGTGCCTAGTACGTAGGTCATCGCCAAGAATACAAGAATACTGATGATATTGCAGATACTTGGATGATTATTTGATTAATACTGGTAAAGTTGAGCTGTACATGATAGTATAGATATTGGATCAGTCTCCAATGGTGTCCATCATGGCGTTATCGCTAACGGGTTTACCTTTTCTCTTATTACGTCGATCGAACAAAATCATATTTTGACAGTTTCTGCAATTTCTCTAAACCTAATAAAGCTACGGGTTCAAACCAAAGAGCAACACAATCGCTGAAGAGTATCCTTCGGCAAAACATTAATCCGCGTTTGCTAATCTCAACTCATGTTCAAATGGGTACCTGGCAAAAAAAGCTGGGGTAGCAATATTTGCAGGGGCCTCAGAAAGTACAACATTGATGCTGATGAGGCTTCCATGTGTAAGCAAATTATTATCATTACAGAGAAGTTTTAATTTTATGCCCATGTCATTTCTTGGGAGCTGATAAAACGAGTATACAGGTACACACCACTTAATGAGTTTCAATAGGATATTCGTATTTTGCCGATATAATATGCAAGGAATGACTTTGATTTCAATGATTATTGTATAAATGATTATTGACCGTCAGTCTTGACGGCCAAATAATAACGACGTGTCTCGACTTCATCATGATGGAAACAATGGCAAGTTTATAACGAGGAGATCTTTGTAGTTTTGTTTGGATTGTAAATTAACAGCAAATATCACCACCACTCCGCACGTGAGGAAGACTTTCAGCTCTCTCTCTTGGACATCGATTTATTGGCGTTTCATAAGCCTCGTTCCAGTAAAAAAAAAAAAAAAAAAGTGGTCAACCGTCTCAAAAAGCCGCTGCCGTTAAATAAAATGATGTAAAGCTCGTCTATAGCAGTGCGTCTCACATATCTGTGTGTTATAATAATCCGCTGCGTGTGCACACGAAGATTTATGACGCTGACGTGGGACTGTGTCAGCCTCTGCGTCAACCACTATGTCAACCACTGCGTCAGCCATTGACACAGTCTCTGATGCGTAAGTGACACCTGGACTCGGAGTCAATGCAAATTAAGCGAGGCAAATGCTGCGTTGATTTACCAGTGTATTGTTCCATTGCCTTCAAAGGCTCAATTACTACCGCAAGTAATAACGCAATCGAAAGACGCATGGAGCTCAACATGCATAACACAGAGATAGGTAGGTATGATTTGCAGTCTTATTTTAGCAATTCGATACTTTTTTCCGTCACCGCCTTTCTCCGCCTTTCATTTAAACGCAGCGTGGTTTAAATCTCGCTGCAACCAAAGTTTTAGACCCGGTTGACAGGGGGCGTTTTCGATGACAACCAGACGTGGAAATGCACAGAACAGGTCCGGGCGTAATCTCTAGTCTCAGACGCAACTTTAATAAAGTAAGATGCAATACACCAGTTTACAGTTGTATCAGTGCGCATGCGCAGACAGTTGACCTCGGGTCATTGGCCCTGAATTGGGGCCAATAACCTCTGACCTCTGGTATTTATGCGTAAATTAAGATTGCGCCCATGCAAATGATGATGTGCGCGCACAACGCAGCGCCTAGGCAGTGATATCATCATAATTTGCATGGGTGCAATCTTAATTTACGCATAAATACATGACCTCTAGGTCATTGGCTTTGTTTAAAATGGCGCACACAACTGTAAACTGGTGTATGGCCAAGCGCAAGGTTGCGAATTAGTCTGTAAACAGATTTCGACTGAAAACTGGCGTAAACAGAATACACACAGCAACGTTTATGTGGTGATGCCATGCAGATGCAGCCAGCATTATCTGTAGAGGCTTATTGTTCACTGCTCACTGTGACATAAATGTTATTGAACTGAAAAATCAGTTGGTTTAATTCGTGGCAGTAGGTAAAAAAACGCTTCGTGTGCATCGAGCTTTAAGTCGGTTTACCACGTCAAGTATGAACGAGGCTCAGACAATCCAGGACTCAATCTTGGTTCACCTGCTGGAGCCAGGCTTTCACTTCATTCCGATGGTTCTGGACCCATCTGATGTTAGCCCTGGTCTGCTATACGGCCTGGACCAACGCACTGGCGCCCGTCCCTTGATCAGGGTGCAGTGATCTAAAGTTCTGAAGCTAGAAACGGGAAAAGGAGTCTAGATATTAATCAGGGGTGGATCAAGGGTCGTTTTTTAGAGGGGGCACAATATTTGACAAGCAAGCAAACAAATAAACAACAACAAAAGGAAGGAATCAGGATATTAATTCGATGCCGTTTGTTCGTTTTACGTCAAAATTCTCTGACGATCAAAAAGCACGTTTACACTTGTGTTCTTAAGGTATAGAGAGACATTATTCAAGCGGAACAGCAAATGTGGCCTTTATAGACAGGTGGTCACTTAAGCAGATTTTCACCGCACTACTTCTATTCCCCCCTTCCCTCCCCTCATAATGCCATTGTCCCCTTCCCCACCTCCTCCAATGACCGCACCCATAGTACGCCACTAGAAAGGAATAAGTAAAATAATAAATTACCTCTCTGAGTTGTGACTCCGTGTTGAAATGCCATGGGACCTTTTTTATTAGGTTGGCAAAGTGAAATAATGTACTGCCATAGCTGGAGAAAATAAAAATAATCAGAGAATATATTTTCGAATTATAATCAATAACAATAAATGAGTTTATCAATAACAATTTGGTCTTATTTACCTAGGGTTGCGGGTTTTCTTTTTGTGATGAAGTAAAGTTTCATAAACGTCACACTTCTGTATCTTATAACACAAAGCTATTATGAATACATTTTTGTTTGCGGCGGTGTACCACGTCATATCTGAACGAGCCTTAATTCTGTGACAGTTTTTTTGCAGAGGGCTATGTACTTTAATCTTCACTCTTTTATACTATAAAAGAAAATCTAGATTTTTAGGTTACAACATTATAATTCTTTTTTATAAAGGTATCTTTTTATCTGTATCCATCAAAAATCCGTCAATAAAATCGTTTACATGAGAAATTAACCATTGTAAAACCACTGATGAAATGAGCGCTGTAAAATATCCAAATCCACAGAGAGACTGTGTGTATTTTAATACGAAAGAGCTCCATGACCCATCACTTCAACTACCCCATTCGTTTTAGAGTGCAGGCGGGAAATCGGACTTTTTGGAGGAAACATTCGGAAATCGAAAGAATCCGAATACAGGATATACGCGCCAAAAATAGAAGCCTGAAAGATGTCTCGTCTTTATAATGTTATTAGCTTCGACATGTGGGCCCGAATTCACAAAGCAAGGTTTAGCTCAGACCAAGGTTTAAGTTTAAACCTCCTTTTGTTTCAAAACCTCCTTTTGGTATTTAAAAACCTGGTTTGTAAATTACAAAAGGAGGTTTGGCGAAACAAAAGGAGGTTTAAACTTAAACCTTGGTCTGAGCTAAACCTTGCTTTGTGAATTCGGGCCATTGTGTTCAGGTCTTATGGTGTTTGGTGTATGTATGTAAGGGTTTATGTATATGTTAGGGCCTGTGCGTGCGTGTGCATGTGCGTGTATGTGTGAGTGTGTCTGTCTGTTTTCATTGTAGATCTTTATCAATCAGTTTTCAAATGATTCGGCGCAATTTTCATTCTTTTTACGATTTTAACGAATTACCTTGCTTCCCTTGTCATTATAATTGTTGAGGTGTCTTAGAAGTGGGTAAATCACTTGACTGGAAATGCAAACGTTTTAGGCTCGGTACGACACTTATGCCCTTGTGCAAGGTATTTTCTCTACTTTACTCCTCTCCACCCAGGTGTTAAATGGGTATCATGGGTACGATGCAAAAGTCGATGTGATTTTAAACGTGCGTGCACGCATGTGGATAATTGACTGGCTGTAATGCTCTTAAAGTGGAGTTGAAATTGTACACTGTAAAGTTCAGAATAGAAATTGAATCCAATGACCGGGTAATGATAATACTGCAAGTTTAAGCACTTCGGTCGGTTAACTAATACAACGATTTACAAGAATTATTGTAAGTAGTAGTAGTGGTTGTAGTAGTAGCATCATCATCATTATTATCATGACCATTATTATTGTTATAACTACTATGTATTATCATCGTTATCATGATACATGAATATACATGTAGTCTCACTTTCCTTCTATGTAGTACATACTTCAGGTACTAATTGAAAGGGGAGTCATCGTGCCTACCCATGCCTTTGATCAGAAGAGTCTCTCATTTCGCGCCATAAAAGGACGGGACAAGGGAACACTATTACGTAACTTCTGGCTGCATGACAATGCTACCATGATGCCATGTTGTAGACTGCAAACGAATTTATGTTGAATACTGCATTGATATGATACAAACAGGTTTCATAAATATCCAAGCGCTATATGAAGAGATTATGTTGGGTATTGACGTGAAACTGACGTATAATTTTATCTGATGATATTGCTTAATTACTTACTATTTTATCGATAACTGTAAGAGTGATTGATTACTTTGAAAGTAATGTAAAGGGAAAGAGCGAAACAGTGGTAAAGCTATGGCGGAGGGTACAGACCCCCCCCCCAAAAAAAAAAAAGATAATAATAATAATAATAATAATAATAATAATAATAAATAAATAAATAAATAAATAAATAAATAAATAAATAATAATAATAATAATAATAATAATAAATAAATAAATAAATATATACAAAATCAATTGGCTCCCTCAAATTTGGACCATCTAGTAGAGCGTTTTTCACCCGGGGTGCCAGGAGTGAATTTTTGTTTAATAGGCCTATTTTAAAATATGTTTTGAAATAACGACAACCTAATGACGAGAGAGAAAGAGAGACGGGGGAGAGGGAAAGAGAGAGGGGGAGTGTGTGAGATACATCCATTCCGTTTGTTCTGTCAAGCATCTTATTGAGGGCGCTCTTTCGCCTCTAGGCATCCACTGTCATTGAGTGAAAAGGGGAAACCACTAGCCAGCTTATGGTCTGATACAGGAACTCATGACCAGTGGAATTATCTATAACATGAGACAAAATTTCTCCTAGACGGAGCAGCGGCTCCTTCCTTCTATAATAGACACTTTTACATTTGCACGTCGACTTAGTGGATTGCTACGAGTGACGTCCTTTTAAGGCACTGTGACTTCCTTTTAAGGCACTGATAGTGCGTTAAAAGGACGTCACACGTAGCAGTACAAATCTATAAGTCCCTAATGATGGATACGCCCAGCCCTGATGACATCCGTTACTGGGTAAACATGCAAAGAGAATGAAAGAGAGAGAGGAGGAATGATGATAAAGAATATAACAAATCTTTACAACAAGAAAGATAGAAAAACGTAACGGAAAGATGATCAGAGACGATATTGATTATCAAATTTTGCCGAGCTACACATTAGATGGCGCTCTATCGCCTCCATTGTCGGGAGGTATAGTGTTGGAAATAATTATGAGAGTAAAAATTGAGCGCCTCTTCACTATACGCATTTGAATATATTATCAGGAAATGATAGGGTAGGTAGGGTCAACATTAATTAGTGCATCCCCTGTGCTGTAGACTCGTGCAATCTGTATTGATTTTCATCTGGCTAGATACTGATGTCACACAATTGATATCGTGGCAACATCGCGTTACACGATCGTAATTATTTTCGAAAATTCAACTAATTTATGCGCCTAACGCATACTAATCTTGGGCGTACTTAGTTATTTGAGCGCTTATTACGCGCGTCATCATATACGCTGTGGCATTTGGATCATGAAGACAAATCACGCTTTCACTATATTGGTTAAGATGAAAGCATTAAAATCGTCATATCCTAGCATGTAATTTGTTAGAAAGTTCTCATCTGTGTTGTTTCCGGTCAACACACAATCTTCTTCCAACTCGTCTATTGGCACGAAGTTGGTTCTGGGCAAGAAATATTGCCGCCATTATATCACCACGAAAAATACAACAACCCCATACCCGTTGTAAATATTGTTGTAAATACCATGCAAGATAAGATAAGATAAAAAGATACAACAATTTTCAGAATACCAATTATCTTGTCATATTGTCTCTCGTGCGCACATGCAAATGAGGATTAAGCGCCATTTTTTTTACTAATAAGCACAGTTACAAGCGCACAAAAGCTTGAACGCAGGCGTGACCAAACAGATGAGAGAAAAAATACAACAAAAGTTACAACAATGTTCAGAATACCAACGTTATCTTATCTCCAAAGATACAACAATATTAGAGATAACACAGGGTTCAGAATACGGCCCCTAGTATATATCATGTTAGTCTTAGATAGATCTTATTATCATTCTTAGCTGTACCCGTATTTTTTTTAATTTGGGTGGCTGTCGCAAAAGGAAATCTTCCCGAGACGAATTCAAAGAATCGTAGTCTATTTTAAAGTCAGATAATAAATACAGCACAAATGTTCAAGCATGGGACTGATTGGAGAACAAAATTGAGAGGCCGTCGGATTTGAAAACACCGAACATTTCATGGTACATGGAAAGGTATAAAGCATATCATATATTGAAATGTCAATAAAGTGAAGAGTATGGATTCGACTACATGTACAGGTTTTATACTTACGATTTTAAGGAAAGGATCGAGAAATTCAGAGATTTCAATTCCACTAAAATCGGGCTGACCAGATGTTATCGCAGATTGTTTTGGCGGTGAAATATTTGGATACAATTAATCGAACGAAAACTATCTCCACGCAGTGCTGCATCCTGATTGGTTAATACCTCTCAGACCAGGTTTGAGAAATTACAAACCTCCCCTCTGAGCAGTATGTAAATTTCGAGTCTGATGACGTACATAAACCTAGGTCTGAGGACAAACCTCCTTTGTGAAATGTAATTTCAGACCAAGGTCTGAACTCAAACCTGAAACGCGTCATATGACGTACGAAAACCTTGGTTTGTCGACAAATCTCCTTTGAGAAATGTATTTCAGACCAAGGTTTGAACCAAGGTCTAAAACGCGTCATATGACGTACGAGAACCTTGGTTTGTCGACTAACCTTCCATTGTGAATTCGGGCCGGTTTGTCCACAAGCCTCCTTTGTGAATTCGGGCCATATGTGTCATGCTGACATATTATTCACCTATTTCATGTCGATCTATTTACAAAGTGCAGCGAGGCTTATCTTTTGCTCATAAATCTGCATCATGCAGTGACAATGGTTCATTTTTTGTCCCTCTATTTGCCTATTTTGCGCGACATGCAAGCATGCGTGAAAAGTGTCGTTGGCTTTGTAAAGGCATTTGTGGTGTCAGGTTCGGTTTAGTTTGGATGATATATATTTAGACGCCATCTTGATTTGCACAAATCACCAGTACATTGTCGAATAGTTCTTCTTTAAGCGAAGTTTATACATCAAAGAACAGCCAATCGAGGGGGTGAACTTTCTTTCGGACTTAAAAATACGAAGGTAAGAACAGCAAACTTTCAATTGTAGGAAGTGATCTGGGTCGTTTTGATGGGGGTATTGACAATTATTACGTCGTAAACGCGGAAATGAAAGAAAAATCGATTAGACGGTCATGAAACGAGCGTGAACGAGTATGAGACGTAAATGAAATGATATTAGGCAATTTTCGCAAACTCATTGCGGAATTAGAATCTGCGGTTCGTGTGCAAAATCGAGAAGATACTATAGTAACAGTTGGATGACCGCTGAGGCCCTGAAATCTAGAACGGGTTTTGGCCAAATCTACGGGCGTTCTCAATGACGCCCCAATTGATTCAAGTGCCTCGATACAAACTATTTCATTCACCTGATAATAATAATAGTATTTAAATAGACAGAATCCAATCTGCATACATTAGTTGTTGCCACACTTAATACATGCAGTTTGCATTCTGACTATTGCGAATCCTAGACAGGTGAATGAAATAATTTGTATTGAGGAACTTCACAAAGACGTATGTATTAAATTTGATTACATTACGAAAATGGCCTGTTCCCTTCCACGCAATACAGTACAGACGGGACTACACGACTAGCACAACTTGTCTCGACCAAGCCATAACACGGCTTTTTATCAAATTTCAACAATAATTTATCATCAAGTTTTAAAACAATTCATGTTATATCCATATTCATGTTGTTATTGTTCAGAAACAATAATCGGAAGAAACAAAACTCACCGAAGAGTCATTCGTGTCAGGGGCGGATCTAGGGGGTTAGGAGGTTTAAATCCCCCCTTGGGCTGGCCAAGGTGCTTTCTACCCCCCCCCCCCCCGAAATATTGGTTGGCACTTTTTTCAAATTGAAAACAAATTTTAGTGCTCCCTACCCCCCACTAAGCAAAATATTGGTCGACGCGTTTTTCAAATGTCAACCCCCCCCCCCCCCCCCGCCCACGCCATAGAAAAGAAGCTAGATCCGCCCGTTAAAATTCGTCATCCTTCGTTATTAGACGACGAAATTCTCATAACCATCTTTGGTACAAGCTCGCTGATTGGCTGTTTATTCACTTGGGGCGTCATTGAGAACGCCCGTAGATTTGGCCAAAACCCGTTCTGGATTTCAGTACCTCAGCGATCACCCTGCTGTTACTATAGTAGCTTCTCGATTTTGCACACGAACCGCAGATTCTCTGTCCGCAATGAGCTTGCGAAATACCCCTAATGTTTGTCGAACTGGCAACAACTAATGTATGCAGTTTGGATTCTGTCTATTGAAATACTATTATCCTTATCAGGTGAAAGAAATATTTTGTATCGAGGTACTTCACAAAGAAGTATGCATTAAATTTGGTTACATTACGAAAATTGCCTAATGGCATTGCAAATGCAATACCTCCGTAGAGATACGTACGCATTCACCGAAAAGCGAAACCACGTATTGTATCGAGGGCGGTCTGTGTGCGACGGCCGTAAACCTGAGTGCTCTGCGTCCGCGAAGGTCTGTATGTTGCTGAGCGAAAACTCGCTAATGAAGCAAGATCAAGAGAGAGAGGCAGAGACAGGGGAGTAGAGCAGGAGAAGAATAGGGAGGGAGAGCAAGAGAGGGATAGGGAGACGGAGAGGGGAAGAGGGTGAACGAGTAGATATATATTTATATGTGCAGAGACAAAGTAAGAGAAGGAGAGCGGGCAGAAAAAAGAAGAGGGGAAGGGAAACAGAACAAAAGAGAGGAGAGAGAGAGAGAGAGAGAAAGAAAGATGCAAAACATACACAATCTTTTCATGTAACCTTATTTTGCCATGACTCAAAGCGTTACAACTAATGGTCACCTTTGACGCTCCTTTGTTCGGTATTATGACATCAATTTGTTAGCGCCACACTTTCTATACAGGATATGTTACCTCCTCGAACTTTTTTTTGTAATCTACAACATTTACTTTGTTAACATATCTCGAAGTATTATTTAAAAACTCAACTTCTCCTTTTCTACCTCCATTCAAGCCTAATTTGTGATGAACACAATTTTGTCTGTCTTAACGTAATAATCCTACCATTTTATTATGAGGAAATAGTTTCTTTATGTTTTACGCCGTTTGTAATTAATTAAGTTCAAACATTTTTGGTTGTAAAATCATTTGTAATTCAGCTCTCGACCTGTAATAATGATTATAGAATACATACCATTATTATTATGATTATTATTGTTATTACTATTATTATTATTATTATTAAAAATTGATACTTTAAATCACGGGTGGCCAACCTTTTACAGCTCGCGGGCCACAGTTAACGATTAGAATAACTTGGCGGGCCGTAGGTAGTCTTCTACCCCCCCCCCCCCCACACACACACACACACATGCATTCAATACGTGTACACACCTGCAACTTTGCACACACAAAAACAAGCGAACAACAAAATCAGTGAACAAAATCAGGCTTTTTTAGTGTGATTTCTCGGGCTGCATGTCATTGATGAACGCGGTGTTAAGAAAAGGGGACTATAGTTGGAGAGAGAGGAGACGGTTTGAAAAGAGAAAGACGTGTAAAAGGAGTAAGAGAGAGGGGGGTCAATAACTAAAGACATATGTGCAAAGAGAGAGGGGAGACGGGGTTAATAGAGAAAGATGTGTAAACAGAGTGAGAAAGAGTTAGAGAGAGAGAGAGAGATGCGATTTAAAGATAGAAATATATGCTAAGTGAGTTAGAGTGTGTGTGTGTGTGTGTGTGAGAAAGAGAGAGAGAGAGAGAAAGAAGGAGAGAGTCAATTACTAGAGAAACAGTACGTACGGTAATTCTGTCTGGAACCAGAAGGGCGTTAACACAGAGTTAACACCCATCTGGCTCTCCTAGACTATAATGATAAATAAGAGAGAGTTTTATTTGTGTGTGTGTGTGTGTGTGTGTGCCACTAATGAGGTGTGTATTCACATTCAAACACCAAAATAAAGCTGTGAGAACAAATAAAATTGACGTACAATGTTATCAATAGAAATCACATATTTTCTCAACTATACAATATTTTGCTACTGCTCATCTAAAGTGCTTTTAACAGTTTTTCTGGCAACTTTTGGTCTGGCTTTTTAGCTGTTCTGTTTACTATTTCTCTTTCAAATATTATTTTAGTTTTAAACAGTTATCATTGAATCCATACGTATTCCGGACGACTAACATTTTGTGAATACACCAAAATGCGATCGTTGTTACAACGTCTACCTCTCAGTCAATATTAATGAGAAATGAGAGAGGGTATATCATGAAAGATAATGTGGTTTTAAGAGAGAGAAAATGAACAGTTTTAATTACGTTTAATAGCACCAAGTTTTACAAAATAACTCTTCACAAAGCACAAACAGCAGAATACATTGACATTTATATGGAAATTATGTTACGTTTCGCTCATAATGATAGTATACTATTCAGTGAGTCTCGCGGCCTCAATACACACACATCAATGACGTTTTGCATAATTATTATGAAATAGTGAATGCTGATACAGTATTCTGTGGCGGAGGCGTGGGAGGGGATACAAAAAAAAATCCGTGAAATCAATCCTCCCCGGGCCCCCCGTAAAATCAACTGGGCAACCCCTACCCTCGACGCACGCACACCCACACCCACATACAACCCTCTTCGCTTTGAATGGCCTTGTGAATGAAGCCAATACATTCTTTATGTGTAATGCTGAAATATTATTCACCTATTTCACGTCGATCTATTTACAAAATGCAGTGGGGCTTATCTTTTATTAATAAATCTGCCTCATGCAGTGACAATGGTTCATATTTGTCCCCTCTATTTGCCTATTTCGCTGGCTTTTGTAAAGGCATTCGTGGTGTCAGGTGCGGTTTAGTTTGGATGGTATACAGTTAGACGCCATCTTGATTTGCACAAATCATCAGTACATTATCGAACAGTTCTTCTTTAAGCGAAGTTTAAACATCAAAGAACAGCCAATCGAGGGGGTGAACTTTCTATCGAACTTCAAATTTAGAAGGTAAGAACAGCAAACTTTAAATTGTAGGAAGTGAACTGGGTCGTTTTGATGAAGGTGTGGACAATTACCTCGTAAACGCGGAAATGAAAGAAAAATCGATTAAACGGTCATGAAACGAGCGTGAACGAGTATGAGACTTGAATGAAGTGATAATGAAGCGAGATCAAGAGAGAGAGGCAGAGACAGGGGAGTAGAGCAGGAGAAGAAGAGGGAGTGAGAGCAAGAGATGGATAGGGAGACGGAGAGAGGGAGAGGGTGAACGAGTAGATATATATATATGTGCAGAGACAGAGCAAGAGAAGGAGAGCGGGCAGAAAAAAGGAGAGGGGAAGGGAAACAGAACAAGATAGAGGAGAGAGAGAGAAAGATGCAAAACATACACAATCTTTTCATGTAACCTTATTTGGCCATGAATCAAGGCGTTACAATTAATGGTCACCTTTGACGCTTTTTTGTTCACGTTCGGTATTATGATTTCAATTTGTTAGCGCCACACTTTCTATACAAGATATGTTACCTCCTCGAACTATTTTTGTAATCTACAACATTTACTTTGTTAACATATCTCTGAGTATTAATTAAAAACTGAACTTCTCCTTTTCTACCTCCATTCAAGCCTAATTTGTGATGAACACAATTTTTTTCTGTTTTTAACGTAATAATTCTAACATTTTAATATGAGGAAATATTTTGTTTATGTTTTACGCCGTTTGTAATGAGTTAAGTTTTTAAAAAAAATGTTGTAAAATCATTTGTTATTCAGCTCTCGACCTGCAATGATGATTATTGAATAAATAGCATTATTATTATGATTATTATTGTTATTACTATTATTATTATTAACAATTGATACTTTAAATCACGGAAGGCCAACCTTTTACAGCTCGCGGGCCACAATTAACGATTAGAATAACTTGGCGGGCCGTAGGTAGTCTTCTACCCCCCCCCCCCCCAACACACACACACACACACACTCATTCAATACGTGTACACACCTGCAGCTTTGCACACACAAAAACAAGCAAACAACAAAATCAGTGAACAAAATCAGGCTTTTTTAGTGTGATTTCTCGGGCTGCATGTCATTGAACGCGGTGTAAAGAAAAGGGGACAATAAGGGGAGAGAGAGGAGACGGTTTGAAAAGAGAAAGACGTGTAAAAAGAGTAAGAGAGAGGCGGGGGGGGGTCAATAACTAAAGACATATGTGCAAAGAGAGAGGGGAGACGGTGTTAATAGAGAAGAATGTGTAAAAAGAGTGAGAAAGAGTTAGAGAGAGAGAGAGAGAGAGAGAGATGCGATTTAAAGATAGAAAGATATGCTAAGTGAGTTAGAGTGTGTGTGTGTGTGTGAGAGAGAGAGAGAGAGAGAGAGGGGGAGAGAGAGAAAGAGAGAGAAAGAAGGAGAGAGTCAATTACTAGAGAAACAGTACGTACGGTAATTCTGTCTGGAACCAGAAGGGAGTTAACACAGAGTTAACATCCTTCTGGCTCTTACCAGACTATAATGATAAATAAGAGAGGTTCTTTTTGGTTTGTTTGTGTGTGTGTGCCACTAATGAGGTGTGTATTCACATTCAAAAATCAAAATAAAGCTGTGAGAACAAATATAATTGACGTACAATGTTATCAATAGAAATCACATATTTTCTCAACTATACAATATTTTGCTACTTTTCATCTAAAGTGCTTTTAACAGTTTCTCTGGCAACTTTTTGGTCTGGCTTTTTAGCTGTTCAGTTTACTATTTCTCTTTCAAATATTTTTTTAGTTTTAAACTGTTATCATTGAATCCATACTTATTCCGGACGACTAAAATTTTGTAAATACACCAGAATGCGATCGTTGTTACAACGTCTACCTCTCAGTCAATATTAATGATAAATGAGAGAGGGTATATAATGACAAATAATGTGGTTTTAAGAGAGAAAAATGAACAGTTTTAATTATGTTTAATAGCACCAAGTTTTACAACATAACACCTCACAAAGCACAAACAGCAGAATACATTGTAATTTATGTGAAATTAATGTTACCTTTCGCTCATAATGAAAGTATCACTATGAACATGAATATGCTTGTGACACCTGTTCTACACATTTTTAACTAAATAGCAGTGAAGGGATGTTCCTTTGTCTACCTGAGGAACAGTATATTTTGTCCTCTTTCTTTGTCCGTTATGTTCATAGTGTATACTATTCAGTTATTCTATTTACAATCAATTCGGCCCAGGCGCGCACGCAGGGGGGGGGGGGGTTAAACCCCTCCCCCTTGAGATTTGTTTAATGTGTATGTTATTGGAGGAACCCCCCCCCCCCTCCTCCTTTAGATTTATTTTTCTCTGAGTGGTCTTGTTATTCGTTTCATGATAGAATTTTGATAACGAGTAGGGGCAAATGGTGACCAATCCACCGTGCTCCTAAGGGACAACATACGAGTGGCTGGTCATAAAAACCAGAGAAGTTTGTCACTATCTTGTCCAGGATCCTATTTTTGTCGTTGGCGTCTTGACGGCTTGTTTGAAGTTGGTGTTTGCAAGCAAGGTAGTTAAGTCAAGTTGATTAAAGTATCCCATAATCGCTATGGCAGCATCTGGATGCTGGCCCAAGATCTGATCTATGGTGTCCTGTAGATGGTCTATCAGTATGTCTGTAAGCACACTGTCTGGAGGATGATACACTACCGCCACGATCAGATGCGAAATTGCTCGCGGAAGACGTTCAGGTCGTATTTTCACCCAAAGAACCTTCAGTTCTGTGGGCACTTCAATTTTCATTTGTACTGGGTTGTATGCCTCCTGGACATAAAGCGCCACACCACCACCTTGCCTATGCAAACGTAACTTTGTGAACAAATTATAATTAGTAATTTCTGCAAGGTGTGTTGGCATATCGGATCTAATACAGGCTTTTAAAGAACTTTCAAAACGTAACTGTCTGAATTGATATATAGAACAAATTCAAGATAGAGAGGCAGAGACAGAACAAGAGAAGTACGGTAAGACAGAGAGAGAGAAAGGGTGAAAGAGTAAAGATAGATAGAGAGAGAGGGAGATGCAGAAAAGGAGAAAGTGCAGAACATGAAAGGGGAAGAGAAACAAAGCAAGAGAGAGGAGAGGACACACACACACACAAACACACACCACAACACACACACACGCACACCTACACACATCCCTCTCCGCTTTGACTGGCCTTTTGAATGAAGCCAATACATTCCTTATGTGTAATGCTGAAATATTATTCACCAATTTCATGTCGATCTTTTTATAAAGTGCAGCGGGGCTTATCTTTTGCCCACAAATCTGCCTTATGCAGTGACAATGCTTCATATTTGTCCCCTCTATTTGCCTATTTTGCACGAAATGCAAGCATTCGGGACAAGTATCGTTGGCTTTGTAAAGGCATTCGTGGTGTCAGGTTCGGTTCAGTTTGGATGGTATACAGTTAGACGCCATCTTGATTTGCACAAATCAGCAGTAGTTTATCGAATAGTTCTCCTTGAAGTAACTCGGTAACATTGTTGAAGGTTGTTGAAAAGTCTGCATCATTTTGGTATTAAATGTTACTTAATATATTCCTTCTACTGTACTAACCCTCTAACATGAAAAATATCCTGACAAAATTTCTCAAACCACAAAGATATTTATGGTGTTCTTGAAGGTGTCACTGTGCGACACCCTCTGATAGAAATTTCCCAATCGTTTTTCCATGAAAAAAGACATAAGAAAGGCTTTTAAAGAACTTTCAAAACGTAACTGTCTGAATTGATATATAGAACAAATTCAAGATAGAGAGGCAGAGACGGAGACAGAACAAGAGAAGTACGGTAAGACAGAGAGAGAGAAAGGGTGAAAGAGTAAAGATAGATAGAGAGGGAGGGAGATGCAGAAAAGGAGAAAGTGCAGAACATGAAAGGGGAAGAGAAACAAAGCAAGAGAGAGGAGAGGACACACACACACACTCAAACACGCACTCACACACACACACGCACACACGCACACCCACATACACCCCTCTTCGCTTTGACTGGCCTTGTGAATGAAGCCAATACATTCCTTATGTGTAATGCTGAACTATTATTCACCTATTTCATGTCGATCTTTTTACAAAGTGCAGCGGGGCTTATCTTTTGCCCATAAATCTGCATCATGCAGTGACAATGGTTCATATTTGTCCCCTCTATTTGCCTATTTTGCACGATATGCAAGCATTCGGGACAAGTATCGTTGGCTTTGTAAAGGCATTCTTGGTGTAAGGTTCGGTTTAGTTTGGATGATATTTATTTAGACGCCATTTTGATTTGCACAAATCACTAGTACATTGTCGAATAGTTCTTCTTTAAGCGAAGTTTAAACATCAAAGAACAGCCAATCGAGGGGGTGAACTTTCTTTCGAACTTCAAAATATGAAGGTAAGAACAGCAAACTTTAATTTGTACAAAGTGATCTGGGTCGTTTTGATGGGGGTGTGGATAATTATTATGTCGTAAACACGGAAATGAAAGAAAAATCGATTAAACGGTCATGAAACGAGCGTGAACGAGTATGAGACTCGAATGAAATGATAATGAAGCGAGATCAAGAGAGAGAGGCAGAGACAGGGGAGTAGAGCAGGAGAAGAATAGGGAGGGAGAGCAAGAGAGGGATAGGGAGACGGAGAGGGGAAGAGGGTGAACGAGTAGATATATATATATATATGTGCAGAGACAGAGCAAGAGAAGGAGAGCGGGCAGAAAAAAGGAGAGGGGAAGGGAAACAGAACAAGAGAGAGGAGAGAGAGAGAGAAAGATGCAAAACATACACAATCTTGTCATGTAACCTTATTTTGCCATGACTCAAAGCGTTGCAACTAATGGTCACCTTTGACGCTCCTTTGTTCGGTATTATGATTTCAATTTGTTAGCGCCACACTTTCAATACAGGATATGTTACCTCCTCGAACTAATTTTGTAATCTACAACATTTACTTTGTTTACATATCTCTAAGTATTATTCAAAAACTCAACTTCTCCTTTTCTACCTCCATTCAAGCCTAATTTGTGATGAACACATTTTTGTGTCTGTTTTAACGTAATAATCCTACCATTTTATTATGAGGAAATGTTTTGTTTATGTTTTACGCCGTTTGTAATTAATTAAGTTCAAACATTTTTTGTTGTAAAATCATTTGTAATTCAGCTCTCGACCTGCAATGATGATTATTGAATAAATAGCATCATTATTATGATTATTATTGTTATTACTATTATTATTATTATTAACAATTGATACTTTAAATCACTGGTGGCCAACCTTTTAAAGCTCGCGGGTCACAGTTAACGGTTGGAATAACTTGGCGGGCCGTAGGTAGTCTTCTTCCCCCCCCCCCGGCCCCCCACACACACACACGCACACGCACTCATTCAATACGTGTACACACCTGTAACTTTGCACACACAAAAACAAGCAAACAACAAAATCAGTGGAAAAAATCAGGCTTTTTAGTGTGATTTCTGGGGCTACATCTTATTGAACGCGGCGTTAAGAAAAGGGGACTATAAGGGGAGAGAGAGGAGACGGTTTGAAAAGAGAAAGACGTGTAAAAAGAGTAAGAGAGAGGGGGTCAATAACTAAAGACATATGTGCCTGGCTCTCACCAGACGGTGTTAATAGAGAAAGATGTGTAAAAAGAGTGAGAACGAGTTAGAGAGAGAGAGAGAGAGAGAGATGCGATTTAAAGATAGAAAGATATGCTAAGTGAGTTAGAGTGTGTGTGTGAGAGAGAGAGAGAGAGGGAGAGAGAGAGAGAGAGAGAGAGAGAAGGAGAGAGTCAATTACTAGAGAAACAGTACGTACGGTAATTCTGTCTGGAACCAGAAGGGCGTTAACACAGAGTTAACATCCTTCTGGCTCTCACCAGACTATAATGATAAATAAGAGAGGTCTTTATTTGTGTGTGTGTGTGTGTGCCACGAATGAGGTGTTTATTCACATTCAAACATCAAAATGAAGCTGTGAGAACAAATATAATTGACGTACAATGTTATCAATAGAAATCACATATTTTCTCAACTATACAATATTTTGCAACAGCTCATCTAAAGTGCTTTTAACAGTTTTTCTGGCAACTTTTGGTCTGCCTTTTAAGCTGTTCAGTTTACTATTTCTCTTTCAAATATTGTTTTAGTTTTAAACAGTTATCATTGAACGACTAACATTTTGTGAATACACCAGAATGTGATCGTTGTTACAACGTCTACCTCTCAGTCAATATTAATGATAAGAGAGGGTATATAATGAAAGATAATGTGGTTTTAAGAGAGAGAAAATGAACAGTTTTAAGTACGTTTAATAGCTCCAAGTTTTACAACATAACTCTTCACAAAGCACAAACAGCAGAATACATTGACATTTATGTGAAAATTATGTTCCGTTTCGCTCATAACGATAGTATACTATTCAGTGAGTCTATTTACAATCAATTCGGCCTCAATACACAAATATCAATGACGTTTTGCATAATTATTATGAAATAGTGAATGCTGATACAGTATTCTGTGGTGGGGGCGTGGGAGGGGATAACAAAAAAAAATCCGTGAAATCAATCCTCCCCCCCCCCCGTAAAATCAACTGGGGATCCCCTACCCTCGACGCACGCACACACACACACCAACACACATCCATCTTCGCTTTGACTGGCCTTGTGAATGAAGCCAATATATTCCTAATGTGTAATGCTGAAATTCACCTATTTCATGTCGACCTATTTACAAAATGCAGTGGGGCTTATCTTTTATCAATTAATCTGCCTCATGCAGTGACAATGGTTCATACTTGTTCCCTCTATTTGCCTATTTCGCGCGACATGCAAGCATTCGGGACAAGTATCGTTGGCTTTGTAAAGGCATTCGTGGTGTCAGGTTCGGTTCAGTTTGGATGGTATACAGTTAGACGCCATCTTGATTTGCACAAATCACCAGTGCATTATCGAATAGTCCTTCTTAAAGTAACTCGGTAACATTGTTGAAGATTGATGAAAAGTCTGCATCATTTTGGTATGAAATGTTACTTAATATATTCCTTCTACACTCTAAAAACTGAAATGTTAAATCACCATTTAAAAGGGCCGAGGAGTGACCACTCTTTCAAAATGGTAGATTAACACTTTGAACATGCTGGATCCAACACTATAAAGGTTGAATCTAGCAGGTAAAAAGAAACAATCTGACATTTTGAAAGAGTGGTCACTCCTCGGCCCTTTTAAATTGACATTTAACATTTCAGTTTTTAGAGTGTACTGTACTAACCCTCTAACATGCAAAATATCCTGAAAAAATTCTCAAACCACAAAGATATTTATGGTTTTCTTGAAGGTGTCACTGTGCGACACCCTGATTTGATTTGATTTATTTACCAACATCAATACATTTACATTTCATACAATAATTTACATATACAAAAGGAGACTATTGGTTGGTAAAAGAGGCCAGATCATAGCACATGTGCTAGTCGAGCCTAACCCCTTAAACAGCTTAACAAAGTATTTTGGTACAAATCAGTTTAAAGAACGTAACAAAACAAAAAATAATGAATTTACTTTTACAATCGATACTTTAAAAAAACAAGAATCAGTACTCAACAATGTCTTACAATATACAAACTAATAATAAATATGAATTATGATATGTGTAGACTTTATATTTCATTCATGACTTGTTCAACAAATGACTTGTAACAGAATTCCGAAATCTATTTCTAGACCTTGTCAATCTGACTTTAACAGGTAATCCATTCCAAAATTCACTGCCCACAAAAGACAATGAAAACCCTCTTTCCAAACTTAACTGTCTGAATTGATATATAGAACAAATTCAATATAGCGAGGCAGAGACAGAGACAGAGCAAGAGAAGTACGGTAAGACACACACAGAGAAAGGGTGAAAGACTAAAGATAGAAAGAGAGAGAGAGAGAGAGAGAGATGCAGAGAAGGAGACTGGGCAGAACATGAAAGGGGAAGAGAAACAGAGCAAGAGAGAGGAGAGGACACACACACACACACCCACACACACACACGCACATCTACGCACATCCCTCTCCGCTTCGACTTGCCTTGTGAATGAAGCCAACAGATTCCTTATGTGTAATGCTGAAATATTATTCACCTATTTCATGTCGATGTTTTTACCAAGTGCAGCGGAGCTTATCTTTTACCCATAAATCTGCCTCATGCAGTGACAATGGCTCATATTTGTCCCCTCTATTTGCCTATTTTGCACGATATGCAAGCATTCGGGACAAGTATCGTTGGCTTTGTAAATGCATTCGAGGTGTCAGGTTCGGTTTAGTTTGGATGGTATATATTTAGACGCCATCTTGATTTGACAAATCACCAGTACATTGTCGAATAGTTCTTCTTTAAGCGAAGTTTAAACATCAAAGAACAGCCAATCGAGGGGGTGAGCCTTCTTTCGGACTTCAAAATACGAAGGGAAGAACAGCAAACTTTCAATTGTAGGAAGTGATCTGGGTCGTTTTGATGGGGGTGTGGACAATTATTACGTCGTAAACGCGGAAATGAAAGAAAAATCGATTAAACGGTCAAGAAACGAGCGTGAACGAGTATGAGACGTGAATGAAATGATAATGAAGCAAGATCAAGAGAGAGAGGCAGAGACAGGGGAGTACAGCAGGAGAAGAAGAGGGAGGGAGAGCTAGAGAGGGATAGGGAGACGGAGAGAGGAAGAGGGTGAACGAGTAGATATATATATATATATGTGCAGAGACAGAGCAAGAGAAGGAGAGCGGGCAGAAAAAAGGAGAGGGGAAGGGAAACAGAACAAGATAGAGGAGAGAGAGAGAAAGATGCAAAACATACACAATCTTTTCATGTAACCTTATTTGGCCATGAATCAAGGCGTTACAATTAATGGTCACCTTTGACGCTTTTTTGTGTATGTTCGGTATTATGATTTCAATTTGTTAGCGCCACACTTTCTATACAGGATATGTTACCTCCTCGAACTATTTTTGTAATCTACAACATTTACTTTGTTAACATAGCTCTGAGTATTAATTAAAAACTGAACTCCTCCTTTTCTACCTCCATTCAAGCCTAATTTGTGATGAACACAATTTTTTCTGTTTTAACGTAATAATCCTAACATTTTAATATGAGGAAATATTTTGTTTATGTTTTACGCCGTTTGTAATTAATTAAGTTTAAACAAAAATTGTTGTAAAATCATTTGTAATTCAGCTCTCGACCTGCAATGATGATTATTGAATAAATAGCATTATTATTATTATTGTTGTTGTTATTACTATTATTATTATTATTATTAACAATTGATACTTTAAATCACGGGTGGCCAACCTTTTACAGCTCGCGGGCCACAGTTAACGATTAGAATAACTTGGCGGGCCGTAGGTAGTCTTCTACCCCCCCCCCCCCCCACATACACACACTCATTCAATACGTGTACACACCTGCAACTTTGCAAACACAAAAACAAGCAAACAACAAAATCAGTGAACAAAATCAGGCTTTTTTAGTGTGATTTCTCGGGCTGCATCTCATTGAACGCGGTGTAAAGAACAGGGGACTATATATAGGGGGAGAGAGAGAGGAGACGGTTTGAAAAGAGAAAGACGTGTAAAAAGAGTAAGAGAGAGTGGGTCAATAATAAAGACATATGTGCCTTGCTCTCACCAGACGGTGTTAATAGAGAAATATGTGTAAAAAGAGTGAGAAAGAGTTAGAGAGAGAGAGAGATAGAGAGAGAGAGAAGGAGAGAAGGAGAGAGTCAATTACTAGAGAAACGGTACGTACGGTAATTCTGTCTGGAACTAATGAGGTGTTTATTCACATTCAAACATCTAATTGTCCAAACAATTCGAATTCAAACAAATATAATTGGCGTACAATGTTATCAATAGAAACCACATATTTTCTCAACTATACAACATTTTGCTACTTTTCATCTAAAGTGCTTTTAACAGTTTCTCTGGCAACTTTTGGTCTGGCTTTTTAGCTGTTCTGTTTACTATTTCTCTTTCAAATATTATTTTAGTTTTAAACAGTTATCATTGAATCCATACTTATTCCGGACGACTAACATTTTGTAAATACATCAGAATGCGATCGCTGTTACAACGTCTACCTCTCAGTCAATATTATTTATAAATGAGAGAGGGAATATAATGAAAGATAATGTGGTTTTAAGAGAGAGAAAATGAACAGTTTTAATTACGTTTAATGGCACAAAGTTTTACAAAATAACTCTTCACAAAGCACAAACAGCAGAATACATTGACATTTATGTGAAAATTATGTTACGTTTCGCTCATAATGATACTATTTAGTGAGTCTTGTGGCCAGTGGCGGATCCAGGGGGGGGCCCGGGGGGCCCGGGCCCCCCCCCCCCCCTTGAGAAAAAAATCATGTAAAATCACGCGATTTTTACATTTTTGGGGGGTTGGGCCCCCCCCCCCCCTGGCGCTCAAGGGGGGGGGGGGTGCAAATTTTAAAATTTCCGAGGACCAAAAAAAAAAAAAAAAAAAGTGTCCGCTTACCCCCCCCCCCCCCCCCCCCCCCCCCCCCCCCCCCCCCCCCCCCACTGAGCGACTTTTCGGCCGGCGCGATTTTCAAATTTTCGGGAGGAAAAAAAAAAAAGTTGGGCCCCCCCCCCCCCCCCCCCCCCCCCCCCCCCCCCCCCCCCCTTAGAAATCCTGGATCCGCGCCTGCTTGTGGCCTCAATACACACACATCAATGACGTTTTGCATAATTATTATGAAATAGTGAATGCTGATACAGTATTCTATGGCGGGGGCGTCGGAGAGGATACAAAAAAGAATCCGTGAAATCAATCCTTCCCCCCCCCCGTAAAATCAACTGGGCAACCCCCTACCCTCGACGCACACACACCCACACCCACATACACATACACCCCTGGCCTTGTGAATGAAGCCAATACATTTCTTATGTGTAATGCTGAAATATTATTCACCTATTTCATGTCGATCTATTTACAAAATGCAGTGGGGCTTATCTTTTATCAATTAATCTGCCTCATGCAGTGACAATGGTTCATACTTGTTCCCTCTATTTGCCTATTTCGCGCGACATGCAAGCATTCGGTACAAGTATCGTTGGCTTTGTAAAGGCATTCGTGGTGTCAGGTTCGGTTCAGTTTGGATGGTATACAGTTAGACGCCATCTTGATTTGCACAAATCACCAGTACACTATCGAATAGTCCTTCTTAAAGTAACTCGGTAACATTGTTGAAGATTGATGAAAAGTCTGCATCATTTTGGTATGAAATGTTACTTAATATATTCCTTCTACTGTACTTACCCTCTTACATGCAAAATATCCTGAAAAAAAATCTCAAACCACAAAGATATGTATGGTCTTCTTGAAGGTGTCACTGTGCGACACCCTCTAACAGTAAATTCTCCCAACCATTTTCCATGGGAAAAAAGACATAATACAGGCTTGTAAAGAACTGTCCAAACTTAACTGTCTGGATTGATATATAGAACCAATTCAAGATAGAGAGCAGGAACAGAGACAGAGACAGAGAAGTAGGGGGAGACAGATGCAGAGAAGGAGAAAAGGCGGATAATGAAAGGGGAAAGGAAACAGAGCAAAAGAGAGGAGAGGACATACACACACGCAAACACGCACACCCACATACACCCCTCTTCGCTTTGACTGGCCTTGTGAATGAAGCCAATATATTCCTAATGTGTAATGCTGAAATATTATTCACCCATTCCATGTCGATCTATTTACAAAGTGCAGCGGGGCTTATCTTTTGCCCATAAATCTGCATCATGCAGTTAACAATGGTTCATATTTTGTCCCTCTATTTGCCGTTTTTGCACGATATGCAAGCATTCGGGACGAGTGTCGTTGGCTTTGTAAAGGCATTCGTGGTGTCAGGTTCGGTTTAGTTTGGATGGTATATATTTAGACGCCATCTTGATTTGTACACATCCCCAGTACATTATCGAATAGTTCTTCTTTAAGCGAAGTTTAAACATCAAAGAACAGCCAATCGAGGGGGTGAACTTTCTTTCGGACTTCAAAATACGAAGGTTAGAACAGCAAACTTTCAATTGTAGGAAGTGAACTGAGTCGTTTTGATGGGGGTGTGGACAACTATTACGTCGTAAACGCGGAAATGAAAGAAAAATCGATTAAACGGTCAAGAAACGAGCGTGAACGAGTATGAGACTTGAATGAAATGATAATGAAGCGAGATCAAGAGAGAGAGGCAGAGACAGGGGAGTAGAGCAGGAGAAGAAGAGGGAGGGAGAGCAAGAGAGGGATAGGGAGACGGAGAGAGGAAGAGGGTGAACGAGTAGATATATATATATATATGTGTGCAGAGACAGAGCAAGAGAAGGAGAGCGGGCAGAAAAAAGGAGAGGGGAAGGGAAACAGAACAAGAGAGAGGAGAGAGAGAGAGAGAAAGATGCAAAACATACACAATCTTTTCATGTAACCTTATTTTGCCATGACTCAAAGCGTTACAACTAATGGTCACCTTTGACGCTCCTTTGTTCGGTATAATGATTTCAATTTGTTAGCGCCACACTATCAATACAAGTTGTCTTTAAATCTTAAAAAAACTAATTATATGCTCTTTAGTAATTCCCTGAGTATATTGCCTGGCAATGTAATGTTTAATGGTGTTGAGATTGAAAGGGTATCTACATTTAAATTTCTTGGCTTGCATATTGATGAACATTTAAATTGGAAGTACCATATTAGTAAACTTTGTAAATTATTGTCAAGAAATACTGGTGTAATTTATAAATTGAAATCTGTGTTCCCACTGAATATTTTACATATATTGTACGCAACTTTGATTTTGCCATATTTGCACTATGGTGTGCTAGCTTGGGGCAACTCATTCAAATCTCAAATGGATAAATTACTACTGGTACAGAAAAGAGTAATACGAATTGTTTGTAATACTCACTATCTTGCGCATACAGATGTTCTTTTTTTTAATAGTGGTGTTTTGAAAGTTGAAGATATTTATCATGTACAACTAGGAGCTCTAATGTATGAATTGAATGCAGGTCTACTGCCAGTAGCCTTGGCTGGAATATTTAAGAAAAATAACCAAGTTCATAGTTATTCCACACGACAGGCGCAAGCATATCACTTACCTCTTGTTAGAACGCAATTTGCCCTTACTACTTTGGGGTCCACTGGACCTAGGTTTTGGAATTCCCTTGAACCAAGAATAGCGCAATCGGTCAGTATTTATGTATTTAAGCGCAAACTGAAGTTACTGTATTTGAGTCGATATCGTCTAGATTTATAGTTGTGATCAATATTTAAGAAAACTATTTGCTATATAGGTCAGCATTATTCTACTCCCGTTTCTCACATCTATTCATCTGTCTGTCTTGTTTAGTTTTTGTCTGTGTTTCAGTCCTGTTGCTCGTAGTATATTTCTGTTCCTGTTGTTTATAGCCATTATTTAGTAGTCAGTAGATTTTATTGTACTTATTTATGTTAAATATTTTCTCAGTTGTTTAGTTAGTTTAGTTTTGTAAGCATTTAAATGTACGCAATTTTTCTTTTTATTTGACGAGTTTGTTCTTTTAGGACATACTCTCAAACTACTCATGAGGGACCTTAAATCCACAAGCCTTGCTTTCAACCAAGGTCACCTCATCTTTCTATTGTAACGCCATATTCTGTTCACTCCTTTATATTCATGTCATATTTATAATGTGTGTTATGAAAGAAAGATAAATAAACTTGAAACTTGAAACTTGAAACTTGAATACAGGATAGGTTACCTCCTCGAACTACTTTGTGATCTACAACATTTACTGTGTTTACATATCTCTAAGTATTATTTAAAAACTCAACTTCTTCTTTTCTACCTCCATTCAAGCCTAATTTGGGATGAACACATTTTTTTCTGTTTTAACGTAATAATCCTACCATTTTTTTTATGAGGAAATATTTTGTTTATGTTTACGCCGTTTGTAATTAATTAGGTTCAAACATTTGTTGTTGTAAAATCATTTATAATTCAGCTCTCGAGCTGCAATGATGATTATTGAATAAATATCATTAGTATTATTATTATTATTATTATTACTATTATTCTCATTATTATTAACAATTGATACTTTAAAAAGTTTTAATAAATGACTTTTGTTACATTCGAATATTTGTAATAAAGAGGGTTTTGGGGTAATTTAAAGTTGATATTCTAAAATCTACACGATTGATATGGTTTGATCGAATATAACAGAAATGTAAGCAAAAGTGGCTACCAAAGTCCTCCCCTCCACAATTTTTTTGAAGTAAATAAAACCATGATTTAGTCGTGTTGTATGGCGTAGGAGTGAGTCAAAATTATTGAATATCTTGAGGGGCTCGGTTAATACTCTTAATTTTACATATCATATCTAAATTTCTTATGGTTTTGTTTGATTTCCCCGATGTTTATTATTCCACATGAAAGTGTATAGAAGAATCTGTCTTTACCATAGAAAAGATACGATATTCATATTATATCACTACTGCACTCTCTCTCTCTCTCGCAGTCAAACACACACACACGTTTCCAACCCAAACATGCGCGTGCGCAAAGATCATTAGAAAGGTATGTGTTCTGTACTATACTGCATTCATTGCTCCCAATGCGCTGCCTCTGTGCATAATGGAATATCAAGCCAAGAAGTTTTAAGAAATGGAGTCATATCTAGCTCATTCCCTCTGCACCATCTTCGATGCCGCCAGGAGAAAATATGTCAGGCATGTGCTTAACTGGATCTTCCTTGCAGATACGTAGACAAAAGATTCCTGCCTAGCTGCAAACTAACGGGCAACTTTCAAAGGGTATTATGCTTTTGTAATGATAATTACTTTTCGCTACCACTCGTTTGATAATACGAGCAGTACACAACTGTGTACCTTTACAGGAGGCAAGTGAAAGGAAATGGAGCAAAATGTCCTGAAATATTAATCAAAATCACTTTTTATTTTCGTGAGCCGCAAGTAATCGGAAAAGCGTCAAACCGCAGGAAAAAAGAAATACAGGTAGCTAGACATAATCAAAGTGAGATAATCATCGCCTCCTCAGTCTTTATTAGTAAATAATAGTTTGTTCAAGCTTACAGGCATGCCCGATTTCCTGAAGTTAACCATGTCATTTATTTTATATCAGAACGCCTTACAAAAAAAAACATCTAAAAGATTTGCTAAGACGGTGATCTTTTCTTAAAGGGAACTAATTACCCCCCCCCCCCCCCCCAGACAAAAAATATTATAATTCATAAACTTTTATCGATAACTCGTCATAACTGAAATGGTTAAGATTAGAATTGGAGGAGATTGTTGTACACTAAGGCCAGCATGGCAGTCAACTCGTCAAGTTCGTGCCTGTACGGAGACGTGCACGTGGTCGACAAGTCAGCTTAAAGCACAAAGTATAGAATTTTTTTTAAATGTATTTGGAATTTCTGTTATTGGTTTTTACTATTTTACTTGAAAATTCTTGAGGAAGCATTTGTCATTGAAAAAAGGAGAGAAAGCAATGTCATTAAGGAAACCTTTGAGGAAGGTGTATCATATCATTGTACTCTCTTTCCTTTGTGTGTGTGCTTACTTGTCTGTGCCTGTGTCTCTGCCCCCCCCCCTCTCTCTCTCTTTCTCTCTCTCTCTCTCTATCCCTCTTTCTCTCCCTCTCCCTCTCTTTCAATCATTTTTGTACTGAAAACGATAATTGTAAGGTGCACACAAAAGAACAATCTTCGAAGGATTTTCACTTTGTAGCAAATCTTAAAAGCAGGCCGACACAACAGTGCACCCAGTTTCCCCTCACCCCCCCCCCCCCGGCCCTCAGCCACTCTCCTTTATAACTCTGTCTGTCTATTAAACTACATACCTTTTCATACATCGTCCGCCAAAAGCTTTCCCTGGATTCACATTTCGCATATTAAACAAATGGGACAACTATGAACGCGAACAACCAACCCGTAGAAGAAAAGAAAAAAACTCTATTGCTAATGCCTAGGTCAAATTTGCCGCGGCAGCCGTGCGGTCTAAATTATATACGGCCAATAGCAATAATAGGACCGCCGACCGCCGCATCTTTCCCACGGTCACATACGGTAGCGGTCACATAATATGTTAGGGTAGCCGAACGGCGTGTTTTAAATTTGAATCTGCGACTGCCGTACAGCCTTTGAAGTGATCACGCATGGTCGCCTTAAGGCGTCCCTGCGGCGGCCGCAGCTTTGTCGACATATACTAAGGTAGACGCAAGGTAGCCGCAAGGGGCCCGCAATGTGGCCTAAGGGGGACCATATGGCGACCATGCGGCCAGACTGATGCTACCGCTCTACCCCTGGAGTATATTAAACGTAAGGCTACCGTACGCTCGACGTACGGTCGCCGTGGAACCGCTATACGCGTCTAATCGCTACGGCGCGTCTAATAGCTGCGGTGAACCTTGAAATGAAAACAGTTATAACTCCCACGGCGACCCGTACGGTCTGTAGAGATAGGGATAAGCCCTAGGGTGACCCTGCGGCCGCCGCAAGTATCTCTAGATTTCGGAGGCGTACGGCAGCCGTATCCTAGGCGTAGAGCAAATGTGACCTAGGCATAAAGAACCTCTTCAAAGGGTTGTTTTTGCGGTGGAATTTGTCTAGATTTGCTCCCTCGAGGTAAATTGTACCAAAATCTTCCGGAATATAAAAAGCGGTTCACATTTGCAATCAAGTACCATGCATTATACGTTCTTTTAAAGATGAAATAATTATGTTATCTAAAATGAATACATTTTCCCTACATGGCATGTTAAGATAAATCCGTTAGCAAATTAGATACTATTTTTGTATACAAAGTCATATTGACCGTTTCATGAATTTACCCAGCATTGATATTTGTTTCTCTTTAATAACACAGTATCTTGATGTCACCATGCCTGTGTCTCTTGGTGAATGGCGTGTCAGGATCGGCACGTTCATGCGCCGTCGGAGGAAAGAATATGACTACAACTACTTTTGGAGCAAACTTCGCAACTTAATTAAAAAAAACAAGAATGCTGAGCCACCCAAAGAAAACGACAATCCTGAGTGTAACATCTCATCTCGTACTGGCTCTTCACCTGATGCGAATAGTTCTCAAGGGAACACGGACTGTCGACCTGCGTCTCCTTACAATGTCAACCTGAATACCGCTCAAACCGGGCCTTCATGTGACGTCAGCATTAGCAGATGTAATGCTAATTGTCAAACTCGGTCACCATGTGACGGTCCAGAGTTTGATACTGTCACGGAGAGAGGATTCCCATGTGATGTAAAAACACCCGGTGATAGCGATGTCTCTCACTCTGAGTCTTCGTGTGCTGAAAACAGTGGTTCTCCAACAGCAAATGAGACCAACCCTGTCCATGACACCACTGACATTCAGAACCCAGTTCCCCGACCCTGTGTAGAAGACGAATTGGACAATAGATACATAAACATTAATCTAGTGTCACATGACTACCCCCATAATTCCGTTCAAATAATAGAACCACCTGAAGTAGTCACATCAGAATCGTACTCACATGTACCTGTAGCCATCGCGGGTGAAACAGATCGTATCCAAACAGACATGGAGGAGACATCAAGCTCTGCACCGTCCGGGATAGAGGACCTATCATCGGGCTTGCGACCTAAACCAAGGCAAGACACAACGAGAAACACCGAGCAAACAACACCATCTATCATGGTATGATTTATATTTATATGTATTTCCCAGAGCAACCCTATCCCATTATAACAAAAATGAGACAGACGAAGAAAAAAAAATATAAGAAATATAAATAATTTTTAAAAAATGTATACAATTCTTTCATAATTGTTTTTTAATAGGACACGGTAACTTGAAAAATTGGAGCTGCACAAGGTGTTATATAAAAGACAGTTTGATTGTTTCAATTTGCTATGGATTATTTTGATTTAACGTTTAGTTGCACTATAATCAAAGGTAAAAGTGTCCTTTACCCTTTCACAGAATACTTATTCTTACGTGATTCTAAATGTATTTTGACAAACGTCTGATTATTATTTTGAAAATCGATTTCTTTTTATCAATTTCATTAAGGAATCAACGGAATATCATGAATCATCTTGTCCAATAAATACGTGAACAGTCATCCTTTATCACCTGTCAGTGCTATTTGTTGTATAATAATATTAGAAATGTTAAAATAAGCTAGAAACCATTGATTGAAGAAACCGCCAGAAATACAATGCGGCACTAGGATATTATCTCAGTATGGCTTGTTTATTGTTTACAAAGTTCAAAGTGTGTCTTCTATTCGTAATTTTATCTTCGTTCTTAGGAAGTAACAGAGAATCACGTATCACCGAATTATCCGATCCCCGTATCAGGGACAACCAGCGGTGAAGCAGATACAATCAAAGGAAATGACTGTTCAGACATGACCAACATACTCTTATTGAGATCCGGTGATGTAGAACGAAACCCTGGTCCAAATAATAAGTAAGCAGCATGAAAGAGCATCTTTGGAAGATTAAAATCCATTGTTTTATATTCTACTGAACCTGAATCCGAGTTTACGATTATGTTCAATGACTGACAACTCTATTAGGCAAATTTTTACCCGATTCTGTAAAATATTTTAATTTGATACAGTAAAACACTGTATTCGCAAGTCAAAGGAGCAAAATAAAAATGTTTTTTATACCAAATCTCGCAAATATCTATAAGTGCTATTAGAAATTAATCATTTTTCTTATGTCTATAATTTAGCCCTGGCAGTCTGACCGAGCTCCAGCTCTATCTCCTTGCCGAAGGTATGGATCCCTCAGATTTTAGGAAGGTCGGACTAGCATTAGGATTCACTGAGGCTAAACTAAGTCAGTTTGAGAAAGACAAGCTGGGCAACTCCGTGCTAGCTACCTATCAGATGCTTTGCGAATGGCGGAAGACAGTACGTGAAAGCGAGGCGAGGAAGACATTGGTCGACACGTTAGAAAGCATTAAGCTGGTACAGCTTGCTGATAGTGTACGAACAGGTAATAATGATAATAGTGGGTTCATGATTGTAAAGCGCTCATGTCTGTACAACTTGACATTCCTGGCGCTCTACAATTCATGATCCCGGCTCTTAAATAGCAAGGTTGCCATTATAGCAACTTTAAAGCCTAATAGGTTTAAGATGAGCGGTATAGCGGATCAGTCACCGGACTGTTCGAGTCCCGCCACGGCCTTAATTTCCTAAGTACATTCACCAAGGTGGGATGAATGGGTACCGCGGGCAGGAATTAATTCCTTGAAATGCTAGAGCACCATAATGGCAGCCATGTTAAATACGATGTAATTATTGTCGATCGTGTCAAGTTAGACATGAGCGGTATACAAGAACCTCTATTATTTAGCACTATATGCTAAATTTATCAGTACCACTGCGTATTCCATTAAAACATTGCAACAAAGTGAGGAGTCTTGGAATATTGGAATATTTAATATTTACCCTAAGGGTGTCCTCACTTTTGTTGGATATATACATTTGTATATAGGGCGGCCGTCAGATGGTAAAACGGTCTAACTCGAAAATCGCTGTTCTGAGAAAAATGACTTTGAAGTTTAGAGGTTTCAGCTTTTTTAGGTGATGGGTATAATCCATTCTTAGCAATAGGACAAGAAGAAGCATATTAAACACTGATAACTGAAGAATTTTGTGCTTATTTGGGGTTTTAATTATAAAATAAATGAGATTTTTGTGCAGATAGACTGTTTAACCACAGCACATGAATACACTCCCACTACACACCATAAAATGGTAAAATGGTCTATCTTCTAGAAAGACCATAAACACTATTGCCATACTACTAAATCGAAGATAGACCATTTTACCATCTGACAGCGATGATTAAAAAATCTCAATTCAGAAGGTTAAAAGGTTTATGTTAAAGATAGCTCGTTTTACCCCCATACGATATTACCGGCAATGGGCTAACTCAGAGATAGACCGTTTTACCATCAAATCTGAAGGAAAAATACAAAAAAGTACCAAGATAGCGGAAATTATCTCTAAAAGAAGACATGATGGGATTTTCTCGATAGCACCATTGGAAATAGCGCCCTCACATTACCCGGAAAGTGAATTTACCTCAAAAAGTCAAAATTTCGAGTTAGACCGTTTTACCATCTGACGGCCGAGGGAGAGAGAGGGATAGGGGGTACAGAAGGAGAGAGGGGGGAGGGCAATTCAGAATAATTTCTTTCATGCATCACTGACCTAAATATAGTTTCTTAGAGAAATGTACCACGTTAGTAGCCCCACTAGAGTTTGGATCTTACTAAGTAAGGAAATTCCAAAATACGCGGTAACGTTTGGGACCAAATGCCTTCGATTTTCATATTCATCCATATGGATAAACAGTTACAAAAGAGGAATCTCCGTCTAGAAAACAGGGAAATAGAACGTTTATTTGACAGAGATGCATTTCATTAGTTCATGGATTAAACGAATAATAATCCAGGAGCATAGCTTTTGAAACTAGAAATCGTTTTTATCTTCTTTAGTATAAAATGCACACGATCATGCATATTTAATATGACGTTTACCGCAAGCTTTGCTCAATAGAATATTGTATAAAACCCGACCAGATAACCAGAAAGGCCTGACATCTTAGCATCGACCCGAGTAACCCTTCCCTGTGGCAGTGACATCAGGGCACGATGTCAATCCAGTAATCAATGTGAGAGCCCCTATCTAGGAAATAAATGATTTCTCAGCGATTGATCATGATCCACAAGCAAATTTAAATTGAGATTTGGGAATTTACGTATATTGATATAACATTTCTGTGATTTATGGTTAATGTATTTTTTGGGAGGACTGCTCTTTTGTTATTTTGTTTTATCTTTAAACACAACGTTTTTGTCTAGTAACTTTAGAAACAACGTTCTTTACCATCCCATCACAGGTCAGGTCGGTGATCACATACCCTCAATGACAGAGGAGGAAATCCAACGGGTTGCTGAAGAGGTCAAACGCTATTATGACGTTAATCTCTGTCAGATTCAAGCTAATCCACTGAACACCGAGCTTACCGTCAAATTAGAACAGATCTTCACCAATCTAACGTTGATGGAAGAAGACAAAGGTACCAAGCACAAAACACCGCTTCTATACGATGACCTCCTCAAGACGAAAGTTAACGGGAACTATCCTAAACGCTTGTTGGTTGAAGGTGAAGGTGGTGTAGGGAAGACCACTTTCTGCGCCAAGATCGCTTGGGACTGGATCCACGGAAAAGGATATCAAGATTTCAAACTGGTTCTTGTCGTCCTCCTTCGCGAAGCAGAGGACAAGACTGTGGGAGAGATAGTGAAGACGTATCTTTCTGACAACAATCCGGTCACAGCCAAGCAGCTAGACAAGCACATCCTCTCAAATTCGGATGAAGTCTTTCTTGTCCTGGACGGCCTAGATGAGTCTACTGTCGATCTTAACAGCAATCAGCAAGTCGCCCGGATCACTTCCAATCGTCTGTTCAATTCAGGGACAGTACTAATAACATCGCGACAATGGAGATCAGATGAGATTAGGAAGAATGCCAATCTCAGAAAGGTGTTTGCTTTCATTGCTGTGGAAGGTTTCTCTGCTGAAAACCTCTCGTCCTACATCACCAAGTTCTTTCATCCAGACAAAACTTCCTCTGAAGATCTAAACCTATTCATATCAAACAACGATTTGATCATAGAGAACATGGCCCCCTACCCCATATACACAGCCATGCTGTGCATCATGTGGAAAGAATTTGATGGAGAGCGCCGAGAGGCAATGTCCAAGCTGCAAACATTCTCCCAGCTATTTGATGAGATGATCCACTTTTTGGTTGATCATTACCTATCGAAGCACATTCCATCTTCAGGTATTGTTGAAGGCAAATTAAGGGAACATCGTTCAGATATTCGTCATCACCTACTTCAGATTGGCCGCGTTGCCTTCCAGGGTCTTCTGGAAAGACGGTTGGTATTCACAGAAGAAGAGTTTCAAAGCTGTCCAGAGTCTATAGATGTGGGTTGCAAAGTTGGTGCGCTCACCAGAGAAAAGAAAGTTCTTCCGAGGCGTGACAGAAGAACTAATCCAAATTCAGCAGTTCAATCGGTGCAGTTCCCGCATAAGCTCTTCCAGGAATATCTATCAGGAATGTATCTTGCATCTCTTTACAACTCAAACCGTAATGAGTATGACGGGTTGGTGGCGAAAATCATAACTAAAGCAAGAGAATACCGCTACCTCCTGTACTTCACCTCGGCCCAGCAGAAGGAGATCGGATTTGATATCGTATCTCATCTCACATCAGGAAAAAGAGAGCGTAGACATGATGATGATGATGATGATGACTTTGTCGTAGATGTAGCATACGAGAGCCAAGACCAAACAGTGGCCAAAGCAGTGGCGGATCATCTCTCTTCTGAGTCCAGCAAGACACTGGAGATCACCGATAAGATGCAGGCACACACAGTATCAGGGCATATCTTCATCATGAATCATCGTGAAGTAGTAAGGAAAGAAACGTCGAATTTTTGCAACTTAGACTTAGGATAACGTCGTTTGGTTTGAACACTTAACTGTATACATATACCCTGTAAACGATGCGCAACGCGTTCTGTATAAACTTCTCTTCACCCAAATGTTGAAAAGAAGCTTGATAGAATCAATTTTCTTTAATCATGATGCATGTTCTATGGATCTAGTGTGGGAGCAACTCTGATTATCATTTTTTATCTGAAAATTGCAATGTACACGAATTTTGTTTCACTATTATTATCTACAAGAGTTAATGAGTATTAGGATTTAAGTCTTTTAATAGGAGTTGCGATTTATTGTTATTGTAGCACAACCGATCTTGTGTGTATTTGCAATGAAATCTTGTTTAATAATATAACACTTTTAATATCACGAACTCCAATAGGATTTGCACGTGCATACTGTTCAAACCAGTAGGATAAAAAGCCAACTTGAATTATTATGAGATAACGTACAGTACTCAGTAAAGTTTACATTTGGTAGGGTCAGAATAGTTCCTTTAAATCGCATAATATTATTATTAAGTTATTTGATTTTCTTCTTGATATATAGATTATGAAAACAGAATAAGAACCAAACGGAAAATGGAAGAAACAAAACCTAAATAAATAAATCAGTATCAATTAAAGGGATAGTCCACCCCAGGATTTTCTTTAGCTGACGATATAGACCTAATAATACCATGAAGAATGATACAAGTCTCATTAAAATCCATGATCACATAACGAAGATATATCGACTTTTTTATCGAAAATCAGCCGCCCCCCAAATGCAAATGCGTTACATGGGCATGAAACGATCGCCCAAAAAATAACCGATAGTATCGAAATTGTGACGTATGTTGCGAGCTGCCTTCTTATTTCGCAGACATTCACTTTCGCTTTCACTTTCATTCATGATTCGTCGTGTCAGTGCGATAACAGTGTACCGCGAGCGAAAGTGAATGTCTGCGAAATAAGAAGGCAGCTCGCAACATACGTCACAATTTCGATACTATCGGTTATTTTTTGGCGATCGTTTCATGCCCATGTAACGCATTTGCATTTGGGGGGGGGGGGGGGCTGATTTTCGATAAAAAAGTCGATATATCTTCGTTATGTGATCATGGATTTTAATGAGACTTGTATCATTCTTCATGGTATTATTAGGTCTATATCGTCAGCTAAAAAAAATCCTGGGGTGGACTTTCCCTTTAAGGTGATTAATAAGGATGATATGGTATTATTTTTATGATATATGTTTCTAGCCTCACAATATTGTCTGTGCACATGTACATTGTAGGATCATCTGACTATTGAGAAGACATGTGGACGGACGGCTTCAGAGGACCTGGCTGAATACATTTGCTCATCACGTACACTGAGATCTGTGACGATCAGTCGTACTATGCATGATGTCTTCTACTCGGTGCTTGTGAATAAAGCAGTCGATTCCAAGGTCAGTATACATGTGTATTATCCACGTTCTGGTATATTTGGTACATCTTACTTTTAAAAGAAATGGATGCCATATTCAGTCAGGATAATAATTTTTCCCGTGTCGTAAGATTAAATTAGGAGAATACTGGAAAATAGAGGTTGTTTTTAGAAAAATAAATTTCAGTTTCAGACTTTATCCTTTATTTAAGTACACAAAAAAAGAAAAATACTCCATTAAACTATTTATATAGTACTTCTGTTTAAGCTAGTGGGTTTCCACCCCCAAAAAATCTTCATCTTTGCTCGCTCTGATCATGATAGTTAATGATAGTTCATGATAGTTAAAATTTACCGTTACTTTGTATATTTTGATTTTTATATTGCGAAATAAAAGTGAATTGAATTGAATTGAATGATGACCCAATTTTTCCATAGTACACTGTTGGTCATTATGGTGGAATTATTATTTTAACCCTAAGTTATGGAATGATTTTGACAATGGGTTATTCCTCATAGAGCTAGATAATAGTATACTCTCTCAGATTTTATTGAATAATAATGTGTTAGTGTTTGTTTTGCGAGACTGCTAAATCATGTGTGTGCTACTATGATAATCAACTAGGGGACCTACGTCCTGAAGTCATAACTGACAATAATGAGGATTAATGCCTGATAAAAAGGCACTTATATAGCACTTCGACACGGTTTTAATCCTGGGGGCTCACAGTAACGAGGCCATTGCTTAGCTACTGAAACATGACTATACGCAGCGGGGGCTAGGGTACGTCGCCGCCACCACAAATACAAAAAAAGAAGAAAATGCAATAACCTATCAATAATTCATTGCATTTTGTCCCGGTCCCCGACATACAAAAATCCTCTATGTGGGCATGCCTTGAACCATAATGCATTGCCCTACAGAGGAATGTATCTTGTTGGGGACCGAGGGAAAATGCAATGAATTATTGATGATTTATTGCATTTTCTTTGTTTTGTGTATTTGCGGGGGCGGCGACGAACCCTAGCCCCCGCTGCGTACAGTCATGATTCAGTGGCTAAGCAAAGGCCTCGTTATTGTGAGGCACCAGAATAAAAACCGTTTCGATCAGCTATATAAGTGCCCTTTTGTGAGGCATTAATCCTCATTACTGTCAGTTATGACTTAAGGACGTAGGTCCCCTAGTTGATTAGCATAGTAGCACACACATGCTTTAGCAGTCTCGCAAAACAAACACTCGCAAATTGTTATTCAATAAAATCTGAGAATGTATACTTTTATTTAGATCTATTAGGAATAAATCATTGTCTTGAGGAATTAATTTTTTCTTTATCTTCATATATTATCGATTTAATGTTTTACTTTTATTATTATTTTTACTATTTTACGTATCGTATTTCCAATTTCTCTCATTGATGTGGAACGAGTCATTTCCTTACATAAGGTGATCAAATAGTCTCGTTTGGCTTGTCTTTCGTGCTTTTGCTTTCTTTTTCAAGTAATCTTCTACGTATTCTTCGGTTTTTCTTTTCTCTGCTAAATATCTTAAGTGATTGCTTTCTTTTATACTTGCTAAACATTCCTTGTTTCACCAAGAATAAGGAATTTGTCTTTGTTTTGATTTCCCCATTCCTAGACGTATCATTGTGTTATTCAAATTTTCTACAAATATAAATTACGCTTCTTCTATATTGTGATCGCCTATAAATTTATTTATTCATGATATTTTTTTCGAATTGATATTAGCAAGTGTCCAATTTTATTTCTTCCGGATCAATCTTTGGAAGATTATTTTGATTTCCTATTTTTATCAATATAGGAAAATCACTTCTTAAAGTTGTAAATTGTACATTCCAAGATATCTCATGTGAAAGATTTTGTAGATGAAGAGCATGAAACTAATGATGAACGCTTCGTCGCTCCGTGGATAATTCTTCATAATTCCTTCATAATTGTTGATATTAAAATGTTCGTTTTCCAACGACCAATTTTTGTGCATACTAAACAAAGAGGCGCGCCTCGGGGTGATAGCAGCGGAGGCAAATTTCCCTTGAGCGTATGGAAACAGCCAGTCCTCTCCTAGCAGTCGAATTCTCTATAATATAACATATTCCTAATTCCATATGACAATACGGAATGCGACGGGAATGCTGATGGAGAGACGTTCATTTTAATTGTGAATGCCGATGAGAATAATTTTTTTCAATTTTAAAACCTAGAAAAATGAAAAATCGAATCCCTTCGTCTCTTCTATTCCTTTGAAAACCGCAAAGTGTTCCAAGTTTATTTGTTTTCACACTTTTATGTTATGTAAAATCACATTTTTAAAATACTATTTCAATCAAATTTCAAAATAACCTTTTGCATTATAAATGAATGAGGATGGTGACTGTATCAAGATGTAAAGTTTAAATACATGTTCAAGTCGAGTAATGTCAGCAATTGTTTATCCAACATAATGCTACAATTATATCAGATTCGGATTTTGGACGCTCAATATGTGGACCCCCCCCCCCCTCCCCCCCCCCTCCCCCCCCCCCCTTATGGAAGTGTCACACAGAAAAATCCCGACCCATCTTGAATAAACCAGATTTTAGAAATCTAGTTTTTTCATTTGAGTCGGTGACAGACTGGTGACAGACAGGATATGAATAATCCGGATAACTAAAATCCTGATTTTTGATGGGCCGTTGCGCACGCGCCGTTTAGATAGATAAGCATTATACGTTCAATCGAAAGTATGCGCCGTTTAGGTAGATAAGCATTGTGACATCACACGTTTAAATGCGCGCATTTAAACGTGTGATGTCACAATGCTTATTTAAAGGGATTATTTCAACATTGGTGTCAGACAGAAAAATCCCTTCAAAAAACCCTTGAAAAATCCTTTCAAGAGAGAATTATGTTGCTTCATATATGAGGTTTTTTTAAGGGATTTTTGAAGGGATTTTTGAAGGGATAATTGATGTCAGACAGCCAAAAAGAGGATAATTAAAAACCGGATAACTAAAATCCGGATTTTTGGCCTCTGTGTGACACCGCCTGTAAAAGTAACGTATTGCTTTTGTTAGTGAATGAGGGTGGCGACTGTATCATCATGTAATGTTAGATATAATTCAGTATAGCAATGTCAGCGATTGTTTATCCAACATGATGTCGTACTATTACAACAGATTGAGACTCTGGACATCCGCACTGGTAATCTCAATGATCGTCCCGATGCATCGAGTGATCTCGCTCAGCTCATCTGTAAGATGCCTCATCTAAAGAACCTGACATTCGGTGGTTCCTGTCACGATGACTACTACTCAACATTATCAGCGATGGCATCATCAGTAGAGGTATTAGTTCGGTCATATATTTTAGGACTCTAAGCAAATCACTACATACTTCTTATACTTGCAGTGTACCCTTTTCTATATTGTCAAAAGCAAGTGTACGAATCCACTCTCCTATTTAGTATACCATTGAGAGGTAGCAGGGAGGAAAAGTTAAATGTTTATGGACGTGGAAGTGAACAGTGAACTTTCTGCCATAATACAAAAATCACACTGAAGATTTTATCATGGATGGTGAATAATATATGATATACCATAATTTTAATTTCATATGACAATTCGGAAAGCGACGGGAATGCTGATGTAGAGACGTCTATTGTAATTGTGAATGCCGATGAGACTAAATTATTTAAATTTAGAAACCTACACAAATGAAAAATAGAATCCCTTCGTCTCTTCTATCCCTTTTGAAACCGTAAAAAGTTCCATGTTTATTTGTTTCACACTTTTATGTTATGTAAAATCAGATTTTCAAAGTACTATTGCAATCAAATTTCAGAATAACGTTTCGCATTATAAAAGAACAATGATGGCAACTGTATCAAGATGTAAAGTGTAAAAAACATGTTCAGTCAGCATTTGTTTATCTAACAAAATGCTACAATTATATCAGATTGGGACTTTGGACACTCAATATGTGGACCCCTTCCCCCCCCCCCCCCCCCCCCCCCCCCCTATGGAAGTGCTGATGAAGTGACTGCTATTTTGATTAAGAATTGCTCATGATACAAAAAATATGAATTTAAAACCTACAAAATGACAAATCGAATCATTTTGTTCCCGTTGTTGTGATTGTGTTTTCCATTGGAAACTGCCAAATATTCTGAGTCTATTTTCACACATTTGTGTTACGTTATTATGAAATAAAGATTTTCAAAGTAATATCTCTAGCAAATAGATTGTAAATGTAACGTATTGATTTTGTAAGTGAATGAGGTTGGCGACTGTATCATCATGTAATGTTAAATATCCTTCAGTATATTAATGTCAGCAATTGTTTATCCAACATCATGTCGTATTATTACAACAGATTGAAACTCTGGACATCTTCTTTCGATATTATATCAGTGGTCGTCCAAATGCGTCACATAATCTCGCTAAGTTCATCTGTAAGATGCCTCATCTGAAGAACCTGACACTCAGTGGTTCCTGTCACGAAGACTTCTACTCAACATCATCGGCGATGGCATCAACTGCAATGGTATTGATTTGGTCCTATATTTTAGGACTCTAAGAAAATCACTTCATATTTGTTATACTTCAAGTGTGCCCTTTTCTGTATAGTCGCAAGGAAGTGGATTATTTTACTCTCGCAATTGGTACACAGTTGAGAGGAACCAGGTAGGACAAATTAAATGTTTATGGACGTGGAAGCGAAAAATAAACTCTCCGTCATAATATAAAGACATACTGAAGATCATCAGATTGATAACGATTAACATATACCGTATTTTACATTTCATATGACAATTCGGAATGCTACAGGAATGCTGCTGGAGAGACGTCCATTTTAATTGTGAATGCTGATGAGACTTAATATTTTAATTTGAAAACCTACAAAAATGAAAAATATTGAATCCCTTCGTCTCTTCTATCCCTTTGGAAGCCGCAACAAGTTCAATAAAAAAAAATTTTCACACTTTTATGTTATGTAAAATCAGATTTTCAAAGTACTTTTGCAATCAAATTTCAGAATGACGTTTTACTTTGTGAATGAATGATGATGGCAACTGTATCAAGATGTAAAGTGTAAAAACATGTTCAAGTCGATTAATGTCAGCAATTGGTTTTTCAACAAAATACTACAATTATATCAGATTGAGACTTTGGACACTCAATATGTTGAACCCCCCCCCCCCCACCCCCTATGGAAGTGCTGATGGAGTGACGGCTATTTTAATTAATAATTGCTGATGATACAAAATATATGAATTTAAAACCTAAAAAATAAAAAATAAAATCATTTCTTTCCCGTTGTTGTGATTACGTTTGCCATCGGAAACTGTCAAATGTTCTGAATCTATTTTTCACACATTTGTGTTACGTTATTATGGAATATGATTTTCAAAGTAATATCTTTATCAAATAAATTGTAGGAGTAAGGTATTCCTTTTTTAAGTGAATGAGGGTGGCGACTTTTTCATCATGTAATATAAGATATAATTCAGTATAGTAACGTCAGCAATTTGTATCCAACATGATGTCGTACTATTACAACAGATTGAGACTCTGGACATCTTCTCTGTCGATCTCAGTGAACGTCCCAATGCATCACGTGATCTTGCTCAGTTCATCTGTAAGATGCCTCATCTGAAGAACCTGACACTCGGCTGTCGCTATCACGATGACTTCTACTCAACTTCATCGGCGATGGCATCATCTGCAAAGGTATTAATTTGGTCATATATGTTAGGAATCTAAGAAAATCACTTCATATTAGTATACTTGAAGTGTACCCTTTTCTGTATAGTCACACAGAAGTGGACTATTTTACTCTCGCAATTGGTACACAGTTGAGAGGAAGCAGGTAGGAAAAGTTAAATGTTTATGGACGTGGAAGCGAAAAATGAACTTTCTGTCATAAAACAATAACATACTGAAGATTATCAGATTGATAACGATTAACATATACCGTATTTTACATTTCATATGACAATTGGGAATGCTACGGAAGTCCTGTTGGATAGACGTCCATTTTAATTGTGATTGCTGATGAGACTAAATATTTTTATTTAAAAGCCTACATAAATAAAACAAAAATTGAGTCTCTTCGTCTCTTCTATCCCTTTAGAAACTGCAAAGAGTTCCCTGTTTATTTGTTTTCACACTTTTATGTTAGGTAAAATTAGATTTTCAAAGTACTATTTCCGAATCGAATTTCAGAATAACGTTTTCTTTTGTAAATGAATGAGGATGGCCACTGTATCAAGATGTAATGGTCAAGTCGTGTAATGTCAGCAATTGTTTCATTAAACATAATATTACAATTACATCAGATTATGACTTTAGACACTCGATATGTAGACTCCTCCCCCCCCCCCCCCGCTATAGAAATGCTGATGGAGTGACGGCTATTTTAATTGAAAATTGCTGATGATTATATATATATATATGAGTTTAAAACCTACAAAATAAACAATCAAATCATTTCTTTCCCGTTGTTGTGATTACGTTTCCCATCGAAAACTGTCAAATATTCTGAGCCCATATTTCACATATTTGTGTTACGTTATTATGGAATATGATTTTCAAAGTAATATCTCTATCAAATAAAATGTAAGAGTAACGTGTTGCTTTTGTACGTGAATGAGGGTGGCGACTACATCATCATCTAATGTTAGATGTAATACAGGATAGTAATGTCAGCAATTGTTTATCTAACGTGATGTCGTACTATTACAACAGATCGAGACTCTGAAAATCCGCTATGGTGATCTCAGAGATCGTCCCAGTGCATCAAGTAATCTCGCTCAGTTCATCTGTAAGATGCCTCATCTGAAGAACCTGACACTCAGCTGTCACTATCACGATGACTTCTACTCAACTTCATCGTCGATGGCATCATCTGTAGAGGTATTGATTTGGTCCTATATTTTAAGGAATCTAAGAAAATCACTACATACTTGTTATACTTCAAGTGTGCCCTTTTCTGTATAGTCGCAAGGAAGTGGATTATTTTACTCTCGCAATTGGTACACAGTTGAGAGGAAGCAGGTAGGACAAATTAAATATTGATGGACGTGGAAGCGAAAAATAAACTCTCCGTCATAATACAAAAACATACTGAAGATTATCAGATTGATAACGATTAACATATACCGTATTTTACATTTCATATGACAATTCGGAATGCTACAGGAATGCTGCTGGAGAGACGTCCATTTTAATTGTGAATGCTGATGAGACTTAAAATTTTAATTTAGAAACCTACAAAAATGAAAAATATTGAATCCCTTCGTCTCTTCTATCCCTTTGGAAACCGCAAAAAGTTCAATATTTATTTGTTTTCACACTTTTATGTTATTTAAAATCAGATTTTCAAAGTACTTTTGCAATCAAATTTCAGAATGACGTTTTGCTTTGTGAATGAATGATGATGGCAACTGTATCAAGATGTAAAGTGTAAAAACATGTTCAAGTCGAGTAATGTCAGCAATTGGTTTTTCAACAAAATACTACAATTATATCAGATTGAGACTTTGGACACTCAATATGTTGACCCCCCCCCCCCCCCCCACCCCCTATGGAAGTGCTGATGGAGTGACGGCTATTTTAATTAATAATTGCTGATGATACAAAATATATGAATTTAAAACCTAAAAAATAAAAAATAAAATCATTTCTTTCCCGTTGTTGTGATTACGTTTGCCATCGGAAACTGTCAAATGTTCTGAATCTATTTTTCACACATTTGTGTTACGTTATTATAGAATATGATTTTCAAAGTAATATCTTTATCAAATAAATTGTAGGAGTAAGGTATTCCTTTTTTAAGTGAATGAGGGTGGCGACTTTTTCATCATGTAATATAAGATATAATTCAGTATAGTAACGTCAGCAATTTTTATCCAACATGATGTCGTACTATTACAACAGATTGAGACTCTGGACATCTTCTCTGTCGATCTCAGTGAACGTCCCAATGCATCACGTGATCTTGCTCAGTTCATCTGTAAGATGCCTCATCTGAAGAACCTGACACTCGGCTGTCGCTATCACGATGACTTCTACTCAACTTCATCGGCGATGGCATCATCTGCAAAGGTATTAATTTGGTCATATATGTTAGGAATCTAAGAAAATCACTTCATATTAGTATACTTGAAGTGTACCCTTTTCTGTATAGTCACACAGAAGTGGACTATTTTACTCTCGCAATTGGTACACAGTTGAGAGGAAGCAGGTAGGAAAAGTTAAATGTTTATGGACGTGGAAGCGAAAAATGAACTTTCTGTCATAAAACAATAACATACTGAAGATTATCAGATTGATAACGATTAACATATACCGTATTTTACATTTCATATGACAATTGGGAATGCTACGGAAGTCCTGTTGGATAGACGTCCATTTTAATTGTGATTGCTGATGAGACTAAATATTTTTATTTAAAAGCCTACATAAATAAAACAAAAATTGAGTCTCTTCGTCTCTTCTATCCCTTCGGAAACTGCAAATTGTTCCCGTTTATATTGTCTTCACACTTTTATATTATGTAAAATTAGATTTTCAAAGTACTATTTCCGAATCGAATTTCAGAATAATGTTTTGCTATGTAATTGAATGAGGATGGCAACTGTATCAAGATATCATGTTCAGAAATATGTTCAAGTCGTGTAATGTCAGGAATTGTTTTTTAAACATTTTACAATTATATCAGATTAGGACTTTGGACACTCAATATGTAGACCCCCCCCCCCCCTATTGAAGTGCTGATGGAGTGACGGCTATTTTAATTACTCATAGCATGCCATGAGGCTGCATGCACGCTACCGTTATTGTGCTTTGTACATGCAAGCTAACCATTGATACGCTGCCATGTACGTGCAAGGGCGCATTCTTAATAGCAGTTTTTGTTTATGCTTATTGGACTGTGCTGTGTGTTTTGCGCAAGCTATTTATAGAACCATCGCGTTAATCAGACTTTCTCCAAAACAACGTGGCACTGGGGAATTTGGGGCTTGGCACATTGGTGATTAGCCCTGTGGCATGATAAGAGTTAAGAAATGCCGATGATGATGAATATAAGAATTCATAATAATAATAATGATATAAATTCATAACGTTCACAAATGATAAATCTAATCTCTTTGTTCCCGTTGTTTTGATTGTGTTTTTAATCGGAAACTGCAAAATGATCTGAGTCTATATTTCACACATTTGTGTCACTTTGTTATGAAATAAGATTTTCAAAGTAATATCTTTCTCAAATAATTGTAAGAGTAACGTATTGCGTTTGTAAGTAAATGAGGGTGGCGAATGCATCATCATGTAATGTAAGATATAATTCAGTATAGTAATGTCAGCAATTGCTTATCTAACATGATGTCGTACTATTACAACAGATTGAGACTCTGGACATCGGCTCTGGTGGTCTCACTTATCGTACCGATCAATCACGTCATCTCGCTCAGTTCATCTGTAAGATGCCTCATCTGAAGAACCTGATACTTGATGGTAGGTGTCACGATGACTTCTACTCAACATCATCGGAGATGGCATCATCTGCAAAGGTATTGATTCGCCCATATACTTTAGCACTCTAAGAAAATCACAACCTATTTGCTATACTGGAAGTGAACTCTTTTCGATATAGTCACACGGAAGTGGACAATTTTACTCTCGGAATTGGTACACCGTTAAGAGAAAACAGGTAGGAAAAGCGAACATTCTGTCAAAATACAAAAACAGACTGAAGATTTTAACATTGATGGTGGACAATATATTATATAACATTTTTTTAATTCCATATGACAATTAGGAATGCTACGAGAATGCTGATGGAAAAACGTCCATTGTAATAGTGAATGATGATGAGACTAAATATTTTAATTTAAAAACCTACAAAAAGGAACAATCTAATCTGTATGTCTCTTCTATCCCTTTGGAAGCCGCAAAGTGTTCCATGTTTATTTGTTTTCACACTTTTATGTTATTTGAAATTAGATTTTAAGTGCTTTTTCAATCAATTGTTAGGATGACGTTTTGCTTTGTGAATGAATAAGGATGCAACTGTATCAAGATGTAAAGTGTAAAAATATGTTCAGGTCGTGTAATGTCAGCAATTGTTAATCAAACATAATGCTACAATTATATCAGATTGGCACTTCAGACACTCAATATGTAGACCCCTCCCCCTATAGAAATGCTGATGGGATGACGGCTATTTTAATTAACAATTGCTGATGATAATAAATACATGAATTCAAAACCTAGAAATTGAAAAATTGAATCTCTTCATTCCCGTTGTTGTGATTGTTTTTTCCATCGGAAACTGCTAAATGTTTTGAATCTATTTTGCACATATGTGTGTTACGCTATTAAGAAATATAAATTTCACAGTAATATATCTATGATCAATTATTGTAGGAGGAAGGTATTGCTTTTGTAAGCAAATGAGGATAGCGACTGTATCATCATGTAATGTAAGATATAATTCAGTATAGTAATGTCAGCAATTATTTATCTAACATGACGTCGTACTATTACAACAGATTGAGACTCTGGACATCCGCTCTGGTGATCTCGGTGAACGTCCCAATGCATCACGTGACCTCGCTCAGTTCATCTGTAAGATGCCTCATCTGAAGAACCTGACACTCTTTCGTTACTGTCACGATGACTTCTATTCAACATCTTCGGCGATGGCATCATCAGCAAAGGTATTGGTTCGGTCATATATGTTAGGAATCTCAGAAATTCACTTCATATATGTTATACTTGAAGTGTACCCTAGCTTTTCTGTATAGTCACACGGACGTGGGATATTTTACTCTCGCAATTTGTCCACAGTTGAGAGGAAGCAGGTAGGAAATGTAACGTTTCATGAAGTTGATGCGAAAAATGAACTTTCTGTCATAATACAAAAACATAATGAAGATTATCAGACTGATAACGATTAATATATACCATATTTTTCATTTCATATGACAATTCGGAATGCTACGAGAATGCTGCTGTAAAGACGTCCATTTTAATTGTGAATTCTGATGAGACTAAATATTTTAATTTAAAAACCTACAAAAATGAAAAAATCGAATCTTTTCGATCAGTTGTGTGATTGTGTTTTCCATCGGAAACTGCCGAATGTTCTGAATCTTTTGTTCACATATTTGTGTTACGTTATTAAGAAATATAATTTTCAAATTAATATCTCTATCAATAGATTGTAAGTGTAAGATATTGCTTTTGTAAGTGAATGAGGGTGGCGACTGTATCATCATGTAATGTACGATATAATTTAGTATAGTAATGTCAGCCATTGTTTATCTAACATGATGTCGTACTATTACAACAGATTGAGACTCTGGACATCCGCTCTGGTGATCTCACTGAACGTCCCGATGCATCACGTGATCTCGCTCAGTTCATCCGTAAGATGCCTCATCTGAAGAACCTGACACTCGATGGTTACTATCACGATGACTTCTACTCAACATCATCGGCGATGGCATCATCAACAAAGGTATTGGTTTGGTCATATATGTTAGGAATCGTTAGAAAATCACTTCATTTTGTTATACTTGAAGTGTACCCTTTTTTGTATAGTCACACGGGAGTGGACTATTTTACTCTCACAATTGGTACACAGATGAGAGGAAGCAGGTAGGAAAAGTAACGTTTCATGAAGTGGATGCGAAAAGTTAAATATCCGTCATAAAGACTGACGCTTTTAAGATTGATAGTGGATAATATATACAATTTTTTTTCATTTCATATGACAACTGGGAGTGCTACGGAATTGCTGATGGATAGACGGCTATTTCAATTGTGAATACTGATGAGACTAAATACTTGAATTTAAAAGCGTACACAAATGTAAAGTGAACATCTTATTCCCCCTTTTTGTCAGATCTGTAACATGTTAAAATCTGCCAAGTCTTAGTTAAATTAGGTTTTTTTTTACAGTACTTTTTCAATCAAATGTCAGAATGACCATATTGCTCCTGTTGTCTCATTTTCACTCGCTGGATCATTGTCAGCACAAACGTAGCTAGTTCGACGTCACTACCAAACTAGAATGTTCCACTATGTTGCAGGGGTGTATATGCCATTGGGTATGATGTGTGAACCGGGTGTGCGGAAATGGTGTTTTGGGGGGAGTGGGAGTGTTCATGTGTGTGGTAATTGTATGTGTGTCAACAATTAAAGACTAATAAATGACAGATGGCTAATCATAAATCTACAATGACGAGTTAACTGTGTATACATCACAGTCCACAGATAAATGTGCCTCGAACGTATATAGCAGACGGCAATCGGTGGATCAAACGACACTTGATAGTGATTTTGTATGTGAGATTGCTTTGCTAAATATAAAATACAAGAACCTTTTCAATATCTTTAAACTTTCATTGATATCTGATAACTAAACAGTTACCGTATTAAAAAAACCTACCAAACTACATAATACAATACAAAAATACTTGACTGAAAGTAGGGGAGTTTGATGTGGTGCACAATTGCACCCCTCTGTACATAAACGAATAATCCATGGCGTTCATGAATATTCATGTTTTTGCTTACCTCGGCAAAATGCTTGCCTATACTAAATGGAAAAATTACGGTGGGGGTTGGCTGAAATGGACATAATGAACAAATCAAACTGTGTGCGAACGGAGTTGAACGTAATATCAACTGTTTGCGACCTGTTTTAGGACTTTATGGACGGGCTCGGACTGGACTAATGTCTCTAATACGATCCTAGTTCGTTCATTAACAGTCCGCAATACGTCCAACTCGTCTGTGCCCGTCCACAGTCAGTTCATATCAAGTTCAGATCGAATAAATTTGATATTTCCAAGCAGTCCAAACCATTTTTACTAGTTCGGAACTTGTTCTATTAAACTAGTTTATAACTCAACCACCCCCGTTCAAAGACAGTTCAGCTCTTCCTCATCTTGTTTTTAGTGCGTTCGGACGCGCTTCTATCGTGCTTTGCAATCCCGTCCTGGTTCGAGTGCTATACAAACCCAGCGCGTTCTTCCTCATTGATGCTCGACCACATCACGTGGTAACACGTTCCTAGTAGGATCGAAGTACGGCAATTTCGTTCATAGTACGGCAAATCCGTTCGTAGTACGTCCATCTTGTTTTAAGTTCGTTGTCACTCCGTCCAATTGCAGGACGGGGAGAATTTTGAACAGGCTCAAAGTTCTAGACCACCCTTCCCGTCCAAGCCAGTCCGAGCCCGTCCATGAAGTCCTTAAAAAGATCGTAAATAGTTGCTACTACGTTCACTCCGTTCACACACAGTTTAAGCCCGTTTGGCAACATTTTCCAGAGCGTAGTGAGAACTAGTTTGGTGTGATAGGTGCTTGACCTGAACGTCTTGATCTGCAAAGCCTAAAGCGTTGAAGTTGAACGGGAATGAGGAATGGCGAGAACGCTCTGGGTTTTTATAACTCCCGAATCAGGACGGGATTGCACACGCTCTAGGAGCGCGTTAGGAGCGCGTTCGGACGCACTCAGAACGTGATGAGGAAGAGTTGAACTGCCTCTGAACGGGCTGGTCGGGTTAAAAACTAGATAGAACAAGTGGCGAACTAGTTAATAATGGGTTTAAACTGACTACCGTCTGGCTTGGACTGCCTAATCTACCCGATCTGAACTTAATATGAACTGGCTGTGGACGGGGAACAAACGAGATGGACGTATTGAGAAAAGTTTACGAACGAACTAGGATCGTATTATAGACATTTGTTTACACATTCTGCCCCGACCACAACCCATTTAACGATTTTCTAGGACGGTTCCAGAACGTAGTGAGAACTAGTTTGGTGTGATGGGGGCTTAAACAAAAAAGAATGACAATAAAGTAGAGCAGATGCCTCAAAATCCCTAAATATCAATACAATTTTTTTTTAATGGGAGGGGTTGGGGTTCAGTGCTTACCTTTAACGTCACTCCTTGGAACCGGGAGAGGGTGGTAAATAAGTTTCATGAAGGTCACCACATGTAATTTATACAATTTATTCTAACAAGCTTTTCGAATCCAATCGGTGTATTTTTTAATCGTTATTTCTATTACACATTGAATGCTTTGAGCGATCTTGACATTGGCAACAGTAAGATGGAACTAATCTTACAAGCTTTCAGATCACCTCACAACCTCAAACATCTGAAGACTATCAGGTAAAACACAATGTGCTCTTTTTCAAAGAGCACTTTGACACTTTTCTTCTTTTCAATAATTCTCCATTCCCCATCTGGAAATGGAAAAAAAACTACACTTTTCTTTGAATTGAATAGAGTGTGTCTCCCCTTTTCTCCCTCCCTCTCTCTCTCTCTCTCTCTCTCTCTTTCTATCACTCTTTCTCTCTCTCTTTCAATGTTTGATTTATTATGATTACAATGTATTTGAGTTTAAAGATGACAAAACACCAATACCAACATGAGTAGGCCTAAATATTAAGGATGAATATAGCTCTGCTCATCTGTACCATGCATTAAAGTTGTTCGACTAATTGAGTGGTCTACATGATAAAACAAATAAGATGAAAAGTAACATCATTATGAACAGCTATATTACAAACAATGTTAACTCCTGTAACAAGCCCCCATCCCTAATTATTGTACATAGATGATACTGTATTCCGTCTATTTTTAAATCGGTAGATTCGTAAGATGCGGGACAGATTTGAGCGTGAATGATGTCACCACTGCGTGCAATGAAGATCAGGTCATGGAGGTGGAGGTGGAGCATGGCAAACCAAGTGGGTAAGTCCTTAGAACTTTAACTTTAAGAATTGCATCGCCATTAATGACTGCATAACATTTATGTATGACTGCATGTCTCTGAAACCCTCTGCGATAATCAGTGCGTGTGTATCATACGCACGATCACAGGCATTTTGGTCATCTCAGGAAGGATGTGCAATATTAAAAGCCGCCTTGCTCTTTTGTTAACTTTAACGATTCACTGGCTAACTAGAATCAGGTAGGTGAGACCTGATGCAGCAGAAATGAGGTCTCGTGTTAGAATGAAGCTAGTCGTTTCTGATATTCAATTCGACGCGAGGTCTATTCAAAACGCCACGCATGTGTTTTGATAATACAGACATAGAAGAAGAAAAGTACCTAAATATATTACAAGCTGTAGCTATTTCCCGTCTTGCGAGAGGGGGGTTGGAGGATTTCTTCAAGCGAGAAAAAGAAATGATATTAATATACAGGAGTACGTTTTTTGTTTTCATGTTTATTGTTTTATTTGTGAGTTTATCGATAATGATACGAACTGACATTATGTACCACTCATGATCTCACATGAACCAAACCGTGCAAAATGTGCAAAATGACAAAAGACTTAACTCCGTTTCTTTGACAATCAGTCATGCATGAAGTCTTTCGTCTACGGCTGATTGTCAACGAAACGGAGTTCAGACTTTTGTTAATTCCGTTTGTTGCTACAGCAGACAGCCAGTGAAAATGAATTCGTTTAATAAAATTATGGAAATGCAAGCAGTACTTTAAACAAACAGAACTGTTTTATTCCTAGCTCATTTTTCCTGACTGAGGTGTCATATGAAAGGGCAGAAACTCAACTTTCTGGAAATGTGATTTTATCTTTGAAATTCAGATACCGCCCGCCAAATGACTTTTCGGTGCCCTCTCTTCATATTCATTTCAATCCCTCATGCGTGAGATATGACGCATATTAGTTGCATCAAATGAAAGAGGAGGATCTAAGCTTTCCAAATATGTGTCGTTTATTAATTATAATCGTGATTATAAGATAATATAAAACATCGCTAATTCTCGGTTTCGTTTTTTCTGGGACGCACTGTATAGAAGCACTGCTTCTATATACATGTATATATATTTATTTATATATATACGTATATATATATATCATTACATGGTAATGCACACATTAACACTTATCTCTCTCTTTCTCTCTTTCTCATTCGCTTTAGTAAAAATTTTCGTGATTGATATTGAGTAATCAAACAGATGACACCGTACTCGATCTGACGAATCAGAGGGATCAGACGATATTTTCTCGCCAACAGGAACTATGGGCTGAATTGAAGAGTACATAAAACACATCATTATAGGGCTATCATATAATCACTCAACGTTTAATTTGAAATCTGGACTTTCGCTATTATAAATACAACTGTCATGCAATCACGTTACTGACCCAACGAATCACGTCGATGGAAATTCTTTACATCGGTTTTTTGGCTCTTTTTCTTTTATTGAAGAAATCATGATTTTGAATTCCCTTTGGACTGTTATTCTCAGTATCATTAAGAAGTTCAGGATTCAGGAAGAATTTACACTTTATTTTTTTGTAAAAGGACCAAAATGTTTAAAAAAATATGAACGTTTGGTGGCAAAACATTCATGGTGTGAAAAAATACAGTCATTTTCTTTTCTAATTTGAATTTTGCTACTGGCAGTGTTTCATTCAAAACATTTGTTGTGTACAAAATGAGGGCCCCAAATTTCCCTTATAGATAGAAAACGACAATCTATAGATCTTAAATCTGGCACACACTTTCATAAAATTGCTGCTACAGATAAAGTTTGAGATAAGTTTCTGATGGCTTGCAAATCCCTGATAGGAGCCTTTAACATAAACATGTATAATGAAATTAAAATGTGTTCTCATAGAAGAAGAGCCTGCTCAGTTAATTGTGGACATTTGACAAATCTTCAGAGTTAGGACGTCTGTAAATAAGGTGATGAAACGATGTTAGCTGTCATTGTGAAGGGAATCGGATAGAATACAAATTTGGTTGTTAATGGTCGCCTGCCAAAATTAGAATCCATCAGAGTGTTCAATGTCATGTACGGATGAAATACCAACAATAAATATCCAACCAGGCTAAGGACAGACAGTTATCCACGCTATAGTCACGTAACTTTTGAAAATACCAGTTCTTCTTTACTCTTAATAACTGCAACAATGTAGCCTGCCTTGTTACTCAGCTGTAAATAAACTCTATAGCGTCTTCCTACGATTTATTTAGATTGCTACTTTTAGAATGGATAATACGTTATCGTTCATAATTATTTGTGTAGTTAGCGCAGTAGAGTATATTTATATAATGGCTGCGCTATATAAATTTATTTAATCATTATAATTTCATTACTGCTCAGTGCCCACGGTGCGGACTTTACCTAGCGTATGACTGCGTCAGCGACTGGCGTAGGCATTGACGCACCGTGTGAGTGTATCGTTACACAAAGTGAGTGCAAATTGAACGGTGCAAACCTTTCTCCGAATTAAGGGCGTCATAGTCCTAACTGAATCACCTCAATCGGTTAGCGGAGGTATCACTGCAATGTCAACACTGCCTTGTGTGCGACGGGCATTGTTCAAATTATGTCTGTGCCATTAGAATCATTCGTCTTTTATGTTTTATTTATTACGTTTTATGTTTAAACAGCGTAGTCTTTTCAGAGCCAGAAGGCCTGTTTTGAATAAAGCCTTTGGATGCACATGCAAAGATATTTTACAATAAAAAACACAAACCATATGCAATGGCAGTAATTGGCGGTCTTAAAATCAAATGTATATAATACAGAATGTAACGGAAAGAAATTGAATAATGAACAATAAAAATGAATGCATACACAGAACAAACAAACGAGCAAAAAGAAGAAGGAAAAAATGAAAACAAACATAGTGTTCTTCTTCCAAAATTCCCAATAATTCTTTACTTTGATATTGATAAACAAGGATTCAACTCATAATTTTGATTGAAGACTAAAGAAAACGATTTTGCAGGATGTGTAAATAGACGATAATTATAGTATCAGTTGTCATGTAATTTCACAAAAAACACAGGAAAGCTACGGTTAACTTCGTAAGATGTGTCTACAACTACAAATTAAAGGAAATATAAGTAGTCATTCATTCTTCATTGCCCTTGCAAAAAGGATAAATGAAGACAACATTTCTTTCACATATAACGCTGTATTATTTTGTTATCCAGTATATTTTATGTATGAACTCTTGCATGTGTTACGTAAAAGGTTTGTTTGTATTTAACAGTTTGATTTGGAAAGGGAAACTGTCTTGTCTGATATCTTCATATGAGTTGTTACTTTTGTCTATAGATAATTTGTAAATAACGAAGCCAAATAATGGGTGCCCATACAAAAGAATGTCTTTGCAATGCAAGTTATTAATCACTGACTAAGTATAAATGTATAGGGACGTCAAATATCAAAGCAATCGTTTATATTCTTCAAGTTTAACTATTGATTGTAAACCATTAAATTCGATGCAAGAACATTATTACGTTAATTCACGAAGCATCAAACTTAATATTCGGAATGCATTTCTGCACTTTCTGTAAACATGGTAAACGTGCACCGAGACATTTCTGCATTCTGCGAAATGCTCAATTTATCACTAGTTATAGTAGTATAGCATCGTATTTAGAAGTAGTATTATAGTTTTCAGTAGTAGTAGTAATAGTAGTAGTAGTAGTAGTGGTATTAGTAGTAGTAATAGCAGTAGTAGTACTATAGTAGTAGTAGTAGCAGTAGTAGTAGTATTATAGTTTTCAGTGGTAGTAGTAGTAGTAGTAGTATAGTTTTCAGAAGTAGTAGTAGTAGAAGTAGTAGTAGTAGTAGTAGTAGTAGTAGCAGTAGTAGTAGAAGTAGTAGTAATATATGTTGTTGGTGTAGTTATTGTCTTGTTGATGATGTTTTTGTTGTGGCGTGTTGATTAATTTCAGACATGTTCAGTGTGAGAGGTATAATGTTAAAACGCCAAATATCGTTTACTAAAACGGATTATTTTGTTTACATCGATTAGATTATAAATAATGACGTACGTCCTTTATTTACATTTAGGTCTATTTGTTTCATATGTGATGTGACTAACTATATATAGTGGAATCTATTATGTTGATTTTAACCGTGATGGATAATTTCAGCCTCATTCATGTATACAAAATGATAAAAATGCATGACAATTTATAACGCGGTTATAGTATACGTTATCGTGTAGGCCCTTAGTAATTAAATGTAAATAATGCAACTTGCCTTAAATTTATCTATGCTTTTCGTATATTGTGTATGCTCCTAATCTGTAGTTTGGTGTATTTCAATAAACATGGCTATATGTGTTATTGTGATTTTTGTTTAGAATACACTTATTCTGCATTACCATGTAAAGCCTATAGCTTCTTACTGGTAGTATTATGCGCGTTTAAACTATTAACCTATTGTAATTATAAAGAACGAAGACATTAATGTTTATTCTCGAAAAGAATCCATGTACAGTATAATAAAACCCATACTGATCTCAGAATTCTATTATGTTGAACTATATTCAAGTACTCATGGATTTTTCCACATTATTGATATCATTTAATTTTATTACACAACTGTTTCATTAATGTTTTACTCAAGTCTACGATTCAGATGCTTTGGGTTATCACCCCCACACCTCATCGTGTTTGAGTGTGTGTGTATATATGTGTGTGTGCGTGTGTGGGTGTGTGTGTAGGTGTGTGTGTGTGGATTTCTGTTATCATTCTAGATCTTTATCAATCAGTTTTTCAAATGATTCAGCGTCATTATCATTCTTTTATGAATTTGGGGATTTTCCTTGCTCCCCTTGTCCTAGACGAAGGAGGTGGGGCGTACAACGGCTCCTTCTTTTTATAATGATGGATACGCCCCTAAAGACATCCGTTACTAGGTTAACATGCAAATAGAATGAAGGAGAGAGAGAGAGGGGGGAGGGATGATGAAAGAGAATATAACAAATCTCTAGAAAAAGAATGACAGAGAACCGTTACGGGAAGATGATCGCAGACGATATTGATTATCAAATTTTGCTGAGCTACATAATAGATGGCGCTCTATTGCCTCCATTGTCGGACATGTAAGAGCAAAAATTTAGCTCCCCTTCACAGCTGATTGAATCATATACGCATTTAAATATATTATCTCGAAACGATAAGGTAGGGAGGGGTAAACTTTAACTAGGGCATCTCCTATGCTGTAGACTCGTGCAACCTTTATTGATATTCATCTGGGGATTTACAATGAGGAAGGAGGAGGGGTAAACCTTCACCCATAGCTAGATACTGAAGTCACACAATTGTTGTCGTGGCAACATCCCATAACATGATCGTAGCTTTTTTTCTCGAATAATCAACTCAAGGGCAATTTCGAATTACGTAAAACGTAATTGTCATGTTCGCACATTTCAATAGGTTTAAGGCCCGGTCACACATAGGGGACGCATGGGGGACGCACGGCCCGCACATTGGAAATTGCCAATATGGGCCAGTGCGTTGTCGTTCGCTAGGTGTGCGTCATCATTCGTTACTCGTTCGTCGAGCGCGCTGGACCAACGCTGGACCAACGCTATGCATTCGTCGTCATTCGCTGGTATTTTGTATGCATGCTCAAAAGTGTGCGCGGAGCTCCACGCATGAATGTAAACGCCAACAGGATTCCAGACCCGTGCAGAGCGCGCTAGACCAACGTCAGACATACGTGGAGCACACGCCATGTATACGCACAGCGCGCTAGCAACACGCTACACATTCAGTGTAAGCTCGGTAGCTTTCTCCCAAATCCTGACAAAAGTCGGGCCGCGACCTTTTCCGATTTTCAATGCGCGGTGTGACGGCGTTTAGTGTGACTGGCGGATCGTGTTCGCGGAACAAAATCCGCCGGCAGATATTGTTCCCGTCACAAAATCTGCCGGTGTCATAGGCGATTTGTTCCGTGCAGGCGATCGGTTCCTCCGGAACCGATCGCCTGGATATGAACCCGCCGATTTGTTCCGGATTCGTAGATTCGTTCCGCTAGTCACAGGCGATCGGTTCCGGCCAGGCGATTCGTTCCGAATCTCATCGGAGAGCGTGCGTGCTCACGTATTATTGAATACACGCCATGGTACACCCCTAAAGCAAAATGAACTATTCTGGTCGGCCTTTGCAACCAATCAAACTTCTCCAAATTAGCTACACCAACGATTGCCAATTTGAGAACTTTGTATAGAAATGCAGATTCCCGTTGTTCAAATATGTTGATAATTGCGGCCAATGATTGACCACAAACAGTAACTATAGACAGCGCCGTCGCGAAGCTACGGGGACTGGGTGGTCTAGCAAAAAGGGCAGTTGTTGCCATATAGGCTTAGTTTGCCTGTAAAAGCAGATGTCGGGGTGTTTTCTAACCATGCCTTAATTCTAATTTGGTTTGAATGCTGCTTTATATGATATCGTGTTACGTCAACCACCTATTACCGGGCTTCATCACAGAATCTAATTATGCATGTGGGCTGCATGCATGATGTACATGTAGTTTAAATGAAAGAGATGCGGGGTGGGGTGGGGGGGGGGGGGGGGGGCCGGGGTCAACACAAAAAGAAATGAGTGGTCGAGCTGATAATTAAGAAGGACCAATAAAAAAATAAAACAAAGAAAAGAAGAGAAAGAAAATTCCTCAAGTAAAAGACGTGTCCGGCAGAATAAAAAAAAAACCCCGACATATTTTGTTGAATTTTCAACCCTTGGTACTAGCCGACAAAAGTTAGTGTTAAACAGAGCCATAGCATAGTGTGTCTATACCCCCCCCCCCCATTCCGCTACATACAGTGGCAGATCTGTTGCGCCCCCTTGTTTGGAAACCACTAATTTCACGTACATTTTCACGTACATGTAGGCCTAATATCAGAAAACTATCGCCTGCCACCCCCCCCCCCCCGTTCTTCAAATTTTCGGGCTGCGCCCGGCCCCTATTTTCGAATCCTGGATCCGCCGCTGTAGTGCGCACCCTTTCCTTACTTATTCCAAGTGCCATTTTAATATCAATTGTCACAGTTGCTACGGGCACCTTATACTTTGACAAAGTGGCCCTTGTACCTGCATTATTATGCATTTCCCTTGTAAGCATGCCCTTTGAATCTGTGATGGGTGTCCCATCTGTAAGTTACACTTTTTTTTCTTTCCCTTTTTTTTAAAAATTAGAATACTTCAGTCTCAGAAAGGCCTCATTCTCTGAAATTTCAGATAATTTTCTCATTGCCCATGTAACTGGCCTGCATGGAGTGGTTATCTTTATTCTCATGTGCTTTCGATGTAGAAACTGTGAAGCCAGTCAGTGTGTTGTAAGGAAATACTTGTGATTAACTGATCATCCATAAAAAATTAAAAAAAGAAACCATGAGCCTGCATGCATGTAACGCAGCAAAAAAGAAAAAAAAAGAAAAAAAAAGGGGGATATGGGACAGCGTAACAAGGGTTGCGTTAGTGGGGGGGGGGGGGGCAGGGGGGGGGGGGAATTTAAATTTTATTTCAAAGGGTCCCAAATGAGAGGTGGTTTTATAAGGGGGAAGGTACCTAAGAGGGACATGTGAAAGGGGACATGTGAAGGAATTTAGGGAATCATATACACAGTCTACTCCCGTTATAACGAGCACATATACGAGATTCCCTTTTAAAGACGCAATTCTACTACCGTCCCTGTTTCAAACATGTGCACATGGGTTAATTGGCTTGGTCGCAAGCACCTTGTTATTTTCTAAATGTGTTCATTACTGTTTAAACCAATTTCATTTTTTTTTCTATATATCTTGTCAAGATGCATTCATTCAAATTCTTCGACCGCTAGTTCTGAAATGTATTGTCTATGCGACAAACTGAATGTGAATAGCAACTGATTAAAATTGCAATGCATGTACATGTGAATTTATTAAGCAGTACTACTATATTAATATCTACAGTCACTTGTTTACCAGAAGCAAGAAGCTCTCTGGATCTACCGTATGCTTCTCACCCTCTTTCGCTCCGACTCTCCTACACTCTCTTCTAAACCAAAATTGTACTGTGTGGCTTATTCTTCTTTAAATATATATATTTTCAACTAAAAGTCAAATGTACTTTATATGTTCTTGTACAATACCCAAATGATTTTTCTGCAAATATTAATAAAATCATACAGCTTGAATTAATGTACACTGAAAATGAACATAAAGATTTATGTAATTATTTTAAATGTCAAAACTTTTATTCTTCAAAATATGATATGCTTTTCTTTTCACAACGGCACATCAAAGAATCACGCTTTGAAGCACCACATGAAATGATGCAATAGGCAAGCGCTGGACATAATTTCTTTTTCTTTTTTTTTACAATGCAAGTAAAACGATATGATATGATACATGTTATGATACATATGTACATGAATTAAGCATGTTAAACATTTTAGAATGTTCTACGTATTTATGTACCAACATTTAGCTATCGTAATCAAGCTCATTATTCTCGATTGAATGAACTAAAATCCTCATAGTTTAAAAGCCTTGATAATATATAACTGTAATTTGTGTTGAATAGAAATTAGTAAAACAAGAATTCCCATCAATGAAAGATACTATTAAAACTCCAATCAATGACAAAGTGAGACTAGAAATATCACTGAAAGTAATCAATATCGAGAAAAAATTCTGATCTGAAATATATCTCACACTTCTGTTGCATTCCCATGAACTCTAAAATGGAAAACTTGATCAAATAATTATTCCTCTACGATATTCTGAACTAAAATATTGTTTTCTGATGCATTAAAGGGACCAGAAAGTGAGAGATCATGGGGAAAGGCATGGTATCCTCGAATGAAACAATTACATAGCCAGCTCTCTGATGGCGCAGTCACATTTCCACTGCGGGCCCGCACGACGTGTAGAAAACAGTTCTTTTTGCCATTTCCATAAGGTGCAGTACAGCGGAAATGTGACTGCGGGCGTTAGAGAGAGGGCCTGATGGGTGTTACATAATCCCCGGCGACAAACTGTCTGGGGGAAAAGCAAATAAAGATATTGCGAGACCTGGATTTTCTCCAAGGTTAGGCTAAACAACCAGAAGTAAACTAGCCTGTGTTTTGTATTTGGAAATGTTGGAGCATTAGTATACAAGTCGTTTCTTCGATAGTGAATATGGTGAGACCTGTTAAGAGTCTAACGTTAAAGACCAAGTATTGTTGAGAAATGCCAGAACCCGAAGTATTTGAATGGACTGAGTCGGTCAACTTCGTACTGTCCGAACATTTATTACAGTTAGTCCGACGGCCTCGCACGACGGATGGGTTATAATGCAAACAGGCATTTTGCAAATTCTGTATGATAAACTTTCCCCATGATCCCTCACTTTCTGGTCCCTTGTATATCTGAAATTAGCGCAGAGACCATGTTGCCCCTTAATCTTATCTTATAACATCATTGCCACTCCAGTGTGTATGGTTTAAATTTTTGATTTGTCAGTTACATGGTAATATTTGTACCATTAAAAATATGTTCTGCTTCACTGTGGTCTCCACTTTACCAATGCCAAACATTAACAGTATAAAAACTTCAATATTTTACCACAGCTTTTAAAGCCACAGCAGCCCTGTATGGCACCACCTTGAGTCCGGAGCTACATGTACTCAAAATGTCCTGTCTTCTAATCCAGAATGCAATATTCTGATCTTGTACTATATATGCCCATTAAAAATATTACAAATGTATCTATTCTTTTGTATCTTTATAATTTATAACATTCATACAACTGATATGTCTCCAAGTAACAAAATGTTATCATTAATCCAATTATAGGCTAATTTATACTGAAATGTACAATGTATTGTCAATCATTGTATCAAAACGTATATTTATCAAGACTAGCTTTACAGTGTATGCCCTAATCCCTTCGTGACCAGGACCATCAGCATAGTGTTACAGGACGGTGCACCATTAATACATCCATACACAATATTTCAAGATTCTTTATTTTATGGAATGTTTATGGAATCAAAATTACCGCTTCATACTCATTTACATGGGCGTACACTTCCAAGATAATTTTTTCATCAAATATAAAGTGATAAACATAATTATGACCTAATGTTGTTTACAAATTAGCTTGCACTGAAAAACGGACAAAGACAATTTGGACCATTGTGACTTCATTGTGATCTCAAAAGACATTGAAGTGTCATTAAGACAGGAATGATTCTCGATTTCACAAATTCCAAATGAATTCCAGTCCTCACCAGATCTGATATGCAGTGCGTCCCCAAAGAACAAAAACCCTAAATCAAAGGGTTAATTTATGCAGACTAAGTGCTCTATAAACTAATTCCAAGTCATATGCTTTCAAATGATACCTTAATGACACTGATCCATACACACTTCACCGAGCTCTATTGTTTTGAGCATGGCATGTCAAAAACCATTCTCGACTGCACAGTCTGAATGAATGCCCTTACGAGATAAGAGAAATACCAGACCCTTAACCGGTTACTCCTTGATATATGGCGATACATACTATTACCAAGTTTGAAGTTCTAACCTCAAACGGATCTTGAGATATCACTAAAAACCTCTAACTTCATGTAAATATACCACTGTGACCTTTGACCTACTTACTCCAATATCTTATTGCTTGATCTTCCTATGGTGATACATACTACTACAGTCCACTACCGTTATAACGAGCATGGATACAACAAGATTCTCCCAGTCATGTGCACATGTGTCTATGTGTTCAGTACATGTATAATGAGGTAATTGGCATGGTCTTGAGCACGTCGTTAAAATGAGAGTGGACTGTACCAAGTTTGAAGTTCCTACCTCAATCGATGCTTAACATATCGCCAAGCAGTGGGACCAACTGACGTACAGTTCTTGAGCCGATTAAATTGTATCATGTGTTAGGAGTGTTTTTATCACGAAGCATAGATGTTCAGCTTCATGCAGATGTATAATAACAACACTTTTGGCAAGTGAAAAAGTCACATTTGTATTCTTTCTAGATCCACAATTTCACCTATCTTACCGAATATTCCATTAAACTCAATCAAATACAATAAAAGATTGATTCTTCACCTTATAACCAAAAACATCAAATTTGATGTTTTAGAGCAGCAAGGGCCAAAATAAAAGTGGTCTTCTGACAGGTTCTGACTCGTTAAATATGCAGAACCTGTTCCGGTCATGCATACAAGTTGGATGAAAGAAGCCACTTTCTGCGGACCTGTAGACTGACTGGTACCCGCATAGTGTATTATGTCTGTAAAAATTTGAGAACTTGGATGAACATCTTCTAAGGAAATATATGAGCTCCTCATCTCACACAGATCGAGTGTCCTCTTCAATCAGTTGTTTCCCAAGTTAGATACACTTCTGCAGATAGAAAAAGCACATACATGTATGAAAGGTATGAAACGGTCAATGTTGTACCACATGGTATGTAAAGTATTCTAGGGTTTCAGCAAGCACTTATCACAACAGTAACAGGTTAAGATCATGTTTTTCAATGAAAGCTCAATTAAATTTTGATTATTACATCATTAAGCTAACAAAACAGTGATATAATTGACTTGCCCACTGTAGTTCTTGTTCAGGGAGATCACAAAAAAATACAACACAAAAACAACAAGGACAGTCAGAACAATTTATGTCTACAGGACTATACTATTATATTACTAGGCAAGGAAGTCACTAACATCTGGGGACTGAATGAACATAAAGTTTATGACTTTATGGGATGAACCATGATCTTTGACCTACATACTCCAAAATCATTCTTGGCTATAGTATGATACCATGTACATGTACCTTCATATCAAATTTCATCAAAATCTGTCAAACATTACAAAAGTTATCGAATGGAAACTAGTGTTCACAAGACTTTTACGAATGGCTGGACAGACAGAAGGACATACGGCAGTGTGACATTCTTGAAATTTTCTTATTGAGGAAGAAATGTGTATTCCTAGAGACATATATACCTGCATTGAACACAAAGCTGAATGCCTCTGGGTATAAGACGTAATTCAGGTAAGAACTTGCCCTGAGAAAGAAAAAAAACACACAACAAAAGCAACATTGTTATGGTCTATATATTCACGATTAACAGCGCCACTACTGGCAAGCTGCCGCAGGCTAATTTCTCAGCTTGCGGGAAAATGTATTTCATACAGTGAAGAGCTGCAACTCGCTAGCCACCAACACAAAATGTACTATTTCAATTTGCTCAATTAGATATCAGCACATATTATTTATTGAATTGGAACTAAAAACACATCCATCAAATAAATTCTAACTGAAAATATGACTTTTGGGGGACAAAATTATCAAACCACATTTTTGTTGATCAAAAACAACACCAATTTACAATTTTCCATCATCAAGGAACATAGAATAGGTCCACCTGTACATGCGTCAAATAACATGATGTGTAACCTCAAATCTGATTTCATGCATAAATTAGTATAATTAGCATAATCAAGAAAATTACATTGTTTTGTAAAAAAAAAATGATAAGACTTTGGAGATTACGTCATGGGCAACGTGCGTGCTGATTTTCATCGCGATTGCGCGGTCAACGGCCGAGATCTCAGAGGGGGGCTATACAGTTTCAAAATAGCCCGGGCTATATAGGGTTAAAAGACCATTGTCTATATGTATCAATGGATTGACAAAGATGTTCCATTTATGTGACCCCATATAAACATCTGACCCAATATCTTCTCTCACAGAATATAATGGACAGAATGTACTTTGTAGGTACAAATTCACCTGTGTACCCATGATACATGTAAGTGAAAGTTATCCCTTATTTGCTCAAGGGAGACACATAGCCCTAATCAACCTATACAATAGATTACCCTATCTGCCAACCCTCGAAGTCAAGAAATATGGTCAAATGATTAAAAACAAGAGAATGAGTAAATTACTCAGTGCGAAATATATGGAAAAGAAGCATTTTTTTTTTATATTGGAATAAATTGAATCAATTTGCATAAATAATGTTTGTGTAGAACTTCTGTGTGTTTCATGTAGTTTTACCAAATGGAACAAAAAAAAACTCCAAACCATCAACAAATGAAAGAGGAGTAGCCTTTTTTTGTGATTTTGCATGGACGGACACAAGAACGCACACATGTATGGAGCCTGTTTTATAGCCCCCTCGCAAAGTTTGTTTGGCTGGGACAAAAAAATGTCAAAATGTCAAAATAGGAACATCCATGAATCTTAAATACAATTATATAGAAAGATTTTTTTTTTTACAAAAATAGGGACACATGCTTGTCAAAGGTGAAAAATGCTCATTCTTTCTCCAAAAATAGAGACAGTTCTTCACAGGTGCGTGTCAACAATTATGCAATATGAAAAACTGTTATTAGTACCTCATTTGAAAACTCTCCTAGTCCATCATAGCTGAGTTCCTTCAATACGACCAATTTCCTCTCCATGAACAGGTCATGTCTTGATGATCTAAGTTACATTACAAACAAAGAAATATTTTGTTAAACAGTTATAGTTTAAATAAAAGGTTTCTAGAATAACAAATATGATCTTTTAATTTACTTGTACTCAGGTGAGTCATAAGTCATAGACTAGTTACAATTTACTCTCAAGAAAGGAGGGGGTTGGGGAAGGGGTCTCTAAGGCCAGACGCTTCAAAGAAACAAACCCATTCCTATCGAAGCATGACTCGGTCTAAATAGCCCCCATTAAAAGATGCTCAAAACAGGCTCCTACTTACATAAGTAAAACTTATCTCCGATCTTACCATTACGTAAGATTGATTGATTGAAATGGTATTTATTATTCAAAACCACATTGCTGCTCAAAGGCTGAATGACATGGCATATAATTAATATTACCTCACTTTTCCGGCAACAATAGCTTCCACGTGGTTAAGTACATCAGCAAATGGTACAGCAGCCATCTAAGAGAAACAAATATGTTCAAAGTGTATGTCTGCAGTCGCAATCTATGGCCCAGATGAAAGAAACATTAAGTGCTCAAGGGCCCCTACCCAGGCTTTATTTGGACTTTGATCACTGAGTCACAACAGGAATCTTGTCTTGGTTCTTTGGCTAATAAATTTGCATATCACTGCTAAAGGATCATAGAGCGTCCTCCCCAAATCATAAAACAGATTATTATTATTATTATTATTATTTATTCAACCATAAAAAAATTAAAAAACCATGTACGGGGTATATAGGTATATACAGACTGAAATAGGAAAAATACAGTAAGATAAAGAAGGGATGACATGAATAACCCTACAAATTTCATACCTTTATCTCAAATACTTTTTGAGTTATTGGCATTAGCGTAGCATAGGTTCGCACATATATATCTAAATATTTGTATTTGTGTTGCTACAGTACACAAGTCAATGAGAAGATCATCATTTAAAAGCTGCGGGGGGGGGGGGGTCAGAATAGGATTAGAGTCACAAAAGCTCGCAGCAAAAAAAAAACAACCTTGAACATATCACGGCGAATGCTCCCCGCCCTTAAGGGTTACCAAAAAAAAAAAGCTGCAAGGCACTAAATGCTATCACTAGTGTTTGTAATATTATGTAACAATTAAGCCCTCAAAATGCATTTCAGAAGCATCATCACAGGACTTCTACATACTGTTGTGTAGTATTAAGTATAACTACATATAATATTACGTGTTGTTCCCTTTTTGACTTTTACCTATCCCCCTCACTTCCTGACCACCTGTCCTAACAAGTCCCTGTTTATTATCCCTTTATCCAGGAACACATTATGTTCCCATTAAGATACAGACCCCCTATTATTTGACCATAAACATAACCCCCAGAGATAGCACATGTATGACTTCTTTGTCCCATGAACGATGACTCATAGACCACCCCTTGACCACTCCATCTCCCTTGACCACTCCTCCAATCCCATAGCAACCATGATGGACAAGTGCTATAGACCAATTAGAACCCTTTACACTTTTACCCCAGTAAGAATAAGATGCCCCCAAATTTTACCTGATAGTGGAGTTTCTCCATTATAGAGAAACTTCTCATCTAGCTACCAACTCATCACCACATAATTCTGGTAGACTATCGAATTGAGGAGCTTTGCTCCTTACTCGATATATTCATATTGTTCTTCAACTTTACCTATGCCATCTGGACTCTGCCTGATAAATATAATTGAATTGTAAATACATCAACTTGTACCTCTTCGCTTCATTTACGGACTCCTCATATAATTATACGATCCCTACACAACAATACATGTAAAACTTAGAGGTATAATTTTCAGCAATATATAAACCTACCTTCAAGTCTGCAGCAGTGTTGACAGCTTCTTGGGAGGATGCCTTCTCAACCTTATACATATCACCTGTAATGAAAAATTATCATTAAAATTCATTAGTAACCTTGCAGGAAATTAAACTGAATCCATATCGAATGAGTGTTGTGGAAAACATATCTACAATTAATAATTGAAAGAATTAATTGGAAAATGTATCTACAATTTTTTAATTAAAATAATTCATTGTAGAAAAGTTGAAATAATATGTCTGTATGCTAATGATAACTCCATACAGCATCTGGACTATGTGAATTTGACCCTCAATCTAATCATTAATGTAATAGTTCATTTATCTTAACGTGGTTGAGACAGAATTATTGTTTCTCTTCTATTTTGGAACAAGTACCAGGTATTCTAGCATCAACCAGATTTCAAGGTTTTTAATCACTGGCCTATACAGGGTCCTAGGTTACTTACATACTTGTACATGTATAAAAATAACTTTGTTCTATTTCCCCCTCCTCTCTGACATGAATGAATAATAAAAATTCATACCAGAAATTAATACCTTGTAATCCCTCTCAGTTACATTTGTCTCATCAATAATCGTGGAAATTTATTAAAGATAAGTAGATTACAAAAGACAGAAACATACCTTTCTTATATCCCACACCAGCTATAGAAGGTGATGCAAGATCAATATCAGTCACAGACACCTTCTCATCATCATACAGGATCCACGTTTCCTTACAAACAAGTGCAGTGTAATGTCCACTGGACATGGTACTTCCTTCATGCATCTAATGACAAGAATGAAAGAGGATTGGGTCACCTCCCATTTCCTAACTGCATAAAATATCCACTTTCATTTTCTTTTTCTTTTTTTTTTGATGGAATAACTATTCTCATCAAGGGATTGTACAGCAACTTATTCAAAGGGGTGATTTCCCATAGATATTTCTTTATGAGACTTTCAGATTGGTATTTTAAAACTATAACTCATGTTTATACCATTTTCAAGAAACAAAATGAGTTTTATTTTATTCTAAATATGTTAATAAATATCTTTAAGCTTGCTTTACGTCTTGCACTCGTCTGAGTCACACACATAGATTACCATAAGTAATGTTTGGAACAGAATTTCAAAATCATACATGTGTAGAAATTCTTTGTACCTCTAGTAACCCACTACAAAACAACAACGGCATAAGTTCATATTGGGCCTATTGACCTAAAAATTGTCAAATACTACCATATACGTTTTAACTCTTACCATTAAGCTTCCAAGGTGATATTCCTGCATAAATCCGTCTTCAAGTGGAAGGGAGAGGCAATGGCTGACATTCATCCTTTCTGTATTTTTGGTAAGTCGAGATTCGGACAAAGCTTGCCGGACCTCTGATTCTTTCCAGCGCTGTAGCGTGACCCACAGAAAGTCTGGCGGTGACTCTGCCACTGGCCTCTTTTCCATCTTGGTCAGGGTCTGTCCACTTTAAATCAAATTAGTGGGAAAATGTCAATTATAAAGCACTCAACAATTTTTTTTTTGAAATAGAAAAAACAAAAACAGTTTTACTCATTTGATATACACTAGCTGTGCAATATTAGGAACAGTAAAATAACAATGGCATGGTATCTCAATAAAAAGAATGTGCTCAATGATTTTTAAAAAAATAGCATAAAAAATAATGATTTCTAAATCAGAAATATCAACAAGTGCAGGTATCTGAAAAAGGGTAACATGATTTCATGTTTTGTTGCTTCTGCATTCTACTGGGATGGAGCCGTAATGAAGCTCTCCCCCAAGCCTTGATGCGTCACAATTAGGGCACTTAAGTTCATTGTGCCCCTGCAAATGACAACAGCTAAAACAGAAGGTAAACCAAATGGAAAACAAAACTAAATCAGAAACAAATATCTATAAGCAGTTTTCTGTTTGATAAAGGAGAACTTGTGTCAAATAAAGATATTATGAAATAATCAGACCAATTTGTTATATTCACTGCCCAATCAATACTCATAGATATACTGAAATGTTTGCTGAATAGCATTTGGCAAGTCTGGTCTGCCATTTCAGGATATTTGTTTATTTAAAGAGCTGATGTTTTTTACTAGCATCATGGCTCTTTACAGGCACATCTCAGTCTGGGCCCTATGAGGTTCATGTACCAAGCACAGACTGTTAGTTTAGTCTTGCCCCCTTGAAATCAATTTAATTGACCTGGAGCTTTGGGCATATTTCCGGACCCCCGTACAATTGAAAATTTTGAGGTATCCTTTTTTCAGCCTAGCCTACCTTCCCTAAAGAAGTCCTAAAAAATTTATTTGAAAACCCACAACACATTTTAAAGAGGTAATTTAAAAATGGCAATTAGGACTTTGACACTCATGCACATTTTATTTTTATAGTAGGTTTACGTAATAAAAAAAAGGAAAATATAATAGGGAATTCATGTAGAATCAAAACTTATACCTTTGAAGGAAAGTGCATTTACTTGAACCACAATGGAGACATTGCGAGGACAGGATGTCAAGCATAAACCGTCCAGCATCGTGTTGCTCTGCATCGTTGTAGGAAGGCAGAAGATCCTTCAAACTCTGTACAGCCTTCTTCACTGCAGCAGTGTTATCTGCATTATAAAGTTGTAAGACTCCATCAAGGGCAGGGATCTTGTGTACAGTCTGTTCCCTGTACAAGTGGACAACTGGAGATGCTACAAGAATTTGTGCAGTGGCATTCATATAGCACGTATTCCCGGTATTTCTTATACCCTATGAGAGAAAAAAATAGGAATGAAGAGGTGACAACAAAATTATTTTAAAAGTATCTGTCAATTCTTTTGTAGGCCTATAACATTGTTTTACAAATTTCTTATGTATGCTATTGTTTTTAATTCTGATGTATTTTATTGATTTGAGACTTCTGATATTTAAGGTCATTATTTAGATCAATTTTTTAGCTTGCATAAATGATAAATCAAGTCTAAAGATTGAAATATAACTGATTTATAAACCAAACTAGAAACTTCACTTTGCCACGCGTTTTGTACACAATTTTCGGCTTGATCTTTACTCACAAAATATCAGGTACCTGTAACCGCTAGCGGAATGTCCGATTTTCAATAATTTGGTGTCAAAAGATTTGTAAGTCATAAAAAAGTCATAAAGCGAATTGCTGAAAACGCGTTGGGTTTGATTGCGGGACAAACATTTTCTAGCCGCTAGCGAAAGAAACAAGACAAATGCGACTGCGTCTCTTATGTGCCTCCGCATATGACCTCTTTGACCTTCTACCTCATTACTCCATCAAGTTTGAAGATTATACTCCAAGTGGTTATCGAGATATCGTGATAAAAGGCCAATACCTGGAATTTCATAGGTTAACCTCTGTGACCCTTAAGCTGTGACCCAAGTTCTCCAAAATCTAATCAGATCGTCTTTTGACAGTGATATAAGCTATCACCAAGTTTGATGTTCATATCTCAAGTGGTCCTTGAGATAACGCGATAACGAGGCCACTAGCTGGAAATTCAAATATTGACCTCTGTGACCCTTGACCTTTGACCTACCTACTCCAAAATCTAATCAGATCGTCTTCCTATGGTGATATATACTATCATCAAGTTTGAAGTCCATATTTCAAATGGTTCTTGAGATATTGCGATAACGAGGCCAATACCTTCAAATTCATAAGTTGACCTCTGGGACCATTGACCTTTGACCTACGGACACCAAAATCTAATCAGATTGTCTTCCTATGGTGATACATACTATCATACAGTTTGATTTTCATAAAGTTTCATAAGTTGACCTCTGGGACCCTTGACCTTTGACCTACGGACACCAAAATCTAATCAGATTGTCTTCCTATGGTGATACATACTATCATACAGTTTGATTTTCATATCTCTAGTTGTTCTTGAGATATCGCGATAACGGGAAAGCGGGATGGACGGACAACCCGCAAACATGATGCCTCCGGCCGGCACCACCTTTAGTGGCGGAGGCATATAAAGTCATGAAGCGAGACAAACATTTTGTAAGGCCCCCCCCCCCCCCCCCCCCCCCACTGTTGAAGTTTAAGGGTCTATGCACTGAACTTCAAATAAAGAAGAATTTAATTGAAGATACTGTATAAATGGTTATGTTCGCGGTGCTTTTATTTTCGCGAATTTCGCGAATCGCCTTTGAACCGCGAAAATAACAACACGCGAATAAAAAAGGGCGAAAGTTGAAGTAACGATTAGACCCTCGCAACTGGGAAATTAACATCACGCAAAAATGTCCGACAAGTACCCATTCGGGAAAATATCTGTACCGAAAAATTTCAGCTCGTACAGTACTGATCATGAAGATGTTTACTTTTTGTGGGTGGCTAGAATTATTAGACGGTATGAATTGTAAAGATTTTTTTCTTTCAAAGTAACAAAAAGTAAGTAAGATAATATATAGGCTCACAACTTTACATCCGATTACCTCTAAATGTACAGTAATACACATTTATTATTTTTTCAACTGAAGAAACAAAAAGAAACATACCAAGCCAGTTGGTGCATGTGAACATTCTGACTTTGCAGCAGGTTGTTTGTCTTTTTGTTTGGCTTGTTTGGCTTGTTGTTTGGCTTGTTGTTTGGCTTGTTTGGCTTGTTGCTTGGCACACTACAAATGACCAAAACATAAAAAAGATACAATCAGATGATGCAACTTGCAATGCAAAATTTAGGTTTAAAAATTCTTGGACATAATTATTGCAAATTAAGGTCAGAATGGAAGAAAACAAATCTTTATGGAGTCCAAGCAAGAGTAAATAATGAACATGAGAACTTCCACAAAATAAGTACCATTTATAATACTGCCAGACATGGCATCTGTTGTTGCTCACATTAGATAAAAGTCGTCAGTAAGTGATTTAATAGGTGAGTATGAAAGACGTTGACTACAGTAAATGACAAGTTAATAAAATGTAACATGTGATTTGAATTAGAAAAATAATTAGTCAATAATATAGATATATTGACTGCCTTGAGAGGCATACAATGATAGATCTAGTTGTTTCTATGCTCGAGGGGACCTCACAAGTGCTATGACCCCAAAACGTAGCCGCAGGGTCATGGCAGGTTGTGAGGTCCCCCAGAGCCCATAGAAACGACCATGTCTTGAATATTAAAAGCAGTCAATATATCGTTTATATACCGAAAAAACAAGAAGATCTAACTTAACAAGATCGTAGTTTAGATCGTACAACTCAACGGGACATCCGACACTCTACATTGACAGTCGAGTACGTTGGACATGACAGCACAAAAGCAATTGGACGTGATGCAAAGAAGCCGGTAGCCCGCTGTGCCTGAGTAACTGTTAGTTTTGATTTCCCTTTCTTTTTATGATGTCAATATGGGACTTAAAGGTACCCATTAAGTGATCCTGGCATTGGTTGGTTTATCCATTTTTGCCTCTTTGGAAATAAAGTTCCCTAAAACCGAAGCGAGACTAGAATACAAATCGTAGTCGACACTAGTCAATCGCCTAAATGTAGCGACTAGGGAAAATTCCTTTACGTCTATGGTATCTTCGCTACACATCGCGCAGAGGAAATTAATAACACAGGTAAACCAAAGGGGATCGCAGCAAAATGCGTTACAGGCGGGTACAAAATAGATATAAACCGGGGCGACTGGGAAAAATTGAACGATGAATTTCTTAACAGGCATGGTTAAGGACATGACTACACTTTTAACCAATCAGAAGACACTTGTATTAGTAAAGATTCTTAAAATGAGGTATGTAAAACAATAAAGCTTAAATGGAGCCAGTCGTCGGCCGCCTGGGTCTGGTCTTCAGCCACCTTATCAATCTTCTCTCTAATTTCTTATAATAAACTTAATATGGCCTAATTCTCAATCAATATCATAAGGTACATGTAGCTACGTCAATAGTTTTTACAACTTTATGCTTGGAATGTTAAAGCTTCACGAGAGGATTTCTTAAGAAAGAATTTTTACTGTAACTCTCATTGTGTTAGATCGGATGCTCGATCTGCATATGAACGAAAACAAGGAAACGCAAAGCGTAGCATCCCCCTCGCAGGGTACAATTGGCCTATGTATAGTCAGAACAAGTTTATACCTCCATTAGACTTATTACTAGGCAAGGAAATTACTAACATCTGGGGACTGAATGAACAGAATGTTTACTACTTTATGGAATGAAATTACTAACATCTGGGGACTGAATGAACAGAATGTTTACTACTTTATGGAATGAAATTACTAACATCTGGGGACTGAATGAACAGAATGTTTACTACTTTATTGAATGACCTATGACCTTCGACCTTTAACTTGAATACTCCGAAATTAATCTTAGGCTGTATTTTGATACTGTGTACCTTCATCCCAAATTTCATTAAAATCCGTCAAACATTACAAAAGTTATCGAACGGAAACCACATTTTCGCATAGATCTATTTTCGTGAGCTATGAACTTTGACCTTTGACCTACATAGGCCGAAATCGAAATTGAGGTGTGTTTTGATACCAGGTACCTCCATATAAAATTGTATTGAAGTTCCGTCAAACATTACTAAAGTTATCAAATGGAAACCACATTTGTTACGGAAGTATCCCTCCAGAGGGATAATAAAGTCAGAAAAAATCTTGGACCCAGGAGGGATTCGAACCTGTAACATCTACCGAGCTATCCGGGAAGCGTACTACACCACGTTGCCATCTCTGGTTCTGCGGAGAAGACACGATGAATTAGGAACAAATACCCCAGGGCTCTTACTCTTAGTTCTGACTCATTAATATCAGGGCTGCCAACTCTCACGCAATCTGCGTGAGTCTCACGCAATTCACCCCATTCTCAAGCTCTCACGCTGATCATAGGAACTCTCACGCTGAACCCCGAAAATAGAAACTAAAAAAAAAAAATGTCTATTATATCGGATATTCAATATCCCTGCCGAAAGTTTCAACATTTGTTTAACCACACATGCGCAAAGCTAAACTATCAATGCAAATTGGTTTCGGTTTGCCGCGCAAAGACAAGATAGTGAATTGCGATTGGCTTATCCTGCGTGTGCGAGTGACGTCGTCACTTTACTATGAAGCGGGGTTTTTGTGCGAGACACGACAAGCGAGTGTCGATGCCATGGCCTGTCATCGCTGTACATCGCGCCCGGCCCCCAGCCCGGCCCGGCTTGGGTGGCTCAGTGTTTGCGATCGAATAATGGGCCTGGGCCGTCCTCTTTAGCCCTCTACGACCAGATCGGCCATATGGTACAGTACTTCAGGCTTCAGCCGGTACAGGTGAGTTTAAACTCTTGTCTTGAAATATTGAAATTCATGGTTTCGATCGTTTATACGAGAGTAAGAATGATTTTGGAAGGGTGCTTGTATATAATTGATATGGCAGTTATATTAACTATGTTCTGTGTATTCTATTGAGAACGACATTTTGATTGAATTTTTTTCCAAAAAGAGTGTGGAAATGTGGAATTTTGTATTTTTTCAAGGTCAGTGTATACTTCATGAAATCAATTAACCTATGAATCATGCCTTATGTATTTGTGGAATCAGGGTTAAAGTATGCACCAGATTGCACCATTTAAATTGCAAAATTGTAAAAGCTCCCTACCGTGGAAGGGGGGACACCCCCCTTCCACACCATCCCCCCCCTCGGGCGCTCCGCGCCCTCGGGCTTGGTCGCTTCGCTCCCTCGCAATGTCTCACTCCAAACTCTTTCCAAAGGTTGGCAGCCCTGTAATATTCAGTCCCCAGTAGGACAATTAAAGATTAGGAATGTTAAAGCTGGGTTATAGTTTTGGTAGCAAAAAGAGAATTGGCATGAAACTGATCAAATATAGTCTGACATTGTCCAGAATGCCTAAATCTAGATGATCTATTTGAGACTTCTACTTCTAGTTTTAAACAATGAACGTTAGACTTAACTTAAGAGTTAAGGATTTCAAAGAAAATGATTTTCAAGTGCAAAATAGACACCCATTAATAAGCCATGGCATCAGCATATTATCATAGAGTTCCAAGTTAAACGTTAGATCTACTAGATTCCTCTAGGCTCTAGTCTAGATCTAACGTTAGATCTATGAGTATGACTAGATCTATACCCACTTGACTGAGTTCGGTTACGAGGTCGATCTATCGATAGGTTGACCTCGTAGTCATACTCATACTCAGTCATAGTCGTACTCGTACTCAGTTGGATATCAAGATATAGATCTAGGGTATTATTACCTAGGAATTTTTCAGAAACACAATGCATAACTTACCTGTATAGACTAATTCTGTGAGCCCATCATGTGTCACACTCAACTTGAACTTTGCTGCTTTCTTTCGGAGCCCCCTCTTCTTGTTGTCACTCATCCCTTCCGGATAACTCCTATTCGCAAGAAACCTTTCGATGTTCCTGCAATCATCAACAAATTGCTCATCTGCCATTTTGTATGACTATCGCTCATACGTACGACTACGATGACAATGAATGCTGAAGGTCGATGCTGTCGAAATTCACGTTGACGTTATCGAGTTCGCACCCAGATCAGCATGGAGATCGATCAGCATGCTGTGTCGCAATATATCGTGCCGAGTACCGCGCGGGTAATTCCGTACGAGGTTATAAACCTTATTATTAAGTAATATTTCAAAAAAAATAATATTGGTTTTCATTCCAACAATAAATACAAAAGTATCAAGATAAAGCTAAAATTTATTTTTACCACGGTTTATTCGACACAAGTAATAAAAATATACGCGATTATATAAGCAGAAACGTTCGGCCAATGTCGGATAAGAACGGCGGCTTTCGAACGTATCTGCGAACAAGTCGATCCAGTAGATTCGTTCCGAGGAACAAATCGGCGCGCCGATTTGTTCCGCGGAACCCGGAACAAATCGCCTACCACACCGGCAGATATTGTAACCCACCACGCAGAGTGGCTGGCAGATAGTGTTCCGTTTTGCAGCTATCGTTCCATTCTGAAGGTATCGTTTTTATGAGTGGTATACGGTCTCCGCTTGCTGCATGCATGCTGGCTAGGCTGCGTGCGATTGCAATTGCATGTGTACCGTAGTACTATACTGTATACCACCATGGATGCTGAGTGCGAGTACGAGTTCGAGCAAGAGGCCGCTCTTATTAAGAGTTTTCTCTTAAAAGAGGAATTAAGCCACCTAAGCGTAAAAAAGAAGAAAGCGATAAGAGTTTGTACTACGTGAAAAACGGTGAGACTGAGAGTGAGGCTCCCAGTCTGAGAGAGGTTGTGACCACTCGGGTGCAGCAGGCAAGAATTCTTGCCAAACTGCATGATGAAAACGGTAAGGTCAAGCTTTAATTTTGATCTATACAACTTCATTGTCATTTAGGATACTTTGAATGCATACGTTCTACATGTGTCTTTACAGTATTGAACAATAACTATACTGATGAAACCCATTACAATTAAGAAAATAGTTTATGATATTTAAAATCTGTTTTTTCTATCATGTAGAGTGACCTTAAAGTTCACTCCCCCCCCCCCCCCCAAACAAAAAAAAAATAAAGGGAGGATATGGGATGATGCAAAGAGCCTCGATCACCCCCCCCCCCCCCGGCCCCACAATTCAAGTTTCGTAATCAGTACAACCGAATAAAAAAAAATGTTATAAATCTGTAAGGGATGCACAGCAATGGCAAATTTTAAATTGATAAAGAAATACAATATAATCCTTTTCGTCTATTGGATGCGGACAACTTCTAAAGGTGGCAAAATAACCTGAATTATACTCTGTAACGATTCGAGAATGGTTTGAAAATAGGGGTAAAACAAATTTAAGTTTATTAGGTCTATATTGTTTTATTAGCTTATAAATCTATTTTTAAAGAAATGATCGAAGCCGTTGATAATTTCTATTTCTTGCAATTTATCATATAAAATCAAAGGAATCTGTTTGTTTGTTTGTTTGTTTGTTTGTTTTTTTTTTTTTTTGGGGGGGGGCTTACCAATGTTTAAAACGCTACTATGGGAGTCAGGTTGTTTTATTCTAAAAGGTTTTCTTGGCTAACAAATGCAGTAATACAAAAGTTTGAAAGATTCCAAACAAACACGTCAATTTGCTCTGACCAATCATGACCCTTCCCATATCTGCCTTCATTTTAGTTATAAATGAAAAGAAAGAAAATGAAAAAGCACAGAGACTGGATCACAGGAAAAATGTTTAATGAAATGAAATAAATACGTAATTAAATTATGATTTATTTCTGTTAAAACAGCAGTTGGGGAGGAGGTCTTATGTATAGGCCTCTAGAGGCCATTAGACCCACTCGGGCATAAATAAAACAAAAATGCCAAAATGTCAATTATGCTGGTTTTAACATAAAATTAGAACGATGGACAAGAAGAATGGACAAGAAGAAAGAGAGACAACAAGGCTTTGTCGCCTGTGGGCGTCAATGCAATAAAGGGGGGGGGATGCTTTTCGGAATAGCCTACAGATTCGATGTCCAATATGAACAAATCAGACAATTTAAGTCTAGCAATCCGCCATGTTATTCACGATAGAATTATCAGACCATGTCCTGTAGCCACTAGCGTACCTATGGGGGGGGGAAGGGGCCGGATTGCCCCCCCCCCCCCGGACGAAAAAGAAAGAGAAAGAAAAGAAGAAAAGAGAAAAGGGAAAAGAAAGGAAGGAAAAAGAAAAAGAAAGAAAAGAAGAAAAGAGAAAAGGGAAACGAAAGGAAAGAAAAAGAAAAAGAAAGAAAAGAAGAAAAAAGGGAAAGAAAGGAAAGAAAAAGAGAAAGAAAAAAGGAGAGAGAGAGAGAGAGAAAAAAAATGAAAGAAGTAGGGAAGGAAAGAGGAAAAGAGTGACGCATTTGCCGACAGAAATTTTGAAGGGCTTCATAAGCCCAGTTCCTGTCACTGTTGAGGGAAAAATCAGTTCGTAATGCCTCGCGCTCGCATGATTATTTTTTATCACTGATATGTGGATTCAGATACAAAAAGGGGGCTAATTACTTTTTTGTATTTGTTTTCAGGTCGATCACGATGTAGAAACAAATTAGTTGCATGTTTCAATATTATAGGGGGTAATGATTACTTCAAAAGGTTTTTTAATTTGATAAGAGCCTAATTAAACCATGGAATAATTAACATTTAGGATAGGGAAGGAGGGTGGTAGATGCTATGCATTTGTTAATCGGCAAATTTGGATGACGTCGCACCCTTAAAAGTTGGCAGCAAATTTGGGTGTCACACCCCTAACCCTAACCCCCCCCCCCCCCCTCCAAATAAAACAATCTTTTTCGAATTATGAAGACTTTTCAAATCAACAAAACATAAGTAAGGTACGGGTATGCATGAAATCGCGCGATTGCAAACATCAAAATACCGTGGGAGGGGGGAAAACCCTCCCCCCCCCCCCCCCTGACGCGGTATGCCAGGTTCGCCACTGCCTGTAGCTATATAGGAACAAAATCCGCCAATGCACATTATCCGCCGTGTTCACTAACGGCAGATTTGGTTGTAGCGGGTACGATATCCGCTGCTGATCACGATATCTGCTAGGCAGATTTTGTTCCGAGAACACGATCCGCCAAGGTAACAAGATCTGCCGTCACACGGGCCGTGCGTCGTCTATGTGTGACCAGGCCTGCTTTTGAGATTGCGCTTGGTTGATTTTCGGAAGTTGTTGCAATCGTGTTGCGTTAAGATGGTAAAGACAGAAAGAGAGAGAGAGATAAAGAGAGATAAAAGAGGGGAAATGGGATAGGGGGCGTAATAACAGAAATTAAGATGATAATCATGACGTGTGTATGTAAGTGTCGTAGTCGAGCGGTTAAAGCACCTGACTTGGAATTCAAAGGTGGTGGTTCGATCTCCGGCACGGCACTAATGTCCTTTGGAAAGGCATTAATCTTCATTTGCCACACTCGACCCAGGTGAGGTAAATGGTTACATGGCAGGAACTAATTCCTTGAAATGCTGGAGCGCTGTAATGGCAGCTAGGCTATGAAAAAGCCGGGGTAATAATAAATGCGCTTCGGAATAGAATTTCTACATAGACGGCGCTATAGAAATGCCTATTATCATTATTATTATTATGACAATGATGAGTATGTTGAGGATGATGTGGATGGTGATTCTAACGATAATAATATTATTAGCCAAATTTGGTGCTTTTGGAAGAATCTGCACTAAATTATCCCTAACAGCCATACAGTAAACTTCGGCAGATTTGGGCAGATTTATGTTTTTTCCCCGTTTTCCGTACGCACTCAAATGTAAACTGTATAACGACCAGAGTCTAGTTTTCGTGTAGCTATTTGAAAATTAACACTCGCGTGTTAAACATATTCTTTTGCTTCTAGCTATATGGATTTTGTTGCCGTATGAGCTAATTGCCTTTATGGGCTTATTGATGGGTACATGCAGTTAAAGCGAAACCTTATCTCCTGCTTTACTTCATACTCCTTCCACTTTATAATGAAGACGTGTCATGTCAAACTCAGTTCAATGGTAACGAAATTGTGAGATAAATCTATTATGTTACGTAGGCAATCTAATAATAAACCAACGGAACTTTGATCATATAATTATAAATTATCAGTTAATCATTAACAAAATTTGCAAATAACTGCATTATCTACACAAACAAGTATGTTAATTGGGTCGCGCAGGCATCTGGATTTGAAATATGTAAATAGTGGCATTGATAACCCTGATACGAAATTCATACCCAGACACGTCATGCACGTATGCCGTCACTATCTGAATCGTCCCGATACTGTTCAATATTGAGTATGAACAAATCACTTCTACATGGCTTTCGAATGTCAATGGGACAATAATGTCAAAGTATGGGTGGTATTGCCAAATAGGGGTATTTTAGAGGGAAGGGGCCCCTAAACAAAAAGCGAGGCTGAAAATGTATATACATTCTTTTTCCCTTATTGTATTCAAATGTCTAAGTCAAATTTCTCTTTAAGGTAATCGTACCTGGCAATATTATCCTGACAGATTTTTGGCCCAAACACCATTTTGAATTTTTTCTTTCTTTTTCGGTGAGTAGTGCGTAGGTGGCACTCGCCGGTGCTCTGAATATGCGTTAGCACGGAAGGGAGGAGTTTACCAAAGTTTGCATTTACACTGAATAGTCCATACCCAAGTAATCTTTGCTTCTCGTTGTTGCTTAGTAGGATATTTAGGATATTAAGGATATTATTATTATGACATTTGTTATCAAATATAAATATTTTTTTTTTTTTTTATCATAGACATGACAGTTTTCACTCCAAAGTTTCAGTCAGTGGATTCTATACCTGCCACTTTCAATCAGTTGTAGGTTGATATGTTTGCTCATTTGATTTCAGTATACGGATTTTCTTGATATCAAACCTTTAAATCTCTAGATGAAAGCAAACAAATCAGGGAAGAAGACTGGTGAAGGTTTCAATAAAATCGGGCAAAAATGAGGTTGTGAATCTTCGAAAATTGTAATCACTATAGGTATATGGGCTCTTCAAATTGGGTGAATCGGCAATGTGATGTAGTGTGATGTAGTGGCGGCAAACCTTTCCCTCGTCCCTATATACAAATCTTTTAAAAACAATCTAGTGTAGGAATAACACCCTCTGACCTTGATCGAAAGACAATGTACCTTAATTATCATAAAGATTATTGCTTAAGGAGATGTAAGTTGGTCTAGCGGCACGTTCACTTGGTCTCTCGGATAGAGCCGTTAAAGGTCGGTCCCCTGGCGTAAATAATCATATCTGATTGACGCACGTCTGTAAAAGCCAAATTACACACACCCTCACACACACACGCACGCACGCACACCCACACACAGACACACACACATAAAATGAGATGTGGGGTGATAACCCTAGGCATCTGAATCATAGAATTGAGTAAAAATTAATGAGGCAGTTGTAAAATAAAATAAAAATATCTCAACAATGTGGAAAAACGCATGGCTAATTGAAACTGCCCGTCCGATAAAAAAAAAATCACTGATCATAAGAGGGACGTCAGGCTCCGCCGAACTGACAACTCAGCCGTAGCCGAACATGCTTGGGATAACCAGCATTAACCAGACTGGGACGGGGTTCAGTGCCTTTCCCAGGAACGGCCTTGGTACACACGGAGGGTAAAAGAAGCTATCAATATCCGTCTCAATCCCAATAATTTCAACAGAGACAACGGGATCGATATCCGTGAATTTTTGATGCGTACGATACGCCGCCGTGACACTCCCCGTCCAGCCGGCCAGCACCGGTCGATTCCATTCAGCAGACGGGCCGAGCCAGCGGCCCGTTGATTGGTTGAGCACCGTGTGCGTCGGCCAATAGGCCTTGTGCATTAGCCGAACCAGCGGCCTTGTGATTGGTCGAGCACCGTGTGCGTCGACCGATAGGCCTTGCGCGTTATTATTCCAATTATCGATCGAATTATTGACCGCTGCGCCGGTCCTCCCGTAGAGTATAAAAGACGCTTGCTTACATTAGTTTTTATCATCTGACGAAGTGTTGCAGCAGCGCACGAAACGTCGTGATCTTTTAGTTTCTTTATTTACCACATTGCGAGACAAACGAATATTACTAGCGATATTATTTTTGATAATTCATTTTTGTTTAAACGAAAAGCACATCCACCCCGTCGTACGTTGACACTAGCTCTTTCATTGGAACCCTCATATCCCACTGACTTTTGAAAGTTCACCCACCGTAATTTGGTCAAAATAGGTCGCTAGCTCGCCATCGCCTATATAACACATGTGAAGCAAGTCGAACTTTGGACGCAATTTGCCACGCGTTTGTAAGGTTATAGGTCAAGCACACGAAGGATAACAAGCATGAATTATCATAGATCAGTTGTGATCGGTTCATTATGTCCATTTCAGCCAACCCCCCACCGTAATTTTTCCATTTAGTATAGGCAAGCATTTTAATTGCCGAGGTAAGCAAAAACATGAATATTCATGATCGCCATGGACTATTCGATTATTTACAGAGGGGTGCAGTTGTGCACCACATGAAACTCCCCTACTTTAAGTCAAGTATTGCATTGTATTATGTAGTTTGGTAGGTTTATTATAATATAACTGTTTAATTATCAGATATCAATGATAGTTTAAAGATATGGAAATGTTCTTGTATTCATATTTAGCAAAGCAATCTCACATACAAAATCACTAACAAGTCTGCTATATACGTTCAAGGCACATTTATCTGTGGACTGTGATATAGATCGACAGTTTACTCGTCATAGTAGATTTATGATTAGCCATCTGTCATTATTAGTCTTTAATTGTTCACACACATACAATTACCACACACAAGAACACTCTCACTTCCCCTCCCCAACACACCATTTCCACACACCCGGTTCACCCAATGGCATACACCCTGCAACATAGTGGAACATTCTAGTTTGGTAGTGCCGTCGAACTAGCTACGTTTGTGCTGACAAAGGTCCAGCGAGCGAAAATGAGACAACCGGAGCAATATGTAAGTTAATATTTGAAAAGCGCATACTACTGCCAGTAAAGACCCTATGGTCTTTACATGGTAATGCAGAATAATTGTATTCTAAACAAAAATCACAATTACACATAATTATAGCCATGTTTATTGAAATATATCAAACTACAGATAATTAGAATGATGTACAATATACGAAAAGCAAACTTGTAGGTAGATAAATTGAAGGAACGTTGCATTATTTACATTTAATTACTAAGGGCCTACATGATGACTTCTACTATAACCGCATTACAAATTGTCATGCATTCTTATGAATTTATATTACAATACATGAATGAGGATAAAATAATTAATCACGATTAAATTCAACATAATGGATTCTACTATATATAGTTAGTCACATGTGAAACGAAATAGACCTACATGTAAATGAAGGACGTACGTCATTCTTTATAATCTAATCAATGTAACAACATAATTAGTTTTAGTAAACGATATTTGGCGTTTTAACAATGTACCACCCACACTGAACATGTCTGAAATGAATCAACACAACTTCTTATACTAATACGCAACAACTAAAACATCATCAACAAGACTATTACTATTGTTTTACTACTACTGCTACTACTACTACTACTGCTACTGCTTGTACTACTGAAAAATATACTACTATTACTACTACTACTACTACTACTAAAAATGATACTACCCTAGTAGTTTTGTGTGTTGCGAAAATATATTTTTTCCCTATTTTTTTCCTATTTTTTCCCTATTTTCTGGAAATGCAGACTATTTTTTCCCTATTTCCTTCAAGAAAATAGGAAAAAAATAGGGCTATTTTTTTCCTATTTTCAAGTACAAACTATTTTTTCCCTATTTTTTTCACCTATATTTTTGTTCAGACTATTTTTTTCCTATTTCCTATAAAAAAACAGGAAAAAAATAGTCCTATTTTTTTTCCTATTTTCAAGTACAAACTATTTTTTCCCTATTTTTTTCACCTATATTTTTTTTCAGACTATTTTTTTCCTATTTCCTATAAGAAAACAGGAAAAAAATAGTCCTATTTTTTTCCTATTTTCAAGCACAAACAATTTTTCCCCCATTTTTTTTACCTTCAACTTTTGTGGACTATTTTATTCCTATTTTTTTAAAGAAAATAGGAAAAAAATAGTTCTATTTTTTCCTATTCTCGAGTACCAAACTATTTTTTCCCTATTTTTTCACCTTCATCTTTTTCAGACTATTTTTTGCCTATTTTCTCCAAAAAAATATGAAAAAAATAGGACTATTTTTTCCCTATTTTTTCATCTTAATCTTTTTCAGACTATTTTTTCCCTATTTTTTCACCTTAATCTTTTTCAGACAATTTTTTCCCTATTTGCGAGTACTATTTTCTTCCTATTTTTTGCACTTAAATTTTTTATGACATGATACAAATTAGTAAACTATTTTTTGTCTATTTTCTAAACTTGCATATTTTCATTGTTTATGACTGGCATCCTATTCAAAAAGCCCGCTTCTCCTGCCATTATCTCTGTTGTTCATTTTGCGACTTATTGGTGGTTTTTAGCTCTGGGGTCACATATTGAATAGTGAGCTCAAAGATGACCATAAATAAACAATGTGTAAAAAGAAAATGTACGAAATTTCAATTTTGTTCCTTTATTAATATTCTTGATTTTATTTACAAACTATAGTAGTGACTAGTGCACTCAAAGATAACCATACATAAACCATGTGTAAAAAGAAAATGTACACATAGAAATTTCAACCAAAAAAAATCTCCTTTATTACCGTAATAGAAAAAAAAGCATTCGATCGAGATATTCCCGTTCTATGTGTGTGCAAAGTTTCAACGTAGAGGACAGTACGCAAGTACCCGTATGTAATTTGAAAATTACCCGTTGTTTTTTTTCACTGCTGTGCGCATCGGACTTTTGCTGATTTTCGTTCATCAAACGTCTCCAAATCACACCAAAATGTCTTCCAGCAATTATTCTAGCGATGAAATTTCATCAAGAGATAGTGACTCCTCATACTCCGATGCCTCCTTATCCCATTTTAGTGATTCTTCCCAAGAAAATGAGCCCGACAAATGTTCAAAATATTACTAGTCCCACTCGTAGAGAAATGAGTTTGTTGTCGAATGACGGAACATCGACGAGCGGAACTGGCCCCAGAAAACAGCTGAAAAGGTACGTTTATTTCTGAAACTTAATTATATTATGATATATATATTTTTATTGTGTCTGTTGTTGAATATAATGCTACTACATAGACATAGTAGGCCTATAGAATGTTATTTTACGTATCAATATTCCCATGTAGTGTTGAGGTTGTAACTTAGCAATATTGCTTAGTCTAGACTACAAAACTTCTGAGTGAAGTGTACGTAGGCCTAGTGAATCTCCAAGTGCAGTGTAGTGTCCCCAGTCGAAATAAAATAGTCTAAAACTATATAAAAAATATATGAAAAATAGACCAAGAAAATATATTTTCTCACTATTTATTTTCCCCCAAAATAGATGGAAAATAGTCCAGAAATAGATTGAAAATAGTCCAGAAATAGATTGAAAATAGAAGAAAAATAGCAAAAAAATATATTTTTAGGCCACAGTTTTGGAACGCTTTAAAAATAGCGTAAAAATAGAAAAATATACAGAAAATATATGAAATAAATTTGTCGAAAACTGTAGAAAAAATATATGAAAAATATATTTTCTCACTATTTCTTCTCTCTAAAAAAATAGATGGAAAATAGTACAGAAATAGATTAAAAATAGCAAAAAAATAGCAAAAAAATATATTTTTAGCCTATATGTTTTGGAACGCTTCAAAAAAGCGAAGAAATAGTAAAATATACAGAAAATATACGAAATAAAAGTCTAAACCCGTATAAAAATATATAAAAAATATATTTTCTCACTATTTTGTTACCCCAAAAATTAGCAAGTAAATAGGAAGAAATATATGGGAAATAGAAAAAAAATATCTTAGAAATATATCCAGCTTAGATGTTATGGGATCCGCTTAAAATAGCTGAAAAATAGAAATAAACAAAATATGTACATATTTTTCAAATGTCTTGTAACAGTTGTGGCACACTGCAGTCACCATCACAATACACCCTCTATATCATTATCTTTAACCCTCTCACAATCACATCAACCCTAAAAAAGAGCTGACAATACACACACATTTCAGATTAGTGGAATTTATAGAAAAAACAAGAATTGAAAGAAATTATTAAAATATATACAGTTTAATGGTATATACATCAATGAATTTGTACAGCTGATCATGGAAAAAGCATGGACCCTACACAAGAAGATGCCTGAAAATTTGGCTGATGTCGAGATATTATTTTATCCTAAATATAAAAAATATTTAAAAAAAAAAATATATATATACAAAAATAAAAAAAGAAATGTAGAAAAAAAAATGTGCATCCTAATAAACTGAAAGGCAAGGGAATTGTAGCACATAGTTCATATATAAAAAAGAAACGGTTTATCTTCGGCAAATAATAGTTACAGTAATACAGTGTATATAATATACAATATACAGCCAGGAAAATAATTATTAGACTACAAAGTATTGGGCGCATAGATAAATGAAATTTGTATAATTTTCATGGGCTCAATCAGTGGGTTATGAAATCAGTCACCGCTGGTACTAATTAGTACTAATGCTGGAATCTTGGGTAAGAATTCTAAAAACAGTGGTATACAAATATTCTTTTTACGTTAAAAGTGTCCAGATCTGACTAATGCAAGGTCAAAACAATGGAAAATAAAAAGAAAAGACTAACATAACACCTTCGACTTAGGCCTGCATTCATCTTATGCAAATTCGACTTAGGCAGCCGAGAGTTGACTGTATGTGATAGATAGGTTTCTGTTAAATTAAATAAATATACATAAAAATGTATCATAAATACCAAACATGCAGTCCACCAACCTGTTTGGCACATACAACAAAAAATCCAATATTGTGCATATATCGATGCATCACTATACAAGTAATATGGCTACTGAAAGGCAAGGTTAATATTTGCCCTGAATATAATTAAATATATGAAAAGTACACCTATTAAAGCTTATCTGCCGTAGTTTACAGGAGGGATTAGACTACCCTGCAAGGTCACTGGACAGGTGGTTATCTCATCAACTCGGCTCTCAGTTAACATAAGAAAAAGAGGATCATGAGGGACCAATGGTCACCGAGTAGGCATTGTTTGTTATATAGAGGGCGCAAGTAGCTACAAGTAGTGCAGTGGGCCTTTAACACACTGATGCAGAAGGCAGCTATTGTTTGGCAGTTGATAAACAAAAAACAATAAATAACATTGATGGACACTATACTTTACCCCCCCCCCCCTCCAATACACAAACACTTAAAGATGAAAAGCAAAAAAGTAAGACTAGAGACCTGTGGGTCTTGTGCTTACCTGAGCATGCAAGCTGGGCACTTTTGTAATTTTGTTCAGTAAATTGAGATACTGTTCACACACAATTATGCTTTTTCAAGAAGACAATGTTGATTTGGCTTTTTTGTTTTTCTGGGCCCCCCTGGTGCACCCCCCCCCCCCCACTTGAACAAATTAAGATCCCCTTACTTAGTTTTAAGGGATGACTCCTGCCAAGTTTGGTTGTAATCTACTTTGTGTATTCTGAAGAAGATTAACATGTTTTTAGCCTTATATTTGATTCCCTCCATCTTTACTCTCAGAGCCTGCCAAAATTCAGCTGATTTGTGTCCGGCCCCCTTCGATCTTCTCGCAATGAATTGCTGAAAGATATAAACATAAACAGAACAAAAATATTAAGAATTATTAGTGATGCTTATCAGAATTGCCAAGAGCAGCATGACATGTTACTGTTGGCTCAAACAACACGATGCTCAGAAATAGAATGATAGGAAAGTTCTCTGGATGCTGCCCATAAAACAGCCATAAAAGAAGAGCTTTTTGAAAAGTATAGGATTTCACATGAGTCAATCTTGAGTCTTGACAGGTAACAGAGTAATATTAAAGACTTTAATAGATGACATGCAAACTAAGTTAAAGTCTCCATTTAATCTGGAGAAGAGTTTTATTTTCAACAAAGGCGATTATTTAACATTAAAAAGTGTACAACTTACAGGTCCTTTCAAGCAAGGCAACAGAGTACCACTTCTTGTTAGCCTCATCGTAGGCCTCCCATTCATCAATCTTCATCCTCCTGCCACCTGCCGAACTTCGCTGCTCAAAACCACCCTCTTCCCATTATCCAGTGTGACTGAACACGATGAGTGCATATTCTAGAAAAGAAAACAAAAATGTATATGATTTAAATCATTTTAGAAAATATATCCTGGAAAAAAGGCATGCATGAACGGGATACTAGAGATCTTTAAGATGAATGTGATAACTGATACGACATATCAATGATATAAAAATATAATAAAATCATTTGGTATTATGTTTTACTTATCATTGATATATTTTTGTGATATTTAGTTACATGGAATTAGATGTTTTTTACTTTAGTATATGTGTCAAGTTTGAATTTGAGAAGTGAAACTGAAATTTTATGAAAGAATGAGAACTTTAAAAAATGACCTCTGTGACCTTTGACCAGACCTCTTGAACACAAAATCTAATTAGATCGTCACTTGCACACGCATACATGAACCAAGATTTAAATTGATCTGTCAAATGGTTAACAAGTTATTGCAAGAACCATTCCATTCTAATGTGTACAATGACCTTGTGACCTCAAATCTAATCAGATCATCGTTACTTCCATGATATAAATACATAGATGAGCCAGGTTTGAATTTGATCCGTCAATTGCTTCTTAATTTATCGCAACAATGAAAACACGACGGACGGACAGACATGCAGCAACACGAAACAAAATGGCCCGAATAATTCACAAATAAACACAAGGAGGTTTGATTTTAACCCATGGAATAGTTACATGACACATGGTCTAAATTTAGCCCAAAATAAGCGTGACACAGTCGGAGGTCCATTTATTAGACGCACGCAAGTCTGCGCTTAATTTGCGATAATTTTAAACCATGGGTTATGTAAATGAGGGTTTAAACCATGGGTTAAATTAGAACATCCTTTGTGAATTTGGGCCATTATTGCCTCAGCTCCGGCACCCACCTTTGGTAGGCAGAGGCATACAAATCTATAACTTACAGGTCCTTTCAAGCATGACAACAGAGTAGGCCAAGCTACCACGTCTTCTTAGCCTCATCGTACGCCTCCCATCCATCGATCCTCATCCTCCGGCCACCGTCCGAACTTCGATGCTGAAGACCAACCTCTATACTAGCTCTTCACCTTATCCAGTTTGACTGTGTGAACACGACGGGTGCATGCATATTCTAGAGGGAAAAAAAAAATTATATGATTTTTAAATTATTTTACAAAATACAGACGGGATAGTCTACTAGCTACTACATGTACACTCTATCTAGTATTAGAAATATATAGGCTTAGTAATTAGTAACAGTACAGGTCCTTTAGACTAGACGGTCTAGAGGTTGGATCTAAGTAAAACTGTAATTAAAAAAGTCTAAAAGTTTTAGTAAAAACTAAAAGTAAAACTGTAAAAGTCAGACTGATAATTGATGATTATTTTTATTGATATAACTTTTTTTTATAAGTTAACTGAGTGATACGATTATAACATAGACCTTTCAATGATATCAAAAAAACATATTTTAATACACCAGTTTACGGTTGTGCATGTGCGCCATTTGAATTGACGAGTAAACAAATCCAATGACCTCTAGAGGTCAGTGGTTTGTGGCATTTTGTGCGTAATTAAGATTGCCCCCATGCAAATTATGATAACATCACTGCCTGCGCTGGGCGCTCACATCATAATTTGCATGGGCGCAATCTTAATTTACGCACAAACCAAATGACCTCTAGCAGTAGGGGCGCTGGTCCGAGAATAAGGATCGTCTTCATAAACACGGACCGATGCGTCCTCAAAAATAAGGACCATCTGCATTTTCGCAGACGTTTCATATTTTTGGCAAAAAACGGATTCTGCAATGATTTTCTTGATGCATTTTACATTGACTTTGTACAGACCTTCACATTATGAGCAATCTTTGGGAAGACGGACAACCCATAAAAGTAGACGGTGAACTAGGGTTATTTTCACCCTGGGAATCCATTTTTGGCATCGCCAGCAGGCCGTTCAGTAACATTAAACCCCCAGAGCGCCGATGAAAAAAAAAACGTCCTCGAAAATGCAGACAACCCTTATTTTTCAGGACACATTTTGTCTGCGTTTATGAGGACGATCCTCATTCTATGACCAGCTCCCCTACTGTCTAGGTCATTGGCTTTGTTTACTCGCCATTTTAAATGGCGCCCATGTCTGCGCATGCGCACTGATACAACCGTAAACTGGTGTATCTATTACAAATTTGATAAAAATTAACTTTAAAAAGTAAAATAAAAAATTGGGATTTCTGCCTTCTGCGTTCTGCATGGACCCTTGTTTTTTCGGAATGAAATGCAGTAAAATTTACCGATCTTTATTAAGTCAATATCTCACTATTTCTCACCCAATTTCAAAGTAAATATCATCCCTAGGTTATTTTCAGAACCTGTACCCATGGATTTCACATCTAACAACTTTTAACCTAGATTCTAGAATTTAAAATAGGTCTACTCAGTCAGTATTGGTATTGCGTAACGGCCAACCAACGCCACGGTCGTCTCGGAATCATGCACTCGGCATGCACTATATAGCTACTCACCTTCAAAGTTCAACTTATCATCGCTGTATCTGACTGGTTTCTTGCTTGCTCGCGATCGGTTCACGGGAATATCATTACTGCAGTACTGGAAGACATTAATCACATGATCACATACTCAATCGCTTCTCTTGGGGAAAACTAGACCTATATATAGGCCTATATCTCAATGACTTTCGGATGATTTGATGAGGATATCGTAACTCATTAATCGAACTTCCCGCTGTACTGTTATTTTATGGTAATACTGCGCATGCGTTGTTCATCAACACTTACATAAAACCACAGATAAGTATTTGTTTATTATATTTTCGAAGGAAAAATGCCGGTATTTTTTCAGGTTTTATAACGATTTAATTTTTTTCAAACACAATGAGCGACAGATTTTTTTTTTAGCTGCAACTAATCAAATGATTAATCTGTAGATTTTTTAGATGAGAACGTTCATCAACCTACGTCTTTGCGTTCAAATTCAACGTACAATCTTTGTATTGCGCGCGCGCATAGCATGCAAATCGCCTATATTATAACGTGTGCGAGCGCTATCGCTAGCGGTATAGCCTAGCTGGCGCGCTCTATGTGACTAGACTAGATGGGCTTAACGAGCACGATATCCACCACCCAGATTCCCCAGATTCGTCTGTACTATTCGCGTCTCGAAATACCTAATTTTCTGGCGTTTTCATCATGGATGAAAGACTTACATGAGCTGCTGATATATCAAATATCCCCAGGAAAACACAGAAAAATGAAGAAGAATGGATGAAATCCAAAGCAAAAGAGCGGAGAAACCGTGCAGTACTGAAGGTGAGTTTGTTTGTTATTGTACCCAAGACTCAGTCCCATGTGTGTAATTTGATGTTAGGAATGCGATTTCATTTTTGTTTCCTCTGATTTCATTTTTGTTTCATCAATCGTACAATCTATGTATTGAAAATATATTGAATCATGTCAAGGTGAAAAAGGCCTGTATTTTTAAAAATTATTAGTATTGTTTTGGAATCAATACAAAATTCAAAAAATCTGGTTAAGAAAAAAAACTTGAATTGATTATTAGATCTATATTAATATTAATAAGACGTAAGCCTAAGATATAAGATAGATGTTACTGTTAGGGGCAATGAAATTATCTAAAATAATAATTCATTTGTCTTAGATAGTCAACAATAGTCAGCGGGAGCCTTTTAAAGCATAAATTGAAACATTTTTCCTAATCCTAGTCAAAAATATAATTTCTATTTGGCGCAGTCATTGTCATGCTGATGAGTGATTGTGCTACCAGCAGTAGCTACTGCTGGTTTACTAAACATGATTTTCTTAATTCAAAATAATACTGCCTAGCCATATTGCATTTTGTCTCATTCACCTGAGCTGTTAGCTAGCTATTAAAGCTAAAATTTGGCATGGTTTTAAAATGATGGTTTGCTTGATTTAAGATTAGTTATGAAAAAGCAATAATAAATAACACAGTCCAAAAAAACCAGGAAAGAATTCCTTAAAGAATTACTTTCAAAATTCCTTCTTTCATTTGTTGGTAATATGTCCAGGGTACAGCTACGATAGTTAGATTGGCATACATCGAGCATGTGTACTCTTGTTTTAACTACACAATCGCAGTAGAACGCGACATGCATGGAACACACTGGTCAAAATCCTCTTTGATTTTAATCCAAAAGTAAATTCATTCTGACTAGGATATTGCTTTTGCTGTATTTTACTGATTTTAATTTTACTCTTTTATCCAAATTCAGGTTAACGGCCAGCCCTGGTATGCCGTCATCCATCCCAACGCCTTTGAAAAGCAGCAATCCTTGACGAGGGGGGGGGGGGGGGGGGGGGGGGGCATTGATGACATCTTCCACGCGCTCTATGAGGATTCCAAGACAAGATGCATTCATAGCAGCGTACAAAACAGATGGATGTTAAAAGCTCTTGCTCGCACGCAGAAGCCATCAACATTGAAGAGAAAAATCCAGCAGCTACTGCTATGCATGGACCACTCACCTACCTTGAAACTGTCAAAGAGTTTTATGCAGCAATCTGCATATATCTGATGCAATGGATGTTGATAGTGATGAGAAGGTGGATGAAGCAACAGTTGTCATGTATGATGTATGATGAATGAAACTATAAAGAGGCATGTTAATTGAATTCGATTGACAAAGTTGATAAACGTATCACTAAAATAGTTCTGGAATGCATCAGAGTACAGATCCTTCCAGATTAATAATTCCATTTGGAATGGTATTTTACTATTTTTGTTGTTGGTAGTTTAAAGCTTCCAAATTATGATGTGAATCTGCCAAATATTCATGGCCGTAAGATAAAACGGTATACGTTTTGAGATTGAAATTAAATGGCGTACTAATCACCTCCTGGAAGTACAGGCCAGGTATCAAAAGAAACAGTTACACCGTTGGTTTTAGGTACAATGTTAGGATTGATTATGGTCGCATTGATTACTTTTTTAAATGTTTTACAGAATTTTCTAATGAGGTATTTTGTATAAACAATTATTGTGTTTGCAAAACAGCATACTACCATGCTTTTATTTCCAAATTTGCCCTTAGCAATACAGTCCTTCTACTGATCATTTTACTGGTGCAAGTAATCCTAATATTTCATTGGTAAAGAAAGAGATAAGAAACCTGTGTCATCAATATATTGAATATATCAGGTATGCGTGTGGATGGATGTCGAGTTAAATGATGCATTTGTTGCACACTTTCACCACTATATTTGAAAAGGATTAAACGTATTCAGTCTGGAGGGACGTTTGCCGTGAAGCATATATACTCTCAACAGTCACTGTTATGAATTTGTTAGGTAACTTTATTTCAAATTGCTAGCAGCATAGTGAAGGTTCGTCAATAGTTCTGCTTCTGTAATTCTGTTGAGTGTTGACACTGCAGCCTCTTCTACCGTACCATCACTTTTTGGCAGACTGCCCTTCTTTTTTTACACAATAAATGTCAACTGGCATGTTATTTTAAAACAAAAATGAGAGTAATGTTAAGAGAGTTTTCTATTACCTTTTAGCCTGGTGAAAGAAAAGTTATGTGATTATCATATGTTTTCCATGTTAGTGATGTCACATAATTATTAATGATTCAATGTTGTATATATACTCACATTTTTAGTAAACATTGTGAATTGGTGCTTGCATAATGTACATTAATTGATATTTTGAAAATTCATATTTTTACATTTAAGGATGACTAGGGCTGGCTGTATTCATAGTCGCTTATATTATAGTGGCCATGATTTTTTTTTTTTAAAGGTTCTTATATCTCTATTCTAAGTTCTTGCTCATTTTTATGTATAACGATGCCTTGGCAGAGAGTACTGTGCTACCACTGCTGTGCAGTGTTTACTTTATTGTATACTGATAGACCAATGAGCAAATAAAAGATAATAATTGACAATAATTGACAAGAAAACATATTTTCATTAATTTTGGGAATGGTTTCTGGTCCTGGAAAAAACGGCTCCCTGTTCTCTAAAAAAATAAGGACCGAGAGCCTTGTCTTACAGAAAGGCTCAGACATTTGTAACAAATATGTTCTTCTCCACCGCCTGTGAAACATGTCCAGATACCTCACTAACTGAGCTACAAGTTGTTTTGATATCAGAAATAAATTTGAAGACCAAAAAATAGTATAAAATACATTTGTTCTGCTTTAAGTGCAAAAAATAGCAGGAAAATAGTCATTACATTTTGAAAACGAAAAAATACGTTAACATGTTAAGTACAAAAAATAGCAAGAAAATAGTGATTAACTTTTAAAAACGAAAAAATATGTTAACATGTTAAGTGTAAAAAATAGCAGTAAAATAGTGATTAACTTTTAAAAGACAAAAAAATAGTACAAAAATAGGTTCACATGTTATGATAAGTGCAAAAAATAGCAGGAAAATAGTCAAAACATGTAAAAGAAGAAAAAATAGTTTAAAAATAGTGCATAAAAAAGAGAAACAATTGGGGAAAATAGTGAAAAAATAGAAATAGCTAAAAAATATTTTATTTTTCCACTATTTTTTAATGAAACTAGTCAAAAAATAGGCACCTCGTTGGGGAAAATGGAAAAAATATACAAAAAATAGAGTAGTTTTTTGACTATTTTTTAAGAAAATAGCCAAAAACTACATCAAGAAATCAAGAAATAGTGAAAAAATATATGAAAAATAGTGAAAAAATATATTTTTCTGCTGGTCAAAATGACTGGGGGTCTGTTAGTGAATGAGTGAATGTAAACAAACGTGATTACAATAAATCCACGTAGAAATTTCAGATTTTGTACCATTACTACGTCTGTCAATTATATTGCCTTGCATGATATAATGTTTTGATGTGGTTACTTTTAGGCTAAATTGTATCTCAAATTATTTTTCTAGGAATCGGAAAACACAACCTGCTAAAGCACCACGCAAGAAGAAGAGCAAGTCTTCCAAGTCCGAGAGTGCATGTGTCTGCGAGGTATGTCCTTACTTAGACCGAATTTTCCGTCTCTTTCGTTCGTTAGCCTCTTATTGGGGTAGGGTCGGCCGGCTCTCTCTAGAGACGGAAGCCGTCTATACACATTCCCTTGCTAACGCCACGGCCAGTCCTGGTCGTAGCGTTTTGCCCCCCAAATCCCCCAAAATGTCATTTTACCTCATGCATTGATTATTTTAAATTAGGAGAAGGTTATACTAACATCGGTTCCACTTACCAACTTGACTGTATAATCCGTTTTTGGTCCCTTTTAAGGAAATTACGGGTCTCAATTGACAGCCGTGTTGAAAATCTTGCAAGGTGTGTTAAACGTAAAACTCTCGCTGCATGCCGGAGTCATCTAAATCAATCTCATCCCTTCTAGTCTACGCCGAAGGCAAAATGATTATAAAGGAAAAACTGTGATAACGCCATTACGAACGTGTAGATGGCGCACAGTTTTTCCTTCATAATCATTTATGAGATTGATTTAGATGACTCCGGCATGCAGCGAGAGTTTAACGTTTAACACACCTTGCAAGATTTTCAACACGGCTGTCAATTTAGACCCGTAATTTCCTTAAAAGGGACCATTAAACGGATTATACAGTCAAGTTGGTAAGTGGAACCGATGTTAGTATAACCTTCTCCTAATTTAAAATAATCAATGCATGAGGTAAAATGACATTTTGGGGGATTTGGGGGGCAAAACGCTACGACCAGGACTGGCCGTGGCGTTAGCAAGGGAATGTGTATAGACGGCTTCCGTCTCTAAAGAGAGAGCCGGCCGACCCTACCCCAATAAGAGGCTAACGAACGAAAGAGACGGAAAATTCGGTCTAGTCCTTACTAAGTAGAAATCTAAATCTATTGTTGATAATTTTTTTGGGTTTATTTAGTAATCTATTTCATGTTTGTTAGTTAAGATCTGACATCAAAATATTAGAGTAGTTTACCTCATCATTATGCTAGAACAATAATTTGAAGGTGGCACAATTTCTACCTAGATCTACATTATTTTTCTCTTTCCTTTTTATTTTTGTCTTCAACAAATTGTTCCTTTACTATTTTCTTTTCTGTGTTTTATGTTTTATTTTATGTATGTTCACCCAATATATCTAAGAATAAAATAACTCTAATTAATTGCCTACCTAAGTGGTTTACATTTCATGCACCTTGACAGCTCTTTGATGACTCCGTTGTTTCACCATCCGTTCGTCGTCAGCCTGGCATCTTTTTTGCTATCATACTTTTGTACACACATGTTTTGTGCCTTTGAATTTTTCATTATGAAATACATAAATACTTGTACTAAGTATTAATTGCATGTTCATAAATGTACCAATGCATGATTATTCTAACCCCTAACTCACATTTCATTTATATCTTTACAGATCCATTGAAACTAATCAAGCTACAATGTACATGTAACGTACAACCACCATTCGATGCCTGTGAACAGCATGACCAACATCTGTATCCTTTACATTAGTATTTGTTTCCATTTTATTATGTAATTCTTATGTCTAATCATTGAGATTCATAGGCAAGTACAACATGTATGTGTACTCAATGAGTGCCTGCATATTGTGAAGATAAAGGACCATAAGACCATTACTTATGATACATGGTAATGATGGTAGGCCTATACTTTGTAAAACTATTTGAAAATAGTAGCATGTAAGTCTGTCATTTTCTTGTTTATATATATCTCAATGACATGACATGTCATTGATTTTGTAGTAAGTGTTTCTAGATTATGATGATTGTATTAAGATTTTGACAGTTCAATTGAGATTGAGAAAATTATGTAACATGTCAACTGTACTATAGAGCATGCATGCATTGTTGAAAAATCTGTTTTATGATTTATTTTATTTTGTTATCTTTGTAAATAACGAGAAAAAAAAAATTATTTGTCATGATTTTCTTGAGGTTTGAAAATGTGATTACATTATTAAGAGCACTTTGCAATTAAATTGTAATAAAAGAGACAGAAAACAACACTCTCATGTCCAGAATACTGCTTTATTTGGTTACTAGTGAGGGAGAGAGCTTGTGATCGCCTGGCATATCCACATCGGCTCAGTAATAGTCCTGAAACTCACCTGAATACTTTATTTGAACAAAAATAGAAAGCTACATTCTAGGTGGATGATATTTTTTTTAAGGCGGAGGCATATAGGAGACGCAGTCGCATTTGTCTTGTTTTTTTTTTAGAGTATAATCATAGCAAACCATGAACAACTCTATTACTACAACATGTACACTACAGTACTTAACCAAAGATTGTAAATATCAGTTAAGTTCTTTTATTTATTTGCTTATATGAACACACATACTATACTAAACTCATGTCATTGTGTTTACCTCTCGAAAATAAAGTACATGTATTTTATTTGACACATTCCCTTTTATTATTTTTGTTTGTTACAGTCCACTGCCATTATAACGAGGTGCTCGGGACCAAGCCAATGTCCTTGTTAAAATGAAATCATGTTATACTCGAGTTACTGAACACATTGGTTTGTTTAAAATTGGGACTGATGAGAATTGCCTGATAATAAAATCTTGGTGTATCCATGTTCGTTATAATAGGAGTGGACTGTATAACATTTTCCATATACCCATTGACTATTTTAAATGTTCTACTGAATGGATTGGACTGAAAGGATGAAGTGAATTTGGCAAACTGAGTAGGTGCATCGATGCAGAGAAAAGAGCTGTAGGAGTAGGGTGACTATTCTACAGTGGAAACTTTTGACAATGAGGTCATGTGCAACCAAGAAATCTTAACCCCCAAAAGCTGTTAAATTACCTTGTCATTTCAGGTATAACTCAGGCCTTAAATTTCAATATTTTTAGGGCAAGGCCACTTTTCTGTAGGGCACATTCCTATATTACAGCACAAATAGGAAGAATTGGAAAGGGCACACAAAATCTCCAAGGCCAATGAGAGGGGCATTGAGGCCAATCAAAGGGGCATCCAAGGCCATGGCCTTGGTGGCCTTGGATTAATTTAAGCCCTGATAACTGATCTCTTTATATCAAGTTTGCACTGTATGATTTAATTGAATGTACAGAGTCGTTGACTGGATGTGTGAGATGGTAGTGCTTGAGAAATCCATGAAAGTAAAGGATGAGTGATCCCCCCCCCCCCCTATTTCCTGACTATTTTTTTCTGATTTCCTCACTTATTTACTATTTTTTTCATATTTCCTTACTATTTTTTTCCTATTTTCTTACTATTTTTCCCTATTTTCTTACTATTTTTTTCCTATTTTCTTACTATTTTTTTCCTATTTTCTTACTATTTTTCCCTATTTTCTTACTATTTTTTTCCTATTTTCTTACTATTTTTTTTCCTATTTCCTTACTATTTTTTTCCTATTTTCCCCTATTTTCTTACTATTTTTTTCCTATTTTCTTACTATTTTTTCCTATTTCCTCACTATTTTTTTCCTATTTCCTCACTATTTTTCACTGTCCACTAGCACCTAGTTATCACTATTTTTTTCCTATTTTCAGGTCTGAAAAATAGGAAAAAAATAGGAAAAAAATAGAAAAAATTGTTTCAAACCTAGTTTTTTCCTATTTCCAAAACTATTTTTTCCCTATTTTTTCCTTTAAAAAAAATAGGGAAAAAATAGAAAAAAAATATATTTTCGGGACTATTTTTCCCCTATTTTTTTCCTATTTTTTTACGACTGGGGTACTACCATTAATAGTGATACATTGGGCTTTTCGCAGAATGCAGAAATGTCTCGGTGCACATTTACCATGATTAAAGAAAGTTCAGAAATACATTCCGAATATTAAGTTTGATGCTTCGTGAATTAACGTAATACTGTTCTTGCATCGAATATAATGGTGTCCAATCAATAGTTAAACTTGAAGAAACAAAACATTTGCTTTGATATTTGACGTTCCTATACATTTATTCTTAGTCAGTGATTAATAACTTGAGTTGCAAAGACACTCCTTTGTATGGGCACCAATCGTTTGGCTACGTTATTTACAATGTATCTACATACAGAAGTAACAACTCATATGAATATATCAGACAAGACAGTTTCCCTTTCCAAATCAAACAAATACATAAAAACCTTTTAAGTAACACATGCAATAGTTCATACATAAAATATACAGGATAATTAAAAAAAATAAAGCGTTATATTTGTGAAAGAAATGTTGTCTTCATTGTCCTTTTTACAAGGGCCATGAAGGATACACGACTAGTTTCTTTTCCTTTAATTTCTGGTTGTGGATACATCTTAGAACAGTTAACTGTAACACTCTTGTTTTTTTTTTTAATTACATTACAACTGATACTAAAATCATCGTCAATTTGCACATCTCAATGCTAAAATCTTTTCTTAGTTTACAATCCAAATATTCGTTTGTTTGTGCTGTGTATACATTCATTTTATTGTTCATTATTCAATTTCATTCCGTTACATTCTTTGTTATATACATTTGTTTTTAAGACCGCTAATTACTGCCATTGCATATGTTTTTTGTTTATAATTGTAAAATATCTTTGTATATGAATACATGCAAATGTTTCATTCAAAACAAGCCTTCTCGCTCTGAAATGACCACGCTATTTAAAAATAAAACGTAATAAATAAATCATAAAAGAAGATTGATTCTAATGGCACAGACATCATTTATATAATGCTCATTGCACACAAGGTAGTGTTGAAACTGCATTAATACCTGCCCTAACAGATTGAGGTGATTCAGTTAGGACTATGACGCCCTTAATTCGAAGAAAGGTTTGCACCATTTAATTTGCACTCACTTTGTGTAACGATATCCTCGCACGATGCGTCAATGCCTACGCCAGTCGCTGACGCAGTAATACGCTAGGTAAAGTCCGCACCGAGTGCACTGAGCTCCAATGCAATTATAATAATTAAATCAATTTATATAGCGCAGCCACTATACAAATATACTCTACTGCGCTAACTACACAAATAATTCTGAACGAAAACGTATTATCAATTCCAAAAGTAGCAATCTAAAAAATCGTACGATGACGCTAGAGTATACAGCTGAGTAACAAGGCAGGCAACATTGTTGCAGTTATTAAGAGTAAAGAAGACCTGGTATCTTCAAAAGTCACGTGACTATAGCGTGAATAACTCTCTGTCCTAAGCCTGATAGGATATTTAGTGTTAGTCGTTCATCCGTCCATGACATTGAACACTCTGATGGATTCTAATTTTGGTAGGCAACCATTAACAACAAAATTTGTATTTTATCCGATTCCCATCACAATGACAGCTCACATCAATTCATCATCTTATTTACAGACGCCCCAACTCTGAAGATTTGTGAAATGTCCATGATTAAATGAGCAGGCTCGTCTTCCATAAGAACACATTTTAATTTCATTATACATGTATATGTTTAAAGCCCCTAATCAGGGATTTGCAAGCCATCAGAAACATATCTCAAACTTTATCTGTAGCAGCAATCGTATGAAAGTGTGTGCCAAATTTAGCATTAAAAAACTTGACAAAAGTTGTCTATCTATAATGGAATTTTGTACACAACCAATGTTTTAAATAAAACACTGCAAGATGCAATATTCAAATCCGAAATGAAAATGACTGTATTTTGTTTACATAATGCATGTTTTGCCACCATACGTTCAGGCAAAAATTTACTGCATTTTTGCCGTTTCACAATAAAAATAAATAAATAAAGTGTAAATCCTTCCTAAATCCTGAAAAACTTAATGGTACTGAGAGTAACATTTCAAAATCATGATTTCTTCAATGAAAGAAAAAGAGCCATATAAAGAAAAAGAGCCATATAAACAGATGTAAAGAATAATCAATTCATGTAATATTAAATGAATATCAACGTGATTCATTGGGTGAGTAACTCGATTGCATGACAGTTGTATTTGTAATAGCCAAAGTCCGGATATCAAACTAAACGTTGAGCGATTATCTGATAGGCCTATACTGATGTGATTTATGTACTCTTCACTTCAGCCCCTTGTTCCTGTTGGCGAGCGAAGATCGTCTGATCCCTCTGATTCGTCAGATCGAATACGGTGTCTGTTAGATTACTCGAACATAATCAACAAAACGTTTACTAACGTGATGGAGAAAGATAGGGAGAGAGAGAGAGAGAGAGATAGAGAGATAAATAATGTGTGCATCAACATAATTATATAGAAGCAGCGCTACATCAAAATAATCACATATATACAGCAGTTGACAGAGGACAAAGAAGAGCTATTGAATATTACACAGTTGTACGTCAAATAGCACCACTCGAACTAACATGTTATCTATTACGTAGAAAACATAATAATACAAAAATGCGAGAATCCTTTAAATAAAATGGTCTACATGTTATCATGTTAAAAATAGAATAAATACCTTCAGTTTATCACTTCAATAATCCGGCCTATATTTTTCCAATGAGCACATTGGAATATTCATTATTACCAACTTCCAATTGAATATAATTTTTATGAAAGCGCCTTTGTGGACTCTTTGTTTCATTTTGCACAGATTTATTTAAAATGTAAGATCATGAGTGGTACATAATGTCAGCTCGTATCATTATCGATAAACACACATATACAAATATAAACATAAGAAAAACAAAATATTTCTGTATGTCAATAGCGTTTTCTTTTCATGTGAAACATTTCTTCAACCCCCCCCCCCCCCCTCTCTCTCCCGAGATGGGAAATAACTACATGCTTGTAAGATATTTAAGATACCATTTTTTCTTCTTTTCTGTATATCTTAATTCTTAACACATTCATGGCCTGTCGAGCAGACCTCGCGTCTGAATGAATATAACAAACGACTGGCATGAGGAGACGAGCACGCGTACTAGTATCCCACTAACTCTAAAACTATGCCTCGTTTCTGCTGCATTATAATAGTCAGCCTGTTAGTCGTTAAAGTTAACAAAAGAGGCGGCGTTATTGCACACCCTCCCTGAGGTGAAACAAATATCTATGATCGTGCATACGATACACAAACACTGATTATCGCAGAGGGATGTCCAATCATAATATGTTATGCAGGCTATTCAAGTCTAGAATTTAAAGTTCTACGGACTTACCCACGTGATTTGCCGTGCTCCACCTCCACCTCTATAACGTGATCTTCATTGCACGCAGTGGTGACATCATCCAAACTCAAATCTGTCCCGCATCTTATGAATCTACCAATACCAAAATAGAGTATCATCTATCTAAAATAATTAGGGATGGGGGCATGTTATAGGAGTTAACAATGTTTGTAATATAGCTGTTTATAATGATGTAACTTTTTATCTTATTTGTTTTATCATATAGACCACTCAATTAGTCGAACAACTGTAATGCATGGTACAGATGAGCAGAGCTATTTATCCTTAGTATTTAGGCCTACTCGTGTTGGTATTGATGTTTGGTCATCTTTAAATTCAAATCGATTGTAATCATAATAAATCAAACATTGAGAGATAGAAAGAGAGAGAGTGGGGAGGGAGGGAGAAATGGGGAGATACACTCTATTCAATTCAAAGAAACGTATATTTTTTTCGATTTCCAGATGGGGAGTGGAGAAGCAAGAGAAGAAAAGTGTCAAAGTGCTCTTTGAAAAAAGCACAATGTGTCTTACCTGATAGTCTTCAGATGTTTGAGGTTGTGAGGTGATCTGAAAGCTTGTAAGATTAGTTCCATCTTACTGTTGCCAATGTCAAGATCGCTGAATGTCACCTTGACAAGCTGAGGGGAAATATTCAGCAGGGCATTGGGTAGTGAAGTGAGCTCCTCGTTGAAACCAGTCGGTTCATCTAATTTAAGCTCATGCGTTTGAATGGTGAGTTCTGTTGCTCCTGGTAGATGGATCCTCTGGATAACGTCATAGCTGATTGGGTTGTATACCTGCATAGTGACCCTCTTCACATTGTCAAACATCGAACCACAATCCTGCCATCCGTTTAGTGTGTCATCATTAATTGTCAGCTCAGTCAGGATGGGGCTCATGTTATCACTCTGGTCGTTACCATGTAAATTAAAAAAAGGAAATTCATGTGCAGTAGCAAATGTATTTGGTACCATTGTTGGTAGATATAATTGCGTTCTTAAAGGCTAAGTCCACTCCAAAAATAGTTTTGCTTTTAATAGATGCAGAAAAACAAGAGAAACAGAGCAAACAAATTTGAGTATAGTTGGATAACTAATAAGGAAGTTATGATTTTTTTTGGAGGTATGAACAACTTTGTAATTTAGAAAATAATTATCAGTTGTTGACGTCATTGCCTCACTACTTATCAATTGCTTTATATATTTTTATTCCATTAATTTCCCTTTTTATTGCCGAAAACGTGATTTCCTCTTGCTTTTGCCCAGGCTATTATGATTTGTATCATATTGCGTGCATGACATTCACAAAATCTTTTATAAACTTTGAAGAATTGATACTCTTTCTAAAAATTGTATATTCATAATCATTGATTGTTATATAGTTTATCAAAATCCACATGTTTCATGATTTAACTGGAAAACAAATCTCTATATAATTGAACATATTACTATCAATGTAACTTGGATGCTATAGTGTGAGGAAATAAGATTTTTTAGAAGGAACACAAAATTATATAAGAAATTTGATAGTACGAAGGGCGATATAAATGGTTTACATTCTACAGTGGCACCACTTGGGGCGGCGGCACTTTTTCGATGTCCTTTGGCGGCATCTTGAAGGAAAACAATAACTTGCCGGCGCTCCATGTGTCATCCGCGCGGTACCTTCCCTGTGCGTGTATCTATAAACGGAAATAGTGTGCGCTCTGTTTCGAATCCATATATGGCATGGCTCCAGCTGTGGCGTTTTTATTCCCTTGATGCCATCGTGAGAATTCTCATTCTACTTGCGGATTTGGTAGAGGATGGAAGCATACATTGATCTGTCGCAGATACATTTAACTTAGTTGGGTTTTACTGAGCCTGAGGATACTTCTTGGTGGAAATTTATTATACGTGGACTTCACATCGGATTTTTTAACAGAGGAAAAGTTTTAATTTCAATTCGACTTGGTTCTACAGAGTATACGGCGTAGTGGATAGTTTATACTTGGATGTGTTCTCGGAATCTACAAATGTTACGTCTGAGTGGAAAGTTATGTATGACGATGGTTTATCCATATTCACTTCTGTACGTAAGTATAACTTGTATGAAGTAATTGATACATGTTTCAAGAGGCGGTTGAAGATCAACGATGCTAAATACCATTTTAATTCTGAACAAATAAATTGACCGGCAGTGATCTGATTTAAACCCTATTAAAGCGACTATTAAACTTAAAGGGAACGTTTAACAGTGTTATATATGATATACACGGCCCTGCGTGTTGTCAGTGCCTGTGATATGGTGTTGTATTGAAGCCCTACATTTTTTGTTTTTAAATCGCGCTTCAAAATAATCAAGAAGTGCCTAAAAAAAAAAAAAAAAGGGGGGTTCCTAACTGACCTAAAGGTTTGTAATTGTCATTGCAGCATGAGCTAAATCAAGAAATTTTATTTTATTTTTAAAGGATCTAAGATAAAGTTACCGGATCCCTCTAAAACCGATTGTGTAAAGTTTGAATAAGCGGGCGCTTAAGGACAATAGAGTGGGAAGGGTTCTAAACATGACACAAGTCGAATGCTGGTGAACAATAAGCTGCCGGAAGTTTTTCTTTCATTCCTGTTGTAGGTTGATATGATACACTGGTTAGCCGCCTTCTCGCTCTTCCCCGATGCCCACATCATTTGGTCCAATGCATTGCCAATGCCACGAAGGACTTACACAGGTTTCGACAAGGACGAACAGCCAAACAATTCATAGAACGCGGCTAGTATTGAACAAGCATGCCAGGATTATATGCCGCAGAATTGGAGGCCGTTCACTGGATCATTCGGGCTTCGCGCACAAGCGGCACGAGCTATTTCCTAGTGATGGAATACATCTTTCCGGCAGGAAATGACTTGTACCTTCAAAGCCTTATTCGTGAGTTGACGAACGTTGGAAAGACTTCATTCCAGTTCTTTGTTGTGGTTCACTCTAATTTGTAAACTAAATTGTATTTGTAGACTGTTTTCATGAGTTTGGTCTCGGTCATGCTCATGCATACAGGTGTCTGTCATTTAATACTGTTTTCGGTTTTAATATTTATTCAAGTTAAAACGAAAGATATTTGTTCACGACTAATGTTGTTAATTGGCTTATTTGCTCAAGCTTCAAATCGCAAAAAGGTATAGTTGAACGAAAGTAATCAATTAGGAGATGGGTTTAGATCTACATGTTAAGTTCATATACCTGGTGGGGTTGTTATATTACGGCACAATGTGAACACTTTATGAAGTTAGATTACATTTTGATTGGATTGTACAAATTGAATTTAAAATTGACGATAAGAAATTTGTTATTAACATTTACACCCCTTTTGAAAGTATCGATAATGAAAGCATTTTTTTGAGAGAATAGGATATTGCTTCAGGTGCTGATGAGTTGGATACCACTAGTGTCTTTATAGTTGGCGATCGGAATGCTGAGATTTCTGATCATGTATTATTTTTTGGCAAATCATTTGAAGGCCTTTTGTGGTAACAATAATGACATTTTTTCAAGTCTTCAATTTTATTTGCTGATAGTATACGTAACGTATGTAAGTGAATTTTTGCATATTACGTTTCAGTTGGATCATTGCATTAGTACAGCAGATGCTCATGCTTTTATTGAGGATATTCAGATAAAATACCAGTTTGATACATTAGAGTATATTCCAATTGGTATAGAAATTGATTTAGGACACCTGCAGGGTTATATGGATGGATACAGGGCAAATAATGTTAGAAAAGGAAAGTTGGATTGGGCAAAGCTTGATGGTAGTCTGAAAGGTGAATATCACAGTCAGACTGAGTTTTTGTTAAGTCAAGTTAATTTGGATTATGATGCATTTTTATGTAGAGATTTTAATTGTACAAATAGTGGTTATGTTGGAGACTTATGTATTGTGTATAACAGGGTTGTAGATTGTTTATGTGCAGCATGTGATTATTTGCATACGCGTATAGGAGTATTTTGCGTAATATTAGACTTGGCATGGATGAACATGTCGCAGAGCTTCAATAGGGACTTTTAGATTTGCACGTCGACAGCTTTGACTGCAACGTGTGACACCATTTTAAGGCACTGCGCATGCGTCACGTCGTCTCAGTCGGCGATCGAGAATGCGTCATCCTTGATTTCCCTAAATCTACGGTACTAGTATATGCCGCGTGCGCATAAAATATACAGTTCCTCAGGTAGACAAAGGAACATCCCTTCCTGCTATTATGTAAAAATGTGTAGAACAGGTGTCACATGCATATTCACCTGTTCTACACATTTTTACATAATAGCAGTGAAGGGATGTAGTACAGTGGGTAAGCTCTTCCTGACTCTCCATTTTGGATTTGACCTCTCAGGGTCATCAGAGGTCAAATCTGACTTCCCTCCACATCTGAAAAAAAAATTATGGTGAAAGCTAACTATGCTACAAGTTTCATGCTTTTCTCAAAAAAGTGCACAATTTTCTTGCTAAGCCGCTGCACTAATGTTCTACCACAGCAATTGTTGAGGGTAGAATGAGGAACTGTATATTTTGTCCTCTTTCTTTGTCCGTCATATTTATAGTGTTACTTCCTGCATGCATGTATATCGTCGAGTGCAATCTAAAAGATTTATAATTGTAGTCAACATGGGCAGTTGAGTACGTTGAAACGCATGATCAGTCGGCGTTCGTCGTGTTCTCGTCCACTCAATCTAAAAGTCCCTATTCACACAAGCTCGAGAACCCGCTTTAGCGTTGGGTGGAGCTCGTAAAATCAAATAAGTATTTCGAGCTTATTGTACACGGTTATATACTGCACATCTTGAGGTAGATATAAAAAGAGCAGTATAAAGAAGCTAACGGTAGCATATAATGATTATATGAGGATGCACTTACGAATACCTAGGCAACTCTAGTGCAGGTAGAAGGTTTGCAGATGCGAATATACCTGCATGTCAAGCGGTTGTAAGAAATCTAATTGTCAAGTTTATTCAGAGAATTGACACTTATATAAGTCTTGAATTGAATACGTAATGTACGTAAAAACAAAATATACGAGTACCTTGGCACTCTAGTGCAAGTGAAATGTTTGCAGATGTGAATATACCTGCATGTCAAGCTGTTGTAAGAAATGTAATTTTCAAGTTTATTCAGAGAATTGACACTTATACAAGTCTTGAATGGAATACGTAATGTACGTAACAACAATATACACGCTCGGTGGTGGCGGGCGGTGGCGTAAATTGTCATTTTTGCCTCTTCGCATATATATATATATATATGTGTATGTGTAAATGTAGAAATATATACGTATAAAGGGTATTATAATATGTAGAACATACTGCTGTAGAATACCTCATGGGAAGGTTGTGTTTTAAGAATATGATTTGCATTATTTGAATTGACCATTCATTGTATCTTGCAATTTGGTTTCCGGTGGGGCCCCTTTTTTTTTAATAAATCTTTATTCAGATAAAATCACGGGTAACATCGTGCATAAATATTCATAACAAAGCACTTAATTACATGTTTAAATGAGATCAAATCAAATTATATATCCCTATTTACTTGATAGCAGATTGTAAATCAGTAATTGTCTTCCTCCATTTAGTAATATTCAAATCTGTTGTCTTAGTTTTATTTTCCTCTACTTCTAGTTTGTATTTCAACATAAACAAAAAATATATGTGCTTATTATTCTCATTACTACTAATTTAATTTTTTTACAGAAGGAGTTACATAATAATATTTCAATAATGTTCCAAAATGGGTAAATATTTTCGCATTAAAAAAATACATGTATAATAGTACCGGTGGGGCCCCGATGATACTTGTCCAGAATCTGCACGGTCCTTTATAATTTCCCCACACTTGATTTTAAGCCGTCGAAGATGGCGTTATCAACGGACTCCTAATTATGCTCACCAGCCCAGCCTGAGGCGTCTTAATTTAATGATCACGCCATCATCGTCTAGTAGCAAGTAAGTAGGGAGAGGTAGCGTTGGTGTGGTGGAGATCAAAATTAAATAGGCCAGATTCTGGACTACGATGATACAGGCATTCTGTCATGTAATTTGTTTTTTTTATAACCTGTACCTGCTTGTTAAGGTATCTGTTCGCCTGTTCAATGCAGGGAACCGTTTGCCTTCTTTTTATGCAAGGGGGGGGGGGGGGGTTATGTACATGGATCTCGCTAGTCCGAGCAAGAAAGTAATATTGTTCGCCTGTTTAATGCACGGAACAGTGTCGCCATTTGTATGGGCAGGAGGGGTTGTCAAAAGTCTCGTCTGTTGGTGGCCTCAATACAGAGAGTACTTTGAGTTCGACATGGTAGCTCCATACTCCAGTGTATTTTGTTTTGTAGTGTATGCCAGTGGCGTACGCAGGATTTTTTCAAGGGGGGGGGGGGTTAAAATCGGGCCCAAAATTCGAAAATTTGACATTTTGTCGTGTTGGGGGGGGGGGTAAGGTCACCTTTTTTACGGTCAGCTATTGGTTTTTTTTATTTTTATTTATTTATTAAGAGAATAAAAATAAAAAATAAAAAATCTCAAAAGAGGTGTGGGGGGGGGAGGTTTCCAAAAAAACATACATAAAACATACACATAAAAACAACTCAAGGGGGGGGGGTAACCCCCAACCCCACCCCCCCCCCCCCCCACCCTCTGCGTACGCGCCTGGTGTATGCATATGCAGTTACTTGGTCGAAAAATTCGAAAGTAAAAATACCCGGGTCCTTCCCAGGGGTGGATTGTAGCAGTGTATATATAAAGGGAAAGTATGACGACGGTTTATCCATCTACACTGTCGCTCATATAGGTGGAATATTTTTGTTTTACCCCAATTAATGGAATTATCTAAAAAATAATTTAAAAATAATAGATCTAGATAAAAGTATACATTCTCAGATTTTATTGAATAATAAGTTTCAACTGTGTGTTTTGCGTGAATGCTTAAGCATGTGCATGCTTCTATGCTTATCAAATAGGGGACCTACGCCCTTAAATCATAAATGACAGTAATGAGGATTAATGCCCCACAAAAGGGCACTAATATAGCACATCGACACGGTTTTGATCCTGGGGCCTCACAGTTACGAGGCCATTGCTGTGTCACTGAACCATGACTGTAAGCAGCGGGGGCTAGGGTAGGGGGCAGTTTTCGTAAATAAAAAAAACAACATAAAATGCAATAATTTTTCAATCATTTATTGCATTTTACCCCGGTTCCCAACATAAAAAATAATGCATGGCCAACCAGAGGATTTGTTTATGTTGGGGAACGGGGTAAAATGCAATAAATTATTGAAAAATTATTGCATATTCTGTGTGTTTTTTTATTTATGAAAACTGCCCCCTACCCTAGCCCCCGCTGCGTACAGTCATGGTTCAGTGACAAAGCAATGGCCTCATAACTGTGAGGCCCCAGGATCAAAACCGTGTCGATGTGCTATATTAGTGACCCTTTGTGGGGCGTTAATCCTCATTACTGTCATTTATGACTTAAGGGCGTAGGTCCCCTATTTGATAAGCATATAAGCATACACATGCTTTAGCAGTCACGCAAAACACACATTTGCAACTTATTATTCAATAACATCTGAGAATGTATACTTTTATCTAGATCTATTATTTTAAAATTATTTTTAAAATAATTCCATAAATTGGGATAAAACAAAAATATTCCACCTATATGAGCGACAGTGAATATTCACTTGGAAAAGTTCGTGTTGTAATTGTTGTTATTGTCATGATGTTGATATTCAGTTTACAAGAAAACATCCTCTATTAAATCTCAAGTAACCGCAAAAAAAACGAATTCTGTTTCCTTTGTTACTGTGAATGTAAACACCAAAGTGCATTATAACACCACAGAATAAGAATAAAGTAATATGCATTAACATGATTGCACTTTCAGGTGTAAATCATGAATTTAGATAGTACAAGCTTAGTGTCACAGATTCTCATTGTGTAGGCATGAATACATATGAACAACTTTGCGCTTTGTTTGTATGTTCCAAAACTTCCAATCCATTAACAGAAAATCGGCAAATGAATGAACGATTAAATATTTCAATGAATATCGATAAAAATAGATAAAGCTAACTGATAAGGACGATTATTTAGTTTGGTTATCCAGTGGCGGATTGAGTAGCTTCACCAGAGCTGACCACCTGTTTACAATAGACCATACAATACCAACATAGGTGTTGCTATGTCAGACGTGCTCTAGCATCACCAGGAAAAGAAAGGTAACGTAGAGGTATTGTATGAAAGAATGCAATTCTTTTGTGATCATGAGCACAGCTGGGGAAGTTACGTACCACTGTCTCGTGTTAGCTCACTAGTGGGTGACAGATAATGTCACAAGAAGAATGAGATCTGGAGCATCTTTTAGGGTGGAGCTTAGCAGGTCTGAGAAAGTTATTTAAAACAAATCTATGACATATATTTAGCTGTTTGATTAACAAAATATGGGTTGTATGCAACCCTGCACATCAACATGAATCAACTTATATTTGGATGTTTGTGACTTTATCAATACCTTTGCTGATGCTGCCATCGACGATGTCGTTGAGTAGAAGGCATCATCACACTGATCTTGGAGTGTCAGGTTCTTCAATTGAGGCATCTCACAGATGAACTGAGCGAGATGACGTGATGCAGAGGTACGTTCCTTGAGATGCCCCTTCTGGATCTTAAGTGTCTCAATCTGTTATGATTATAACATTATGTTGGACGAACATTTATTAATATTACTCCACTAAATGATGTTCAACATTTGTAATGACTGTTGATTACAGGGTGATACCGTCGACCCCCTATTTTTTTAGTAAAGCGATGAAACGGGAATGTAGAGATTGTATTTTCCATTCGACTCTTTAGCACATTTGGGTTACGCGCACTGTAGCCATAGACATGTGTAAAATCTTGATACGTATAAGATATTGGATAAATATGTTTCCTTTATTCAAACATTCATCAGATTTTATTAGTTTTTTTTATTTGTTAATTTGCATGAAGTATGAATATACAAATTACATATTCATGAAGTATTGCAGTATCAAGTATCCACTATTCATCACATTATAATCTATTAAGATATACACTAGAAAGTCATGCCTTTTATATATTATATCAAATATTTGTTATGTATCATGTTCTAGAATCCCTAAATTATTTCAATAAACACCGTGACGTACAAAACAATGTGATGTCGACGTCCCGTCTATGAAAAAATACATATATTAAACTCTCTATTCGCACCCATGCGTGTGAATAAATAATTAATGTAATCATTGCACATTTGAATGCCATATCACCAGGCAGGTATATCCCATTTTGACGAACATGGAAACAAAACGAACATAAGACCTAAGCCCCTTTCACACCGGATCTGCGTAGAGTTGCGTAGTGTGGCGTACCGAGTACGCCGCAGTTAGGCTGCGTATTCATGAAAACAAATATGCTTCGACGTAGTCCCTATGTAGGTTATGCGTAGGCTGGCCTACGATGGCATATGGTTACGTGCCCTGTGCGTAGTAACGGCGTATGCAATTGGCGTACATACGCGTACGCTTGCGTATGACAGGCGTAGTGTTGCGTATGCTTACATAGGCCTGGCGTAAGGTTGCTTACGGTTGCGTAAGGTTGCTTACCGTGTGCGAAAGCGCCTTGTAAAAATGCATAATAACATAATAAACATAAACATAAACATAACACATGTAAACAAAAATATCATTTCCCTCAAAATAATTATACATACCTGCCAAGTTTACATCCAGGTATGTAAAAGAAAATACTGTAATGCCCTTTACATTTCTATCAAATTCTACAGAGTTAAACATTTAAGTATAACAAAACATTCATGCTGAATTCAAAACCAAAATACTAAAGGGGTGAGATTATTTGTAAACAGAAAATGAAATTTTGATTACAAAAAAAATCACCTAGATGTGGAAGAAATAAACATGACTGGTATTCTTGTAAATACTACAACTTTAATGCACTAATCTATAGTTTTGTATAACAAGTACTCCTGCTGAAACTCTGGATTTACAAAAACTTGTGCATGTTGTTACACAACTATAACTTTATCATTAGGTAATGAATACTATAATAATATCAGTTTGAAAATAGTGACATTTAAAAGACTTGTACATGTTATTAGACATGAAAATAACTACCGTATAACTTTATCATGAAGTTATAATTTCAGTAATAATGACCGTCGGAAAAAACTCTGACATTTAAACTCCGGCTAACACTGCGAAATTTAAACTGTGAAGTTTAAATGAAATTAACTAACATAATTTCATTACTTTAACCGAATCATGAAATAATGATTACTATAATGATAATAACAGCCTAAAAACTGACTATAAACTCCTGTTGACACTCTGAAAATGAAGTGTGTAATTTAACAAGACTTTGACATGTTATTAAACGTTGACATAATCACAGGATACATGTTATCGTGAGTCAAAAATCACAGCAACAATAACAGTCTTTCATCACCCTGAAACACTGATGAAAAAGTTCTTATGATTCACAGTTCATATAACCCATATAGACAGTCATTCACCATCATCACCGTCTTGTGTGCTGTAGTCGGACTGGCGTAGGGTAGCGTACTTTTGCGAAGACATGGCGTACAGTAGCGTAGTGTTGCGTAGACTTGCGTACAAAATGCGTACTTTCTGCGTATAGTGTCTAACAGTGGCGTACACAGGATTTTTATCGAGGGGGGAGGGGGGGGTTACAATTTGAAAAACGCGCCGAAAATTTCGCAACGACTCAGCCAGCCTCTAAATAAGCGGAGGAGGGGGGGGGGGGGTGGGGGGGGGGGGGGGGTGTAAGACAACATTATTTATTTATTTTGTCCCGAAAATTTGGAAATTGCCTACCGATATTTTGTTCAATTGGGGGGGGGGGGGAGTAAGGTCACCTTTTTTTTTGGTCACCCTTTAGCACATTTTTTTTTAAGGGGAGGGGGGGTTCGACCCCCCCCCCCCCCCCCCCGATGTGTACGCGCGTGGTGACTACGCCGAAGGTACGCGAACAAATTAAACATGTTTATTTCTTTTTATTTTTTTTTCTACGCAAGGCCCGGTGTGAAAGTCCCTTTAGGGGAAAAACATTAAAGGACAATGCGCAATGCCAAGAGGTTGTGGCGCAACAAAACTGTTGATAGGAGAGGGTCCCAGCCCTTCCCCCTCCCATACCAAGGGTAACCTTATTATTGTCATAAGTCTGGGGCCCGCTAATGCTTAGGTTACATATAAATTGGGCCCCGTACGATTTTCCCTACCCGGCGGCTTGCCGTGGATTTAGAGACCGTACGGGAACTTTCGGATTTTCATTTCTACAGCATGTGTGGTCAAATATTCTGCGGCGCCCGGGAGGTGCCCGGAGAAAATTTGTCGAGTGAAATGCAAGGCGCCCGTAAGGGTGCCGTCAGGTTGCCGGCCGAGTGCCGGCCGTTAACCTTACGGGCTCCGTCCGATGAGCAGGTGTGCCGATGGCTCCCGGAAGGTGCCCTGCCGGTGCTCATGGCGCCCGGCTGGGTGCCTTGCGGTGCACTGATCTACAGAGTGAGTCAGAAAAAATATCCCACTTTTTAAAATTGTATTGTTTGAAGTATGAATATTTAATCATGGGTTTCATGATATATCAAGATAGAGTTATCCTCCCAGTACATTTAGGTACCATTTTCATTTGAATCTCTGCATGCATCACTGAATATCAGACAATCTTTACAAGACTGCCGGTGTCCGGCCGCCAGCCGTAAAGTTCCTACGGATCACGGGACATTTTTTTAAGCCGTACGGGCGCCGTGGTTCTGAGTTGGCTACTCCCAATTCTCCCGGTGTTTTTATCCGACCGTTATGCCGTAGAAACGGGTCCCGTGCGGGCTTCGGTCGGTGCCCGGACGGGCCCCTCACGATTTGTGTTCGTCAATTCTCATAACAAATCTTTACGGGCGCCTTTCGGTGTTCAAGGGTTCCGTACGTGTACCCTACGGCTCCCTCACGGGCCCCTCAAGATCTCCGGGTGATATGCACAACAACAGGCGTTTGCCTTCCGGGGGCCATTTGAAATGAATATAGCACGTGCGGGTCCCTCACGGCGGCATCTCAAAATGTACAACGCAGCTTTAAATACAGTGCACCACATGGCACGCGGCCGGGCGCCTTGAGGAACCCGGTCGGGCCCCGTCAGGGCACCTTGCGGGAGCAATCATAGGTGCACCTGCTCATCGGACGGAGCCCACAAGCTTACCGACCGGCACCCTGCCGGCACCCTTAAGGGCGCCTTGCATTTCAATCGACCAATTTGCACCTCCCACCTTCCGGACATCGCAGAATATGTGACCACACATGTCGGAAGTTTCCCGTACGGTCTTTAAATCCACGGCAAGCCGCTCGAGTAGGGAAAATCGTACGGGGCCCGGTTTATATGTGACCTAGGCACAGTGGCGTACGCAGGATTTTTTCAAGGGGGGGGGGGGTTTTTAAATCGGGCCCAAAATTTCGCAACGACTCAGGAAAATTTGAAAATCGCGCCGGCCGAAAATTCGCTCAGTGGGGGGGGGGGGGGGGGGGGGGGGGGGGGGGGGGGGGGGGGTAAGAGGAAACTTTTTTTTGGGGGGGAGGAGTCCCAAAAAAAATCGCAACGACTCAGCCAGCCGAAAAGTCGCTCAGTGGGGGGGGGGGGGGGGGGGGGGGAAGAGGACACTTTTTTTTTTTTTTTTTTTTGGTCTCGAAATTTGAAAATTTGACATTTTCTTCCGTTGGGGGGGGGGGGGGGGGGGGTAAGGTCACCTTTTTCAGGTCAGCCATTGGCATATTTTTTTTTTTTTTTTTGAAAAAAAACAAAACTCAAAAGGGGGGGGGGTTTTCACAAAAAATATACACAAAACATACACATAAAAAAAACTCGAGGGGGGGGGGGTTAACCCCAAACCCCCCCCCCCTGCGTACGCGCCTGCCTAGGCATAAGGTGGAAGTTTCTGAGTTTTTTTTTTTTTTTTACTGCAGAGCAAGTTGGCGGAGGAGCTCGTGAGATGCTTAGCATGGTTACTGATTTGTTTTTTCGGAGGTTCATAGCTTTCTTGTTTTGATCGGATTTCGGTCGAGAAGACTCTTTCTTTCTCCTTTTCTCTTTTTGTTTATTCGTCATTGTTTTGTGGGACTTTGTAATTGTTGCACCTTGTATAGAGTAAACACCTCGGGGACTTAATTAGTGCCAATACCTTATCCAATGTAACATTACTGTGAATATATCGATTCGTTTCTATTCTTTTCGTTTTTCTTCCTTTAAGGAAATACCATTGCGCTTTTCGCCTTTATCTTTATATACTTGTAATGATGTAATGGTTTCAACTTATTTGAAAGGGTGCCGAAAAACAACTACAATGCAAATCAAGTTTAGTTTGATATGTATTGGCTTTTTTCCAGGAATATCTTCGCCAAAATCACCTTTCATCTTTTAAATTGGGCCACTCTTACGACCTGAACAACGTATAGTTATTTTATATTAATGATCTCATGATTTGTCTTAAGTAATTATGTATATTTATGAATATTTGTGTATAGTTATGTAAATATACTATCAACTAATGAGGAAAGCCCCGTACAGAAACTCAGTTTATGTTGGTAATCCCCAGGCATTAGTTGATAGCTTTATTCTGTTATTGTATTTATTGTTGGAATTCATTTTCTTGTACTCTTTGTTAATGTTATACACCTTTATGTTCCTGGAAATGAAATACATTAAAATGATTTTTTTTTTAATGACAGATGGTTCGTTTTTCGCTTTAATATCCTGAAACGTATGATGTTTCCTACCTTATTTCTTAAAGGTAAAGACCAGTATTGGAAACGCCCCAATTTCAAAAATTGAAATGGAAGCTCTTATTACCAATCATGTGAAAGAATATGTTTTGACTAATACATGATGATACCAATTTTGCCGGGAAACCGCCTACTAATTGATATATTTGGTAAATTAGTGTATCTATTGGGATGTGAGAGATAAACGCACGTGTCGCGCACGTGTGCGTAGTCCCATATACATCTTTCTGTGTACAGTGCTTGTAACTTTACGAAGACTGGGCCAAATTTCTTATCATTTTGATAATTCAAGAACCTTGCAGTACACACCAATACTTATATGCTAGATGATCAACCTTTTTCTGATCGATTCCACAACGTTTCTTTCACAATGCAATCGCATAACCATAACTTGTCTTTATCTTTAACGGTGTACTATGGACACTAAAATCATGCGATTTTGTTTGACGAAGGAAATTAAAAGTCTTCCAGTTAAACAAATCATGTAGTCATATGTTTAGATAGATTCCTGAATATATGACCAATTCAATACCTTTGCAGATGATGCCATCGATGACGATGTTGAGTAGAAGTCGTCGTGATAGCGACCGCGGAGTGACAGGTTCGTCAAATGAGGCATCTTCCAGATGAACTGAGCAAGATCACGTGATGCAGAGGGATATGCATGGAGATCCTCTGACTCGATGTCAAGAGTCTCAATCTGGTATTATAGTAACATTGCGATGAAAGAATAATTACTACAAACTCACTTAAACTATATTCAAGATTCAACAATCTGTTTAATATTATATTAAATATTGTTGCCACAATACAAACAAATCTCAACTCATTTACATGTATTTTGTTTAAAGTATTTTTGAGAAGACTTTATATTTTTGTTTCTAGACATGTCTGGAATCTTGAAAACGATACAATATTGGAGATTTTTTTTTCCTTCATAAGAAGTAAAACAAATATTAATGTTAGATTTTATTAAAGTTAAGGCTGCATTATGTAAATTTGCATAAAGTTGCATATGGAAAATGAAATTGTTATGAAGGATCAAGTCTACAAGCATATAGAGGACTAGGATCATTACCAAAAAACAGACTAAGTCTTAAAGATAAACTTGAGTTGTGGTATAAAAAGAAAATAAATTCTCACAGAAATCAAACAAAAATACACTGAATATTCAAGATTACAAATAAACGTCATTTGCCAAACAAAATTTGGTAGAAAATGTATACTGGCTGAGTAATGACCCTAGAAAGATAAGTAATTCAAGGTTAGTATCCCCGACACAATTTGTGAAGTCCCATATACATCTTTCTGCATAGGCGTCGGAATGGGGGGGGGGGGGATCAGGGGGGCACTTGCCCCCCTCCCCAACCAACCAAAAAGGGGAGAGTAAAACGCAAAACAAGCCCCCCCCCCTCCAAAAAAAAAAAAAAAAAAGCAGTAATGGAGTATTAAAAGATGGTTTGTATTTTTAATCCAAAAAAACATAACAATAATAAACCTGAATTAAATCACATATAAATTTCCATTCATGCGCATGCAACCTATATTTATCAATGGAGGTTTTTATAATAGCGATACGCGCATTTCGTGGTCAGATTACGAGAGAAAGGGAAAGCGTATCTGTTTTTTGGTTATATGGGTGAGAAGACATGGGCCGCTGAACGCTGGCGTACTGATGGGGGGGGGGGGTTCTTTTTCGATACCAGTGATTTACAAATGTTGCTGAAATGAAATGATTTTCAGGTATTTTTTCTCAATTTCTTTTTAAGTAATACCTTTTTCTGCGTTTGTTGGAGAATTAGAAATTCCCAAATTTACAGTCGGCGAAAAATATGCTTATTTAGAAGCCTTCATGTCAGGACCTGCAGGCCGACTGGGCTCGGGGGCTCGAGCCCCCCCCCCGCCGCCCCCCCCCCCCTTTTTGAAAAAGTATGTTACAGAGAAGGAAAAATAGAAAGAAAGACAGAAAAAATAAATGACCTGCCAATGTCACAAATGAGGTATCGAAATATGCTCATATGACCGTAATTAATCCCCAGGGCTTACGGGAGCTCCGCTCCTGGACCCCAACAATGGCCCTAAGGCGGGCCCCTTGATGCTCATCTGACAGTAATTAAATCCCTAAAACCCCCGAGCTTCCGGGGGCTCTGCCCCCTGGACCCCACCAAGGGCCCTAGGGCGGGCCCCTGGATGCTCATCTGACAGTTATTAAATACCGGAAAACCCCCCGAGCTTCCGGGGGCTCTGCCCCCCTCGAACTCCACCAAGGGTCCTAAGGCGGGCCCCTAGATGCTCATCTGACCGTAATTAAATACCTTAAACCATTGAGCTTCTGGGGGCTCTGCCCCCTGGACCCTCGCCAATTAGTGAACTGCCAGTGTCACAAATAGAGTATCTGGATATGAGTATCTAAAATCCCTGAACTTCCCGGGGATCAACCCTTTGACCCCCTGCCAGGGCTCAGGCCCTGGACTCCACGCCAATTTACGCTCTACCTGATCTTTAATACTCCGCGGGACATGCATGTAACGTGTAAGACTGGTGGTGATGCACATTTTTCTTCTGCCCCCCCCCCCCCCTCCAAACGTTTTTGCTCATTATACGCCACTGCCCCTGGAAGTTGAGCCCCCTGGAATGTTTGCCCAACCCCCCCCCCCCCTCCCATCCAATACCAAAACTCAACTTTATCTTTAATGTTGAAACTCATAACTTTTTTTAGCAGAAAGCAATGTTATGTAATTGTTCAATTGGAGTTCCGATAATTGTATGTATTAAAACAAATATTTTGCCTTATTTGAACTTTATCAGAGTATTTACAGCTATGATGATGATGATTTCTACAACCAAATACAACCATTCTTTCCAAGGGAATAATCACATGTAACCCCTATCTATCACCTGCAGCTGATATATGTTGGGAATTTATCATTTTTGACGGGCTATATGAGGTCTTAAGGTAAACCAGCTGGTCAGTCGACTGAAACAGGAACAATAGAACTTGACCGAACCCTAGCATGTGCCATTGAAACACGTATAAAAGAAGTGTATAGAATACTATGGTAAATTATATTTTTAGAAAGATTCACTCATTTGCATAAATTTGGTAATTTATGCAAATAGGGTCATAACATTCACCTCTTTTTAGGAAAAAATGGTTTTGTACACAAATCACGAAAATTAGCGATTTTCGGGCTGACATGCAAAGACAAAAGTTCACGTGACTTTGTAACTGTACGTCCGATTTTCAAAAAAAATGTTTTAAGACTCGAAAGAAAAAAGTCACCGAGCGGCGGGGCACCATCCGTATGCCTTCCCGAACAATCAAAGAAATCGCGGAGGGGGGGGGGGGGCATAATTTAAAAACAATGTGATATCAATTCACATGTCTCTGTTATGAAGAGATACATCTAACCCTCTGCTCGCAATTTCGCCTGTTCGCGAATATATGCAATTATAGCACATTTTAATGACATATGCATTCTAATTTTTATGTAACAGCTGATAGGTAAATCCCGAGACTAGAGAAAAGTGCTAATGGAGGGACGGCTTTTTCAGTCGTGAATACTGATGAGAAAGTTCACAATTCGTATCCATTTCCTGAACATTCAGCTTTTCCTACCTGCTTCCTCTTAACGGTTGACCAATTGCGAGAGCAAAACGTTCCACTTTCATTTGACCATAGGGAAAGGAGTACACTTCCAATATAAAAATATGTAGTGATTTTCTAGGAGTCCTAAAATGTATGACCAAATCAATACCTTTGTTGATGATGCATTTGACGATGATGTTGAGTAGAAGTTATCGTGATACCGACCCTCGAGGGTCAGGTTCTTCAAATGAGGCATCTTACAGATGAACAGAGCGAGATGCTCTGATGCAAAGGGACGATCATTGAGACTAGTCCTGATGTGTAGAGTCTCAATCTGTTAATATAGCAACATTGTGATGAAAGAATTGTTACTACAAACGCACTGAAACTACATTCGAGATTCAGCAATCTCTTTAATATTATATTAATATCGTTACCATATCTCATCACATCCACGTGTATTTTGTGATGATGTACAATGCTTGACACCTGAAGGGACTTCTAATGTCAATGGTTCATGTACTATTTTGATACTGGTTTAATGGTGTTAACACATTACTGCTACATAATGAAAGAGGGAAAAATATATTTTGACTGATCTAATCAAGACTGTGACAAGACTAACACCAACAGGAGGACTGTGTTCAAGACGATTTATGTAGGTTCTACAAAGCTTGCATAAGGTCTGTATTGGAATATGCATTTCAAGTCTTCCACGGGGGGCCTAACCAAAGAGCAATCTAATTTATTGTAATCAATACAAAAACGTGCCCTGAGAATAATCACCCAAACCTACCTTATACTGAAGCTTTAAATGTACTGAACATTGATTCCCTAGCTGATCGTAGAAATAATATGTGCTTGCAATTAATCAACCAAATACAGAAACCTGAACACAAACTAAATGACCTTCTCTCATCAAAACGAGAGACAATATATAACCTTAGGGGAAGTAAACAAGTGAGTCTGCCCAGGTGTCAAACAAACCGATTTAAGAATAGTTGTATCTCTTGGTGTGCGTATAATTTACAATAAGCAGGTAATTAATGCAATATACATTTTCAACCATTCCATATTCTTTTGAACTTGTACCCCGACACATGCAGCTGTTTTTGTATTATATATATATATATATATTATTTTTGCTTCAGATTATCAATTTGGAATAATTATTCAGTGCATGCAGTTATCAGTTTATACCCATACGTTGGCGTTCTGTATAATTATATTTGGATGTAGAGTTTACTTGATTGATCATTAATTGGGGCTTTTTCATATCTTTACTTTCTTTTATTTTCCCCTCTCTTGCTCCCTTTTCTTCTCTATTCAATTTTATGTTGTTTCCTTTTTCTCATAATTATTTATTTGTAATGTGATATACCTGAATGATTTGTCATGTTCTTTGTATTAATGATTTACATGTATTTATATTCATAATTTATCAATTTCATTGTACTCAATTTAATAATGTTCATAATCATGTTGAAAATATCGTATCAGGACAATTACCCCCTGAGCAATCACCCCCGGAAAATTACCCACCGGAAAACTACCCCCGTAGGACGATTACCCTCCGGAAAATTCCCCCCCCCCCCCGGAGAATTACCCCCCGAGGACAATTACCCCCCAAGGACAATAACCCCCTGGAAAATTACCCCCCGGAGAATTACCCCCGAGGACACCTACCCCCCGGGGATAATTACCCCCCCCCCCCCCATTGACACTACTGGGCATGGTGGCTCAGTGGTTAGAGCGCCCGCCTCATGAACGGGAGGTCGTGGGTTCGAACCCCGGCCGAGTCACACCAAGGACTTATAACAATGGGATCTTCTGCCTTCTAGCTAGGCGTTCAGCATATTAGATTGGAGAAGAGTATTAATAACATATTATGTTATTCAGGGCCCACTGGAAGAGCAGTTTCATAACTGAAGTGGCTACCCTGGGTAAATAAAACGTTATTATTATTATTATTAATATTACCCTCGAGGACAACTATCCCCCAGGTAAACTACCCCCGAGGAAAATTACCCCTCGAGGACAACTACCCCTCCCGCTTCGAAGACAACCCCCCTTCCCGAGGATAATAACCCCCGGAGGACAACTACCCCCAATGACAATCACCCCCGAGGAATTTATAACACTGTGACGTATAACGCAAACTTCTCTCCAAATTGCTATTTACAGAAAATTGCATAAACCTCCATTTTCTTTGTTATTTATGAAGTTCATTTCAGTCTTTTCAAATTATTCAAATATTGGGGGGGGGGTGGAGGTTGCCTAATTCCCCTGTAGTTTTACTACCGAGTAAAGAACAGAAATTACAGTTCTTAGAAATTGAACAATACATTGCGCGCAGATGAGTACGCGTTACAAAGAAATTAGGATGTAAAATTTCCTTTATGCATCCTCTGTAACTTTTTTAATCAGCTGATCGTGTATTTATAATGGGCCCTCATCCATGCCATGATCCGTAATTAAGGTTTTCTTCACGTTATCTATTTATTTCTGTTGTCATGCTGAAGTATAATATGTTTTCGTGTACGTTAAATTATTTTGAAATAGAAATTGCCTTCAAGTTATATGTACGGTGCCATGTCAAAAGAAAAAAAAAAATATCCGCTCTCTGGTTATTCATCTCATTTGATTTTGTAACTCCAGCACAGCGTTTTTCAACCGGGGTGCCGCAAGAGAATGATTTGGAAAAAGTTGATTTTGCAAAAAAATCAAATGCCAGAAACGGTTAAATATGTAATTACATGAGAAAATAAAATTCTGAAGATACTAAAGTGTCTTCCTTCCTCGCTCGCTGACAATATTTTGACAGCAAGGCAAATAAGGGCAACAAAAGGCCCGAATATCCTCATATTCGTGTATCAAGGTCATGACCGAATATATCACTTTTTATTTATGTACATTCGGCGGCAAATGGTTTCTAGTGTGTAGATTACAAACTAATTTTTTTCCAGTTTGAAAATGTCTTCTCCTTTTTATTCTTAAGTGTGCCCATATGTGTATGCAAAGCACTTGACGAGAGCCAGAGTCATGCAAAATTAATAGTCTGTAAAGACTTTGGGATTTGGGAGAAACTTTTCATTCCTTAGGAGGGTACCGTGACTAACAAAAAGTTAAAATAACGCTGCTCCAGATAATTGTATTTCTATGCATTTTGAAAAGCGCTGGACAATTACCTAAAACTTACATCCTTCGTGGAAATTAGCAACCGCACTGGCTGTGCATAAATCATAATAAAAGGGAAATGTGTAGTAATGAGGAAGACCACGTGCTATAGTTTTTGAAAGAATAATTATGGGTTCATGCAGGGGATCTTATGGGCTCGTCTTTTGCTATTGAATCCTGATTGTCCACGGGGGCAGTTGTCCGCGGGGGGTAATTATCATCGGGGGGTACTTGTCATCGGGGGGTAATTGTCCTCGGAGGTAATTGTCATCGGGGGGTAGTTGTCATCGGGGGTTATTGTCCTCGGGGGGTAATTGTCCTCGGGGGGTAATTTTCCAGGGGTTAATTGTCCTCGGGGGTAATTGTACTAGGGGGTAATTGTCCTCGGGGGGTAATTGTCCTATGGGGTTAATTGTCCTCGGGGGTAGTTGTCCTCTGGGGGTAGTTGTCCTCTGGGGGTAATTCTCCTAGGGGGTTATTGTCCTCGGGGGTAGTTGTCCTCGGGGGGTAATTGTCCTCGGGGGTAATTCTCCGGGGGTAATTTTCCCGGGGGTAATTGTCCTTGGGGGGTAGTTGTCCTCGAGGGGCCGATTCTCCGGGGGGTAATATTCCAAGGGGTAATTGTCCTTTGGGGGTAGTTTTCCGGGGGGGTAATTTTCCGGAGGGTGATTGCCCAGGGGGTAAATGTCCTAGAACCATCAAAGTTGTAATAAAAATGTTGTTCTGATGGGTCATCCAAACAACATCTCTGCAGGTGATCTCATGTGACTATCAACAGGTGTTGCTCTTAGGTGTGACATAGCCCGTTGACTGCCTTGGCCAGTCTGTGAACACTTTTTCAACAGATTCTTGACGGTAGGAACCATTCTCTCAGCTAGTCCGTTGGATCTTGGATAGTGAGGTGAAGAGGTTGTATGTGTGATTGACCACTTCCGGCACATGTCCTTGAAGTGCTTCCCGACAAATTGTGGACCCTTGTCCGATACGATCTCCTCTGGTGGACCAAATAGACTGAAGATTCCACTCATCACGTTAGCTACTGTGGCACTTGATGTGTCAGTCAGCTTGTAGACTATCGGATACTTGGAGTAATAGTCAGTGACGAGTAAATAGTCTTGTCTATTGAGCATGAACAAATCTGTCCCTAGTCTAGTCCAAGGTGCTGAAGGTACATCATGGTGAAGCAACAGCTCTTTCTGTTGCCTTGCCTGGTGTTCTTGGCATGCAGCGCATTGCTTTACGAGCTGTTCAATGTCTTTGTTGATGTGTGGCCAGAACACTGTCTCACGAGCTAGTCGTCTCGTGCTCTCGATTCCCATGTGTCCAAGATGAAGTTGTCCAAGGATGTCTTCCCAAAGTGTCTTTGGAATGATCACTCGGCTTCCTTTTAATGGTAATCCTTGTGACCAATCTCATCTCTGTAAGACCAGAATTCTCTGAGGGGTGTCGGCAGCTCTTGCAGAGTTTCAGGCCAACCCTGTGTGACTGTCTGCCACAATGACCTAAGAACAGGTCAATGGATGTTTCCCTCTGGAGTTCTGTTCTCTTGTGTTGTCCGAAGAAGATCAAGTCGATTTGATGAGTGTCTTTTACTTCGGAGCAGATTGATTCCACTCTGATGTCTAGCGGAACATCACGTGCTTCCTTGATCAATAGTATCTGTTGACGAGGTGGTGCGCTTCTTAGAGGTTTCTTCCAAATTGTCTCCAATGGCCTGTGATCAGTGATCACAGTGAATTCCTTCCCGAATAGGTAAGTATGGAATCGGGTGATACCAAACACTAGGGCTAAGGTTTCCCTCTCTATGTTCGAGTAGTTGGACTGCGCATTAGAGAGACTTTTGGATGCAAAAGCTACAGGTTTGCCATCTTGGAGCAGGCATGCTCCCGGCCCTTTTATCGATGCATCTACCTCAACGGTTGTCTCTTTCTTTAGGTCAAAGAACTGCAGACATGCACCCGATGGGACTGCGCTTTTCAGGCTGTTTAAGGTATGTTCGTGATCCTCGTCTCAGACGAATGGAATTACCTTGTGAAGGAGTTCACGAAGTGGTGCTGACTTATCTGATAGATTCGGAATGTATGGTGCTAGGTATGTGAATAATCCTAGGCATCTCTGAACATCTTCTTTGTCCTTGGGTGAAGGCATTGTATTGATAGCTTCAACCTTGCTTGGATCTGGGAAGATTCCAAATCTTGTGTACATGGATCCAAAGTAGCTGATAGCTTCCTTCTTGATAGTACACTTGGAGCTGTTTAACACGAGTCCTTCCTGTTTCGCCGTCTCCATGAGTAAGTGGAGATTCTTTTCGTGTTCCTCCTCTGTTTTCCCGACAATGGCAATGTCGTCTGCGATACATACGCAGCCAGGCACATTCTGGACGATCCTATCCATGTGTTGCTGGAAGATGTATTGGCTTGTGCATAAACCGAAGGGTAATCGTTGAAAACAATATCTTCCAAATGGTGTTCTGAAGGTGGTCAGGTCTTGGCATTCCTCTGTTAGGTGTACTGACCAGTATCCAGCCTTTTCGTCTAGCTTGGAGAAGAATTGTGCTCCTGCGAAGATCGGTTGGATTTCTTCCAAGGTTGGAATTTTGTGTGGACACCTTTTCAAGGCATCGTTCAACCGTCTGAGGTCAAGACATATCCGTATGGATCCTTCTTTCTTCACAACGGTGGTCATCGAGCTACACCAATCTGTGTGGTGTTCTATCTTTATGATGACTCCTTGCTTCTCCATGTTATCTAGTTAGGCTTTGATCTTGTCCTTCAGGTGGACACTGCACTTTATAGGTGCATCTATGGTGGGCTCTGCATCATCTTTCAGATGCAGCATTGCTTTCCCGCTAAAGCTTCCTATGGCATCAAACTGACCTGGGTATGTTTGTTTGAGGTCACTAACACTTGTGATAGGTGTATGTGTAGGTGTGTCCTTGTGCATTGTGTGGATTGCGATAATCCCGAGATCTGTGCAACCTAACAACCCTAAGATAGCTGGTCCATTCACGTCTGCTACGTAGAATGTATGTGTATACCATTCTGGACTCTTGTATCTACACTTTAAGTCTAGTGTACCAACGCATGGTATTGATATTTCGCCATATGCTACAAGCTTTACTGGTGTACGTTTCACTACTTGCCTCCACTTGTCACCATATATTTGTTTGACTGTGCGTACTGTGATAGTTTTAGCGCTTGCCCCAGAGTCTTTTTTCAGGTATAGGTAATGCTGACCTGATTTATGTGGGCATATGATGTCAATGTTTGCAAAAGCTACTGTACCCTGTGAGTTGATCACTGTGTGTGGTCCGATCGTGTATGGTGTCAAAACGTTCGAAGTTTGATGGACCTGCTGTTGATTGATGATCATGATCTGTGGTAGTATCATGTTTCCATTTCAATTATCGGTTTATACTTTTGGCCCTTCGATTTTGATCGTGATTGGTTACCGTGTTTCGGTTTACGGTCATCAGATTTCTGGTCATCTGATCTACGATCTAGTTTGCGACTACGATCGTTCTTAGCCTTTCTACAGAACTTAGACCAATGGCCCTTTGTGTCACAGGCACGACACACATCTTCATACGCAGGGCACTGACGAGGTTTGTGGATACGTCCGCAGTTTCCACATGTCTTTCGTCCCTGGTTCCGCTTGAATGAATCTACGTTTTCTTTCGTCGGATCAAGCGTTTCTAGGCATTTTCTGCTCGCCGCAACTGCCTCGTATTTTCGACCCTCTACTAGAATTGCTTCGATTTTATATCCCTTAGGCTGGTCCAATAGGAAATTCTGGAATTCTAGACTTGGTGTTGAGGTGATGACTATCTCATAATCGCATATGTTTTCTTTGTCTCTACATCGAGTAACGAATGCGTCAATGCTCTCATCTTGTCTCTGCCGATATCGCATCAGCTCGAGACGATGGACCCGAAAATTAATGTTTACCTTTATCTGTGTTTCAAACAATTTCCACAGTTCTTGTGGTTTTTCTTGGTCGGCCTGTGATAGCCCCGACGCATTGATTCGGCGCAAACCTTCATTGCGTACAGCGATTTTGATTTTGATAGCCTTTTTCTTGTTATCAGTTACATCTTGGTCTGCCAACACAAGTTCCATTCTTTGCTTGAATAGTTTGAACTCTTCGGGCAGGTCTGGTACCTCCCAGTTCATCTCTGGATACTTAGTACTCATTGTGTATGTTCACGTGTGCGTATTGGTTACGACAGATTATACGAATGAGTGTAGATCTTTGTGTTGTTAATCTTAGTGTGAACAGGTCTTAACCGGCTGGTGTTGATAAGGTTCGTACACATATATATCTGTGTACGCTCTCGCACCTGTGTGAATGTCATTAGGTGTCTCATGCAATGAAAATGTTGATCACTCTCACTCAATGTCTGACAGTGACAATTCCTCACACACCAGATATTTGTTAATATTATCTGAAAAAAGGTTTAATGTTCACACCTCTGATTTAGTTTAATTTTAGATTTAAACTTTAGTTTAGTTATTATGCAGACCCCTGTGTCAGTGATTGAGCACAGTTATAACTTGATTAGGCTATTCTGAGCAGGCTTTATGAGCCTTTATGCGCTCATAAACACATCACCATTCACGTACGAGTAATCGGGAAGATGCAGCATCGTCACAGTGTCTCGGTATACTGTGCTGTCCAGTGTGCACGCTATGCGTTTAATACGTGTGTTAGAAGTTAGAACGACGGACTTTTCAAACAAAAATTGTCTTCTAAATGATACTTCCTAAATGTCGTGAATTGGATCTAGATGTGCCTTCAAAAATCGAAATTGATTTCGAAGATCCCAGCAGCTGCCACCATGATGAGTTCGAGGGTCTTAGAATTGGTAGATACTCATGATAATAGACGAGTCGGCAGTCTGGTTTGTTATGATGGTAGACATGTTTAATCAACTACGACGGATACCGGATATTCGGATACCGCATATCGTAACAGCTACCACCTTCAGCATTAATACTACTTTTTAATTCATTCACGCTCTCATATTTAGATCATTGTGTTGCTGTTTGGGGTAATTGTAGTCGACCTAAATTAAATAAATAATTTAAATTGCTAAAGACAAAAGCCCTTCGCATATGCCAGGGATGTCATTATCGTGCCCATTCTGCCTCACTGTTTAGAAAATTGAAATCTCTTAATATTTTTTGATTTGTACTATACTCCATTGCCCTCCTTGGTTTCTTTTACTTTCAAAATAAATTACCTGTGAATATTTTTCAAATGTTCACTCTTAATTACAAAATTGATTACAATACCCGTTTTAAGGATTCTTTTCACTTATGGCCAGTAAAAACAATTATGGTAATGAAATCAGTACATATTTTCCCTGTGATTTGGAACTCCATCCCTACAGATGTTTCTCAATGCAAGTCTGCTAATTCTTTCAAAAAAAGTTGAAGCAGTTCTTTATCTTAAATATAAGTATTGTTATTTATCTTTTGTTTATATTTGTGTTATATATTTTTTTGTAAATAATTTTGTTACTCATGTTTTGTTTTGTTTTCGTTTTTTTTATAAATCTTTGCTTAACATTATGCTATGAATGCTTTGGGAACTACGCTTGTACAAGCCCTAAGGGCTTTTTTGATGTACTTACCCATATCATTTTCTAAATTTGTTTATGTATTATTTTGTATTTTGTGTATCAATTTTAATCGAGAATGAAATAAATGAGAATTGAATTGATTTGAATTGAATAAAGAATGCATATTGACATTACATATTTATGAAGGTAAATGAACAAGTATAGAGAGGTAGAATCATTTGGAAATGGTTAGAATACATTTTTAGAAATGTATTAAACACAGTCATGGCATAGATTAAGGAAAATCGTCTCGTTCTTAACACTGAAAAACTTGTGTCATGTTAATAGGCTATCGTGCTAATCTCAGGAAAATTGAATCGTTCATCATTTCATTAAATGGCAATTTTATCAAAAGAGTTCAATTTACCAAATGCTTAGGACTTTTTATAGATGAAGAATTCAAATGGTCTAATCAAGTCGTAAACGTAAGTAAACTTACCCAGAAAAACATTATCATGATAAAGAGAGCAAAGAGTTTTTTGCCTTAACAATCCTTAAAGTTACTTTATAACAGTCTAGTGTTGCCACGATTAGATTGCTGCTCTGTTGTATTTTTGAACAGATTTCATTCTCATACAACTAAGTTGCAAACAAATCAAAAGAGGGACGCAAGAATAATATTGAACAAGACATATGACACACCGACGGCTGATTTGTTCACAAGTCTTAAATGGATGACACTAGACAAACAGTTTGAGTTAAGTCGCGTTATGATGATATATAAATGTGTTCATAACTTAGCACCTTCTTACCTTCAGGTAGGCTTAATCAACTATAATGATGTACATGAGCATCATACAAGGCAAATATACAGTGGATGTTTACGTGTGCCTAGATTTCACACTGATTGCTATAAGTGTAGCCCAATTGTTTCTTCCATATTTGAATGGAATAAGCTAGATAATTCGATGATAACGGCTTTCTCTGTCAATTCATTAGCGATTGTAATAAACAAAGTTGTAATTTGTGAATTGCTCAGCAGAATATACACTACGTGTATGTTTTGTAATATTAACATGACTTATTCACATAATAGCGACTTAATCAATTTTTTCCTATTGACATTACTGTTGAACTAGGTTAATGATATATGTTTATTTTGCAAACGAGTATTATTTTTTAAATGTTCTGTATAAACGGTATGCTTTATTATGTAAATATGTTCATGTTTATTAAGGGCCCCATGGAAGACCACTACTTATTGGTGAATGGGCTACCCTGTCAAAAGATTAGAAATAAATAAATAAAATAAAATAAAGAAACTTGATCATATATATTTCTATGATTTCAACAACCAAAATCAATTATTTCACACATTTTCCCAGAAAAGAATCACCTGTTCCTACTTCTAATCACCTGCTGATATACATTGGGAATTCATCAATTAATTTGTTGGGGTATTTTTTGTTGTTCTTATGTATTCTCAGGTATTTCTTAAGTATGTATTTTTAAAGAATACCTAACGAATATCACTAGCGATATTATTTTCAATACCTAACTCTATTCGCAATTCCGCATGTTCGTGAATATATGCAATTAAAGCACATTTTAATGACAAGCGCATTATGATTGTTGTGTAACACTTGACAGGTAAATCCGTGTTTGACAAAATAAAAGATCATGTACGGGATGTGGGTGAATACGCCAGTTCATAGTTGCAGTCTTGAGCATGGGCAGATAAAGATCATTGCCGACCAAATTGTGAAATACACGGATACAAAATACTGGATACGTGCTCATGAAAGTTATGTTATCATTATTCATTCAAACGTTAGTCACATCCCACCATGCGTGTTTTTAGTCCGTACGGTTTTTGGGGGAGGCCACGGCCGCCACGTTTTTCTGAAAACGTAGGGAGGGAGTGGCAAAGGCAGGGAGGGAGTACCGGCAACGCGCGTCACACGCACTGTGTAAGTACGTGGCCCGCACGCCACGCCTGGCCGTGAACGGTTGCGTGCATCGTACGTTGCGCACGTGGTAAGTGCGTTGTACGTGCTTACAACGTACGGTCTCCGTGCGGTTGCCACGTTATCGCACGGTAGCCGTCCTTACAAGTGCTACTCACGTACGGTGTCCTTACTCACTCGCATGTTGTAAGTGCGTGCACGTGCGATAAACTCGGTGTATATGTAGGACGACATTCCGATGTTCTCCAGAAGTCCCAGCTGTTGCTGCCTCAAGATGCCGCCCATTTCACCGAAGAGACTATATACTGCATAAATCAGTGCGAACAACGTGCGTTGTAAGTGCTTACTCGGTACGGTCCACGTGAGTTCTGCGTGCTCATTGGATAGCTGAACTGGGGAAGTGGCGAATAAGCACGGACCACGCACTTATCACGTGCGCCTTTAAAAGACGCACGGAGTCAGTGCGTTGTGCGCTCGTTGGCAGTACCGGGCACGCACGTCACACGCACTGGGGTGAATCGGTAGCCCAAACGCAGCCCGAACGCAGCGAAAGTTCCTCGTGCACTAAAAGTGCTACGGTGTGTCTGCGTGCTCCCAAATCCGTACGGAGGCGGTACTCATCACGTACGGATACCCAAATTTTGCCCACTTTTTTGCACGTAGACAGCACGCACTTGCAAGTACGGCGGGATGTGACCACCGCATTATGCACAACAAGTGCACTCCTTGATACACAGGTGGAAGTATTCTTCGAAAGGGGGAAACAAAGGCTATATGTATAGCACCTCCATCGATGTAGGACTGATTATTTTCAAATTGTACAAAGAGGGACCTCTTCATGTTTTGAAGATCTGCGGATAATCGGAGTCATTTGGCACATGGCTAACCGTGAACTGGTATATTAGTGTGTAATTGAATCATTCTAGCTTGTGCTTTCAACAAGACAACTGTTATTTACAATGAAAGTGCTATGTGTTATGTTATGCACCATGTGCGGTCCTTTTAATGAACTTAAATTATGGGAGCAGGGGGTATATATGAATGAACCAGTTGGTGTATGATCTAAAGTGAACAGAACAAATTATAATTTTAAAAAAGGCATTACATTACTCTTCAGGAAAAACCTGAATACCCTGATTATGTTATCAAACATAGTGGTGGATCCATCAATGTCAGAAAGGACGGGATTTTTGCATTTGCATGTTGGAATAAGTGAGAGGAGTGAGGTGGGGTGGGGTCGATTTCCATACTGGATGTCAAGTCAAGGTCTGCTGTAATATAACATTGTGTTGGATAAACAATAGCTGACATTACAGTACGTACGAATGTTTTTAAATATAACAATAAGATATAGTTGCCATTCTCATTCACTAACAAAAGCAATATATTATTCTGACATTTAAGTGAAATAGTACTTAAAAAATCAAATTGTATATAACAGATAAGTGTAAACACGGAACATTTTGCTGTTTTCAAAGGAATACAGAAAAAAATGTTCATTGGGACAAAGAGATTCGATTTTTTTTTTCTTCCATTTTTTGTAGATTTTAAAATTAAAATATTTAGTCTCATCAGCATTCACAATTGAAATAACCGACTCTACGTCAGCACTTCCGTAGCACTCCGAATTGTGGTATGGAATGAAAAGTATAGTTTATATTATTCACTGTTAATCTGATAATCTAAAAAAAAAAAAAAAAAAAAAAAAAAAAAATCGTTTTTATCCTGTTTATGACAGAAATTTCACTTTTCGCATCCACTTCCTCAGACGTTATAACCTTTTCTTACCTGCTTCCTCTTTAACGGTGTACCAATTGCGAGAGTAAAATCCTCCGCTTCCATTTTACTATATAAAAAGAGTACACTTCACGTATACAGAATATGTAGTGATTTTCTTAGAGTCCTAAAATATATGATCAAACCAATACCTTTGCTGATGACGCCATCGCCGACGACGTTGAGTAGAAGTCATCGTGATACTGAACGCGGAGTGTCAGGTTCATCAGAAGAGGCATCTTACAGATGAACTGAGCGAAATCATGTGATGAGGAGGGACTTTGGCGGAGATCCGCAGACTCATTGGTAAGAGTCTCAATCTGTTATGATAGAATCATCGTGTTGAATGAATAACTACCAACAACCCACTAAAAGCATATTCGAAATTCAGCAATATGTTTATAATTATACTAATATCATGGCCACAATGAAAACCTTTTTTTTGTAATGATTTACAAGTTTTGACACCTGAAATTAGCATTAATTTCAATTGATCCTGTATTCGTTTGAGACTGATATAATTATATTTATACATTACTGATCTGCAATGGCAGAAGTAAACAATATGTTTCGATTGATCCAATCAGGACTGCAGCATGACTAACAGCAAATGGGGTAGAGTAGAATATGCTAAAACACTACTGCATTAACTTGCCTGCACCTTCACTGTTACTCGTGTGAATGCGAAAGAAGTGCAAGCACACTGAAGCGCTTGAACATTTCCCCAAGATGGCTGCCTTGCTAATTATAGCTGGTCTAGCCTATTTATTCACATATATTGTGCTGTGTGAGTATACTAATGCAATGTATGACAAAACAAATTAAAAAATATCACTTTAGAAGCTATTTAGACAGAATGTAAATCACAGGGGTTTTTTTTTCCCCCTTCTTGTTTGGCTTTTTTTCTTTCTGAATAGTACATAGTATATAAACAAAGCGGGGACGAGAAACACTTTATTTTTGTTATTTGGCATAATTTAGAAACCTATTATTGCTCTTTTCAAGCAGAAAACATGATTTTCAAGTAATTGTTAATTTTGATTTATAATAATCTCATGCATTTAAAAAATAGTTTGCCTTCTTTAAACTTGATCCAAGAGATTTAAAAACTACATGTATTATCATGATTTCTACAAACAAACACAACCATTCTTTCTCAGGGAAGAATCAACTGTCTTCACTGCTTATATATACTGGAAATTTATTATTTGATTTGTCATGTATTTTTTCACTCAAATTTGTTATGTATTCTCAGGTATAAGCATGTATTTTTGAATGAATTCCTATTATTAATTTGAAAACATTTAAAAATAAAGTGATATCAATTCACCTGCCCTGTTATGAAAAGATACGCATCAAAATATTCATTCGCAATTTGGCATTTTCGTGAATATATGCAATTATAGCAAAATGTAGTGATAAATTGCGGAGATGATAATTACAATTACGGACTACGTGGTTTACATGCGTGGACAAAAATGAACATAGTATCAATGCATAAACCAAGATCTGTAATTTTAGGGGAGAGAGGAATGAATTGACAATTTACATTAAGTTGTACATCTCATATGTATATCAGATGGCGAGCAGAAGAACTAGAGGTCAAGAACTCAGTTTTGTTATTGTTCAATTGGAGATAGTTAGACGACATCCAAGTGCTTATCTCTGCAATACACAGTGAAATTTGGTCAAGTGTTTCGTTAATGTTTTCCAGAGAGCGTGGATCAAAGGAAGTATATACAACTGAATATCATCAGCGTCGCAAATATACTGTAAACCATTTTTATTAATAATGTCAGATATGGGGTGATATATAGCCTGAAAATTATCGGTCCGAGAACTGACCCTTGAGATACTCCAAAGTCAGCAACCCACGGATCAGATAGTTCTCCAGCTATGTGTACACTTAATGACCTACCAGTTAGGTAGGACTTCATCCTATTATAGCTAGACCAGATATATTAAAACGGAACTCTAAAGATGACATGATCGACCGTATCAAAAGCTGCACTAAGGTCTATACCAAGACTAGGAAAACTAACCTCCGTTGATCAAAAATGACAGAACGTCATTATAGCTTCAAAAGAGCTGCTTCAGTGCTGAAATTGGACATGTATGCTGATTGTTTTGGATCATAAAAGTTGTTATCGTTTAAAGGGCCCATGACATCGAAATACAAGTGTATTCATGTTGGTGTGCAGTCCTGCATACATCTCATATTTTTCAATGTAAACTTCTGAATTTGTTTCATAGATTTTTAAATATTTTTTGAAATATTTGTTTTTTAAACTTGCTAAGCTCCACCCCAAAAACACCCAGATCTCATTCCCCTTGTGACATCATATTTCAGTCATCAATGAGCTAACTTGAGAAAGTGGCATGCAACTTTGCCAAAGTCGACCACCTGTTACAATACCACAAACAATAGCAACATATAAGTTGCTATGTCAGACATGTCAGACTAAACTAATATTCTACAATAGACAATGGTATGTAATTTCCACCAGCTTAGCACACGTTCATAATAAAATGGCATTCTTCCGTACATATGTACAATACATCATCATTGCCTTTGTCTTCCTGGTGATGCTACAGCATGTCTGACATAGCAACTTGTATATTGCAATTGTATTACGTATTGTAACAGGTGGTCGACTTCGGCAAAGATACATACCACTTTCTGAAGTTAGCTCATTGACGACTGACAGATGATGTCACAAGGGGAATGAGATCTGGAGGTTTTGGGGGTGGAGCTTAGCAAGTTTGAAAAACAAATATTTCAAAAAATATTTAAAAATCTATGAAACAAATTAAGAAGTTTACATATCACAATATGAGATGTATGCAGGACTGCACACCAACAGGAATACACTTGTGTTCCGATGTCATGAGCCCTTTAAGTGGTCTGTGAGTTGAATAGCTACTACCTTTTCTATCAGTTTGGCAATATGTGAAAGATTACTATCAGGCCTGTAGTTACGTAAAGTATCTTTTTTCAAGTTGAGTTTCGTGATGATAGGTACAACTACCGCCTCGTGAGCAGCTTCTTGGGGGATACCAGATGTTAAAGAACTCTTTACAATACAAGTCAAGGCAGGAACATTACAATAAATAAGTTTCTTCAAAAGCCAATTAAGTTGAGCATCTAACATAAAAGTAGCATTAGACATATGGATTATATTGTGTTTGATATTATAAACACTAAAAACAAACGACCTTTTGACAAGAAACGCAACCAAAGTGGAATGGGGTAGGTCGAAAATTGTCTCCACCCCAACGGAAAAGTAATTGAAAGCTTCAAGGTAAAAAAAATGATAAACGGTTGTGAAATAGAGAGAGAGAGAGAGAGAGAATGGAGAGGAGGGTAAAGGAAGAGAAAGAAGGAAAATAAAATGAGCGATTCGATGAGCGTCGTAAAGAGACAGAGAGAGAGAGAGAGAGAGAGAGACAAACAAACAGACAGAAAGAAATAAAGAAGGGGGGGTATTTTCGTTGAATTGTAATTCTGTTCCAATTTGCTTTTCAACTAATTTTTGTTACAGTTTATAAATGCTAAGCCGGATGGTTAGGTGGAAAATTCTATCGACCCGATCGGAAAATAATTGAGAAATTAAAGGCAAAAGTGCTAAGTGGAAGGGTAAAGGAAAGGGAAAAAGACAATTAAGCAACTGTTTCAGTGTGTGACAAAGAAGGAGAGAGAGAGAAAGAACAACTTGCTTTTTGCAACAGTTTACACTTGAGGAGTATGTAAATTTGTTGCTAAGTGAATACCTATATTTAGGGCCGTGTTTCAGGAAGAATACGAGTTGGGGGAAATTGGAAGTGATTGGAATGTTTGGTTGGGTATCGCAATATCATTTTGTACGGACCTATGTTTTGTAAAGATGCTTAATTACAAGAATAATACAACAATCTTTGATTCTTCAGTCTTTTTTTTGGTATTATGACAACAATTTCACTTTTGACATTCACTTCCTGAAACGTTCAAAGTTTCCTACCTGCTTCCTCTTAACGGTGTACCATTTTCGAGAGTAAAATCGTCCCGACCATATAGAAGAGGGTACACTTCAAGTATAAAAATATGAAGTAATGTTTTGTTTAGATTCCTAACATATATGATCAAATCAATACCTTTGCTGATGATGCCTTCTCCAAAGATGTTGAGTAGAAGGCATTGTGATAGTAACCACTGAGTGTCAGGTTTTTCAGTTGAGGCATCTTACAGATGAACTGAGCGAGCTCACGTGATGCAGAGTGATGTTCAATGAGAACAAATCTGATGTGCAGAGACTCAATCTGTTATTATAATAAAATGTGATGAAAGAATAATTAATACAAATTCAAATGAAGTTAGTGCTAGTTTCAATGGTTCCTGTATTATTATGATACTGGTATAATGGTGTTTACACATTATTGCTACGTAATAACAGAGGGGAACAATATATTTTTACCAATACAATCATGACTGCGGCATGACTATAGCACTAGTCCAGATTCAGTCCGTTCTTTCTTTTAATCTTCTATCACACGTATCGCTCCCACCAAATTGCTACTACAACAGCGTGTTCTCTCCACTGATCGCGCAATCCCCCAAATTTCCGTCCAAATGGCTAGGTCTACTTTCAACGTTGAGGGTCTGTTATTTTATCAGCTGATTGGGTGCGCGACACGGAAACATAGAGGCTGGACCAGACTAACACCAAAAGAGGGGCAGCGTATTCAGAAGTACTATACGACACTACGTTTACAATAAGGGCACTGTGCCCCCCTGCCCCCCCCCCCCCCCGGAGCGCCGCCTCTGTCATTGAGAGAGACCAGAATCCTGAATCGGATCGAGATCATCGAGCAAAAAGAGAAGGGGAGCATCGTCAAATAATTGTAAACAGTGTAGATTTTTGTTAGCATCCATTGTTGTCGTGATCAACAATATGGAAACGGAAACTACAATTCGAACAGAATTCGATTAGTTGTAGAAGCAGCACATTAATGCATTGATGTACAAACCATACACCCAGAAATGATCCATGAAAGGTTAAAATAATTACAGAGTATAGGCGTGGGCCTCCAACATCATATTGCCAACGCCTTAGCCTTCCCTAGCACCTTTCTTTCTTTCCTTTTTTCTTTCTTTATGTATATCTCTTATCTATCTTTCTTTCATACTTGATGACTATTTTACACCATTTTTATCACAGAATTATTATTCAGTTGTCATTTTCATGTGCATATATAATTTGCTTTCTGCTCGATCATGGGTAAAGTGTTTCAGTGGAATGCTCAATCTCTGAACGCTTATGGCATGAATTTTATAACAAAATAAATAAAAGCGCTATAAGTGAAGAAGAAAAGCCAAGTATTATTTGCCTACAAGAAACCGGGTACGACGGTTAAAATATCATTAGTTTTCCAGATTACATGTTGATAACAAAGAATAGAAGAAAAAACAGAAGAGGAGGCTAACCATTTTATATACATAAATCAGTTACATTCCAAGTGACAAAAACACCAGGTGATCAGGAATATCAAATTATAGATATATCTATGCATATGCATAATCACATCTTTTCACTAGTCAACTTGTATAACCCTTGCAAAAAATTGCGGCACCAGCGCTCGACGAAATGAAATTAAATTGTAAGAATCAAGTGATAATATGTGCTTCTTAACGATGGTACCCCGACCGATAGACCCCCACACTGGTCGTTTCTCTTGCCTATATTTAACATTTATGACCAAAGAATTAGCAAAAACTTTGCAGATGGTCTGTACAGAAACAAAATTTTGGAAGTGACCACTTTGTAATTAGCTTTGATTTGCCTTGTGTTTCAAAGAAACTCCCAAAAGAGGGAAAATTTGAAAAGAACGAAAATACTGGGTTATCTGCAAGAAGTTCTTTAGATAATGTTCATTGTAGAAAATGGAGATAAAGAACCAAATGAAGGACTGCAAAAGGGAATACCAGGAAGCAGACCTGCAAGGTAGTATGATATCCTAATAAGCATTATTCTCGTCTCCATAGACAAATTAACCAAAAAGGTTTCAAGTGCCGAACATAAAGTAGTAAAGAGAAAAGAAAGTGAAAACAAACTTTTAGAAATGATAAATAACATGCAAAACCACGAGGAAAATATATTAAATGAAGATTTCCGTCTGTATAATGCCTGGATTACATTTGGCCTCCGATTAGTCTACGGAGCCCGTACCCTGCCCGTATCCCCTTTTTCGTGCGGGCTCCGTGCGGAGGCAGGCGGCGGTGAGATTTTCGTACGGATTCACGGGCTCCGCAACCTCTACGATATTGTTTCGCGAGAAGTTATGCCTGGATTACATTTGGCCTGCGATTAGTCTACAGAGCCCGTATCCTGCCCGAATCCCCTTTTCCGTGCGGCCTCTGTGCGGAGGCAGGAGGCGGCCGTGAGATTTTCGTACGGATTCACGGGCTCCGCAGCCTTTAAGATTTTGTGTCGCGAGAAGTTAAACAAATTTGAAAAAATCGTAAGCCCGTAGCCCGTATACATGTCGTAGGTGGCATTGCACACTCCCCGCACGGGCATCGCCTGGAGGCCTCACACTGATTGTGCAGCAAACGTACGATTTTTCGGTGAACATGGGTGCACGGCGACTGTACGGTCACCGCACCTTCTCCGCGCAACCTTTGCACGGAAGCTGCACGGGCTCCGTACGATTTCCGTGCGGAGGCTGCGGAGACTGCACGGCTACTGCATTCAAATTGCACGCTTTCCGTACAATCTCCGAGCAGCCTCTGTACGGATTTGCCCCGGCCTGCCCCCGAGGGCCAATACAATAAATGGCACGATGCTCGTAGATAATGTAAACACAAACATCGTAGCTCGTAGCCTACTACGATGTCTACGAAAAATCGTAAACTTATTTATCGTACGGCGCCCGGGGCAAATGTAATCCAGTCATTACACAAGTTTGAAAAATCGTAAGCCCGTAGCCCGTAGACATGTCGTAGGTGGCATTGCACAATCCTCGCACGACCATCGCGCGGAGGCCTCGCGCTGATCATGCATATATATACTGGGGACTCGGATGCTTAACAACGGCACGACGGCTGCACGTTCACCGTACCTTATCCGCGCAACCTCTGCACGGAAGCTGCACGTGCTCCGTACGATATCCGTGCGGAGGCTAAGTAGACTGCACGGCTACTGCACTGAATTTGCACGATTGCCGTACAGTCTCCGAGGAGACTCTGTGCGCATTTGCCACGGCCTGCCCCCGAGGGCCGATTCAATAAATGGCACGATGCTCGTAGATAATGTAAACAAAACCATCGTAGCCCGTAGCCTCCTACGATGCCCCTAAAATCGAACGGAAAATCATAGACTAATTTATCGTACGGCGCCCGGGGCAAATGTAATCCAGGCATTAGAGAGCTTAATAGTGCTCTTCTAGAATTAAAAATACACTGCTCCAGGGAAGGATGGCATTCATTCCAAGATGATAAGCAATCTCCCGGAAGAAATTACTAAAATTTATCTTAGAACTATAATAATGGAATATGGAATAGAGGTTTATTGCCTAGCCAATGGACTGAGGCTATTCAAATTTCGAAAATTTGTACGACAGAGTATGGAGACGAGGCATAGTTTACGAATTATATAATCAAGGTTTCACAGGTAAGACTTTAAAATGGATTCATGCATTCATGTCCAACAGAGTGAATCGTTTAGAGTGGGAAACTTCATATCAGAACAGAAAAAAAAGTAATATAGGCACTCCCCAAGGGAGCGTGATAAACCCCTTAATTGTTAATTTCATGATCAATGATCTTAGACAAATTCAGGATAATGTGGAAATATCACTGTTTGCTCAGGCGCGTACGCAGGGGGGGGGGGGGGGGGGGTTGGGGGTATAACCCCCCCCCCCCCCCCAATGTTTTTGTTTGTGTGTGTTTTTTAGGAAACCCCCCTTCCTCAATTGTTTTTATTTATTTGTTAAATGGGTGCTAAAAGGTGACCTAAAAAAGACATTAACCCCCCTACGGCTGACTGAGTCGTTTCGAAATTTTCGGCGCGATGTTCAAATTTTACCCCCCCCCCCCCCCCCCCCCCCCCCCTCGTAAAGATCCTGTGTATGCTGGTGACATATGTCTTTGGTTTTCGCACCGAAATATGAAATGTGTACAAACAAAGTTACAAGCGACTTTAGGCTTAATTGAAAAATGGTGTGATAGATGAAGTATGCATCTCTCATCCTCAAAATCGAGAGCCATAGTATTCGTCAGAAAAGAAAAGAAAAATATCGATTTACAGATATATAGTGAAAGTATTCAATTAGAAAAAGAATACAAATTCCTTGGAGTACGGTTCGACTCGAGATTGACGTGGAGTAAACATATAAATGAAATTTCAATAAGATGCAAAAAAGACTTAATCTTATGAGGTGTATTGCTGGTACCAAATGGGGCAATAACTCGGAAATACTTCACTATTGTTTATAAAGGCTTAATCCGCTCTGTGTTAGATTATGGAAGTGAAGCTTATGATGGCGCGAGTAGTTCTCTTAACAAGAAATTAGACACCATACAACTCCAGGCTCTTAAAATTATTCCTGGAGGAGTTCATCTAACTTCCTTACCAGCTTTACAAGTTGAATGCTGGGAAATTCCATTGCAACTCAGGAAGAATTTTTTTAAATAAATATCGTTATTATTTACAGCTAAATGTAACCACCCTACCCAAACAAGTCCTTTTACCGTGTTGGAAATATGAAAGGTACTCTTGGAAAATTGGCCAAGGTCCTTTCGTCAAAAGATTAAGGAACTTGGAATAAGGGAATATTGAAAAACTCACTGAATGCATGACGATTAAACCTTATTGGCACTATAAGATGCAATTTGTATCTACAGAAATAAAGTATTTTGTTTCTAAGAGGTTTTTTCCATCAATAGAATAAACAAATTATGCTGTAGAGGTCAATAAGAAAAAAATGGAATCACTGTTTAAGAATCTATACAGACGCTTCAAAACAACATGAAGGGTGTACGGGAGCAGCTCAAGTAAATGCTTTAAAACATCTTACATTTCTATCATGAGAGCAGAACTCGTAGCATGGTCGTACAGAGGATTTTTTTCTGTTGGGGACCGGGGTAAAATGCAATGAATTATTGAAAAGTTATTGCATTCTCTTTGTCTTGTTTTTTATTTGTGGGAACTGCCCTCTACCCTAGCCCCCGCTGTGTACAGTCATGGTTCAGTGGCAAAGCAATTGCCTCGCAACTGTGAGGCCCCAGGATCAAAACCGTGTCGATGTGCTATATAAGTGCCCTTTTGTGGGGCATTAAATCCTCATTACTGTCATTTATGACTTAAGGGCGTAGTTCCCCTAGTTGATAAGCATAGTAACATGGACATGCTTTAGCAGTCACGCAAAACAAACACTGGCAAATTATTATTCATTACAATCTGAGAACTTATACTATTATCTAGATCTATTAGGAATAAATCATTGTCAAAATAATTTCATAAATTGGGGTAAAAAAAAAATCCAACTATATGAGTGACAGTGTAATTAAAATGTACTGTAACTTTGTATACTCTGATTTTTATATTGAAAAATAAATTGAATTGAATTGAATTGAACTTCCGTGTGACTATATAGAAAAGAGTTTACTTTCAGTATAACAAAATAATATGAAGCGATTTTCTTAGAGTCCTAAAATATATGAGCGAACTAATACCTTTGCTGATGATGCCATCTCCGATGATGTCGAGTAGAAGTCATCGTGATACTGACCGCCGAGTGCCAGGTTCTTCAGATGAGGCATCTCAAAGATGAACTGAGCGAGATCACTTGATGCATTGGGACGTTCACTGAGATCATTAGAGCTGATGTCCAGAGTCTCAATCTGTTGTTATAGTACGACATCATGGTGGATAAACAATTTTAGATTTTATTTCATTTCTGCATTTTTCAAATATAATAACAGAATAACAAAGAACATATAAACGTAAGGTATAATAAGCAAATATTAATCGACTACGAGGGTAATGGTGCAAACTATCATCACCGAGGCGATGATAGTTTGTATCCATTGCCCGAGTAAAGGAGGTTAATATTTGTTTTATATCCCACATCGGCAATAAGGTCTATTTAAAGTTAATTTTACATAATAATAAGAACTGATTCTGCAGACAGTTTAGCTTCAGTTAGGTTTTACAAATCGCAACATGCATACAGTCGATGCGCGCTCATTTGACATTGACATTGACTTTGACATTTCGCGTAACCTACTTTGCTATGCGTATTCAATGGGCAAGGGTGGGCAAGTGGGGTAGCAGCAAAAAAATTACTTTACAATAAATACTATCTCAGGTAGATAGTACTTATCTATACCTTTTTCGTGCTCTGTACAATCGCAATGCAAACAACTATACATGAGGGATATAATACAAAATATACAAACAATGATAACTTCATGTGAAAATGTTATTTTTTCTTTTTTAAATATGTACATATAATAACGAAACTTAATAACATTTCTTTAACATATTATAGGATTTCTCGGTCACTTTCGTAAGTTGGACACACATTTATTTTATGTTCATTCAATTTCGCCGATTCTGTCACCGCAGCTGTTATTTTTCGTTCAAATTCGTTTTTTAGCATTTAAATTCCTAACACGATCATTCAAAAACATTTCATTTTCATTCGAATTAAAACGTGTTTCTTTTTCGTAAAATTTTCATTCAATTTAAAGCGAGACGATTCACGATTACGTAATAGCGTCTTCCGTGAATTCAAATTCGTTTCTTTGCATACAGTTTCACACGTTTTGCAGACAAATTAAACTGTAAATCTTACCCTGTATGATCATATATAGAACCCCGCAAGCTTATTGTTCCATGCTAAATCCATTTCAAATTGTATGGGTTGGTAAGCAACAAACATGTTATTTGTCCTCACTATGGGTGTATATATGTATACCCACTATTTAGCAACTGAACGATCATGTGTTAAGGAGATAAAAACCTAGCCACATCAATATAGAATTAGCATGGAACTAAGCAAGATGAATATGCAATGATATAAGTGCATGCAAAGTGTGTGTTTACAGACTACGGTTGTATTTATTGGAGTGGCGTACCATAATGGTGGGGGGGCGGTATCAATACTCTATACATTTATTTATTTGTTATGTTTTGTTTGGTTTTGTTTTTGATAATTTATTCGATGTTCGTAATCTCTTTGAAGCCATTTATATTTTGTGTAAATTATATTTAGTCTATAGTGAACATGTTAATACAAATCTATGAGTATCAGTTCAATCACAATCATAATCACATCAAAATCTGAATCACCATCACACTGAATCACAATCACGATCGTGATCACAGTCACAATTACCATCTCAGTCACAATCGTAATCACCATCTCAATTACAATCACGATCACGATCACATACAGTAACAAGCACAATCACGCTACACAATCATTTATGAGTTTGATACATTGTTTTCTCACTGAGCGCACATCTCAATAACTCATGTCATGTGGACATAAACTAAAGAATACACGTATATAATCTGAAATCTTGTTTTGGTTATATATATTTGGTGATCATAATTACATCATGCATGACATTATCGTGTTCGTCTACGTAATATCACTTCCAAAAGATGACCGAGTACGATTAAGTCCGTGATGAAAACATCAGTAAGATGATGTCCAATCTTATATCTAGAGTTGTATGCAAGGAATTATTTCTAAAAACGCATCACCGGATATTGACCAAGAATGACATGTTATATAACTCATTTGTTTAATTTAGATGAGAAACATGTGCATATACCATGTATACCATAGGTTTGTAAAGATAGGCGAATATGAATGAAAACTTTGTTATTTAGAATGACCCAAAGTGAAATTGAATGGTACGGATGTCCGATTTGTCATTGTTGACGAAAATGAATGCAAACTGCGCATTTGTAAACGGTTGTTAAATTGAATGAAACAAGTGCTAAATCCATTGACCGAATAAGTAAATGAAATGAAAAAAGTGTTATTTTGAATGAAATTTACACGCCGGCAGCTTTATTTCGCGAATTTGAATGAACTTTGTATCAAAACGAATGAAAAACTTACGAAAGTGACCGAGAAATCCTATATTATAAATTTAAAGCACTATCCAAACTATCCGTTGAAAAACGTTCAGGAGACCGCAATCATAAGCGAAGCTTGACAAGGATGGCGGCATCAAAAAGAAAAAAAAAATCTTAAGGTAAAACTTAAAATCAAAAAGTGTTTAAACGTTCATTGTGTATGAGTTTGTGACTGTGCCGTGTGAGTGTATATTGTGTGTATGTGTATATGTGTGTGTGTTCGAGTGCGTGCGCGCGCGCGCAGATGTGTGTGTGTGTGTGGGTGTGTTTGTGTGTGTACATATGCGCGCAAGCGTGCGTGTTGGTATGTGTGTGTATAGCGAATAGTGGATGTGCACGTAACTCTCTGTTGTATGGTGGAGTGGAAACAAAATATAGCCTTTTTAATAAAGGAAACCAATAATACGAAATAGAATACGAAATTTGCAAACATAAGTTGCAATTAATGTGAACAATTTTTAAGATATAAAGGATAATTGCCTACTGCATGTTGAAATAAATTATGTAGGTACTTCGATATAAGATTTGTTTTAAGAGATGCTTTAAAAGAATAAAGAAATGACCAATGCCTTATTGAATCTTGTAAGAAATACCAAACATCTGGTCCATGGTGTCTTACTGACTTTTGGGCTAAAATAATTTTAGGATTTTCTAAGTGATAATTTGTTTAACAACGGGTGGGATATGTGTGAATGTTTGAGTTTAAACTGTTAATGTTGTGAAATAGGAATGGTAGTTGATTATGAGAATATTTATACATGGAAATGCTTGTCTGAAAATTGTGAATATCTTGTATTTTTAATGTTTTCAAACGATTAAATAAAGGTTCCGTGTGTGATAATAACTTGAGTTAGTAATTATGCGAATCGCTCTCTTTTGAAGCAAAAATAAGGAATTAATTCTTGTTAAACTACAATTATCCCATATAATATTACAATATAACACATATGATAAGTTTAGAGAATTGTATAATATAATAATAGATCTTTCAGAAAGATTTTTTTTAAACTTATACAGTATTCCAATATTCCTTGATACTGATGTATGTATATTACGTATATGTTCATTACAATTAAGATTAAAGTCACATAATTTTACGAAGATTTATTGATAACTTATTGGATTTAAACCACCTAGAAATTGTTATTAATTTACAATTTAACCGTGTTACGAGCGTATCAAAGTTTTTATAGGAGTAAGAAATACTCGTATCATCAGCAAAAATGATAACATTTAAGAGTGAAGAGGTTTCAATAATATCATTTATATAAATAATAAATAACAATGGACCCACTAGATCCTTGCGGTACTCCACATGTAATACTTAAATTTTTTGATTCGTGATTTTGGAAAGATACGTATTGTTGTCTGTCTTGTAAATAATTAGTAAACCATGAAAGAGCTTGACCTTTTACGCCATAGTATTGCAATTTATGAATTATTATTTTATGATTAATCGTATCAAAAGTTTTGGACAAGTCCATAAAAACACGAGTAATATGTTCACTGTTCGCATAAGCCTCAATTATTTTATCATACATATGCAAAATTGCATAATCGGTAGAATGACCAGTTCGAAATCCGAACTGGTTAGGTATCAATGAATGAATTTTGTGTAAGAAAGTGTTAAAGAAAAAGACCAGTTTAGCGATTGCATTGTGAAAGAAACGTTTTGGAATCGATCAGAAAAGGTTGATCATCTAGCATATAAGTATTGGTGTGTACAGCAAGGTTCTGGAATCATCAAAATGAAAAGAAATTTGGTCCAGTCTTGGTAAAGTTACAAGCACTGTACCCCTGTGCGACACGTGCGTTATATCTATCAGGTCCAAATAGATATAATAATTTACCAAATATATCAATTAGTAGGCGGTTTTTCGGCAAAATGTGTATGATCACGTAATAGTCAAAACATATTCTTTCACATGATTGGTAATAAGAGCTTACATTTCATATTTTGAGAGGGGGCGTTTCCAAAACTGGTATTTACCTATAAGTCTTTTATATATTATTTTTTCAAGAATTTTAGAGATATTTGGTAATAATAATATTGGCCTATAATTACTTATTAGTGAGGAATCGTCCTTTTATAAATAGGAATCACTGTAGCAATTTTAAGTACATTCGGGCATACACCCGTTGAAATTGATAGGTTAAATGTATATGCCAGGGGGTTACGATATTAAAGATTATTTGTTTCAATAAGTGAACACTTATACTATCATGGCCACTAAATTTTGTAGAATTTAGGTGTTGAACCACATTAATAACTTCATAAACATTGGTTGGAGTAAGAAATAAGGAATTTTCACGTGGGAAATTCAAGGACTTACTGTAGTCCATGTCACCTGAATCAATATTAGCTGCTAAATTAGGGCCTACAACTATATAGTACTCATTAAACGCTTTTGAAATTTTAATTGGATCTTTTATTTGTTGTTCATTAATTAAGAAACATTTATTACTTTCTGTATTTTACTTGCCTTTACTTTCCTTTACAGTTTTCCATAATAGATTATTGTTAGTTTGATTACTATTATGATGATCCAGTCGCCATACCCATTCACTTACAAAAGCAACAACTTCCTCTTACAATCTATTTGATAGAGATATTGCTTTGACAATTTTATTTCATAATGACATAACACAAATGTGTGAAAAATAGCCTCAGAACAATTGGTAGTTTCCGATGGAAAATACGATCAAAACAACGGGAACGAAGAGATTTGATTTGTCATTTTGTAGATTTGTAATTAAAAATAGTTAGTCTCATGAACATACACAATTTCAATAGGCGTCTCTCCATCAGCATTCCTGTAGCATTCCGAATTGCCATATGAAATTAAACGTATGGTATGTAATATATTATCCACCATCAATGTTAACATCTTCGGCCTGTTTTTGTATTATGACAGAAAGTGAAATTGTACACAATATAGAAAAGGGTAAATTTCAAGTATAACAAATATGTAGTGATTTTTCTTAGAGTTCTAAAATATATGAGCGAACCAATACCTTTGCTGATGATGCCCTTGCCGATGATGTTGAGTAGAAGTCATCGTGACAGGAACCACAGAATGTCAGATTCTTCAGATGAGGCATCGTACAGATGAACTGGGCGAGATCACGTGATGCATTGGGACGTTCACTGAGATCACCAGAGCGGATGTTCAGAGTCTCAATCTGTTGTAATAGTACATCATGTTGGATAAGCAATTGATGACATTACTATACTGAATTATATCTTACATTACATGACGATACAGTCGCCACCCTCATTCACTTACACAAGCAATACTTTATTTTTACAATCTATTTGATAGAGATATTACTTTGAAAATCTTGTTTCTTAATAACGTAACACAAATGTGTGAAAATAGTCTCAAAATATTTGGCAGTTTCCGATGGAAAACACAATCACAACAACGGGAACGAAATGATTCGATTTTTCATTTTGTAGGTTTGGAATTCATTCATTTTTTATCCATAGGGGGGTCCGCATATTGAGTGTCCAAAATCTGAATCTGATATAATCGTAGCATTATGTTGGAGAAAAAATTGCTGAAATTACTCGACTTAAACATGTTTTTACACTTTACATCTTGATACAGTTGCCATCGTCATTCATTTATAATGCGAAACAATATTCTGAAATTTGATTGAAATAGTACCTTGAAAATCTGATTTTACATAACATAAAAGTGTGAAAACAAATAAACATGGAACACTTTGGGGTTTCCAAAGGGATAGAAGAAACGAAGGGATTCGATTGTTCATTTTTGTAGGTTTTTAAATTGAAATAATTTAGTCTGATCGGCATTTACAACTTAAATGGACGTCTCTCCATCAGTATTCCCGTCGCATTCCGAATTGTCATATGTAATCAAGAATAAGTTATATAATATATTATTCACCAGCAATGTTAAAACTTTCAGCCTGTTTTTGTATAATGACAGAAAGTTCACTTTTCGCATCCACGTCCATGAACATTTCACTTTTCCTACCTGCTTCAGCTTAACAATTACAAGAGGAAAATAGTACACTTGCGTTTGACAACATAGGAAAAAGTACACTTGAAGTATAATAAATATGTAGTAATTTTCTTAGAGTCCTAAAATATAAGAGCGAACCCATACCTTTGCTGATGATGCCCTCACCGATGATGTTGAGTAGAAGTCATCGTGATACTGACCGTGGAGTGTTAGGTTCTTCAGATGAGTCATCTTACAGATGAACAGAGCGAGATCACGTGATGCATTGGGACGTTTACGGAGATCACCATAGCGTATCTCCAGAGTCTCTATCTGTTGTAATAGTACGACATCATGTTGGATAAACAGTTGGTGACATTACTATACTTAATTATATCTTACATTACATGATGGTACAGTCGCCACCCTCATTCGCTTACAAGAGCAATACATTCCTCTTACAATCTATTTGATAGAGATATTACTTTGAAAATCTCATTTCTTAATAACGTAATACACATATGGGAGAAATAGACTGAGAACAATTGGCAGTTTCCGATGGAAAACACAATCACAACAACGTGAACTGTCAATGTTATAATCTTTAATCTGTTTTTTTATCATGTTCCTGACGGAGAGCTCGGTTTTTTTTGTTTTTTTTTTGTTGGTGCTTCCACTTTATACTAAAACGTTTAAACTTTAAAGGCCCGATCACACATAGACGACGCACGGGCGGCGCGTTGAAAATCGGAAAAAGTCGTGAGCCCGACTTTTGTCAGGATTTGGGAGAAGCTAGCGAGCTGACACCGAATGCATATCGTGTTGCTAGCGCGCTGCGCGTATACATGGCGTATGCTCCGCGAGTGTCTGGCGTACATTGTGGCGTACATGTCTGGCGTAAAATGTGAGCTTCGCGCACATTTTTTAGCATGCTCAAATAAACGCGACGCACACAGCGAATGGCGACGAATGCATAGCGTTGGTCCAGCGTTGGTAACGAAGGATGACGCACACCTAACGCACGACAGCGCACTGGCAAAAATTGCAAATTTTCAATGCGCAGGCTGTGCGTCCCCCATGCGTCCCTTAGGTGGGACTGATAATGTTGACTTTTATTTTGATGTATTTTTCATAAGACTCTTTATTCTTGTCTCTAGACATGTCTAAGATCCTTATTAACAATACAATATTGGACATTTGTTTCTTTGAATATGTAGTGACCAAATGTCACGATTTTAAACTTTTGCTTTGATTTGTACATGTTTAATATGTATTGCTTTTCTATAGTCAAAATGGCGGCTAGGGAGATTTAATTTCCCTTGCGTAGATCCGCTGTCTGGCTTTTCAGACATGTCCCAACCGGTTCTGTCTGGTTTGTTAATATATTCTATTGTTATTTAGATTTGTCATTGTTATGTACAGCGCGTATCCGTGCATATTAATTATCTGCGCTTGTCTAAACCAATCGTGCTAAACCAGCGATTGGGGCTTTTTCTGATATTTCCATGTGGAAATCAGAGGGGATATTTGTATTGGCACACACAGGTCGATACTGTGTTGTTGTTTATTGTGCCGGTCGAATTTTCGCCCAACATGGACTCGACGACTTCGTCCCCAGACCTCTCCCGGGTGACTTGTTCATCATTCGACTTTTTTATATTTCATTTGTGGAGAGACTTGAATCGCTTTTGCTAGCATATTCTTGGATCTGTCTTTTTCCACTGCAACTTTTCGTTGAAGTGACACGATGAACGCCATCGTCACTACATCGCCATCATCTGCTTCGTTGTGTTGACACGATGAACGCCATCGTCATCACCTCGTCTTTCTCGTTCTCTGTTGTGTTGTGTTGACACGATAAACGCCATCGTCATCACCACATCATTGACATTATCTTCATGACCATCATCGCATCCATCGATCGATCGTCTTTTCACTTTCATCAACAAGACCAATGTCTTCGTCGTCTCTGTCATCATCGTCGTCTTCATCTTTGTATCCGTCATCGCCGCTGTCTTCGTCATCATCGCCGTCTACGTCTTCGTCATCGTTTCGTCGTCATCGCCTGACCTCGGTTATGCTAATTTGGTTTGATCGTTTGTTTTTGTTGAACGCTTTGCTGAACTAATTAACGATCCTTTTTGACTATCCTGAATTTAATTTTTGATGATTGACATTTGTTGTTTTTGATTATTGATTATGTTGTTGAATGTTGCATACATTTTTTGAGCGTGACGGAGATTATACCTCCGGGGTGTTACCTCGAGACGATTTCGTTTAGGCCTACTATGATCACTGTTATTTTGATGTTAATAATTTGCCGTCTGAGGGCGATTCCTCTGGAGATATATAGTCTACATGTATGATTATTATGTGTACACGACCGATTATACGATTTTTTATAATTTGTGTTGATTATCTTTAATAAATCATTGCTATTCATTATATAACCCGATTGTTTGATGGTGCAGTTTATTCCTCGTGAGATCGTGAAGTTTAAAAAAGTAAGACCCCCCGTCAGGGGAGTTCTTCAAATATAAGAAGTATTTAATAATACTAATTTTATTTTGTATGAAACTTAATGATGCATACGTAAATTTGGATAAAGTACTAATTTTTTTGTTTTAAAATATGAAAGTTCCATATGATAGAGGGCGCCCCCGATCGGGCGTGGAGAGTTTATCAACAATTAGAGGGCGGATTTTGTTTACGAATACTGTTTACAAAAACCGTCAAGTCTTTTCGAAATGTCCGCCATTTTGTATGGCGCCACATCACTTCAACCATGGCGGCCTCCGCTCCGAGCAGGGTAACGAAACAGACGATGGTTTAATAACTATCAGTTTAGGGAAACAACGTGGAGTTGAAAAGACGAAGAAAAGAAAGTAAAGAAGTGGACACGCTTAAAGTGCACGACATATCTGATTCGGATTAAGAAAAACATTATTTTGGAACCCCGCCAAAACCATCCGACTTGAAATGCTTCATAAGTCCAATAGACAAGAACAAAAATCAGACAAATGTGCATTTTCTCGTGATAGCTAAAACCATACGCTCAGTGGTGGGCAACAATTCAGTGGAAGCTGTCAAGCATATAAAAAATGGAATCATAGTGAAGTGTAAAAATACTAAGCAAAACTAAGCAATGAGAAGTGTGAACGAAATTGAAAATATTGGAAATATCCTCGTGGACCAACACTGCCCGAGCAGACGACATCCCATAGAGAACGAACATAATTGCAAAGCTATTAGTTCTCAAATTATAATGAGTTTAGTGTATATAAATGTAAAGGCATGTCAAACCATTCAAAAGGGGATATGACCTGATTCTGATCACTAAAATCTTTTGCTTGTCAATACACAGGATAGGGGTGAATTAACAATTAAAGAAACCAGTCTTTCAAATAGAAAAACCCCCGTAATGATATTAAGGAAGGCATTTGTTCCCTCTTGAAACGCCGAACATACCCCGGTGTGTGCAGCTGAATATACAATGGCGTCTTATTTTGTTTACCAGCGACAGATTCCTTTATTTTTGTATCGCTGCATTTTTCATCAAAATAAAACCATGCGCGGGGTTTAGAGTGAGGCAATAGATTATACATTTAGCCTCACGGTAGTGAAGTAAGAGAAAGAACTCGGGAGAAGATGAAAAAACAGGCACTGAAAATGTGTGAGATGTCATGGGACATCGTCTGCTTGTGCAAGTCATGTCCATACTGTGATCTCACACATCTCAGCAGCGTTCGGAGAGCTATTCAGGTGCTATGCCGGGGCTGTATTTAAGCGTTTTGTAATTTATAATAATCATTACTTCGAATGTTTCCAAGCATTGAATTTTGATAACCTTGTCGAATCAAAGTTTCAACTTTGCAATAATAACAATAAAGTTAGTTTTTAAAATCAATGAATATCTACTTTAAACACCTTATGTTACCACCTATTTTAGGTTAAACAGTTTGTTCCACCCACACTCAGGTGTTTTCAATGCCAACGTTTCGGCCAAGGAATAGGACAGTATAAATCCAAATCCAGATGTGTTCGCTGTGGGAGAGATCCACTCTTTCGACGAATGTCCCCTCAAAGAAACACTAAAATGTGCTAATTGAGGAGGCGAACCCTCTGCGGCGTATTTGGGATGTCAAGAAACCAACATAACCAAAATAAGAGCAGAGAATCAAAATGGAACAAAAAGTGAGCTATGCTCAAGCTGTCAAATGTTGGAAGGATGATCAAAATCAAACTATCAACACAGTCCAAATCCAAAACGCTCCTCTTTCAGAAGAAAGACAAGCGGTAGGCCTACCGGTACAGATAAACAAACAAACAACTCAGATAAACGAATCTAGGAAGGAAATGAAAACTTAATCCAAACAAATTAAAAAAAACAGAGTCAGACAACAACAACGAAATACAAAAGAGGAAGTTATAAATAAGTATTGTCTTTCCATTGCCGTTGGAATTTACCTTTTTTTTTTTTCTTTTTTACATGCAAACAGGACTTAGTACCTTTAATACACTGATATGGAATGCGCAGAGCATAAAAAGGTCATGGAGACGAGCTAAGACTTCACATGAATAATAGTCCTGAAATTAAAAATCGTTTGATTTGTATACAACTTAAACAATAGGTAGTTGGGAAACGAACATTTTGATATAAATAATTATGAAGGAGTTTATAGAAATAGAAAAAACAGCTTCCTAAATGATACCCTCAACTGCTCTGACACAGTTTGAAAACATATCCATAAGGGGGGATGACCCTCTGAATACTTCTGACCATCTTCGTCACGACCACCTGGAGTCCTCAATCACTCCCTGTGTCTCTCCCTACAGAAGTAAACTCTACGTCCAGCAAAGCAAAAAGAGTATCTAGAATCAAAATCAAATGGGACCAAGTCGACTGCAAAACCATCAAAGAATGCTACACGTTACCCTTGGAATATGCAGCAGCCAACATATTCACGAAAGTCAAAGGCAGTGAACACCATGAAGCGGAGGCAAAATCAACTCTCCAATGCTTCTCCAAGGCAATGCTCGAACAATCCCGAAAGCTTCCTTACAGCAAGCCAAGTCGGAAGGGACTTGGTAAACCGGAATGGACCGTACAAGTTTTCGGAATCATATCGAAATGCAGCACAAGTATGGAAATGCTGGAAAAATGCTGGGAAACCTATGGAAGTATCCCTACATGACAACGTCCTACCACTCAAGAAAGAATTCAGGCGAAAAATCAGGCAGTCACGAACAGAAGAACACCGACACCTCCTGTCAAGCATCGAAACTGCATCAACAGCAGATTCCAGACTCTTTCACAGCCTGATAAAAAGACAACGACCCAACCACAGCACAAAGTCTCAAACAGAAAATCTGGAATACAAAGGCCATCCATACTAGGGAGCGGATGTTTCTGAAGGATGGAATGCTACTTCACAGACTTGGCTGTACCATCAACAAATAATCAAGACTGCCATCTGTCAACCCAAACTCCAGTAGAATGCAAGGCTAACATCCCATCCTTGTTGGAAACATCTCTTATCAACTCCCAGGAGCTGAACGCAGCAGCTGCTAACCTTAAGAAAGGCAAAGCAGGCGGTCCTGATAACATCAGTTCCGAGCACATCCAATACCTAGGTGACACTGCTAGAAGACTGATACTTCTGATATTCAATGCCTTCTTGACAGCATCATACACCCCACAGAGTCTAAAGGATGGCCTTGTGCTGCCTTTACATAAAGGGAAGGGCAAAAATCCAAGAGACTCCAAAAATTATAGAGGGATAACCTTCACCTCAACTCTATGTAAGCTACTGGAACTGGTTCTCAAACCACATATTGAGAGATCACTCCTTCAGAGTGACAATCCAGATGAGCTCCAGTTTGGATTTCAAAAACGACACTCTTGCATCCTCACCTCTTGCTGCCTTGAACTTAAAATAGAGCTCAACACTGCCAGCAAGAAACCGACCTACGTTGCCCTTCTCGATGCTGAGAAGGCCTTTGACAAGGTGTGGCACAAGGGAATCTTCCATAAGCTGAGAGCCACAAACATTCATCCGCAACAACTCAGCATGGGCGACTCACTTTACCAAGATCTACGCAGCCAGGTCCTATGGGATGGGAGAGTGAGTGAGCCGTTCCCTATCCTTCAAGGGGTTAGGCAAGGGGGAGTTCTGTCCCTACTCCTTTTTATCACATTCATTGATGGACTCATCAAACTCCTGCGAAGCAAGAAACTAGGATGCAACCTGCTAGGTCGTTACTCTGGTCTTCTTGTTCTAGCAGACGATGGAGCTCTCATCAGCTAATCTAGCGAACTGCAAAGTATGCCAGATGCAGCCGACAGCTATACAAAACAACCTTCTTGGCATCTTGGAGAGGACCCAGTGCAGACTGCCCCAATGCATCCCCACCTTGACAACATCTAGCATATTAAGGAGAGACCCAACAGTGGACATGATCTCAAAAGGGCTGAAAGCATTATATGCACTTACTGGAGCTGGGTCATACACTGGAGGACTACTTCTACAGCATAGTGCTGCTCTATGGAGAGTATACTGAGTTCCTCGCATGCTGTATGGAGCAGCTGTCACAAACCTCACCAACGGGATGTCTAACAGACTCAACCAGGCACAGCAGCAACTTTTCAAACCGATTCTTGGCCTCCCAAAATCAGTGGCTGGCGAATCTGTATACCTCCTGACCGGACTCATACCTCTGAGTGGACAAGTGGACCTTGAGAAGCTCCTTCTGATAGGACAACTGCTTGATCTCCCCCATGCTCGCTTTGAGTATAGAACATTTCTCCATGCTCTATTCAAGCGAACCACTTCCATCAAAGCCTGGCAAACCATCCTCAGTAAATACAAACTGGCAGATCTCCACTCACTCACACTGCAACCAATCCCATACAGATATTGGAAGAAGCTAGTAAAAGCAGCAGTAGGAGAATAAGTAGATAATAACACACTTGAGGCAATCCAAGTGAAAACAACACTTTCACTTTGGAAAAATATGAAGATTCCAAAACTCACCTGCTTGTATCCTCGCTACAGCAGCTCAAAATTCCTCCGACAAGGTGTGGTCATCAGGGCACAACTCTTGTGCCAAACATATTTTGTTCAGACAAGATTAGTAACTATCAGAAAGGCCACAAAAGCTACCTGCCAGCTTTGTCATAAAGAAGAGGAAGACACAGTTCACTTTGTGGCGTCATTTACACAGCTGGAGACGCACAGACAAGACTTCCTAAACAAGCTGAGGACTTTACACCTGCCAGAAGAGATCTTCCCCCTCTATGACACAACCAAGGGCGAAGCATTCACGAAAGCCACACTGTTACCCAGCTTTCTTCTCCTCCCTTCTCAAATATGTGATGATCTAAATACTGCAACACTATTTTTTATCTACAAGATTCATGTAAACCGTACCTCATCTCTTTCCTCTCAATAATTATGAATGGGCCTGCCTACAGACACATCTACTTCCAACATCATGTTGCTGATCTCCGACAAAAGCGGAGGGAGAACAAGAAGAAGAAGAAGAAGAAGTGCTATGTGGGTACTTCCACAATTCGTTAGGACAAAGCAAAGTTAAAGAACATGAGAACATAGAATGTCGAACGGTGAATATATGAGTCAATCAATGTACATACACAGTGGTGTACTTTTATAACCCTTTTACAAAGATAACACCACATATATTGGATAATATAACAAGAAAATCTAAAAGAATCTAAAAGAACAATTATATTAGGCGATTATAATGCACATAATTGATATACTTTACGGGGGTAGTGAAAAGACCGACGGGAATCGTAAAATAATCGAAAATCATATGTTAAAACGTGATTTTACGATTTATAGCCAAACAAGATTATTACAATTTGATCACCCTTTGTAAGGAAATGACTCGTTTCACTTCAATTACAGAAAAGGAAAAATATTAAATCGATAATACATGAAGATAAAGAAAAATTAACTCCCCAAGAGTTAATAGATGCTATGGCTAATCACTTTGAAAATATTAGCGAGAGTACAATAATATTTAAGCAAGCAGAGAATATTTACACGAAAATGTCAACGATGATCGGGAACGCTGTATAAATCGACATTCAAATCAAAATCAGAATTAAATCAAGTCCTAAAAAATGAAAAAGGCCCAGCACCATAAAAAGATAAAATTCGCTATAAAACCTACACAAACTTACAATTACAGATTAAAAATGAAATGTTAAAACTTGTGATAAAAATTTGGGAAAGTGGAAACATCCCCATTAACATTCACGTTCACTGTGTAAACATGAAATTTCGATACCGATATCTGAAGCAGGAAAAGATCCACACAAACCATCATCATACCAATAACATCAACTTCAATCTTTATAAAGATATTGGAAAATGGTTTATAGAAGACTAGATTGGTATTCTTCGAAGCATACAGGGCATACTGAGCATAACAAGCGGATTCAGAAGAGGAAGAAGTAGTAGTAGTACTACTCTAGTAGTAGACAAGAAAATGAAATTGAACTTTATATTTTTTAATAAATATTTTTGAACGAATTTCCTTTGTTAATAATGATAATAATAATATAATAATAATTAGACTATATAGCTATGATAATAATGCAATTTATACAACGCCTACTAAGATTCTTGCAACCTCATTGGTCAATTCTTGATCACATGGCATGCGCTAACAGTACCATTGAACGGCATCATTGACGCAGAGTGCAATTTCGATTGATCCTTTCGCACCATTGCACTCTGACGTCACTAACGATGTACAAAGTATATGGTGAGCTAAGTGACTTTAGAGTGCAATGGTGCAATGATGACAATGACAATGACAATGACAATTTATTCTCATGTCACCCACATTGGGGTATTGGAGAAGTTTACAATCAGTTTGAATTTGTCAATTTAACACTGAAATATACAATACAAATATAATTAATGTTAATCCATACAAAATAACACTATCGACAATAGTCAGAAAAATTATGATGATAATGATAATAACAATATTGATGATGATAATAATAATATTAATCAAAAAACAAAATGTTAATATTAATTAAAACGATAATTAATGACGAAATTAATGGAAGCAATTGAAAAATAATTTTACTGGCACCAGTAAATTGATATCTGAATTAATGAATTACTGAAAATATTCTTGATATCGATTTAATAAATTGATATAAGACAAAAAAGAGAAACATAAAGTTAATATTGAACTCATAACATGTTTTTGCACATACTTAAATTAATACTTACCCCAATACTTACCCCAATGTGGGTGACATGAGAATAAATTGTCATTGTCATTGTCATTGTCATTGTCATCAACAATTTCATCAATTGAAAACAAACAAAAAATCGCTGAGATTTAGGCCTAGGAAAACTGTTTTAAGCCCGTTAACGTCCGAGCTGTTGTATAAAACAAATAGTGAATGGTCTTTATTCGTGCAATGGAACAATATTCTGCATTCGGTGAAAGATGAGACGCTCCATTCAACTCGGCTGCGCCTCGTTGAATACAGCGTCTCTTATCTTTCACCTCGTGCAAAATCTCGTACAATTGCACTCATGACCATTCACTATTTGTATAACATTATCTCTACTTGTATAATCTTATCGTCATTCTACCTCACTTGATATACATGTTTATTATTTTCGATGCATGACTATATCTTTAATTTGATTATTAATTTTTTATTTTTGTTTACTGTCAACTCAAACATTATTTTATTGATTTTTGTATGAGTGTATTATGTCAAATATATGTGAATCGCAATACCATGTAACACGATGAATTTCCATTGTTAAATGGACAATAAATATGAACCTTATGAACCTTTAACATAAGTATCCAATTGTGCTTAAATACAACATTACAATCTATTTTAATTAGAGAGTTATTCTACAACACTTGATCTTGAATGTTTACATCAGTCAATTAAAGGCACTATGTCCCTTTTGCAGCCAACCTCAATTCTGTAGAACTTTGCAGGAATTATAAATATATGTCCTATCTGTGCAATGTAAACGTTAGCAGTGTCCTAATATTCAAATTATGCAAGGAAACCCGTTTATTTGCTAGATTTCACTGTCAGACACTATTGAGTGACTGACTGGCTTTTTTCTTCTTTGGTAATAACATACATAAAATGAGCTGTATTAAAGGGTACATTAGCATTTGTCTACATCAATAACCCACTTCCTGTGATGGCCAAAATTAAACTGATTGAATCTTTGCGCAACATAAAACGTATGACCATTCGGTACAATGGTCTGAAAATCAAGACTATTACTTATTGGCTCTATAGCTCCTAAGTCGATTTGACAACTAATAGTCGTTATCTTCCCACTTGAAGACATTTTCAAGCCCCACCTTTTTTAGGGAAGTTCTAAATTAGTATCATCTTTCAAATGCCGTTGGAATTTAACCTTTTCATTTGTTTGGCCTGCAAATGGGACATGGTACCTTTAAGGGGAGAATGTCATCACACTCCAAGCAAGTAACATTTTACGTATAAAGAGGTTCTTTACATTGGAGATTTTGGGGACATTAAACTTTAAATTGCACAACCACAAAAAATATCCCCCGATATGTTTCAAATAGTAATACAACAACGAAATTCCATTTACCTGTATTTTCTACATCAATCAATCGTTTTACCCATACAATTTTCAATCCTTTAATAACTGAAGGAAGATGTAGAAATGTTAACCATGATTATAATCTCCAATGATTGTATGGCGGTTAATCTTATCATATAAAGGAGTACATTAAAGAATCATTTCTTGCAAACATTCTTCTGGCACCTCTGGCCGAACGGATAAAAGATATACTAACTGAGAAAGGCATACAACTTAGAAGTACAGTTTAAAAACTCCTTTTGTAAGGCCGGTATCATTTCAAGCTCTGCTTACGATATCGGTCTTCTGCATTCTCCCCCTTTTCTTTCTTTTCAAATACGATTAATTGTATTATTGATTATTTATATTTATTTATTTATATGAATTACTACTTGTATTACTTATCATTATATTGCTAAAATGTATTCATTGTTATTTTTGTTATTGTTTATGGAAAATGCAGAAATAAAAAACTTGAAACTGAAAACTGAAAAAAAGATTAAACGTGAAAAAACAGAACTACAAAGTTGTAGACGATCAAGATACGAAGTTGTAGACCACCAGAAGACTCCTAATAAATTCAGATATCGGAAAAGTAATTGACAACTTCAAAGGATTTAGATCATATGACTGGTTGACTGTGGGAGAAGTGGGTACAGATGAGTGAAGCAATCGCCGTTGAAGATAAAGATGTGACATTTACGGGGAGAGCCTGAAAACCCTGTTGTGTTATCGTACATTAAACATCATTAATGTGATACTTTACGACGGCTTTGTAGTATAGTGGAGGGTGATCCAGAATTGCTAGAGAGCGGGGGATCTTTTAAGATTCGGTATTCCCACTGGCTCTCTAGTGTTCACCGATGGGGAGAAACAAAAAATCATTCCGAACATTGATTTCTTTTTTTCTTTCTTCTTTTCCATTCACTAATGTTACATTTTGTTATACTAGGGAAAAATTGGGTCATTATGATTAAAGCGAGCAAAGATGAAGAATTTGTTTTGGTGGAAATCCACTAGGTTAAATCATGAAATGTATTTTAATGGAATATTTTTTCTTTTTGTTTTCTTAACATAAAGTAAAGTCGTTTGAAATTGATTTTTTTTTCTATAAACAAACCTCTATTTCTAAGTATTCTCCTATTTCAATTTATTATAATATGACACCAGGAAAACTTGACTTATACTGACTGAATATGGCATCCATTTATTTAAATAGAAAGATACTAAAAAGGTACTAAATTTACCACAACGTAGATAATACACAAATGTAAACTGACCTTGGAGAGGGCTGCTTTATTCGCAAGCACCGAGTAGAAGACATCATGCATAGTCGTAGTAGCGATCGTCACAGATCTCGGTGATCGTGATGAGCACATGAGTTCAGCCAGGTCTTCTGAAGCCGTCCGGCCACATGGCTTCTCAATAATCAAGTGATCCTACAATGTACATGTACACAAATAATATTGTGAGGCTAGAAACGTAAATCATAAAAATAATACCATATTATCCTTAATAGTCACCTTAAATGAATCTGATTTTGTATTTTTTTTTCTACCATTTTCCGTTTGGTTTTTATTCTGTTACCAAAGATCTATATATCACGAAGAACATCAAATAATTTAATAATAACATTTTGTAATTGAAAGGAATTATTCTGATTCTACCAAATGTCAACTTTTGTGGGTTCTGTACGTTATCTCATAGTAATTCAAGTTGGCGTTTTATCATACTGGTTTGAACAGAATGCACGACCGTGCATATTAAAAAGAGTTGTATTATTAAACAAGATTTCATTGCAAATACACGCAAGATCTGTTGTGCTACAATACCAATATATCACAACACCAATTAACACACTTAATTCCTAATACTCGTTAACTCGTGTAGATAATAATAGTAAAACAAAATTCGTGTACATTGCAGTGTTCAATTTAAAAGTGATAATCAGAGTTGCACCCATACTAGGTCCATAGAGGTTTTAAACATGCATCATGAATAAAGAAAATGTATTCTATCAAGCTTCTTTTCAACATTTGGGTGAAGAGAATCTCTATAGAGAATGCGTTGCCCTATTAGCGCATGTCGGGGTTCAAAACATCGGTAGTATACACGATATATGTATACAGTTAAATGTTTAAACCAAATGACGTTATCCTAAGTCTGAAATTTAAATCCAGTATAAACATTATCACAAGATTATACAAGATTGAAATGAATCGGTTGCAACAATTTGACGTTACTTTCCTTACCACTTTACGATCATTCATGATGTAAATATGTCCTGATACTGTGTGTGCATGCATCTCATTGGTGATCTTCAGTGTCTCGCTGGACTCAGAGATATGTTCCCCCACTGCTTTGGCCACTGCTTGGTATTGGCTCTCGTATGATACATCTACGATGAAGTGATAATCTTCACTGACATAATATGGACGCGGTATTTTCCCTGCTGTGAGACGAGATACGATATCCAATCCGACCTCCTTCTGCTGGGCCGAGGTGAAGTACAGTATGTACCGGTATTCCATTGATTGCTGTATGATATTCGCTATCAACCTGTCATACTCATTACGGTTTGAGTTGTAAAGAGATGCAAGATACATTCCCGCTAGATATTCCTGGAAGAGCTTATGAGAGAAGTGCACCAATTGAACAGCTGAATTCCGATTATTTCTTCTGTCTCGCCTCGGAAGAACTTTCTTTTCTCTTGTGAGTACACCAACTTTGCAACCTACATCTATAGAGTCTGGACAGCTTTGAAACTCTTCTTCTGTGAATAGCAACCTTCTCTCCATAAGTCCCTGGAAGGCGATGCGGCCAATTTGAAGTAGGTGATGACGAATATCTAAACGATTCTTCTTTAATCTGCCTTCAACAATACCTGAAGATGGAATGTGCTTCGATAGGTAATGATCAACCAAAAAGTCAATCATCTCATTGAAGAGCTGGGAAAATGTTTCCAGCTTCGACATTGCCTCTCGGCGCTCTCCATCAAACTCTTGCCACATGATGCACAGCATGGCTGTGTATATGGGGTAGGGGGCCATGTTCTCTCTGATCACATCGTTGTTTGATATGAATAGGTTTAGATCTTTAGAGGAAGCTGTGTCTGGATGAAAGAACTTGGTGATGTAGGAAGAGAGGTTTTCAGCAGAGAAACCTTCCACAGCAATGAAAGCAAATACCTTTCTGAGATTGGCATTCTTCCTAATCTCATCTGATCTCCATTGCCGTGATGTAATTAGTACTGTCCCTGACTTGAACAGCTTATCAACAGTGATCAGGGCGATTTGCTGAATGCTGTTAAGATCAACAGTAGACTCATCTAGGCCGTCCATGACAAGAAAGATATCATCCGAATTTGAGAGGATGTGCTTGTCTAGCTGCTTGGCTGTGACCGGATTGTTGTCAGAAAGATACGTCTTCACAATCTCTCCTACAGTCTTTTCCTTTGCCTCGCGAAAAAGGATGACAAGAACCAGTTTGAAATCTTGGTAACCTTTTCCGTGAATCCAGTCCCAAGCGATCTTGGCGCAGAAAGTGGTCTTACCCACACCACCTTCACCTTCCACCAACAAGCGTTTGGCATGTATTCCGTTCACTTTGGTCCGGAGGAGGTCATCGTAGAGAAGCGGTATCTTGCGCGTTGTACCTTTGTCTTCTTCCATCATCGTTAGATTGGTGAAGATCCGGTCAAATTCAAGTTGAAGCTCGCTGCTCAGTGGATTAGCTTGAATCTGACATAGATAAATTGTATAATAGCGTTTAACCTCTTCAGCAACTCGTTGGATTTCCTCCTCAGTCATTGACGGTATGTGATCACCAACCTGACCTGGGATGAGATGGTGAAGAAAGTTGCCCCAAAAAGGTACATAAACCATGAATCACAGAAATATAATATCAAAATACTTCCCACTTCTCAATTTAAATTCGCGTGTGGATCATGATCAGTGGCTGACAAATTATTTATTTCCTAGATAGGGGCTCTCACAGTGAGTAATGGATTGACATTGTGCCCAGATGTCACTGCCCCAGGGAAGGGTTACTTGGGTCGATGCTAAGATGTCAGGCCTTTTGGTTAATTAGTGGGGTTTATTTAAGGCTGTCTCTTCTATTGAGCGAATCCTGCGGTAACTGTCACATTAAATGTACGTGATCTTGTGCATTTCAGAACTAAACAAGATAAAAATGATTTCTACTTTCGAAAGCTACGCTTCTGGATTGATATGCGTATAATCATTTAACTATAATCAAATGCAACTTTCATGATAACGTTTTTCTTACATTCTTTCTAGACGGAGGTTCCACCTGATTATCCAATATGGCAAATCTAAGGCATTTAGTCCCACACGTTGCATCGTATTCTGGAGTTGGGATTAAATGTGCAATTTCCTTACATAATTTAGTCTGATCAAAACTCTAGTGGGGCTAATGAAATTATTTTAAGGTCAGTGACGCATGAAAGAGATTAACTTTGAATTGCCCCCTTCTCTCTCTCTCTCTCTCTCTCTCTCTCTGTATATATATATATATATATTTATATATAAATATATATGTATGCATATGTTTGTGTGTGTGTGTGTGTATGTGTGAATATATATATTATATACATTGTATGCAGTATCCAACAAAAGTGCGGACATCCTTATAGTAGATGTTAATAATCCAATATTCCAAAACTCCTCACTTTGCTGCAATGTTTTAATGGAAGACGCAATTTTTACTGATAAATTTAGCATATAATGCCGAATAATAATAATAGCAATAATACTAATAATTGAAATGGGTTCTTATATAGCGCTCATGTCTTACTTGACACGCTCGGTAATTCCTGCCAGGTCCCCATTTGTTTCACCTTGGTCGAGAGTGGCAAATGGACATAAATGTCTGGCCTAAGGTCTAAGGACTTAAAGGCCTCGAACCGTCCGGTGACTTATCTTCTTAACCGCGACACATCTCTTAGGCTCATCTTAAACCCGATAGGCTCTAAAGTTGCCATTACGGCGCTCTATCTAGAGAGCCATAATGGCACTTTGCTAAAGCTGGGGTATTAATTGTGGAGCATCAGGAGTGTCAAGTTAGCTATACATGAACCCACCATTACTATTATTACCTTTTCGTACACTGTCAGCAAGCTGTACCACCTTAATGCTTTCTAACGTGTCGACCAATTTCCCCCTCGCCTCGGCTTCACGTACTGTCTTCCGCCATTCGCAAAGCATCTGATAGGTAGCTAGCATGGAGTTGCCCAGCTTGTCTTTCTCAAACTGACTTAGTTTTGCCTCAGTGAATCCTAAAGCCAGTCCGACCTTCCTAAAATCTGAGGGATCCATACCTTCAGCAAGGAGATAGAGCTCGAGGTCGGTCAGACTTCCAGGGCTAAATTATAGACATAAGAAGAATTATTATTTTCAAATAGCACTTACAGACATTTGCGAAATTTTGTATAAAAAACATTTTTATTTTGCTCCTTTGACTTGCGAATAATTAAAATATTGTACAGCATTGCCTTTGAGTGTAAGTACCTGAAGAACACTGCAAAATGTTACGGCATGCGCCTTTTAAACATTTAAACGAGAATATGCGAAACTTCGGCCCTTCTGATTTCATTCATCACATCCAAAGATTATTATTACCAGCAAACTCAATGACTCGTATTCTACTAGAATTGAAACCCAACGGTGGGTGGCTTTAAGAGTTTGTCCAGAATCGGGTAAAAATTGTCTAATTGAGTTGTCAGTCATTAAACATAATCGTAGACTCGGATTCAGGTTCAGTAGAATATAAAACAATGGATTTTAATGTTCCAAAGATGCTCTTTCATGCTGCTTACTTATCATTTGGACCAGGGTTTCGTTCTACGTCACCTGATCTCAATAGGAGCATGTTGGCCATGTCTGAACAGTCATTTCCCTTGATTGCATCTGCTCCACCGGTGGCTGTCCCTGATAGGGGGGTCGGATAGGTCGGTGATCCGTGATTCTCTGTTACTTCCTAAGAACGAAGATAAAATTACGAATAAAAGACACACTTTGAACTCTGTAAACTATAACCAAGCCATACTGAGATAATATCCTAGTGCCACATTGTATTTCTGGCGGGTTTTTTAATCAATGGTTTCTAGTTTATTTTAACATTTCTAATATTATTATACAACAAATAGCACTGACAGGTGATAAAGGATGACTGTTCACGTATTTATTGGACAAGATGATTCATGATATTCCGTTGATTCCTTAATGAAATTGATAAACAGAAATCAATTTTCAAAATAATAATCAGACGTTATTTGTCAAAATACATTTAGAATCACGTGAGAATAAGTATCCTGTGAAAGAATAAAGGACACTTTTACCATTGATTATAGTGCAACTAACGTTAAATTAAAAAATTTAAATTTAAAAAAAATATATTTATATTTCTTATATTTGTTTTTCTTCGGCTGTCTCATTTTTGTTATAATGGGATAGGGGTTGCTCCTGGAAATACATATAAATATAAATCATACCCTGATAGATGGTGTTGTTTGCTCGGTGTTTCTCGTTGTATCTTGCCTTGGTTTAGGTGGCAAGCCCGATGATAGGTCCTGTATCCCCGACGGTGCAGAGCTTGATGTCTCCTCCTCGTCTGTTTGAATACGATCTGCCTCGCCCGCGATGGCTACAGGTACATGTGAGTACGATTTTGATGTGACCACTTCAGGTGGTTCTATTATTTGGGCGGAATTAGGGTGGTAATCATGTGTCAATAGATTGATGGTTATATGTCTATTGTCCAATTCATCTTCTACGCAGGGTCGGGGAACTGGAATTTGCACTTCAGTGGTATCAGGGACAGGGTTGACCTCGTTTGCCGTTGGAGGACCACTGTTTTTAGCACACGAAGACTCAGAGTAAGAGACATCGCTATGACCGGGTCTTTTTACATCACATGGGAATCTTCTCTCCGTGACAGTATCAAACTCAGGACCGTCACATTGTGACCGAGTCTGACAATTAGCATTACATGTGCTAATGCTGACGTCGCATGAAGGCCCGATTTGAGCGGTATTAAGGTTGACATTGTAAGGAGACGCAGGTCGACAGGCCGTGTTCCCTTGAGAACAATTCGCATCTGGTGAAGAGCCAGTACGAGATGAGATGTTACACTGGGGATTGACGTTTTCTTTGGGTGGCTCACCATTCTTGTTTTTTTTAATTAAGTTGTGAAGTTTCCTCCAAAAGTAGTTGTAGTCATATTCTTTCCTCCGACGGCGCATGAACGTGCCGATCCTGACACGCCATTCACCAAGAGACACAGGCATGGTGACATAAGGATACTGTGTTATTAAAGAGAAGCAAATATCAATGCTGGGTAAATTCATGAAACGGTCAATATGACTTTTTATACAAAAATAGTAACTAATTTGCTAACGGATTTATCTTAACATGCCATGTAGGGAAAATGTATTCGTTTTAGCTTACATAATTATTTCATCTTTAAGAGAACGTATAATGCATTTATATTCTGGAAGATTTTGGTACACTTTACCTCGAGTGAGCAAACCTGGGCAAATTCCGCCGCAAAAAAAACCTACCCTTTGAAGAGGTCCTTTATGCCTAGATCATATTTGCTCTACGGCTAGGATACGGCGGCCGTACAGCCCCGAAATCTAGAGATACTTGCGGCGTGGCCGCAGAGAATCTGCGGTGGCCTCAGGGTTACCCTAGGGCGTATCCCTATCTCTACAGACCGTACGGATCGCCGTGGGATTATAACGCGGAGTTATAACTGTTTTCATTTCAAAGTTCGCCGTTGCGATTGGACGCACCGTAGCCATGCCGCAGAGCGGTTTCACGGCGACCGTACGTCGAGCGTACGGTAGCCCTTCTTTTAATATACTCCAGGGGTGGAGCGGTAGTATCATTTTGGCCGAACGGTCGCCGTATGGTCCCCCTTCGGCCGCCTTGCGTTTGCCTTAGTAGTTGTCGAACAAGCTGCGGCCGCCGCAGGGACGCCCTAAGGCAACAATGCGTCATCACTTCACGCCGTTCGGCTACCCTAACATATGTGACCGCTACCGTATGTTACCGAGGTAAAGCTGCGGCGGTCCTATAATTGGTATTGGCCGTAGATATTTTAGACCGCACGGCCCTGCGGCAAATGTTACCTAGGCATTAGCAATAACGTTAGTTTAGGTCTTTTCTTCTACGTGTTGGTTGTTCGCGTTCATACTGTTGTCCCATTTGTTTATTATGCGGAATGTTAATCCAGGTATAGCTTTTGTCGGACGATGTATGAAAAGGTATGTAGTTCAATAAACAGACTTATAAAGGAGAGTGGCTGAGGGCCCGGGGGTAGTAGGGGAAACTTGGTGCACTGTTGTGTCGGCCTGCTTTTAGGATTTGCTACAAAGTGAAAATCCTTCGAAGATTGTTCTTTTGTGTGCACCTCACATTTATTTTTGTCAGTACCAAAATGATTGAAAGATATGGAGAGGGAGGGAGAGAGAAAGAGAGAGAGAGGGGGGCAGAGACACAAACACAGACAAGTACGCACACACACACAAGAAATGGAGTACAAAGATATGATACACCTTCCTACAAGGTTTCCTTAATGACATTGCTTTAAGTTAAATAATAGAAACCAACTAGACATGCAATCGTGTCACAATGATATGCGTGCAATGACGCACGCGTTTCTACGTTTTAAATGAAAGAGCTTCTCTCTGACTATCCAGAGCAATTTGTAAGAAGTATGTAGCTTTTGTGATAGTGGAGATAGGTAGTGCGAAAGAAATGCCACTAAACGCCACCAAAACGTCGCGAAACGGACAACATGGCGCAAAATGGTGACGATTGAGGGATTCCGGAGAACAAAGAATAGAGTTACCTTGAAGGGATGCTAGCGACTATGCCCACGAATTTTGAAGGGAATTAGATTAAAGGAAGGGACATAGACAGGGCTTGCAAGCACTGCGTACAAAACGAATGGGATTTGGTGCATGATGAACATGTGGTGACGCGTGCTGTGGCACAAACAGCCGCCCACCCTTCAAGAATTTCAAAAATCGGCTTCAAAGTGAACTGCGTATTGCAATTTGTAATGTCACTGCTAAATTTCAAAAAAATGGCATCTGGACGGTCACGCATGAGGGATTCCGGAGGAACGAAAAATACAGTGACCTTGGAGGGATGCTGGAAACTATGCCTACGAACTTTGAAGGGATTTGGAATAGAGGAAGGAACCTTTATAAAAAGTGCTCGCAAGGTGCAAGCACTGCGTGCAAAACGAAAGGGATTTGGTGCATGATGAACATGTGGTGACGCGTGCTGTGGCACAAATAACCGCCTATACTAACACAATCATGCATAGTATAACATGGCGTCTTATTGGCCCCCTTGACGATTTTCAAAGATCCGGCTTCGAATAGCACTTTGTATTGCAACTTGGGATATCACTGCAAAATTTCGTGGACAAAAAAGGACGGGAAGGGGGCGAAAAGCAGTCTGAAAATGACGTCATAGCCGATACTTGTTATAACTTGGCGGAAACTCAGCAGAATTTGTAGAGTGACCCTTTTTCAAACGAAAGTTACTCAAGCTCAAACATGTAACGTATTTGGTATCATTCGAAAGAACCCAGTGTCAGTTTGACACCATTGGCATCTGCGCGCAATGTATTACACGCATTTTAAGGGCTGTTTATACGTAATGCTTAATAAATTCACCATGTTGCGCAATAATTTTGCGCCGACGTCATCAAATTTTACCAAACATGACAGGAAGTTGTCAGGTGCTTGGTTACCTGAGTATGCCAAGTTTCACTGACGTACGTATGTATAAGTATCGTCATTTTATTTGGAGGGCAATTTTCTCATATTTGGTCAGAGTAAGGGTACACAATTTTGTACTTGGCTGAAAAGGGCATATCTTCAAGTATCTAAATCCAAAAAAAGGGTACGGGTTTGGCCAGAAACAATGGAGATACGACCACAGAAAGAGAGCCAATTCCCATAACTTTAGAGGGCGCTATTTATTTATTGCATATTCATTGGAGCGTTAAACTCAGCATGGCTTTGTGCAATTATGAGATAAAGATACTGCAAGAAATTGAGACAAAACGGATATGGTATGAGAAAGTTTTGGCACTTTTCGATTTGAGGGGTCAATTTTTCAAATATAATATTAGAGATTTTTGACGGAGTCGGTTTCGGATTTCAACTTGCAGTGCGAAGATGGCCTTTTGAAGACCAGGTTATGCATCGCAGATGAACGAACATCTTTTGGGCTATTTAGAGGAATTGGTTAGAACTCTGTAGGATCTAGGATAGTGGAGATAGGAAGGAAGAAAGAAAGGCCTTCATACGGCAACAGACGGACAAAATGGCGCCTGGACGGTTATGCATGAGTTCAATTTCAAGTTCAAGTTTTATTTCCACATCTGATTTTAAAAAACACAAGTACAATTTATATGCATATATATACATTAACAAACGTTAAAATGAAACATCTTCAATTTAAATCATAATGTGGTGGGAAAAAACAAAGGCCAATTGCCTCTCAAGGTTATTCCCAAAGATAATACAATTTATATAAAAAGTTTCTTAAATTTATTAAAAAACGAGATAAAAATATCAAGGTTAAAATAACACAAATCATCAATAAGCAAAACTAAACCGGACAAATCCATTACAAAAAGACAAAAAACAATAGCTTTAGATATTTGACATGATACATAATGTACATGTTCTTTCCAAGTCAGTTTGTTGTCAATTATTACTCCTAACAAAAAATGTAGAATTTACTATCGATACTTTTTGCTGGTTGATACTTATTTCCATACAGGATGTATTAATAATTTTGTTGTTGGGCTGAAATAACATACAGTATGTTTTTGTGCATTCAATTTTAATTTATTTGCTTTAAACCATGTACCAATCTGTTTAAGTTCCGTATTAACAGTAAAATACAATTTATCAATATTTTTACCAGACAAAAATAAAGTTGTATCATCTGCTAAAACCATAGACTGTAAGATATCACTTATGAATTGAATATCATTAATATACAATTAAAACAATATTAAACGGACCCAAAACTGATCCCTGAGGGACACCAAATGGGTTATGTGCAATCTCAGAAGATAAATTATTTATACATACATATTGTACTCTATTATTTAAATAACTGGAAAACCACTTAAGTACAGAACCCCGAATACCATAAAATTGTAATTTTTTTCTAATAATATTTGATATACAATCGAATGCTTTGGTAAGATCTAACAATATTTCAATAACAACTTTTTTATCTTCAAATGATTTAGCAATAATATTCGTAAAATCCAAAAGAGCCATATATGTACTGTAATTTTGTCTAAACCAATACTGTTTATGGTATAATATATCTCTTTTACATAAGAAGGAAAATAGACGACTATAAACTAGCTTTTCAAAGATTTTTGAGAAAGTAGATGAAATTGATATCGATCTATAATTATTTAAAATATGTTTAACTGCTTTTTTGTACACAGGAATTACCTTAGCCTTCTTGAGAGCGGTAGGAAAGACACCAACTTGTAAAGACATATTGAATAAATTACAAAGAGGTATAACAAAGTAGCAATAGATTTCTTTAGAACGGCAATATTAACATCATCATATCCTGGGGTTTCACATGATTCAAGTTTTTTAACAATTTCAAATATTTCAGAAATCTCAACTGGTTTCATAAAAATAGACTTAGAAGAAATCAACGGAGGCATCAGGTGTATTATTTACGGTGTCCCTACCAAAAGTGCTAAACAAATTATTAAATGCTTGGACAATGGCCTGTTTAGCACGTGAGTGATTTCGGAAATCGAAGAATGAAGTGACGTTGAGGAGATGCTAGAGGTCAGGCGCGGAAACACAGGGGGGGGGGGCTGACGGGCCCGGCCCCCGGCTGTTTTTTATATTTGTTTAAATAAATATATATATATATTTCTTCAGTAAGTGATCACACAATCCGCTCAGACATGTCAGACTAAACTAATATTCTAGAATAGACAATGGTATATAATTTCCCCCAGCTTAGCACACGTTTATAATTGAATTACATGCTTCCATACATATGTACAGTATATCATCATTGCCTTTGTCTTCCTTGTGATGCTACAGCGTGTCTGTCATAGCAACTTGTGTGTTGCTATTGTATTACGTATTGTAACAGGTGGTTGACTTCGGCAAAGATACATAGCACTTTATCAAGTTAGCTCATTGATGACTGACAGATGATGTCACAAGGGGATTAAGATCTGGAGGTTTTGGAGTGGAGCTTAGCAAGTTTGAAAAAAAAAAGTATATTTCAACGAATATCTAAAAATCTATAAACAAATTCAGAAGTTTACATATCAAAAAATGAGATGTATGCAGGACTGCACACCAATAGGAATACACTTGTATTTCGATGTCATGGGCCCTTTAAGGAGTTCGCATTATCGGAGGGCCTACACACGTAAAACAAACTTCTCATTCAATCATTAACTGGATTAATTACTTCCACCGTAAAGGTTATCAAGCACAAATATATGAAATGTAATATGGCATAATCCACGAGCCGCGGAAGCTGGGTGGGGGGGGGGGGGGGGCGCAGGGACTGCAGCCCCCGCACTGTATCAAGCACATACTCTACTTCGTCGGCTGCCCGTAAGAAGGCTATTACTACCATTACAAATACACAATTAGCTTTAATATAGGATGCTGTGGAATGCATACTTCAGTATTCAAAATTGAAAGTCTTCTTGCTCAGTTCACTCGCACAATATTGAGTATTGAGATTCGTGATGTATAATAAAAAACGATGCAGGCTTAAAGGGATCGTTTAACAATGTTAAATCTGAGATACACGGCCCTACGTGTTATCAGTGTCTGTCATAATATGGTGTAATATTGAAGCCCTAAAAAAATTGCGCTTCAAAATGATCAAGAAGTGCCTCAAAAAAGTAAAAATCTTTGAGTGACCGGTTTTACCATACTCGTTTTCCCCAATAGACTGTAGTGTTATGAAAACCGTCAGGCGAACGGTTTTCAAAATTTGTAATTTCAATCATAGATATCTTGATAATCAGACAGGCGATCGGCTTGTTAAAGTCATGGGGTTCCTGACTGACCTAAAGGTTTATAATTATCATTGCATCATGAGCTAAATCCAGAATTTTGTTTCAGAATCTGAGACAAAGTTACCGGATCCCTTTAATAGTGTAACATACAAATTTCCAATGGTGCTTCGTAGAGGATCAGTGTTTCAAAGGGAATTAAGGAGGTGTCCCCCTACAATATGGTTGTCTTTGTCCCCTCTTAAATTTAACAGAAAATTGCAAGAAACTATCTAAATTAACGGTATATTTTAAGCTTTCTAATCCCATTGAGAGAACAGAGAAACGGAGTTACATTTGCCTGTTTGCCTGTACGACTTTTCATACGATACAGATTGCAATTTATTTTTTCGTTTGCTACGCTCACTCGCCAAAAGAATTGAAATTTTTTAAAGTGCGTCTGTAGACTGCAAAGTTTTATTTTCTCCCTTTAGTCACCATATGTTCTCATGAATGTTGCATTGCCCATCTCTTGCACCCCTCCACCAAAAAGGGGTGAAAACCATTGGCCGTGCTTGCTACACATGCACATTGGAGTCCAATGGAGCCCCACCACCACTCAAATTCATTTCAGAACCGAGGCCCCGGCCCGAACTTGTTCATCCCCAGCACTTTCAATAACGCTACGCGGTTCCAGAAAACAGCAAACAATACTAGAAGTACAGATAAGACTGTACTTGAACTACGAACCCTTTGCAGTAGGTCTATAGTTATTGCGTTATAGAATGAAACTGTTACTGATATAAGTTTGTGTAAATGCCCTTTGGATTCTTATTATTTGATAATGTTGTAAAATTTTCCCGCGAAATCCCAGTTTGATCAATATATACAAAACCGGCATCTATGCATTTATGGAAATAATCAAATGGATTTACTCACCCTTTATTTTGAAAATCCAGGTCAATCTAGAATTTGTGTTGGTCTATTTAAATCTATTGAATTTATCTCAAATAACGCACATGTTATATAAAAGAGCATGTAGATCCTCATAACAATCTCCTGTTTGTCATGGTTATTTCTATCGGCAATAAGGATATATATACAGTGCGTCCCGGAAAAAAAGAAACCGAAATTATCGATGTTTTGTCATAACTGAATGACAATTATAATTAACAAATTCGTAAAGCTTAGACCCTCCTCTTTCATGTGATGCATATTTCACGTATGAGTAATTAAAAACAATTTGAAAAAAGGGTAATTAAAAGTCATTTGGCGAATGGTATCTTAATTTCAAAGAAAAAATCACATTTCCAAAAAGTTCATTTTCTGCCCTTTCATATGACACCTCAATCAGGAAAAATGAGCCAGGAATAACAAAGTTATGTTAGTTTAAAGTAATGCTTGCATTTCCATAATCCGTTCCACCTGCTGCCTGCCCTTATAACAAACAAAAATACAAAAGACCTCGTGCATGGCTGAACGTCAACGAAACGGAGTTAAGTCTTTTGTCAACTCCGTTTGTTGCTATGCCAGGAAACCAGTGAAAACAAATTGTATAGGAATTGTGTGATAATCAGTTTATAAGTAATGTAAAATGCATACATTAATTTTATGTCAGTGAAGCACGTACTTCCGGATATTAAAGGCATTTTAATCATCACATCCAGCTTGGCTTTACCAAGGAATTTTTAAGAGCTGGAGACCCAACTGGCAACAAATTAGTCCAAGCAGCTGCCGTTTTCTATGGGTCCACACTAGAATCTACTGGTGTGCTGTTACCTTTAATAGGGACTTTTAGATTTGCACGAAGACAATGTGGATTGCTACGGTCGACTTCCTTTTAATGCACTGCCTTGAATGGACGTCACATATATCAGTCCACGCAAATCTAACAGTCCCTAATGTTCGAGGTTCGAAGTCGCCAATAGGGACTTTTAGATTTGCACGTTGACAGCTTTGACTGCAACGTGTGACGTCATTTTAAGGCACTGCGCATGCTTCACGTCGTCTCAGTCGGCGATCGAGAATGCGTCAACCTTGATTTTCCAAAATCTCGTACCGGTACTAGTATATGCCGCGTGCGCATAAAATATACAGTTCCTCAGGAAGACAAAGGAACATCCCTTCCCTGTTATTATGTAAATATGTGTAGAACAGGTGTCACATGCATATTCACCTGTTCTACACATTTTTACAAATAGCAGTGAGGGGATGTTCTACCACAGCAATAGGCCATTTTCGTAATGTAACCAAATTTAATGCATAATTAAGTGTTTGTGAAGTGCCTCAATACAAATTATTTCATTCACCTGATAAGAATAATAGTATTTCAATAGACAGAATACGAACTGCATACATAAGTTGTTGCCAGATTGGACAAACATGATGGCTTGACCTACCTAGCAACACTTAATATATGCAGTTGCATTCTGACTATTGAAATACTATTATTCCTAACAGGTGAATTAAATAATTTGTATTGAGGCAAAAACACTTATGCATTAAATTTGGTTACATTACGAAAATGGCATATTGTTGAGTGTGAATGAGGAACTGTATATTGTGTCCCCTTTCTTTGTCATGTTCATAGGGTTACTTCTGCATGCATGTATATCGTCGAGTGCAATCTAAAAGATTTATAATTGTAGTCAACATGAGCAGTTGAGTACGTTGACACGCATGATAAGTCGGCGTTCGTCGTGTTCTCTTCCACTCAATCTAAAGTCCCTAATATCAATGGAAAGCTTGAGTAGTGATATTTTTCAAAAAGAAATATCCTGAATATTTCACTTTGTATTTAACTAACAAGGGGAAAATCGAACAGATGATAAAATATTAATACAAAACCCTCATTTGCTTACATTGTATGATAGCAGCTTTAATTTGTGAACAATAGTACAATTTGACAGTCCTAAAACCTGCAATTTGACACTTTTCCGATTACCTCCGGCTCACGAAAATAAAAAGTGAATTTGTTCATGTACAGTTCTCTGTGATGTTATATGTCAGATTAGTGCCCACACATCCCCAGTCAAGTAAATTTGATTAATATTTCAGGAAATTTTGCTCAAATTCCTTTCGCTTGCCTCCTGTAAAGGTACACAGTTGTGTACTGCTCGTATTATCAAACGAGTGGTAGCGAAACGTAATTATCATTACAAAAGCATAATACCCTTTGAAAGTTGCCCGTTACTTTGCAGCTAGGCAGGAATCTTTTGTCTACATATCTACAAGGAAGATCCAGTTAAGCACATGCCTGACATATTTTTTTCCTGGCGGCATCGAAGATGGTGCAGAGGGAATGAGCTAGATAGGACTCCATCTCTTAAAACTTCTTGGCTTGGTATTCCATTATGCACAGAGGCAGCGCATTGGGGGCAATGAATGCACAGAACACATACCTTTCCAATGATCTTTGCGCACGCGCATGTTCGGGTTAGAATCGTGCGTGTGTGTTTGACTGCGAGAGAGAGAGTGCAGTAGTGATATAATATGAATATCGTATCTTTTCTATGGTAAAGACAAATTCTTCTATACACTTTTATGTGAAATTAATAAACATCGGGGAAATCAAACAATACCATAATAAATTTAGATATGATATGTACATTTTAGAGTATTAACCGAGCCTCTCAAAGCATTCAATAATTTTGACTCACTTCTACGCCCTACAACACGATTAAATGTTTGTTTTTATTTACTTCAATAAAAGAATTGTGGAGGGGAGGACTTTGGGAGCCACTACTGCTTACATTTCTGTTATATTCGATCAAGCCATATCAATTGTGTAGATTTTAGAATATCAACTCTAAATTATCCCCAAAACCTCTTTATTAAAGATATTATAATGTAACAGAAGCCATTTATTTAATTAATAAATAAATAATATTAATACACTGTTGGTCATAATGGTGGAATATTTATTTTTACCCCAGTTTAGGGAAGGATTTTAAAAAATTATTTATTTCTAATAGATCTAGATAATGGCATACATTCTCAGATTTTATTGAATATTAATTTGCGAGTGTTTGATTTGCATGACTGCTTAATCATATGTGTGCTACTATGCTAATCAGCTAAGGGACCTACGTCCTTAAGTCATAATTGACAGTAATGAGGATTAATGCCTCACAAAAGGGCACTAATATGTAGCTGATCGGCACGATTTTTATACTGGGGCCTCACAGTAACGAGGCCATTGCTTAGCCCCTGAATCATGACTGTACGCAGTGTTTGCTAGGGTACGCGGCCACTTCCACAAATCCCCCAAAACGACGAAAATGCAATAAATTGTCAAAAAATCATTGCATTTTCCCCCGGCCCCCAACAGGAAAAATTCCTCTGTAGGGCCATGCATTATGGTTCAAGGCATGGCCACACAGAGAAATTTTTCCTGTTGGGGGCCGGGGGAAAATGCAATGAATTTTTGACAATTTATTGCATTTTCTTCGTTTTGGGGGATTTGTGGGGGCGGCCGCGTACCCTAGCAAACACTGCGTACAGTCATGATTCAGGGGCTAAGCAATGGCCTCGTTACTGTGAGGCCCCAGGATAAAAATCGTGTCGATCAGCTATATTAGTGCCCTTTTGTGAGGCATTAATCCTCATTACTTTCAATTATGATTTAAGGACGTAGGTTCCCTAGCTGATTAGCATAGTAGCACACATTTGATTTAGCAGTCACACAAAACAAACACTCGCAAATTAATATTCAATTAAATCTGAGAATGTATGCCATTATCTAGATCTATTAGAAATAAATAATTTTTAAAAATCCTTCCCTAAACTGGGGTAAAAATAAATATTCCACCATTATGACCAACAGTGTAATAATAATAATAATAATGGTATTTATTCAATAATCACCATTGCAGCTCGAGTGCTGAATTACAAATGATATTACAACAACAAAATGTTTGAACTTCATTAATTACAAACGACGTAAAACATAAACAAAAATATTTCCTCATAATAAAATGGTAGGATTATTACGTTAAAACAGAAACAAAAGGTGTGTTCATCACAAATTAGGCTTGAATGGAGGTAGAAAAGGAGAAGTTGAGTTTTTAAATAATACTTAGAGATATGTAAACAAAGTAAATGTTGTAGATTACAAAAATAGTTCGAGGGGGTAACATATCCTGTATTGAAAGTGTGGCGCTAACAAATTGAAATCATTATACCGAATGTAAACAAAGGAGCGTCAAAGGTTACCATTAGTTGTAACACCTTGAGTCATGGCAAAATAAGGTTACATGAAAAGATTGTGTATGTTTTTCATCTTTCTCTCTCTTGTTCTGTTTCCCTTCCCCTCTCCTTTTTCCTGCCCGCTCTCCTTCTTTTGCTCTCTCTCTCCATATATATATATATATATATATACTTAGATTTGGTCTATTCCTCCGTACAGTGCTCAATGCTTATGGGCAGAGCAAAATTGAACGTATTTTCACCCAGGCAGGAGCGTCGCCAAAGGGGGGGGGGGTGTCGGGATATTGTCGGTAAAATTGCGCTACCTTCGGGGAAAAAGAGAAAAGGGGGAGGGGGAAAAAGAGAGGGAAAGGGAAAGAAAAGAAAAAAAGAAAAGGAAAAGAAAAGAAAGAAAGGAAAAGAGAGGAAAGAAAGGAAAAGAAAGAAAAGAAAGAAAAGAAAGAAAAGGAAAAAAAGAGAAAAGGGAAACAAAAGAAACGGGGGATGAAACAGAGGAGAGAGAGGGGAGGTAAGAGCCTCAGAGGAGGAGTGGGAGTAAAAGAGAGAAGGGGGTTGTTGGGTGGAGTCGTCTCGTCGAGGGAGCAAGAAAGACACGGGTAAATATGTTGCTGTGTCGGGTCAGCTGTGTCGGTATTCTTGCTCGATCCTCGTGTACTATATCAATGCAGAAGTTTGAAGTCGGTGAGATGTATATTGTCGGTCGGCCGACAAGTTTTTTCCCTACGGACTGTGACTTTTTATCGGCTGTGACGACTTCGAGAGTGACTACAACTACAATACTTGAATTTGTCGAAGTTTCACTTTCCTATAATATCAGCTAAAGAAATCAGATGTTTAAAATTTTAGGGGAAACTAAATTCAAATTAGGTTTAAGAGGCAACAACGGTACGACGAATCGTCTTCCTTTCTCTATATTGTGATGAAACGCCAAAAATTCCGCGCTTCGTATTTGCATCAATGTACAACGAATCGTCTTCTTTCTCTAATTATTTAAGGAAACATCAAGCTTCTGCGCTTCACGCGAGAGGGGGAAACTGAATTCAGACAAATAGGGCTTATTAAGAGTCGAAAACGGTGCAACATATCGTCTTCTTTCTCTAACAATTTAAGGAAACGTCAAAGCTTTCGCGCGAGAGGGGGAAACTGAATTCAGATGAATAGGGCTTAATAAGAGTCGAAAACGGTACGACCAATCGTCTTCCTTTCTCTATATTGTGATAAAATGCCCAAAAATCTGCACTTCGTGCGGATTTGGAAGACTTCATTTAGACGAGTCGAGAACGATACAACGAATCGTCTTTTTTCTCTAATAATTTAAGGAAACGTCAAAGCTTCCGAACTTCTTGCGAAAAGGGGGAACTGAATTCAGACAAATATGAGAGTGGAAAACGGTACAACGAATCGTCTTCTTTCTCTAATAATTTAAGGAATCATCAAAGCTTCTGCGCTTCGCGCGAGACGGGGAAACTGAATTCAGATGAATAGGGCTTATTAAGAGTCAAAAACGGTACGACCAATCGTCTTCCTTTCTCTAAATTGTGATGAAACGCCAAAGCTTCCGCGCTTTGCGCGAGAGGGGGAAACTGAATTCAGAAGAGTCGAAAACTGTACGACCAATCGTCTTCGTTTCTCTATATTGTGATAAAACGCCAAAAAAATCCGCGCTTCGCGCGGAAGGGGAAATCTTCATTCAGACGATTCGAGAACAGTTCACCGAATCGTCAGCTTTTTCTCATAATTTAATGAACCGTCAAAGCTTCCGCGCTTTGCGCGGGAGGGGAGAAACTGAATTCAGACAAGGATTAGCAGTCGAGAACGGTACAGCAAATCGTCTTCTTTTTATAATAATTGAATGAAACGTCAAAGCGTTTGCGCTTCACGCGGGAGGGGGGAACTTCATTCAGACAAGGATTAACAGTCGAATACGGTACAATACCGTTTCATGACCGTTTAATCAATTTTTCTTTCATTTCCGTGTTAACAACATAATAATTGTCCACACCCCTATCAAAACGACCCAGATCACTTCTTACAATTCAAAGTTTGCTGTTCTTACCGTCGTATTTTGAAGTCTGAAATAAAGTTTACCCCTCGATTGGATGTTCTTTAATGTTTAAACTTCGCTTAAAGGTGAAATTAAAACAAAATCACACATATGTCAACTCATGTATCACTAAAACCTGGTAAGCTAACAGATGGCCATCGTACAAGTTTTAGGTCAACTACTACATATCGGGTAATTTATAAAAATACAAATACAACCACCTCCATAGCAGCTGGGATATACAAGAGATTCGCCAGGGAAAATAACGATGTTTTAATGACGTCACTATATGGACCGATACTGCCCAAGCAGACGACATCCCATACAGAATGAACATAATTGCAAAGCTATTATTTGTCAAATTATATTGCGTCTAGTGTATATAAATGCATTGTCATGTCAAACCATTCAAAAGGGGATATGACCCGATAGTGATAACTAAAACCTTTTGCTTGTAAATACACAGGATAGGGGTTAATTAACAATCAAAGAAACCAGACTTTCAAATTGAAAAACCCCGGAATGATATTAAGGACGGCATTTGTTCCCTCTTGAAACGCCGAACATACCGCGGTGTGTGCAGCTGAATATACAGTGGCGTCTTCATTTGTTTAAAGCGACAGATTCCTTTATTTTTTGTATCGCTGCATTTGTCATCAAAATAAAACCATGCACGGGGTTAAGAGTGAGGCAATAGATTATACATTTAGCCTGACGGTAGTGAAGTAAGAGAAAGAACTCAAGAGAAGATGAAAACACAGGCACTGAAAATGTGTGAGATGTCATGGGGTATCGTCTGCTTGTGCAATTCATGTCCATACTGTGATCTCACACATCTCAGCAGCGTTCGGGGAGCTCTTCAGGTGCTATGGCGGGGCTGTGATTAAGCGTTTTGTAAATTATAATTATCATTACTTCGAATGTTTCCAAGCATTGAATTTTGATAACCTTGTCGAATCAAAGTTTCAACTTTGCAATAATGAAAATAAAGTTAGTTTTTATAATCAATGAATATCTACTTTAAAGAAGAACTATTCGATAATGTACTGGTGATTTATGCAAATCAAGATGGCGTCTAAATATATACCATCCAAACTAAATCGAACCTGACACCACGAATTCCTCAACAAATCCAACGATACTTGTCCCGAATGCTTGCACGTCGTGCAAAATAGGCAAATAGAGGGAACATTATATAAACCATTGTCACTGCATGATGCACATGTATTGACAAAAGATAAAACCCAGCTGCACTTTGTAAAAAGATCGACATGAAATAGGTACATAATATTTCAGCATAACACATAATGAGTGTATTGGCTTCATTCACAAGGCCAGTCAAAGCGGAGAGTGATGTGTGTATGTGTGCGTGGGTTTGTGTGTGTTTGTGTGTCCTCTCCTATCATTTGCTTTGTTTCCCTTCCCCTTTCATGTTCTGCCCTTCTCCCTCTCTGCATCTCTCTCTCTCTCTCTCTCTCTTTCTATCTCTCTTTACTCTTTCTCTCTCTCTGTCTCCCCTACTTATCTTGCTCTGTCTCTGCCTCTCTATCTTGAATTAGTTCTATATATCAATCCAGACAATTAATTTTAGAAAGTTCTTTAAAAGCCTGTCTTATGTCTTTTTTTCATGTAAAAATGGATGGGATAATTTACTGTTAGAGGGTGTCGCACAGTGACACCTTCAAGAAAAACATAAATATCTTTGTGGTTTGAGAATTTGTTCAGGATATTTTGCATGTTAGAGGGTTAGTACAGTAGAGGGAATATATTAGGTAGCATTTCATACCAAAATGATGCAGACTTTTCATCAACCTTCAACTATGTTACCGAGTTACTTTAAGAAGGACTTTCCGATAAAGTACTGGTGATTTGTGCAAATCAAGATGGCGTCTAACTGTATACCATCCAAACTAAACCGAACCTGACACCACGAATGCCTTTACAAATCCAACGATACTTGTCCCGAATGCTTACACGTCGTGCAAAATAGGCAAATAGAGGGAACAAATATGAACCATTGTCACTGCATGATGCACATTTATTGACAAAAGATAAAACCCAGCTGCAATTTGTAAAAAGATCGACATGAAATAGGTGCATAATATTTCAGCATAACACATAAGGAAAGTATTGGCTTCATTCACAAGGCCAGTCAAAGCGGAGAGTGATGTGTGTCTGTGTGCGTGTTTGTGTTTGTGTGTGTGTGTGTGTCTGTGTGTCATCTCCTCTCCTTTGCTCTGTTTCCCTTCCCCTTTCATGTTCTGCCCTTCTCTCTCTCTGCATCTCTCTCTCTCTCTCTCTCTCTTTCTATTTCTCTTTACTCTTTCTCTCTCTCTGTCTCCCCTACTTATCTTGCTCTGTCTCTGCCTCTCTATCTTGAATTAGTTCTATATATCAATCCAAACAATTAAGTTTAGAAAGTTCTTTAAAAGCCTGTCTTATGTATTTTTTTCATGGAAAATGGATGGGATAATTTACTGTTTATAGAGGGTGTCGCACAGTGACACCTTCAAGAAAACCATAAATATCTTTGTGGTTTGAGAATTTGTTCAGGATATTTTGCATGTTTGAGGGTTAGTACAGTAGAGGGAAAATATTAGGTAGCATTTCATACCAAAATGATGCAGACTTTTCATCAACCTTCAACAATGTTACCGAGTTACTTTAAGAAGGACTTTCCGATAATGTACTGGTGATTTTTGCAAATCAAGATGGCGTCTAAATGTATACCATCCAAACTAACCAAACCTGACACCACGAATGCCTTTACAAATCCAACGATACTTGTCCCGAATGCTTACACGTCGTGCAAAATAGGCAAATAGAGGGAACAAATATGAACCATTGTCACTGCATGATGCACATTTATTGACAAAAGATAAAACCCAGCTGCACTTTGTAAAAAGATCGACATGAAATAGGTGCATAATATTTCAGCATAACACATAAGGAATGTATTGGCTTCATTCACAAGGCCAGTCAAAGCGGAGAGTGATGTGTGTCTGTGTGCGTGTTTGTGTTTGTGTGTCTGTGTGTGTCTGTGTGTCATCTCCTCTCCTTTGCTCTGTTTCCCTTCCCCTTTCATGTTCTGCCCTTCTCTCTCTCTGCATCTCTCTCTCTCTCTCTCTCTTTCTATTTCTCTCTACTCTTTCTCTCTCTCTGTCTCCCCTACTTATCTTGCTCTGTCTCTGCCTCTCTATCTTGAATTAGTTCTATATATCAATCCAAACAATTAAGTTGAGAAAGTTCTTTAAAAGCCTGTCTTATGTCTTTTTTTCATGGAAAAATGGATGGGATAATTTACTGTTTATAGAGGGTGTCGCACAGTGACACCTTCAAGAAAAGCATAAATATCTTTGTGGTTTGAGAATTTGTTCAGGATATTTTGCATGTTTGAGGGTTAGTACAGTAGAAGGAATATATTAGGTAGCATTTCATACCAAAATGATGCAGACTTTTCATCAACCTTCAACAATGTTACCGAGTTACTTTAAGACGGACTTTTCGATAATGTACTGGTGATTTTTGCAAATCAAGATGGCGTCTAAATGTATACCATCCAAACTAACCGAACGTGACACCACGAATTCCTCAACAAATCCAACGATACTTGTCCCGAGTGCTTGCACGTCGTGCAAAATAGGAAAATAGAGGGAACATTATATGAACCATTGTCACTGCATGACAGGGGCGGATCCACGTAGCGATTATTCCGGCCCGCTCCCCCCCCCCCCCCCCCTAGCCCCCCAAAACGATAAAAAAAAATAGGATAATAACGTAAAGTTAACCTTTATATTAAAAACAAAAAACAAAAGCGCCCCCCCCCCCCCGCTTATTCGCCGGCCGGCTGAGTCGGCACTAAATTTTGTATTAAGATTTGGCTACCTCCCCCCCCCCCCCCCCCCTTCCCCTAGACGCCGTCTGGATCCTCGGCAGGCGCGGATACCTTCCAAACTAACCAAACCTGACACCACGAATGCCTTTACAAATCCAACGATACAAATCCAACGAACGCTTGCACGTCGTGCAAAATAGGCAAATAGAGGGAACAAATATGAACTATTGTCACTGCATGATGCACATTTATTGACAAAAGATAAACCCAGCTGCACTTTGTAAAAAGATCGACATGAAATAGGTGCATAATATGTCAGCGTTACACATGAGACGTGTATTGGCTTCATTCACAAGGCATACTTTTCACATAAATGTCAATGTATTCTGCTGTTTGTGCTTTGTGAAGAGTTATTTTGTAAACTTGGTGCTATTAAACGTAATTAAAACTGATCATTTTCTCTCTCTTAAAACAACATTATCTGTCATTATATACCCTCTCTTATAATATTGACAGAGAGATAGACGTTGTAACAACGATCGCATTCTGGTGTACATACAAAATGTTAGTCGTCCGAAATAAGTATGGATTAAATGAAAAAAACGTTTCAAACTAAAATACGAATTTGAAAGAGATCTAAAAACAGAATTGTTGTAAATCAGGAGCTAAAAAAGCCAAATCAAATGTTGCCAGAGAAACTGTTAAAAGCACTTTAGATGAAAAGTAGCAAATTATTGTTGTCAGTTGAACAAATATGTGATTTATATTGATAACATTGTACGTCAATTATATTTGTTCTCACAGCTTTATTCTGATGTTTGAATATAAATAAACACTTCATGAGAGGCAAAAATCCTTTCGCTTAATTATCATATTAGTCTGGTGAAAGCCAGAAGGATGTTAACTCTGTGTTAATGCCTAGTTCACACCGACGCCGAATGTCGCGCTTTAAATCGGCGATCAATTCGGCGTCATTTTTTTCAAAAAATCTCACGATCTCCTGAGATATGTTATGCTAAGTTCACACCGACGCTGAATTGATTACGATTACGATTAAATCGGCGAGCAAAGCGGCGGCAAAGCGTAACAAAGCTTAATTAAAGCGTAAAGACCGTAATAGAGCGTGAGAAAGCTTTGAGCAATTCGGGACATTCGGCAAGAGCGCCAAAAATTTAAATTCTGTTAAGCTTTCCTACGCTTTGAGCAAAACTTTGATAAGCTTTGTGACGCTTTGATAAGCTTTAATACGTTCTCCCCGCTTTACGCAATTCGTGACAGATCGCCTAAATTTTTTAAACAGTTAAAAAAAAATTGGCGCTCTTGCCGAATGTCCCGAATTGCTCAAAGCTTTCTCACGCTCTATTACGGTCTTTACGCTTTAATTAAGCTTTGTTACGCTTTGCCGCCGCTTTGCTCGCCGATTTAATGCGCCATCAATTCGGCGTCGGTGTGAACTTAGCATTAAGTATATGAGTTAACGCCCTACTGGTTTCAGACAGATTTACCCTTCGTACTCTTTCTCTAGTCATTGACTCTCTCTCTCTCTCTCTCTCATTCTAACTCTCTTAGCATATCTTTCTCTATTCAAATCTCATCTCTCTCTCTCTCTCTCTCTTTGCACATATTTCTCTAGTTTAATATTGTCCCCCTCTATCTTTATCTCTCCCTCTCTCTCTCTAACTCTCTCTCACTCTTTTTACACGTCTTTCTCGATTCAACCATCTCCTCTCTCCACCCCCCCCCCCCTCTCTCTACCTCTCTCTCTCTCTCTCTCTCTCTCACTCACTATTTTACTATCTCAATCTCTCCCTTTCCCGCCTCTGGCTCTCGCTCTCCCTCTTTTATGTTTTCGGATGTTCCTTAATTTTTATCTTGCCATGTCCTTTGCCCCATCTATTCTTATTTCACCCCTACTATAAAAAAAAAAATACTGTCCTGTCTGCTTTGAAGTGCATGCATTGTAATTCCTCTTTAGCTCTCTTGTCCAGCTCATTTTTTTAAACATGATTATACCCCGTCTCCTTCTTTCCTTCTATATATCTGTATACTGTCAAATCTCTCTCTCTCTCTCTCTCCCCCCTCCCCTCTCTCTCTCACCTCCCCCCTCTCTCTCCCCTCCCCCCCCCTCTCTCTCTCTCTCTCCATTTCTTCGTTAACGCCATAGATCTATTGAAAAAACAGGCACACTACCTCATTTGTCTTCGAGTGACGAATTATTTTCTCGTTTCTTTTTATTTTGCCCTTTCATAGAGCCTGCACACAGTTAAAAGAGACTTTTATTTCAATCATTAACAGAACTGATGACTTCCGCTGTAAAGGTCATCAAACAAATATCTCAAATGTAATATAATATTGATATTGGTAGTACTGATCAGGCTACACTTGAACTTTGTACCTTTTACAGTAGGCCTAGTTATTGTGTCTAGACGTGCTTTAAAGGGCCACTCTAACCCAACTAACATAGCCTTTCAAAACATGAATACACCTCTACTTATTAATATTCCAACCTCTGATTTTTCAGAAAATCTCTAAATTGACCAAAAAAGGATAATAGCCATCCATGTTCACAGTTCTAACGCTTGCTGGGCTACGCCCCTTTGAAAAAAAGGTAATACGGTCACGTGGTTTGATGACGCATTTGACGTCATTGCGGGCATGTCCGATTTGATAATTTGATAATTTGATAATTAGGAATTACGAAATTGCCAGAAACATATTGGGATTATCAAGTGCATATTATTTTTTGGATAATTTTTTTTTTCTTCAAATTAATATCATAGTTTGCTTTTTTAAAGACATTTTAATGCGTCATTTTTAAAGCTACATTTCAGAATTATTGATAAATTTCTAAGGAAAATCATTGTCATGTTCGGAATCTCCGTCAAAAATTATTCTTCATGTTTTTTTTTCTTCATTTTTTAGCCCGTTTTGGTTGGAGTGGCGATTATGAAAGAAATCGTTCTTTGAATATGCAAGTGTGAGAATACCCTTCTGTTTTCTTAATTACAGTGTAAAATTTCCTCTCTATATCGCATTCTGTTCAAATCTACAAAAAAACTGAATCGAATCATTTGAATGCATTCATATAATGATGTAATGGTTTCCCCTACACGTTTTTTTGATGAGGCAATGCAAAATCAATCTTGTCTATTTAATTAGTATACCTCATTTCAGATACCGCTCATTTCATGTTTTCTTGTTTTTACAGGTAGAGCAGGTAGAACCTCATATCAAGCCAAAATATATCAAATGTAATGTGACATAATTAAATGGTGTTAGTAGTAATGATCAGGCTATACTTGAACATCGTATCCTTTGCAGTAGGTCTAGTTATTGCCTCTAGACAACCAGCGATCAAATAAACCGTTATGTATGTAAATGTTAAAGTGCCCTTCTGGTTATAGTTCATTTACATAAAAAATAATTCCCGCCATTCCATTATAAACGAATAATTCAGCAATTTGATTGCAGTTATGTTATGATCCAATGGATTTCCTTACGCATTATTTAGATACGGCACTCACACAATTATTGTCTTAAAATATGTTAGCTTCTTTTCAAATACCGCGCAAGTTATACATAAGAGCAAAGTAGAACATCTAAACAATCTCCTGTTTTCACAAATTGAGTATTTTCACAAAATAAGTCTTCCAGTAACACCATGTGGTAGCATGTGGTATAAAAAGCTACCCCTGTATCGCCTCCGCATCGTTTTGAGGCATCTGCATGAGGTGTAAAACAGTAGTTCTAATTTTTACGAATAATTTTATTAGTATAGGTTCTTGATTCTACTTGTGACGAGAAATTACTGTTTACTGAGATAATCTTTAATTTAGGTTGACATATCGCCACTTTCACCAGTGATTAACTTGAGAGTCTGATCGATGTTGTATAGAGTCTTAATTTCTTTTTGAGATAATAACTCGCACACTGACTTAAGCTTTACCCCCGTAATTAAAAAAACCCGGGGATTAAGCCTTTGTAAACGACATAAATAATGTCAGAGTTATTGCCCCCTCTTATTACCAGCTATACACCTTATTAGATTTAATAATGTCTTATTATCATCAATTCACTCATGTGTTTACTCCACGTTAATCCTGAATCAAACCACACTCCAAGGAATTTGTGTCATTGCTGTAAATAAATGTTTTTACCATAAATTTAAAGGTCAAAGTTTTCATTTCATTTGCTTTCGAAATCAACACCTCTCGATTTTCAGGACGAGAGATGCATGTCTCATCTTTCACTCCACTTTTCGATCAAGACTATATAGGGATGTTTGCAACTTCCTTTTTATGAATTTATGAAGTTTTTTATGAAGTTATCAATTAATACGTGATTCACTCTCTTAGACATATAAGCATAACATCAATTTTAAAATCATTTATGTGAATATAATTCATAAACGATACCTTGTCTCCGCACTACATCATATTTCTTTTTTCTCGTTTGTTTTATATTCTCTTGCCTTGGGGTATTTCGTGAAGTAACTGGAAGATCAAAACTAAAAATGAAGAGGTCACTTCCAAAACTGTGTTTAAGGACAGACCAACTGCCAAGACTGGTTAGATATTTTGGATATATTTGTCAAATATAAACAAGACAAGATCCTGCATAGGCATAATTATTACACAAGTTTATCGTTTGCATCCGATCCATATACATGTATGTCAATGTGTATTATCAACATTTTTTTGTGCAATTTGTTAAACATTTCATGTAGTAAAATAGATACAGTGGTGTACGCAGGATTTTTTCAAGGGGGGGGGGGGGGGGGGGGGTTGAACATTTGTTTAGGTCATCCATTTTTATTTTTTTATTTTTGTTTATTTTTGTTTAGAGTCTGGAAATGTAATCATCTTGTAATCATCTGACCAAGTTTCCTGTAGGCAGATGACACCACACTGTGAAAAAAATGGGCAATATTATTGCCCAACGTTGTGCCATAGTCAATCCAACCATCTATTGGGCAATATTTTGCCCAGTGGTATTGGTAAACGTAAGCACCCTACTTCACACGTGCATTATTGTTTCGTATTTTGACCAAAATTTGAGCAAAGATATGACCTTTCAACTGCCCGACTACGGTAGCCCACTTGTTGGGAAAATCTTGACCAGCTGTTGGGCCATTGGGAAAAATATTGCCCAATAGATGGTTGGGTTGACTATGGCACAACGTTGGGCAATAATATTGCCCATTTTTTTCACAGTGCAGGCTTGTCTTCTTCACAAGCGTTTAGAAAGAAAAAAATCATTTTGTCTTAAAATCAAATGCCATGGGTATCTATGGATTGAGCAATGTATTGAAACGCTTTATTATTTGATTTCGTTGAATTTTTAAAGTCGCTTACAAGTTCTTTCTCTTTCAAATGTCAATAATACTGATTGGAAGATTTTCATTTTACTGTTGATTTTCTTTTTTAATATTTTTAGTTTTACGGAAACAACTTTATCTCCGCAAAGCAATTCCAGAAATTCCTCCTTTTAACATCAGTTTCCTGGACGTCTCATAATTGTGGGGTACCGTTTACCATATATCCTGTTTTGCCACTTGTTCTGCATCTTTATCTTTATAAGTTTATTTCTCCTTCTGCCTTACCGATTTGTCCTGTTTCTTGGTGTAAGAATTTGGCCCTTTTTACTAGGTTAATTTTTGATATAATTTAATTTACCCCTTTTAAGTTCAATATGCATATGCTTTTCTCAGTTGATCATGATTCTACAAAAGTGCTATACTTGTTATTGTCTGTCTTTATCTGAGTGCCTGTTTGTTTTACTCTGGAAAGATACATGTGCAATCCCCCATCATCATCATCATCATCCGTAATTTCCCAGTATCTTCCTCTGGCACTGTTTCGTTTTCTGTTTATCTTTGCAATTCGACCCTAGTCCTATATTCACCCATGCGACTTTTATTTCTACCCGTGATGCTCTCACTCTTCATTCTTATGACAAGGAATAGGAATCCTAATAGTGATGGTGATCGGTAACGATTCTGGGGGTAGTGCTCTTGTTTTAAATGGCCCTAGTAATTTATTCATATGCCCCCTTAATTTCCGCGAAGACTCCGCCGTAATGATACATGTATAGATTAATTTTAATCCATCGGGTTACAGCAGTAAGTAGACATGTCAATGTTGGTGAAAGGCGGGAATGATACCCCGTTTGGCCAGGTCTTACCTTCAGTTGCAATTACAATTTCCGTCTTCTAAAGTTATGCCTCTGAAGGACATTGTTTTTCCTCTCGCCGAAATTCTTGCTTAGATTTGGCTAATTATTTCAGCAGTAACCTACCTTGTGATCGATGAGTAATAGCCTCTCTATGCCACCTCATCGAGGTCCACTTGGCGCGTGTAGACTCCTTCGAATATCACACAACTTTCCCCGGGATTGGCTCGGGCTCGTTCGCTAGGTCTCCGTAGTTGCTCGCTCTGATAGGACGCAGTCATGCAGGGTCGCTGCACCAGGCCGTGTCCGCGGTTCCGTAATACTGGTTGGTTCGTTTATCGGAAGTGGACATGGCTTGTGATTGCGTGCGGTTAGCGTACATATTATTAGGGACTTTTCAATTTGCACGTTCACTATTGGACTGCGACGTAGCCGGACACTTTTAAAGCAGTGCGCATGCGCATCGACGAGCTCATCGTTCGTAGCAGAATTCTCGAACGCGTTCGCCCTTGCTTTGCCGTCGTTCGCAAATTGTGACGGTACCCAGAAGGAAAGACCAGTTGCAACTGGTCCAGTTGAACCAGTTAAAGCCAACTGGAACCCTTGAAATTGAAATGGGCCAGTTGAATTCTAACTGGACCAGTTAGAATTCGACCAGTTGAAATCCAACTAGACCAGTTAGAATTCAACTGGTCAGATTCTAACTGGTCCAGTTGGAATTCAACTGGTCAGATTCTAACTGGTCCAGTTAGAATTCAACTGGCCCATTTCAATGTCCAGGGTTACCAGTTGGATTTAACTGGTCTAACTGGTCCATTCAACTACCAATGGAAAACTTAATTAGTAATTTAAGGCATAAATTGCACTTGTACTAATTACTTGTACTAATTGTACTAGTTTGCCAATTGGCAACAACCCAGTATAACTAGATCGTCTGCAATTTCCAATGTAAAGGCATTGGTAATAAGTAGACTTGTTAACTAATTATTTTGAATATACTTGTATTTTATTGAATCTATTTTTAATTAGTGCATAGTTAATGTTTTCCCAAATTTATGTTTAATTAAATGTTATTTACACGAAGTAATGAAATGTCCTAATAATTGGCAATTTGTATTTCTAGTATTTTCGAAATGAATGGCACAAAACTAAATCATCAAGAAATATGCTGTAAATTCAGATAAATTGTATTGAAACATAGATGTGCACGCACCCCATATCCATTATGTAAATTAGCTGGTGTCAACTGGATATGTGTACACGGACCACTTAGAATTTGACCATTTGAATTCTAACTGGTCCAGTTGGAATTCAACCGGTCAGATTCTAACTGGTCAAGTTGGAATTCAACTGGTCAGATTTCAACTGGTCCACTTGGAACTTACTGGTCAACTTCTAACTGGTCCAGTTGGAATTCAACTGGTCAAATTCTAACTGTTCCAGTAATTTCACTTAAATCAAAATTGTTGCAGAATAATTCATAAAATGAACACATTTTATTTATGCATCGCCAATTTGTTGCAGCATAATTTTTTTGAGATCAGTCCCATGCACCGAATTTGGTGTGTTGGATCTTTAGCTATTCGATCGAATTTTGCGCTCACTAAACGAATGTCGCCTTTGTAAAATCGAAATGGTAACGAACAACAGTCAGCGTGCCTCGTCAACCTTGCTTAAAAATGACCGCATACGTCGCAGTCCACTTGAACGTTGAAATCGAAAAGTCCCTATTGTACACTCTAAATTACAGGGATTTAAAATTTAAATCTTAAGCCGGATTTGAATGAAATTAAATCCATAAAGATTGATTTTTAATCTTAAAAGATTGCTAAACTGGTTCTTAATCCGAGTTTCAAATATAAAAAAAAGAAGTCCCAAAAAGGATTGCTTTTAAATCTTTATCAGGGTTAATTTTAATCTAGAAAGATTTATAATATAAATCTTTTGAACTTATTTTTTAATCATTTACAGATTAAAACTTTTTAATCCTAGCGAAGATTAATTTTAAATCCACATCGATTGGTCCCTACCTACAGTACATGAAAGATTTAAAAATAAATCCTATAGATTTAAATTTAAATCCCTGTAATTTAGAGTGTAGTTCCAACACGCAAGCCCAAATTCACAAAGGAGGTTTGTCGACAAACCTAGGTTTATGTGCGTCATATGACGCGTTTCGACGCGTTTTTATAGATCAAGGTTTGTAAAAACGTGACAAAACGCGTCATATGACGCACATAAACCTAGTTTTGTCGACAAACCTCCATTGTGAATTCGGGCCATAATGTTTGCCGCGTCGAGTCTCGGTGTAAGCTAGCATTGAATCACGACGGTTTTGCTGCTCTGGCACGTCGATCCTATGGTCGATCCTTGAAAAAGTCCTTTAATTGCAGGTAATGTCGACACATCCGTGCAGTCGTCTTTATCCTCATAATTAATATTCATGTCTTCAAGACGATCAAAAGGTTGTTATTTATTCAACAGCCTTACCTAATACGGCAGTTTAACTTGTTACCTTTGACGAATCAAATAAAAGGAATCGCAATGTAAAAGATCGGCCTCGTCTATTTTTCAGAGCTTTCTTCGTGAGAACATTTTGATTGTTTCCTTTTCCCTTTCAGGGGCTGAATTATTGATTATGAAAATTCGTTGGAATTCGAAGAAAGATATGAATTTCATAAAAAGAAAACGTAAAGCAAAGAACTAACGTTCGGCGTGGATAAGGGCGGTGTGCAGCAAGCTGCGTGTATATCGACTTCCCGTGCATTCAGAGAACTTGTTCACGCGTTTCCAGGATCGAACACGGGATCGACGTGATTAAAGGCTAAGCAGAGATTCCGGGCAGAGATATATAAGTTCATGGTTTAAGCTTATTGTTTTTTATATCCTGTAGGGTCCGTTAATCTCTTTAGAGACGGAGGTAAATGCTTTTAAAGCACACACAAACACAAACATTCATCACATTCATCAATTGATGAACGTGATGAATGTTTGTGTTTGTGTGTGCGTATGTGTGTGTGCGTGTGTGTGTATTTTTGTTATCATTGTAGATCTTTATCAATCAGTTTTCAAATGATTCAGCGCCATTATCATTTTTTAATGAATTTGGGGATTTTCCTTGCTCCCCTTGTCCTAGACGGAGGAGGTGGGGCGTATAACGGCTCCTTCTTTTTATAATGATGGATCCGCCCCTAAAGATATCCGTTACTAGGTTAACATGCAAAGAGAATGAAGGAGAGAGAGAGTGAGAGGAGGAGGGGAGGGATGATGAAAGAGAATATAACAAATCTCTAGACAAAGAATGATAGAGAACCGTAACGGGAAGATGATCACAGACGATATTGGTTATCAAATTTTGCTGAGCTACATAATAGATGGCGCTCTATCGCCTCCATTGTCGGACATGTAAGAGTGAAAATCGAGCGCCTCTTCAAATCTTATTTAATCATACACGCATTTAAATATATCATCTCGAAACGATAAGGTAAGGAGGGGTGAACATTAACTAGGGCATCCCCTATGCTGTAGACTCGTGCAACCTTTACTCATAATCATCTAGGAATGTATAACGAGAAGGAGGAGGGGTTAACCTTCACCCATAGCTAGATACTGACGTCACACAATCGATATCTTGGCGAGATCCCGTAACACGATCGTAACTGTTTTCGAAAAATTAACTCGAGTGCAATTTCAGTTAGCCTATCTATTTCATGTCCCATAGGAATCATGTTCAAATTACGTAAAACGTCATCGTCATGTTCGCACATTTCAATAGGTAACTCACGAGGCTATTGAAATTGCGTAGGTTGATTTTTTGAAAGTAGTTGCTATCGTGTTGCGTAAAGATGGTAAAGATAAACGGAGAGAGAGATAGAGAGAGAGAGAGAGAGAGAGAGAGAGAGAGAGAGAGGGGGGAGGGGAAAGGAGGGCAGTAGGGAGTGTAATAACAGAAATTAAGATGATAATCATGATGAGAATGGCGAGGATGATGATTCTAATGATGATGATATTATAGAAACAAGATAATGATAATACTGATTGTTTCGTTGAATGAACATAAACTATCCTTTTTTCATGCATTATCATCAGTTACAAGTATCATGTTTATTCTAAGTTCGCTTGATTGAGATGTACTTGTAAGATACCATACTTAATGTTTTCCTTGTATTTTTGAGGACACCACCATTAATGTCAGCGTGTATTTAGTGTGTGTCAGAATAACAACGAACGGGTACAGTTGTCAGTGTAGAAACCCTTATGTGTTTCTGTTTGCCATCAGAAATTGGCTTAAGATGCAATGTGCCTGTTACGAGGAATGTTTTCCCGTTAAACCAGAGTTCCTGCAAAAGAAGTGAGTTTGCTCAAAGTATAAATATAAGATGAAATTTAGCCAATTTAATTTACATTAGTCACATGGTTAATTGAACGGTATAGATTCATGTGAGTTAACACGTATGAGAGTGCGCATGAATGACGTGTCACATCGTAGATTTGTTACCGATAGTGGGCGTGTTTTAACACATTGGGTTAAAATGACATAGAAAAGAAATGTCATGGTCGTGGTATTGGATATGTAATACAGTATTATAAATTTGGGTTAGTTCAATAAGCAAAGTGTGGTTAATCGATGCTTAGGAAAGAAAGCAGTTATTTTAATCCTGTTAGAATTGCAGAGAACAAATATAGCATATGTGTTACAAGTAAATTCTTATTTGTTTAATACGAAAGATTATCTTTACGAGTATAAAGTACGTAGAGGTCTAGCTATAGAGATTGATTTTATTAGTCATTTATTGTGACAGGTACATAAGTATGTGAAAGGACACATCATGCAAGCACTCCAATAATTATTCAGTGTAATAGATTATTCAGATAAGTGAGCATAAATTATAGAAATAATTTACAGACTTAGTTATTTTTAATAGGTATAAATGAAAACACAAGCACAGAAATTTAAGTGCAATACACAAGTATTTATTTACATGTGCTAAATGTCTGTATGTATTCTTGTTATTTATTTTTACAGATTGAATTGTTACGACTTCAAGAATAAAGCACACCAGCTAGAAGTCAAATCCAATTTGCGCAGACTGAGTTTCTTCGGGGTAATTGCTGGGTGTTTGAGCCAACCACTGATAATAATGATAATAATGATGAAAATGATAATAATGATAATAATGATAATATAAATGATAATAATAATGATAATATGGGCTAATTACATTCATGGGCTTATTGTTGGGAACATGCATGGACCTATAACAAGCGAAACCTCATCTCCTGCTTTACTGCATGTTCCTTCCATTTTATAATAAAGACGTGTCATGGCAAACACAGTTTAACGGTAACGAAATTGTGAGATAAAATCTATCATGTTACGTAGGCAATTTAATATTAAATCATAGCAACGGAACTTTGATCATACAATCATGAGTTATCAGTTAATCATTAACAACATTTGCAAATAACGGCATTATTTACACAAAAAAGTATGTTGATTGGGTCGCGCAGGCATCTGGATTTGAAATATGTAAATAGTGGCATTGATAACCCTGATATGATTATCATATCCAGACACGTCATGTACGTAGGACGTCACTATCTGAACCGTTCCGATACTGTTCAATATTGGGTATAGACAAATCACTTTTGCATGGCTTTCGATTGTGAATGGGACAATAATGTCATAGTATGGGTGGTATTGCTAAATAGGGGTATTTTAGAGGTAAGGGGGAGTAGTGCGCACGTGGCATTCGCCGGTGCTCTGAATATGCGTTAGCACGACAGGGAGGAGTTTACCGAACTATGCATTTACACTGAATAGTCAATACACAAGTAAGCTTTACTTCTCGTTGTTGCTTAGTATGATATTTAGGATACTTAGGATATTATTATTATGAAATTTGTTATCAAATATAAGTAATTAATATTAAGAAAACTGTTAAGCATAGGCATGGCGGTTTCCACTCCCAAGTTTCAGTCAGTGGATTCTTTACATGCTACTTTCCAGCAGTTGTAGGTTGACATGTTTGCTCATTTGATTTCAGTATACAGATTTCTTCTATCAAACCTTTAAAGCAAACTACTCCAGATGAAAGCAAACAAATCAGGGAAGTAAACTGGGGAAGGTTTGAATACAATTTGGGCCAGAATGAAGTTATGAATCTTCGAAATTGTAATCATTATAGGCAGGCACGTAGCCAGAGTTCGATGTTTGGGGGAGGGGAGGGGGGGGGGGTGGCACCTACATGTAATCGATCGAGGTTTAAAAAAAAGGGGTCTAAACAAGTTCAACCGATCTTGGAAATTTTAGGGGGGCACGTGCCCCCCCCCCCCCCCCCCCCCCGTGCCTCCTGTGGCTACGTGCCTGATTATAGGTATATGGGCTCTGAAAAACTGGCTGAATCGGTAATGTCTTTGTGATGTAATGGCGGAAAATCTTTTCCCTCGTCCCTATATAATTTTTTTTGTTAAACAATCTAGAGTAGGAATAACATCTTCTGACCTTAACCGATAGATAATTTACCTTTAATATCATAAAAAATTATTGCATTGCAGCATTTAGTTATCAATGTATGTGCTGTTATGTCAACATGATTAATTATACTTTGCGTTTTGTAAATCTACTAAGTTCTGTGAATCAATCGATCACTGCCACATGGCTTTGACATATCCACAAGCCCGAAATAAATGTGAATATGATTATGACGTTTGATTATAAAATGCACACTTTCATTATCACAAAACCAAATTTTGAGAAATCGATGCTCGTTTGTATATATTGCTCCGTGAAGTAATTTGTATTGATTTTTTTTCTTTTAATCATTATATTTCTGGCTCTTACAAGAATATTTGTATCTCTTTTTTTCCTCCAAAACACAAACACACGCACACACAAATCTTCGTGGAAAGATGTGTGCACTGTGAGCATATCATGTGATTGTTGCCGACAAGTACATAGAAGAATTAGAAACAGCAGCTGTTGACACACACACAACACACACACAACACACACACAAATCAACGATAGTTAATTGGCGACCTCTCCGTAATAGACTTTCATCACAACATTTACCCCAAACTAAACACACGCACAACACAACACGTCTATAACTTGCGAATCCATAGTCACTAACGAGATTGATCGACCCTACAGGATATAACAAACAATTCGTTTAAACCATGGACTTATATATCTTTGATTAGCCTTTAATCACGTCATTCCCGTGGTCGATCCTCGAAACGCGCGGAATAGTTCCCTAAATGCACGGGAAGTCGACACACACGCAGCTTGCTGCACACCGCCTTTATGCCTAGGTCGCATTTGCAGAGGCGCCCGTGCGGTCTAGAATATATACGGCCATTAGCAATTATAGAGCTGCCGCAGCATTCCCACGGTCAAGGTAGCGGCCCGGCCCCCCCACTCAGGTTTGGAAATGACCGCATGCGTGTTGCCAAAATGTCCGGTAAAGGGGTACTTTTCGTGCGACAAAGTCCGGCCCGAGAAATGTAAAAAAAAGGGGGTGTATTTGACTTTCACCCGGAGATTTCTTTAAAAAAGGGGTGTTTTTCTCTCATCTCTTTGTAATTAAAAAAGGGGGTTATAAAAAATCTTGAAGTTGAACATAGAAAAATTGATGAAATCCCGCGATCAGATTTCAGAAATTCCTGCTAGTTTTGAAAGCTCATTCAGGATTATTTCATTATGAAAAGTAAAAACATTGAGTCCCATGCACTCTCGTCCCAGTACAGGGGCAGTACGGACTTCTCAAAATCTGTGTGAGAGAGAGAGAGAGAGAGAGAGAGATAACAACAGAACGTATAGTCTGTACGGCGCGCTCATCATGCATATCGGGCTAGGCTCGGCATCAAGCCGGGGCGCCGGGCATCAAGATGGGCTATGAGGCGTGGGCCCTGCCAAAATTGTCATGATTGGGACGTCTTTGAGCAGGACCCACAGTCTCCTCGTTGTGGATATTGTGGCTGTCTACCTGTGGCTCACAGGGTGGCACATTCAGGTGAGTAGTTTGCCCTATAGTTTGATCGTAATAATAACACTTTCAAACTCATTTTCCTACACCCATGAAAATGAATATGTGGGACTTGAATCTAGACCTAGTATGTAGTTTTGTACTGTAGTGTAGGCTACCCTAATTCACACACCGCTGCATTAGTATTCCTGGCTGTGTATTAAAGGGATCGTTTAACAATGTTAAATCTGAGATGCAAGGCCCTTCATGTTATCAGTGTCTGTGATATGGTGTAATATTGAAGCCCTAAACAAAATTGTGCTTCAAAATGATCAAGAAGAAGAACTTGAACTTGAAGAAGTGCCAACCAGTAATGACAGCTTATCTGAGATGAGAGGGGGGGGGGGTGTCTGCATGTCCTGAGATAGGGGGGTACATTGAGCAGCGTTCCGGATTTAGGGGGGTCTTCAAGGCAGGAAAAGCCCGTGAAAAGCCCGCGAAAAGCCCGCGAAAGGGGGGTTCGGAAATGTTGGCAGTGCTCAGATAGGGGGTCTTTTCAAAAAGAGGGTACAAGCATACGCGTACCCTAAATAACACTGAGTGGGGGGGCCGGGGGTAGCGGTCACATATCGTCGTGGAATCCACGAAGTGGCACAACCCCCCAAAATCGCGTAAAAATCAGTTTTTAGGTTTTTTCCGTTTTGAGCATCTATGAACCATTGTTTTTCTTTTCCCAAAGTTTTGGAATGTAATTATGCTTAATTAGTGAAATAATTAAGATTACCCTAGCGACACGAGCCCGGAAAATCCGATTCTAAGAATCCACGAACTGGCACAAGTGCGCGTGTCGGTGTACGCTCTGCGATTCTGGCATAGCGGAAAATCCACGAAGTGGCACACTGTACTGATCCAGTCATCACGGACTCTAAACTTGTCGCTAATCACGGTTATTCACCAACAAAGTCTGTCGATTTAGATCGGAACGACAATGGCTAGAGTTGGTAAGATGTTTACGTTGTTTTAATCTCATTTATGCACAATATTCAGCTCTAAAGAGTGACATTTGGAAGCAAGTTTATTGCTTCTCCAGATTATTGCCCGACCTATACGTTTTTGTGTAGGGTTTTTGTTGTTGTGTAACTTTCTAAGTTAGATGTAAACATGTTACTGTTAGACTTGAAAGTCAATTAATCTTGTTTTTTTTCTTCATATAAGTGCTAATATTTTGTCTTTGCCTTGGCATAATTCTGTATCATGTTCGAAACCATTTTCATTCTGAACATTTATTAAGTTATTTTACTATTTAGATCTAGATTCTAGATCTAGTCTAGGGTCTAGTAGGGAGGCAGGGTCTAGATCTAGAGTCTAGTCTGACTCTAGATCAGTCTAGAACTTAGAAGGATGTCTAGGTCTAGATTCTAGACCCTATTTTTAATTTTTAATGGCCTGGTCAGCTCAGACCTCAGTATAGTATACAGCAGGGGCGGCAATTTCTATTCATAACCGGGAAGGGGGGGGGACGAAATGCGAGGGAAGAGGGAGCAGTGGCGTAATGAGCAAAAACAGGGGGGGGGGGTCAGAAAAAAAATCTGCATCACTCTTACATGTTACATGCGCCCCGCAAAAGTTTTCAAGTGGGGGAGTGGGCTGAAGTATTTAAGATCAGGTAGAGTGAAGCAAGTGGATCCTAAATTGGCGTAGGGTCCAGGGGCAAAGCCCCAGGGAGGGTCAAGGCGTGGAGCCCCATGAAGCTTAGGGGCTTTAGGCATTCGATTACGGTAAGATGAGCATCAAGGGGCCTGCCTTATGCACATGGCCGGGTCCAGGGGGCAGAGCCCCCGGAAGTTGGGGGGATTTTAGGCATTTAATTACGGTCCAATGAGCATATTTTGATACATTATTTGTGACACTTGCATGCAGGTCACTAATTGGAATGGGGTCCAGGGGGCAGAGCCCCCAGAAGCTCAGGGGTTTTAGGCATTAATATTACGACCAGATGAGCATCCAGGGGCCTGCCTTAGGGCCCTTGGTGTGGTCCAGGGGGCAGAGCCCCCGGAAGCTATAATGCTAAGCTCTTGAGAACTGTTATTTCCAGTATTTTAGTGTTAAAGTATATTATAAGAACAAACTAGCAGTAGGGCGTAGTAAATGAAAAACTTGTAAACAGAATAACATGGGGCGTGGGTTGAGGGTTTGGTTGAGGACTAATATTGTTTAATTTCCTTTAAAGGGTTTTATATCTATTTTACTTGCTACTTACAAAGAACAAGTAACTTTAATCTGTAAATTGATGCTGCATAAATTCTCAAAATGTGAGACTATATGTTGTTGAAGCATCCAAAGGCAAAAAGGAGAGTTCCTTTGTTCATATTAAGCTGAGATGTATAAATAAAAGAGCACTAGTCGAACTTTCCAAGGTTACGCAAAACATGCAGTACAGCCTAATTGTTGAATTGTTGAATTATGAAATATTTGTCAAATAAAAAATAAAGGCCAAACTCTTCATCAACAATACACCATAGTATTTGAAAGCAAAATAAAAACACACTGCGTTCATGTGGCTACTAGCCTGGTAGGTGCACACAAATTACTGTTTAATGTCTGCTGGTTTGAACCTACGTGAATGGCCGTATCATGTTTGTGTTGTTCAGTGGCAATTATAACAGTGCGGTATCTCAGTGCGCGAATGATACTTATAGTCCTGGATCTACGTGAAAGACACAATATTTGAAAATCAAATTTTCTCAAGTATACAAGCACTTGGAGAGGAATGATTATCATTTAGAAGTCCTTAGTAAGTGTCCCTTTGCATGTATTCAAAACCACCCAAAAAATCTGATAAACAAAATTAGGAGAGGACCAACACTCATGCATTATCTTTAATCACTTTTAAATATTAATACTAATAAAGTAAACATAGGTGGGTCTAAAAGTAATGACTTCTTGATTTGATCTTTAGTATCACTCACAAAGGCTCTCTTAATATTGGGTCAACATTTTGTTGAATAGTTTTTGTATAATATATTTCTTTTGTTAACTTTCTGCAGACTACATCCAACAACTGCAGATGTGTTAGTGCGTTGGGATGATGGAGCAACAAATGGCGTATCTGCAGGAGATTTGCAGTACGAATCTCCTCTACGAAAGGGCTCTACAGCAACTATGATGTGGGAAGGTTTACCATGGGAAGCCACAGCTCTTGGCGTTAATAACTCTGAAGATCAAGAAGACACCACAGAATCGGAGAGTGATGTACCACTGGCCAGTGGCCACCATCGTCCAAGTATGTAGAGTATTATCATACTTATTTCATCATACTGCCTTATAAATATAATGAAGGGATATGTGGATCTTGCTTGTAATTTTTGTTATTATAATTTGTTTGCCTTCAACCTTTTGGTATCTTTTATCTTTCAATGGTCTTCCGGCCTGTAGGCAGGAGTAGTTGGAAACATGTATATTGTGCATTTGAATAATTTTTTTTTTTTGGTAGCATTTTATGGTTGTCTGAACCACTTTACTCTAAATTATGAATGTATATGAACAATTTTGCAGTGCAAATAAAGAAAAACAGGACTCCATATAATACAATAATTTTGCAGGGGAGTTAAACATATGCAAACTTAATTGCTGAAAATCAATATTACATGTGCAAAATGTTACGTTGCTATTAATTTTCATCTCTTATTTAAAAAAAAACATTTTAAAAAACACATTGCTAAAAGGCCCATCAAAAAGAATTGAGGCAATCATTATCAAAAGAAAGTCACTCAAGACCCAAACACACTTACCATATGCCAGGTTTTTTTTCTTATTCTAGTTCGATACATATAATTTTTAACTTCATTTCAAAACCAGCTTAGTCAATTAATCAATTACTTACAAGCATGAGAAAGACAACGGCAGAGCAGCCCAATACATCCATGAACGAGACAATGGCAGAGCAGCCCAACACATCCATGAACGAGACAACGGCAGAGCAGCCCAACACATCCATGAACAAGACAATGGCAGAGCAGCCCAACACATCCATGAACAAGACACCGGCAGAGCAGCCCAACACATCCATGAACGAGACAACGGCAGAGCAGCCCAACACATCCATGAACAAGACAATGGCACAGCAGCCCAACACATCCATGACATCAGTTTGGCATCAATGTGACAGTTTTTTCTGCACAGGGGGGGTATGGGCTGCATGTCACATATGTAATTGCCTCCTATGCTTCACTCACTGTTCACAGAGTGAGAACTGCTTGAACCACAATGTTGCATTTTGTTCTAACAGTATTGATGTAAGTTTATTTCATGCAGCTCTACCAGCAGGTATGCAAACACCATTTTTGAGCGTCAAGTAACGCCTGGCTGGAAGGCGTCCCCAGGGAGTGGAGATTGTGCACACAGTGTGTGCGGGCAAGCACTGAATCCAATGACCGGGGTAATAATATATCTGTAAAGCGCTTAGAGATGTCCGAGATGTATTAAGCGCTATATAAAAGCTGAATATTATTTTTATTTTTATTATTATCTCTCATTGAAGGTAGACCTGCGGTACTACATGTACATCCTCTATCATTGAAGGTAGAGCTCAGGTAGACTCGCGTGGTATTGCAGGTCTATGTGCAACCAATGAGAGTGCAATGGACGTTCAAGATGTTCATGATGTACCAGACATGTTTGGCCAAGATCTATTTGATCATTCACAACCTGAGGACTACCGTATAGATGGTGACACTTCATTGCCTCTCACCGAAAAACCTAAAAAACTTTCCAAGAGTAGAAACTTAAGTGTTAAGATTCGTAGAAATAGTGAAGAAGAGTACATGACAGAAAAAACAAACAAGAAGATGGCTGCTAGGAGGGATTATCCACTTGTTTCAAACTGTACCATAACTGTACCCAAAGAAACCTCAAGTGCTTAGAGCTGACATTGGAGGAACGTGAACATGTGAGACATGCCTTCTATGATCTTGCTGACCTCGAAAAACAGAGGGAATGAATAGCGCGGCACTTAGATCTGAAAACGAATGGCAAGAATAATTCTTACTATCTGCCAGGTCATGCTTCACAGCAAAAATGTAAAGTTTGCAGGGCACTGTTCATTTACACAATAGGGATAACAACACGCCAGATACGCACTGTCATTAAAAAGATTCGATCTTGTGGGGTGATTGAGCCGGAAAAAAGAGGTGGCAGACAGGGAGTCAATAAAGATTGTGATGAAGTGCTCAGACAAGAAGGGATTGATCACATTGCTTGTTTCTCCATGGTAGAATCTCACTACTGCCGCTCTTCATCATCGTGCCAATACTTGTCATCAGATTTGAATGCACCTATATAGTGCACCTATAATCCAAATGGAGCATCTATCCCCTTCTACCGATCAATGCTTGAAAAGCTTAATCGCCCAAAGAAAGACCTTTGTGGTATCTGCGGCTCTTATGAGAAAGCATCTGTATCTAAGAAGGAGCCCCTACAAGAAAGGTATGATCAGCACATAAGGGAGAAGGTGGAAGTACGAAAAAGGAAAGAAGAAGCCAAAGTAAAGGCAGAAGAGAACAGAGAATTCTGTGCAGCTGTATTTGACTTGCAACAGGTTATCTACTTCCCTCAATCTAAGAGAAGCGAACTGTTTTATAAGAAATTACAATTTCACCATGCATAACCTTGCTTCCAAAGAGTGTACATGTTTTTTGTCACATGAAGGACAGACACGATGTGGAGCTTGTGAGATAGCTTCAAATCTGCATAAATTTCTTGTAGAAGAAGATGCCAAGGATGTAGATGTCACAGATTAGATGACATGCAGTCAGAAAAGGGGAGTCCCGAGATTGAGGTCCTCTGATGATGGCACATCTGCTAGCAGTTGATTAGATAAACTTCATCATAGGCAATCAGAATAGCCAAAGGTGATTGGAGTAGATAATAATAATAATAATAGTGGCTATTTAAATAGCGCAAATTGCAACAAAGCCTCTAAGCGCTATTATTACCCTTGTCAACGGATACACACTGCAATCATTCCTGCACGCAAAGGGCACAATTTCCACTCCCTAGGGAGTATTCCAGCCAGTCGCTAAGGAACCACTTTTTTTTAGAGGGAAGCTGATGAAATTATTCACAAAAATGATAATTAGTTGGATGCTAATAATTATATTGCAACCCTCCTGTTATTTCAAAATGTGCTAAATTAACATGTGAAATGTAAGATGTTTACCGACGTGACCTTCTTTAATTATAATCATATAATGCTTGTGTCATAAATTGTGTATAATATGTGAGATATGCAATCAGAAATGCATGTTTAGTCAAAGATCGTGAGATGGGAAAATATGCTATACTTGTTTAACAAGCATAACACAGTTGGCAATACATCATTTTTGTTATGGTTTATCCCTTCAAACTTAAGCAAATTGGAATTGTCTTCAGTCTGTTATTTTTGCTAAAAAGAATAAAACAATTATTCAAAATAGGTTACGTTTCTGCACAAGATAGTTTCTGGAATACATTATGAATATAATCTACTGTAGTTCATGCTATTGTCACTTCACTTATCTTACCATTGCCCCGATGCAGAAAACGATTAATTGTAACTTACAATCGATTGTAACTCTTTCTGCATCGAGGCACATATCTCATAAAACAATATTTACCCAACTTTTCCTTTTTTTAATAATTTGTAGGTAAGTAGAATCAGGCAGGCAGGATAACAATTTATAATAAATTTTGCTTTTTTATTAAATTGTATGAACATTTATAATAATTGAGGAAATTACATCCCCAAATTGTCTCTCATTAATTCATGTGTTGTAATCGGTATGAATTTGGGTTAGCATATACATATTTAGTACATACAATGTATATTGAATATTCTACACTCATTGATACTGTCCCCAATTTCAGGACTAATGAATACTACTCATGTCCCTCACAATTGTGTATAAGATGAATAGATATTTTACACTAGGCATAAGTTGTACATGTAAATTATATTGAATAGTTTGTGCAGATAATGGAATTTTATTGATAAGAAATATTATATTGCAATTGATTTGTTTTATTACGCTTTAAGCAGTTATTATTGTAAATATGAAAAGATGTTTGAATACACATGGTAAGTTATATATTGAATTGCATGTAGTTGAGTTGATTTATAAAGATTGCTAAATTGAAATATATGTATTCATTTATGCATGAATTTGAAGTGAAGTCAAATATTGAATTGAATTGAATTATGAAATTTATTTAATGTAATGTTTCATGTGTTATTTAATTATGTATACCTTCATGCTAGTTTTCTATTCAATCCATAACAAATAGTTATACATTTCTTTGCTTCTTTGCATTGTTGTCTTCAAATATGTGCCCATCTAGTTATTGTGCTACCATTACTCTTCCAGGTCGCTGTTTTAAACGGGTTAGCATAGATGATTAGGGATAACAGGTTCACGTACATGAACAAAACTCTGCTAATGATTTTTCAATTAATAATGGTATTGTGTAGTATTGTATTCATAAAGCGAAATAAATTTCAATAAATTATCGAAGAGAAGAGATATCAGAGTAAGTCAATCGTAGCAATGAATTATCATAAAGGTATCGTGATAGGTCATATACTTTTGTTTGTGTAATAGTCACATCGTTGAGGTTAAACAAATGTTTTATAACTATTTGTAACGTGTAAAAAACAACTTTACTGTAATTCAGTATGAAATGAAGTTACTTTAAATGTTGCATTTAATACATAATGAAATGTTGAAATAAATTCTAGTAAAAATTCATAATCATATCTGACTACTATGCGATTGTGTGTGTGTGTGTGTGTGTGTGTGTGTGTGTTCATGAGGGGGCGGGGTAGACAGATCCACACAAAACAAGCTTGAAGTTCGAGATTGAAGTGAGAATGAATGATAGTGATTATAATTTAATAATTAGTCGCAAGGCTTGGTGATTGAATCAAGTAATATAACTATTCTGAAAAGCTAGAAACATCATCTTAAACGATATATAATATAATAAATAACCAGTTTCAATTATGTATTAGGAATACATGATTTAATATATTATGTTTAACAAGGAATTGAGGGGGCTTTTTATTGATACTCGTCTTCGAGAATGGAAGTTCAATTGTTCCACAGCGCAAAAATTAAAGGAGTTAATAATGTATCCACCTTTCTAGCATGGAAATTGTATCGATATAATTATATCGAAATTAAATTAACTGAATAATCCTAACAGGCCCCCATGTTCTTGTCATTATCTTTACAAAAGCATTGTTTAAATTTGACACAGAAATTGTAAGGCGATCTTGAATTTCTGACCATTGATATTTCTTGAAGTCTCCACATGGGGTGTTGTTCCAAATTATTGAAAATTGGAACAATCATTTTTATGCGAGGGTTGCCTTTATAGCACAAATGGTGGAGGGGCCGGGGGGGGGTTGTTCCCTCAAACCAAAATTGAAGAAAAAACTAATATAAAAGAAAAGGGGTCAGCTTTGGAAAGAAATACAAAAGGTTTATACCCCCTCCCCCCCTCCCCCCTCCCCCTAGTAATGTGCATGCCCCCAATCAGTCCGACCACGCTACACCACTGTCACAAGTGCATGTGCCACTTCGTGGATTTTTTAATGCGCGAGATCAAGTGTGCTATGCGCGGCACGAGGGCTATGTGCCACTTCGTGGATTTGTTTACGTGTGCGCTGAAAGAATTCACGAAGCGGCACACGTGTGTGTAGCCTTGTTGTGTTATAATTGTACGCATGTCAGAACTATATTATGTGTGGAAAGAAAGAGTAGATTCTCTTCTTTCTTTTCATACATAATATGTTCTATTTATCGGAAGTAAGCGCCTCGAATTAGATGGTTGAAATAAGGCATGATCTTTAATCGCGTTTTATTCCGAATGTGCTTATGCGCTTTAGCGGTCGCGTGTGACGGTTCGTGGATTCTTCGACGATATGTTAGGGTAGCCGCACGGTGTATTTTGAATTCGTGGAGACAGAAAATCTTCGGCTGCCGTACGGCCTTTGAAGTGATGACTCACTGTCGCCTTACCCCTTAGGGCGTCCATACGGCGGTCATAGCTTTGGGACGATTACTAAGGTAGACGCAAGGCAGCCGCAAGGTGCCCGTAAGGAGGCTGAAGGGAGACCAAACGGTGACAGTGCGGCCAGACTGATGCTACCGCTTCACCCCTGGAGTAGGCTATATGAAACGCAAGGCCACCGTACGCCCGACGTACGGTCGCAATGTAATTACTCTATGGCATGGCTACGGCATGTCCAATCGCTACAGCGAACCTATAAATGAAAACAGTTTTAACTCCGCGTAATAATCGCACGGCGACCCGTACGGCCCGCAAATGTGACCTAGGCATTATCCACGCCGAACGTTATTTTGTTTTGTTTTAGGGGGCCTATACTCTTTTTTTTATGAAATTGATATATTTCTTCAAATTCCAACGAATTTTCAAAATCAATAATTTAGCCCCTGGAAGGGAAAATAAAACAATCAGAATCGTTCTCACGGAGAAAGCAAGTTAAACAAGTTAAACAGCCGTATTTGGTGAGGCTGTTGAATAAATAACAGGCTCTTGATCGTCTTAAAGATATGAATATTAATTATGTTGATGAAGGCGCCTTCACGCGTGTGTCGACATTACCTGCAATTAGAGGACTTTTTCAAGGATCTACCATAGGATCGACGTGCCAGAGCAGCAGAACCGCCGTGATTCAATGCTAGCTTAGACCGAGACTCGACGCGCCAAACGTGTGTTGGAACTACAATCACATACGCTTACGCTGGCAATCACAAGCCACATCCACTTCTGATAAACGGACCAATCATCACGGAACCGCGGACACGGCCTGGCGCAGCAACCCTGCATGACTGCATAAATATCAACCGCGTGAACATCTAGCTCCAGCAGACAGCGTCCTATCAGAGCGAGCAAGTACGGAGACCTAGCGAACGAGCCCGATCCAATCCCGGTGGAAAGTTGTGTGATATTCGAAAGAGTCTACACGCGCCAAGTGGACATCGATAAGATGGCATAGAGACGTTATAACTCATCGATCACAAGGTAGGTTACTGCTGAAATAATTAGCCGAATCTAAGCAGGAATTTTGGCGAGAGGGAAAAGAATGTCCTTCAGAGGCATCACTTTAGAAGACAGAAACTAGCTTTATTTGCAACTGAAAGGTAAGCCTTGCAAATTGGCGTATCATTCCACCCTTTCACCAACATTAACGTGTCTACTTATTGCTATAACCCAATTGAAGTGACTCGGTAACATTGTTGAAGGTTGGTGAAGAAAAATGCTTAATTTGTGTATGAAATGTTACTTATTATATTCCTTCTACTGTACTAGCCCTCTAACATGCAAAGAATTCTGACAAAATTGTCAAATCACAAAGATAAATCTCTAACAGTTAATTCTCCAAACCGATTTTTGGATTTTCCTTGCCGTTTTGTAATGAAAATAACATATAAAACATGCTTTTTAGAATCTGTCAACACCTAAATGTTTGGAATAGTATATAGAGCCAGTTTTCCCCAAATGTTATCATTAATAATGGTCTGTTTTCACTCAAACTTTCAGATTATCTTTAATTGTACATCTAGCATTGAAGTCAATAACCTTAGTACCATTTTCTTTCATCTGAACAATGTTACCAAGTCCCTTTAAAGTTAACTTCTACATGTATCATTACGGCGGATTCTTCGCGGAAATTAAGGGGACATATGAAGAAATTGCTAGGGCCATTTATAACAAGAGTTCTACTACCACAGAATCACTACCAATCACCATCACTATCGGGATCCTAACTCCTTGTCAAAAGAATGAAGAGTGAGAGCCTCGCGGGTAGAAATAAAAGTCGCATAGGTGAAAATAGACCTAGGGTCGAATTGGGAAGATAAAAAGAAAACGAAACAGTACCAAAGGAGGATACTGGGAAATTACTGATGATGATGATGGGGGATTGCACATGTACCTTTCCAGAGTTTTAAAAAACATGCACTCAGATACTATGAACAGACAATAACAAGTATAGCACTTTTGTAGAATCATGACCAACTGAGAAACGCATATGCATATCATTGAACTTAGAAGGGGTAAATTAAATTATATCACAATTTAACCTAAAGAAAAGGGCCAAATTCTTACACCAAGAAATAGGACAAATTGGTAAGGCAGAAGGAGAAATAAACTTATAAAGATAAAGATGCATAACAAGTGGCAAAACAGGATATATGGTAAACGGTACCCCATAATTATGAGACGTCCAGGAAACTGATATAAAAAGGAGGAATTTCTGGAATTGCTTTGCGGAGATGAATTTGTTTCCGTAAAACTAAAAATATTAAAAAAGAAAATCGACGGTAAAATGAAAATCTTCCAATCAGTATTATTGACATTTGAAAGAGAAATAACTTGTAAGCGACTTAAAACTCAACAAAATAAGATAATAAAGTGTTTCAATAGATGTAGTCCGTGGGCCAGAGGGGGCTACCGTGCACCCCCCCCCCCTATGATCCTACTTTTTGGGTGTCATTTTGTTCATTGGGATCCATAATAACAGAAAAAAGATGTTCCCAAGAAAAAAACTCATTTGGACACTGTTTTTTTGCTCCTTATTTTAAGATATGTCAAAATGTCAGTTTTTCGTGTTTTGCACACTTTCTTAGGGTTTGTGAATTATGTGCTTCTATTTTACCCTATATCTCAGCAGATATAACTCTAATCTCCACCAAATTTATAAAGACTCTTCGTAAACTATACAACAATAGGTATACAAAATTATTTTATTTTATTTTATTGTCTTCAATTATTAATGACGTCAAAAATTTGCATAGATTTTGATATGCAAATTTCTGTCTCAAAACCTGTCAAAATCACCTGAAAGTTGTATTTTGTCTGCTATTATCATGAAATAAGTTTTCAAACCCCCTAATTTGGTGTAAAATTATTCATTGATATGTTATCTGATGTTTCCTGCAAAAAGAATTCAGTCAACTCATGTAGACATTGTTTTTTCCCCATTATTTTGAATGTAAACATATCAGTTGTCCGTGTATTGTACATTTTCTTAGGGTTTGTGAATTATGTGCTTACACTTTACCCTGTTTCTCAGAAGATATAAGTCTAACCTCCATCAAATTAATAAACAATCTTTGTAAATCATACAACAACAGGTAGACAAAATTTTTTTAATTTATTTTATTGTCTTCAATTATTAATGACGTCATAAATTTGCATATATTTAATATTCAATTTCTGTCTCAAAACCTGTCAAAATCACCTTAAAGTTGTATTTTGTCTGCTATTATCATGAAATAAGTTTTCTAGCCCCCTAATTTGGTTGAATATTATTCATTGATATGTTATCTGATGTTTTCCACAAATGTTGTCCCCCCCCCCCCCTCCCCCCGCATATTACTATTAATACGTTCTATATATATATAATGTACATTCAATTGAAGTTCCTGGTTAAAAAAACAAAAGCTCAACAAGCAGTATTTTAATTACTATTGGGTTAGCCTATTAACATCAAACTAAATCAAATACAGTATATTACCACATACATCATTGTTTCCTTTTATAGTATCAGCCTGAAGAGGGGGGGGTCAGACAAAGCTGACTTATTCAGCAGTTGGTCATTAATCCCATTATATGCTATAATATAGTTTCGTTGTTTATACAAATGAATGATCAAACGTATACGGGGTACAATTTCACGAATTTCAACTAACTTGACACAATTAGCAATGGAAGAAGCATGCATCCTCATTCTTGAAGACATTTCAGATGTGCACGGTTATCATCGGGAGTGCTACCAACTTTTTTACCAAGAATCTCAATCGACTGTCAGAGATCTTATCTGATGCCACAGAACCTTCAACATCCCGTCCACCCAGATCGTCAATAATTGATGAAGTCATCTTCATTCCTGATTGTATCTTTTGTAAAAAGGAAGAGCCAAAATCAATCAAAGTGAAAAGCTCTTGGACATCAGAAAGTCACCAATGTTAGATTTTTGTGGGTGGCAAAATGTTGTAGATGTTGCGAAGAGAGTTGGTGATGAAGACCTACTTTTGAGAATCATGGAAGTTGATCTGTTTGCTGCAGAAGCAAGATATCACAAGAACTGTCGGAAGAAATATGTGGCGAACTAAGAACCAGATTAATGGAGAAGTGACAAGTACGATGAAGTAGCTAAACAGAGAACAATGGAAGTAGCCCACAAGAAAGCATTTGCCAGCATATGTAGATTAAATTGTAGATGATGAAATACCTGGCCCTCAACCGCAGAAGCCATTGCCTGTATAGATGACCAGATTCCCACTGAGCTAGAGAAGTTTCTGAACCATTTGTTGAGTGGAAATCCATCTCGACCATCACAAAGAGTGACTAGACTTGTCATATCTCTTGGGCAAGATATATGTAGGGCAGCCACAAATGGAAAGTGGAAAATGTCCAAGCATATTCTGGTATGGATGACTCTGAGAGATCTCTTACGCAGTGCTCAATTGATCACATTCATGAATCGCCTTGTTCTTTCAGAAAGCTATTCATTTTCACTTGAGCTTGAATCTGCCATAGCACAAGCGCTACAGTAGACTTTCGGTATTCTATCTAGACAGGTAGTCCGCCATCCCGTGGAGCCATCAGTCTTCCATTCAGACGTTGACGATTTCAACCAATACATTTCAAGCTTAAGTGGTTCTGGCTCTGTCCACACAGCCCATGAGATTATGCTGCAGGAGATTTCTTCAAATAGCACAGTACCCTCAGAAGCACGTACATGAACCAAAAAACGTTTCTTGGCTATTGAACATGAAGGTTCTCTTCCACCTTGCTATGCCAGAAATGATAGTGCGTAGATGCTTGTCCGAAAAAGTAGTGGAGAGACAGGTCAAGATCTTTTAGGTTGGGCTGGATTTGTCTCAGTAACATGGGAGGTGCCTTCAAATGTGACGACCATAGATTACTATCCTGTTATAAAATATCCCATAACAGAATTCGATACATTCCAAGAGTGCCCGAGAGCTGCAGAAGAAGCAAGCCGCGTGGTTGGCCAAGACTATGTCATAACAACATTTGACTTGGGCATGTGCATGAAGGCATATCCTCTCATTTGGAGTCATCCATAAAATGACAAGAAACACATTGTGTTGATTGGCACTTTCCATTTGATTTGTGCATACTCCAAGATGCTTGGAAAGAAAATGGAAGGATCCGGACTTGAAGATATCCTCTTGGAAGCTGGTTTTATATCTTCTGGGTCTATGAAAGACGTCATAACAGGAAAGAACTGCGACAGGAGTCTGCATTGTCACAAGACAATGGTGGAGTGCTTAGAAAGGCTCCTTTTTTATGTGTTCCTGTCAATGACTGGAAAAGATGATGCACTTGTTGGTATAGCTGAGGAATCAAAGAATATCTTCCAAGAGCTAATTCGATCACCAACAAAGGAGAGGCTGCTGAGGTTGTGGCTAATGCAGATCTGAAGGCGTTGATATAGTCATATGAGAGCTTCAAAGCTGATGTTCGAAGAGGATCTCTTGGGAAGACGGCACAATTGTTGATGTCGTACATGTATGTTGATTGCGTTTGGATTGATCTTCATTGATCAGGTCTGTGAAAGAAAATGACTGTCCATTGTACTTGCACTGCCTGTTCCTTATGCCTGACCTGGTCACAATTACTCCCGATATCTGACCTACCTTGATGTATTCTTGGTAAACATTGAAGATTCACATCCTGGTGCCATGACATTGCTCGAAAGAGGTGCTCATTCCAGGGAACCGATGTGCTGTCGACAAGACAATTGAGGAGATAATCCTGAAGCATGGCAAATCTTGCGGTGGGGGTGATAGTGGTGTCGGTGTCTCTGGCATAATTGAGAACTACAGTGTATATCAGAGGTGGGCTCGAACATTATGCAGATATGACGTTTGATGCTCACCGTGGAAATAAACACAGAGATCAACAACCAACTCAGATGAGGAAAAGTGAGGGATGTGAATTTATTTAAAAAAGGCCATAGATGATGTAAAAAGCTTCCTCAATCATGTTGATGTTGATGACAAGAATGGATTGTATGTTTTTTCTTCCGGTGCCCGCGTTCCAGCTGAGGTTGAATGCGATGTCATGCATGCAATTACCACAGGGAAAGACCAGGAAGAGATGTTCATCAAAGAGCGATTAGAGAAAAAGACATCGTTCTCTGACCCCATCAATAAACTGAAGCTCAAACCATGGCAGAGACAAAAATGAAATTCAAGCTTAAAACGTACATCCCAACGAAAAGTAAAAGAGTACAAGCAACAAGGGGACATTGTTATCCAGCTGATTGTAAAGGCACAAAGTTCAGGCAGCCAACTTGATATACGGGAATTCTTTGATCCCTGTTCTCAACTCAATTTGAACATTGTAACAACTTCTTTGCTAAGACAGATACAGTTAAGGGCCTACACTATCTCCGGAAGGATGTAGAGAACTTGCAACCTCCAACCACTGGCAATTCCTTGGTAGTGGAAGAGGGTAATGCTGTTTTCTACTACCTAAAAGAGATGCCTGCATACTTCCACGATATTTGCATCAAAATTCACAATGGAGTGTTGTCCAAATGCGATGTCATCTTCAGCACAAACATGTACAAGCCAGACTCTGCAGGAAGTCAAGTGAACGGACATGGCATGGGTGTGCAGAGAAGATGATGATTAAAGGAGGCAAGACCAAAAGACCATCTGACTGGAAGCAGTTCCTAACGAATGATGATAATAAGAAACAACTTATTCAAGTTCTTCTAGATGTCTGGAGTAAGCACGACATGGCTAAGAGGCTGTATGGGAAAAGATGATATTCATCAAAGAAGGAGAAGCCCAACTGCTCACTTCTAAGAATGGGAGAGAGACACTGTGTTCTGAGATTCCATCTCTCAACTCAACCCAAGGAGAAACAGATTCACGCGTGATCCTTTACTGCCAATACGGTAAAGGAGCAAGGTTGTGATCATGTGCAGATCAAAAGCCCAAACAGCGATATATATTGTTTATATTGCTTCATTGCGCTCATCTCACTTCAGACATTACATTACTCTTCCATACAGCGAGAGGCAACAACTCCACAAGCGCCTTTAAAGGAACCGGCAAAGTCAAGCCAATCAAACTGTTGCAGCAACGCAACAAATTTGTCAAACCTCTGGCAGGACTTGATGATTCGTGGACTGTACCAGAGGAGTTGCTATCCAACCTAGATTAAATGTACATTATATATACAAAATGTACTAGTTGTAATAAGCGGGGGGGGGGGGGGGGACTGGGGGGATGCGCATAGGAGTTGACTGATACTGATTTTTTTTTTGCGGGAAACATCAGATAACATATCAATGAATAATATTAAACCAAATAAGGGGGTTTGAAAACTTATTTCATATGATAATAGCGGACAAAATACAACTTTCAGGTGATTTTGACAGGTTTTGAGACAGAAATTTGCATATCAAAATATATGCAAATTTATGACGTCATTAATAATTGAAGACAATAAAATAAAATTAATTAATTTTGTATACCTATTGTTGTATAGTTTACAAAGATTGTTTATAAATTTGGTGGAGATTAGAGTTATATCTGCTGAGGAACAGGGTAAAATGAAAGCACATAATTCACAAACCCTAAGAAAGTGTGCAAAACACGAAAAACTGACTTTTTTACATATCTTCAAATGTGTCTAAATGAGTTTTTTTCTTGGGAACATCTTTTTTCTGATATTATGGATCCCAATGAACAAAATTACACCCAAAAAGTAGGATCATAGGGGGGTGCAAGGTAGCCCCCTCTGGCCCACGGACTAATGGCTCAATCCATAGATGCTCATGGATTTTGATTTTACGAAAAATGATTTTTTTTTTTTTTTTTTTTTTTTTTTTTCTTTTCTTTTCTTTTCTTTTTCGAAACGCTTGTGAAGAAGAGAAGCCTGGTGTCATCTGCCTACAGGAAACTTGGTCAGATGATTACAAAATCATTACATTTCCAGACTTTTTTCGGTAAATAGAAACATACAAATGAGGCGAGAAGGTTAAGCATTCTACATACCAAAGACAGTTACGTTTCAAGTTTGGAAAACACTAGAAGGTCTAGGATACACAATCGCCCCATCTTACTTGTCTGTTATTATAACCCTTACAGGAAAATACTTGCATCTACGTTACTAGATGAAATGTTTAACAAATTACAAAAAGAAAATGTTGGTAATACACATTGACATACATGTTACGGATCGGATGCAATCGGTAGACTAGTGTAATAATTATGCATATACAGGATCTTGTGTTGTTTATATTTGACACATATAACAAAATATCTAGCCAGTCTTGGCAGTTGGTCTGTCCTTAAACACAGTTTTGGAAGTGATCTCTTCATTATTAGCTTTGATCTTCCAGTTACCTCACGAAATCCCCCAAGGCAAGAGAATATAAAACAAACGAGAAAAAAGAAATATGATGTAGTGCGGAGACAAGGTATCGTTTATGAATTATATTCACATATATGATTTTAAAATTGATGTTGTGCTTTTATGTCTATAAGAGAGTGAATCGCTTATTAATTGATAACCACATAACGTATAAGAAAACATGTTATAGAGGTTTACCTCAATAGAGTATAATTAGCCTCTTACTTTCTAACGTCATGATTAATTACCTAGGGAATAGAGGATACCGTAAAAACATCAGTTTATGCCGACGACATAATGGTTTTCTCACAGATACGTAAAATTCGTAAAAAAGGAAGTTGCAAACATCCCTAGGCTTGATCGAAAAGTGAAGTGAATTGATGATAAGATTTAAGAAACTATTAAATCTAATGAGGTGTTTAGCTGGTAATAAGAGGGGGCAATAACTCTGAAATTATTTATGTCTTTTACAAAGGTTTAATCCCCATTTTTTTTAAATTACGGGGGTAAAGCTTAAGTCAGTGTGCGAGTTATTATCTCAAAAATAAATCAGACTCTATACAGCATCAATCAGACTCTCAAGTTAATCACTGGCGAAAGTGGCGATATGTCAACCTAAATTAAAGATTATCTCAGTAAACAGTAATTTCTCGTCACAAGTAGAATCAAGAACCTATACTAATACAATTATTCGTAAAAATTGGAACTACTGTTTTACAATTTATGCAGATGCATCCAATCGATGCGGAGGTGATACAGGGGTAGGTTTTTATACCACATGCTACCACATGGTGTTACTGAAAGACCTATTTTGTGAAAATACTCAATTTGTAAAAACAGGAGATTGTTTAGATGTTCTACTTTGCTCTTATGTATAACTTGCGCGGTATTTGAAAAGAAGCTAACAGATTTAAAAATACTATGATTGTGTTGAGTGCCGTATCTAAATAATGCGTAAGGAAATCCATTGGATCATTACATAACTGCAATCAAATTGCTGAATTATTCGTTTATAATGGAATGGCGGAAAATTCTTTACTGTAAGTTAATGATAATTAGAAGGGCACTCTAACATTTGCATAAAGGACGGTTTATTTGATCGATGGTCGCCAAATCAAGTCTAGAGTCAATAACTAGGCCTACTGCAAAAGATACGAAGTTCATGTATAGCCTGATCAGTACTACCAATATCAGTAGATTATGTCACATTAGATTTGATATATTTTGGCTTGATATGAGGTTCTACCTGATCTACCTGTAAAAACAAGAAATGAAATGAGCGGTATCTGAAAAGAAGTATACAAATCTAAAAAGACAAGATTGATTTTGTATTGCCCTATCAAAAAAACGTATAAGGGAAACCATTTCATCATTATATGAATGCATTCAAATGATTAGATTCAGGTTTTTGTAGATTTTGAACAGATTGCGATATGGAGGGGAAATGTTCACTGTAATTAAGAAAGCAGGGGGGCATTTTCACACTTGAATATTCAAATAACGATTTCTTTCATACTCGCTGGTCGTTAACGGGCTGAAAATGAAAAAAAATACATGTAGAATCATTTTTGACGGAGATTCCGAACATAACAATGATTTTTCTTAGAAATTATCAATAATTCTAGAATCTAGCTTTAAAAATGACGACTCAGAACGCGCAAAAAGCCCAGTTTCGGTGATGGCGCATTTGACGTCACTGCAGGCGCCTCTCCGGTGAAAAGGATGGTGATTAAGGCTTTAAAATGTCTTTCAAAAGGCAAACTATGATATTAATTGGAAGAAAAAAAACATTTATCCGAAAAATAATTTGCGCTTGATAATCCCAGTACGTTTCTGGCAATTTCGTCATTCCGTATTATGAAATTATCAAATTATCAAATCGGACATGCCCGCAATGACGTTAAATGCGTCATCAAGCCACGTGACCGTATTACCCTTTTTCGAGGGGTGTAGCCCAGCAAGCGTGAGATCTGTAAATATGGATGGCTATTATTATTTTTTGGTCAATTAAGAGATTTTCTGAAAAATCAGAGGCTGGAATATTAATAAGTAGAGGTGTATTCATGTTTTGAAAGGCTATGTTAGTTGGGTTAGAGTGGCCCTTTAAAGCACGTCTAGACACAATAACTAGGCCTACTGCAAAAGGTACAAAGTTCAAGTATAGCCTGATCAGTACTTCCAATATCAATATTATATTACATTTGAGATATTTGTTTGATGACCTTACAGTGGTAGTCATCAGTTATGTTAATGATTGAAATTAAAGTATAGCGAGCCAATCGAAGAGGTGAACTTTCTTCCGGACTTCCAAATACGAAGGTAAGAACAGCAAACTTTGAAGTGGAGGAAGTAAACTTGGTCGTTTTGATGGGATGTGGACAATAATTATGTCTTGAACACGGAGATGAAAGAAAAATTGATGAAACTGTCACGAAACGATCGTAAATCGAGTATGAGACGAGGATGAAATGAGACTGTTGCGAGATCAAGAGAGAGAGGCAGAGACAGAGCAAGAAAAGAAGGGGAAGCCAGAGCAAGAGAGGGCGAGAGAGGTAGAGAGAGTGAGAGGGTGAAAGAGTAAATATATATATATATATATGGGCAATTCCACGGTAACGGAAGGACACTCAGACAAGATTTTTGAACTTCAGGTTCATACTAAAAGAACTGTTTTATTAGTATAAGATGTGAAACAGTACAGATATAATACCTATATAAGTGCCTTTAATTCTACCCCAAAAAATTGTCATTATAGTTAAGTAGTTTAAGAATGTGCATATTAATTATCTCGGTAACGGAAGGACATAAAAATGGACATGGTTTTTCCAGTTAATTAGTGTTTATCCAAACTTTGTGAAGTTGATGAAGCTTTCCACTTGACTGAAACACATTTTGTTCCCCATAGTTTAATACATACTAATAAAACAGTTTTTTTAGTATGAACCTGAAGTTCAAAAATCTTGTCTGAGTGTCCTTCCGTTACCGTGGAATTGCCCATATATATAGAGAGAGAGAGAGACAGAGAGATGCAGAGACAGAGCAAGTGAAGGAGAAAGGGCAGAACATGAAAGGGGAAGGGAAACAGAGCAAGAGAGAGGAGATGACACACACACACACACGCACACCTACACACACACACACCTCTTCGCTTTGACTGGCCTTGTGAATGAAGCCAATACATTCCTTAGGTGTAATGCTGAAATATTATTCACCTATTTCATGTCGATCTATTTACAAAGGGCAGCTAGATTTATCTTTTGTCAATACATCTGCATCAGTGACAATGGTTCATATTTGCCCCTCTATTTGCCTATTTTGCAAGACATGCAAGCATTCGGGACAAGTATCGTTGGCTTTGTAAAGGCATTCGTGCTGTCAGGTTCGGTTTAGTTTGGATGGAATATATTTAGACGCCATCTTGATTTGCACAAATCACCAGTACATTGTCGAATAGTTCTTCTTTAAGCGAAGTTTAAACATCACAGAACAGCCAATCGAGGGGGTGAACTTTCTTTCGGACTTCAAAATACGAAGGTAAGAACAGCAAACTTTAATTTGTAGGAAGTGATCTGGGTCGTTTTGATGGGGGTGTGGACAATCATTATGTCGTAAAAATGGAAATGAAAGAAAAATTGATTAAACGGTCATGAAACGAGCGTAAACGAGTATGAGACGTAAATGAAATGATAATGAAGCGAAATCAAGAGAGAGAGGCAGAGACAGGGGATTAAAGCTAGAAGAATCGGGAGGGAGAGCAAGATAATGATAGGGAGACGGAGAGAGGGAGAGGGTGAAAGAGTAGATATAATAGAGCTAGTGAAGGAGAGCAGGTGGCCAATCTTTTAAAGCTCACGGGCCACAGTTAACGATTAGAATAACTTGACGGGCCGTAGGTAGTCTTCTACCCCTCCCCCCTCCCCCGCCCCCCCCCCCCCCCCCCACACACACACACAGACACACACACACACTCATTCAATACGTATACACACCTCCAACTTACTATTATTATTATTATTATTAACAATTGATACTTTAAATCACGGGTGGCCAAGCTTTTACAGCTCGCTGGCCACAGTTAACGATTATAATAACTTGGCGGGCCGTAGGTAGTATTCTACCCCTCCCCCGGCCCCATACACACACACATTCAATACGTGTACACACCTGCAACTTTGCACATACAAAAACAAGCAAACAACAAAATCAGTAAAACAGATCAGGCTTCTTTAATGTGATTTCTGGGGTTGCATCTCGTTGAACGCGGTGTAAAGGAAAGGGGACTATAGGGGGAGAGGGAGGAGACGGTTTGAAAAGAGAAAGACGTGTAAAAAAGAGTAAGAGAGAGGGGGTCAATAATAAAGACATATGTGCCTGGCTCTCACTAGACGGTGTTAATAGAGAAACATGTGTACAAGGAGTAGGAAAGAGTTAGAGAGAGAGAGAGAGAGATGCGATTTGAAGATAGAAAGCTATGCTAAGAGTTAGAGTGGGTGTGTGTGAGAGTGAGAGAGAGAGAGAGAAAGAGAAGGAGAGAGTCGATTACTAGAGAAACAGTACGTACGGTAATTCTGTCTGGAACCAGAAGGGCGTTAACACAGAGTTAACAACCTTCTGGCTCTTACCAGACTATAATGATAAATAAGAGAGGTTTTTTTTTTTGTGTGTGTGTGTGTGTCACTAATGAGGTGTGTATTCACATTCAAACATCAAAATAAAGCTGTGAGAACAAATATAATTGACGTACAATGTTATCAATAGAAATCACATATTTTCTCAACTATACAATATTTTGCTACTGCTCATGTAAAGTGCTTTTAACAGTTTTTCTGGCAACTTTTGGTCTGGCTTTTTAGCTGTTCAGTTACTATTTCTCTTTCAAATATTATTTTAGTTTTAAACAGTTATCATTGAATCCAAACTTATTCCGGACGACTAACATTTTGTAAATACACCAGAACGCGATCGTTGTTACAACGTCCACCTCTCAGTCAATATTAATGATAAATGAGAGAGGGTATATAATGAAAGATAATGTGGTTTTAAGAGAGAAAAAAATAACAGTTTTAATTACGTTTAATACCACCAAGTTTTACAACATAACACCTCACAAAGCACAAACAGCAGAATACATTGACATTTATGTGAAATCTATGTTACGTTTCACTCATAATGATAATATACTATTCAGTGAGTCTCGTGGCCTCAGTATACACACATCAATGACGTTTTGCATAATTATTATGAAATAGTGAATGTTGATACAGTATTCTGTAGCGGGGGCGTGGGAGGGGATACAAAAACAAATCTGTGAAATCAATCCTCCCCCCTCCCTTAAAATCAACGGGGCATCCCCTACCATCGACGCACGCACAGCACACCCCTAGTAGTTTTGTGTGTTGCGAAAATATATTTTTTCCCTATTTTTTCTCTATTTTTTCCCTATTTTCTGGAAATGCAGACTATTTTTTCCCTATTTCCTTCAAGAAAATAGGAAAAAAATAGGGCTATTTTTTTCCTATTTTCAAGTACAAACTATTTTTTCCCTATTTTTTTCACCTATATTTTTTTTCAGACTATTTTTTTCCTATTTCCTATAAGAAAACAGGAAAAAAATAGTCCTATTTTTTTCCTATTTTCAAGCACAAACTAATTTTTCTCCATTTTTTTCACCTTCAACTTTTGTGGACTATTTTATTCCTATTTTTTTTTAAGAAAATAGGAAAAAATAGTTCTATTTTTTCCTATTTTCGAGTACCAAACTATTTTTTCCCTATTTTTTCACCTTCATCTTTTTCAGACTATTTTTTTCCTATTTTCTCCAAAAAAATATGAAAAAAATAGGACTATTTTTTCCCTATTTTTTTCATCTTAATCTTTTTCAGACTATTTTTTCCCTATTTTTTCACCTTAATCTTTTTCAGACTATTTTTTCCTATTTTTTCACCTTTATCTTTTTCAGACTTCTTTTTACCTATTTGCGAGTACTATTTTCTTCCTATTTTTTGCACTTACATTTTTTATGACATGATACAAATTTGTAAACTATTTTTTGTCTATTTTCTAAACTTGCATATTTTCATTGTTTATGACTGGCATCCTATTAAAAAAGCCCGCTTCTCCTGCCATTATCTCTGTTGTTCATTTTGCGACTTATTGGTGGTTTTTAGCTGTGGGGTCACATATTGAATAGTGAGCTCAAAGATAACCATAAATAAACAATGTGTAAAAAGAAAATGTACGAAATTCCAATTTTGTTCCTTTATTAATATTCTTGATTTTATTTACAAAACTATATTAGTGACTAGTGCACTCAAAGATAACCATACATAAACCATGTGTAAAAAGAAAATGTACACATAGAAATTTCAAAAAAAAAAGCATTCGATCGAGATATTCCCGTTCTATGTGTGAGTAAAGTTTCAACGTAGAGGACAGTACGCAAGTACCCGGACGTAATTTGAAAATTACCCGTTTTTTTTTCCCCCACTGGCGCACTGATGTGCGCATCGGACTTTTGCTGATTTCCGTTCATCAAACGTCTCCAAATCACACCAAAATGTCTTCCAGCAATTATTCTAGCGATGAAATTTCATCAAGAGATAGTGACTCCTCATATTCCGATGCCTCCTTATCCCATTTTAGTGATTCTTCCCAAGAAAATGAGCCCGACAGATTTTCAAAATATTACTAGTCCCACTCGTAGAGAAACAAGTTTGTTGTCGAATGACGGACGATCGACGAGCGGAACTGGCACCAGAAAACAGCTGAAAAGGTACGTTTATTTCTGAAACTTAATTATATTATGATATATATATTTTTATTGTGTCTGTTGTTGAATATAATGCTACTTCATAGACATAGTAGGCTTATAGAATGTTATTTTACGGATCAATATTCCCATGTAGTGCTGAGTGAAGTGAATCCCCAAGTGCAGTGTAGTGTCTGTATAGTGAATGAGTGAATGTAAACAAACGTGATTACAATAAATCCACGTAGAAATTTCAGATTTTTTACCATTACTACGTCTGTCAATTATATTGCCTTGCATGATATAATGTTTTGATGTGGTTTTAGGCTAAATTGTATCTCAAATTATTTTTCTAGGAATCAGAAAACACAACCTGCTAAATTAAAGCACCACGGTCCACGCAAGATTAAGAAGAGCAAGTCTTCCAAGTCCGAGAGTGTGTCTGCGAGGTATGTCCTTACTAAGTAGAAATCTAAATCTATTGTTGATAATTTGTTTGGGTATATTTATTTCATGTTTGTTAGTTAAGATCTGACATCAAAATATTAGAGTAGTTTACCTCATCATTATGCTAGAACAATAATTTGCAGGTGGCACAAGTTCTACCTAGATCTACATTATTTTTCTCTTTCCTTTTTATTTTTTTCTTCAAAAAATTGTTCCTTTACTATTTTCTTTTCTGTGTTTTATGTTTTATTTTATGTATGTTCACCCGATATATCTAAGAATAAAATAACTCTAATTAATTGCCTACCTGAGTGGTTTACATTTCATGCACCTTGACAGCTCTTTGATGACTCCGTTGTTTCACCATCCGTTCGTCGTCAGCCTGGCATCTTTTTTGCTATCATACTTTTGTACACACATGTTCTGTGCCTTTGAATTTTTCATTATGAAATACATAAATACTTGTACTAAGTATTAATTGCATGTTCATAAATGTACCAATGCATGATTATTCTAACCCCTAACTCACATTTCATTTATATCTTTACAGATCCATTGAAACTAATCAAGCTACAATGTACATGTAACGTACAACCACCATTTGATTAGATGCCTGTGAACAGCAAGACCAACATCTGTATCCTTTACGTTAGTATTTGTTTCCATTTTATTATGTAATTCTTATGTCTAATCATTGAGATTCATAGGCAAGTACAACATGTATGTGTACACAATGAGTGCCTGCATATTGTGAAGATAAAGGACCATAAGACCATAACTTATGATACATGTTAATGATGGTATACTTTGTAAAACTATTTGAAAATAGTAGCATGTAAGTCTTTCATTTTCTTGTTTATATAATATATCTCAATGACATGACATGTCATTGATTTTGTAGTAATTGTTTCTAGATTATGATGATTGTATTAAGATTTTGACAGTTCAATTGAGATTGAGAAAATTATGTAACATGTCAACTGTACTATAAAGCATGCATGCATTGTTGAAAAATCTGTTTTAAGATTTATTTTATTTTGTTATCTTTGTAAATAACGAGAAAAAAATATTATTTGTCATGATTTTCTAGAGGTTTGAAAATGTTATTACATTATTAAGAGCACTTTGTAATATTAAATTGTAATAAAAGAGACAGAAAACAACACTCTCATGTCCAGAATACTGCTTTATTTGGTTACTAGTGAGGGAGAGAGCTTGTGATCGCCTAGCATATATCCGCATCGGCTCAGTAATAGTCCTGAAACTCACCTGAATACTTTATTTGAACAAAAATAGAAAGCTACATTCTAGGTGGATGATATTTTTTTTAAGGCGGAGGCATATAGGAGACGCAGTCGCATTGGTCTTTTTTTTTTTTAGTGTATAATCATAGCAAACCATGAACAACTCTATTACTACAACATGTACACTACAGTACTTAACCAAAGATTGTAAATATCAGTTAAGTTCTTTTATTTATTTGCTTACCGTATATGAACACACATACTATACTAAACTCATGTCATTGTGTTCACCTCTCGAAAATAAAGTACATGTATTTTATTTGACACAATCCCTTTTATTCTTTTTGTGTGTTACAGTCCACTGCCATTGTAACGAGGTGCTCGGGACCAAGCCAATTTCCTTGTTAAAATGAAATCATGTTATACTCAAGTTACTGAACACATTGGTTTGTTTAAAATTGGGACTGATGAGAATTGCCTGATAATAAAATCTTGGTGTATCCATGTTTGTTATAATAGGAGTGGACTGTATAACATTTTCCATATACCCATTGACTATTTTAAATGTTCTACTGAATGGATTGGACTGAAAGGATGAAGTGAATTTGGCAAACTGAGTAGGTGCATCGATGCAGAGAAAAGAGCTGTAGGAGTAGGGTGACTATTCTACAGTGGAAACTTTTGACAATGAGGTCATGTGCAACCAAGAAATCTTAACCCCCAAAAGCTGGTAAATTACCTTGTCATTTCAGGTATAACTGATCTCTTTATATCAAGTTTGCACTGTATGATTTAGTTGAATGTACAGAGTCGTTGACTGGATGTGTGAGATGGTAGTGCTTGAGAAATCTATGAAAGTAAAGGATGAGTGATTCCCCCCCCCCCTATTTCCTTACTATTTTTTTCCTATTTTCTTACTATTTTCCCCTATTTTCTTACTATTTTTTTCCTATTTTCTTACTATTTTTTTCCTATTTCCTTACTATTTTTTTTCCTATTTTCTTACTATTTTTTTCCTATTTCCTTACTATTTTTTTCCTATTTTCTTACTATTTTTCCCTATTTTCTTACTATTTTTTCCTATTTTCTTACTATTTTTTTCCTATTTTCTCACTATTTTTTTCCTATTTCCTCACTACTTTTCACTGTTCACTAAGCACCTAGTTATCACTATTTTTTTACTATTTTCTTCACTTTTTTCTACACTATTTTTTCCCTATTTATTTCCTATTTTCAGGTCTGAAAAATAGGAAAAAAATAGGAAAAAAATAGAAAAAATTGTTTCAAACCTATTTTTTTCCTATTACCAAAACTATTTTTTCCCTATTTTTTCCTTTTAAAAAAATAGGGAAAAAATAGAAAAAAAATATATTTTCGGGACTATTTTTTCCCTGTTTTTCCCCTATTTTTTTCCTATTTTTTTACGACTGGGGACACACCCACATACATCCCTCTTTGCTTTGACTGGCCTTGTGAATGAAGCCAATACATTCCTTATGTGTAATGCTGAAATATTATTCACCTATTTCGTGTCGATCTATTTACAAAGTGCAGCGGGGCTTATCTTTTGCCCATAAATTTGCCTCATGCAATGACAATGCTTCATATTTGTTCCCTCTATTTGCCTATTTTGCACGACATGCAAGCATTCGGGACAAGTATCGTTTGCTTTGTAAAGGCATTCGTGGTGTCAGGTGCGGTTCAGTTTGCATGGTATACAGTTAGACGCCATCTTGATTTGCACAAATCACCAGTACATTATCGAATAGTCCTTCTTAAAGTAACTCGGTAACATTGTTGAAGGTTGATGAAAAGTCTGCATCATTCTGGTATGAAATGTTACAAAGTGACTTGGTAACATTGTTGAAGGTTGATGACAAAAATTGCTTAATTTTTGTACAAAATGTCTTTGTCTCAAACCATTAAGATATCTATGGTTTTCTATGAAGGCGTCGATGTGAGGCACCCTCTAACAGTGATTAACAGTAAATTCTCCCAACCATTTTTGAATTTCCCAACCGTCTTTCCATGAAAAAAAGACATAAAACAGGCTATACAAAATCTGTCAACACTTAAATGTCTGAAATTGAATGTAGAGCCATTTTATTGCTTTGTGGGATTTGCAATCACCTAAAATGTGATAAAATTGTAATAATACAGTTGGGAGAATTAAGGAATCGATCAGATCAGTTCTTCCCAATTTGTACCATGAATAATGGTCCGTTTTCACTCAAATTTTCAGATTATCTTTAATTGTACATCTAGCATTGAAGTCACTACCTTAGCACCACTATCTCTCATCTTAACAATGTTAAAAGTCCCTTAATATATTCCTTCTACTGTACTAACCCTCTAACATGCAAAATATACCGGGAAAATTCTCAAACCACAAAGATAGTTATCGTTTTCTTGAAGGTGTCACTGTGCGACACCCTGGTTTGATTTGATTTGATTTATTTACCAACAGCAATACATTTACATTTCATACAATAATTTACATATACATAAGGAAACTATTGGTTGGTAAAATGGACCAGATAATAGCACATGTGCTAGTCGAGCCTAACCCCTTAATAACAGCTAAACAAAGTATTTTGGTACAAATCAGTTTAGAAAACGTAACAAAACAAAAAAATAATGAATTTACTTTTGCAATTGATACTTAAAAAAAAACAAGAATTAGTACTCAATAATGTCTTACATTATACAAACTAATAATGTAAAAAATGAATTATGAAATGTGTAGACTTGATATTTCATTCATGACTTGTTCAACAAATGACTTGTAACAGAATTCCTAAACCTATTTATAGACCTTGTCAATCTGACTTCAACAGGTAATCTATTCCAAAATTCACTGCCCACAAAAGACAATGAAAACCCTCTATAACAGTAAATTCTCCCGACCATTTTCCATGAAAAAAGGCATAATACAGGCTTTTAAAGAACTTTCCAAACTTAACTGTCTGGATTGATATATGGTATAGAACAAATTCAAGATAGAGAGGCAGCGACAGAGACAGAGCAAGAGAAGTACGGGAAGACAGAGAGAGAGAAAGGATGAAAGAGTAAAGATAGATAGAAAGAGAGAGAGATGCAGAGGAGGAGAAAGGGCAGAACATAAAAGGGGAAGAGAAACAGAGCAAGAGAGAGAAGGGAAACACACACACACAAACACACAAACACGCACACCTACACACATCCCTCTCCGCTTCGACTGGCCTTGTGAATGAAGCCAATAGATTCCTTTTGTGTTATGCTGAAATATTATTCACCTATTTCATGTCGATCTTTTTACAAAGTGCAGCGGGGCTTATCTTTTGCCCAAAAATCTGCCTCATGCAATGACAATGGTTCATATTTGTTCCCTCTATTTGCCTATTTTGCGCGACATGCAAGCATTCGGGACAAGTATCGTTGGCTTTGTAAAGGCATTCGTGGTGTCAGGTGCGGTTTAGTTTGCATGGTATACAGTTAGACGCCATCTTGATTTGCACAAATCACCTGTACATTATCGAATAGTCCTTTTTAAAGTAACTCGGTAACATTGTTGAAGGTTGATGAAAAGTCTGCATCATTTTGGTATGAAATGTTACTTAATATATTCCTTTTACTGAACTAACCCTCTAACATGAAAAATATCCTGAACAAATTCTCAACCCACAAAGATAGTTATGGTGTTCTTGAAGGTGTCACTGTGCGGAACCCTCTAACAGAAATTTCCCAACCGTTTTTCCATGAAAAAAAGACATAAGACAGGCTTTTAAAAAACTTGTCAAACTTAACTGTCTGGATTGATATATAGAACCAATTCAAGATAGGGAGGCAGAGGTAGAGACAGTGCAAGGAAAGTAGGGGAGACAGAGAAAGAGAGAAAGGGAGAAAGGATGAAAGAATAAATAAAGATAGAAAGAGAGAGAAAGAGAGATGCAGATAAGGAGAAAGGGCAGAACATGAAAGGGGAAGAGAAACAGAGCAAAAGAGAGGGGAGGACACACACACACACACACGCGCACACACACACACACACACACAAAACACAAACACACACACCTACACACATCCCTCTCCGCTTTGACTTGCCTTGTGAATGAAGCCAATACACAATATGTGTAATGCTGAAATATTATTCACCTATTTCATGTCGATCTATTTACAAAGTGCAACGGGGCTTAACTTTTGCCCATAAATCTGCATCATGCAGTTAACAATGGTTCATATTTTGTCCCTCTATTTGCCTTTTTTGCACGATACGCAAGCATTCGGAACAAGTGTCGTTGGCTTTGTAAAGGCATTCGTGGTGTCAGGTTCGGTTTAATTTGGATGGTATATATTTAGACGTCATCTTGATTTGCACAAATCACCAGTACATTGTAGAATATTTCTTCTTTAAGCGAAGTATATACATCAAAGAACAGTCAATCGAGGGGGTGAACTTTCTTCCGACCTTCAAAATACGAAGTTAAGAACAGCAAACTTTAAATTGTAGGAAGTGAACTGGGTCGTTTTGATGAAGGTGTGGACAATTATTACTTCGTAAACGCGGAAATGAAAGAAACATCGATTAAACGGTCATGAAACGAGCGTGAACGAGTATGAGACGTGAATGAAATGATAATGAAGCGAGATCAAGAAAGAGAGGCAGAGACAGGGTAGTAGAGCAGGAGAAGAAGAGGAAGGGAGAGCAAGAGAGGGATAGGGAGACGGAGAAAGGGAGAGGGTGAAAGAGTAGATATATATATATATATATATATATATATATATGTGCAGAGACAGAGCAAGAGAAGGAGAGCGGGCAGCAAAAAGGAGAGGGGAAGGGAAACAGAACAAGATAGAGGAGAGAGAGAGAAAGATGCAAAACATACACAATCTTTTCATGTAACCTTATTTTGCCATGACTCAAAGCGTTACAACTAATGGTCACCTTTGACGCTTCTTTGTTTACGTTCGGTATTATGATTTCAATTTGTTAGCGCCACACTTTCAAAGCTTTCCCTGGATTCACATTCCGCATATTGAACGAATGGGATAACTATGAACGCTAATGCCTAGGTCAAATTTGCCGCGGCAGCCGTAAGGTCTTAATTATATACGGCCAATAGCAATAATAGGACCGCCGCAGCTTTCCCACGGTCACATACGGTAGCGGTCACATTGTTAGGGTAGCCGAACGGCGTATCTTGAATTTGAATCTGCGACTGCCGTACGGCCTTTGAAGTGATCACGCATGGTCGCCTTAAGGCGTCCCTGCGGCGGCCGCAGCTTTGACGACAAATACTAAGGTAGACGCAAGGTAGCCGCAATGGGCCCGCAAGGTGGCCTAAAGGGTACCATACTGCGACCATGCCGCCAGACTGATGCTACCGCTCCACCCCTGGAGTATATTAAACGTAAGGCTACCGTACGCTCGACGTACGGTCGCCGTGGAACCGCTCTACGCGTCTAATCGCTACGGCGCGTCTAATCGCTACGGTGAACCTTGAAATGAAAACAGTTATAACTCCCACGGCGACCCGTCCGGTCTGTAGAGATAGGGATAAGCCCTAGGGTAACCCTGAGGACGCCGCAGATTCTTTGCGGCCGCTGCAAGTATCTCTCAATTTCGGAGGCGTAGGGCAGCCGTATCCTAGCCGTAGAGCAAATATGACCTAGGCATAAAGGACCTTTTCAAAGGGTAGTTTTTACGGTGGATTTTGTCCAGGTTTGCTCCCTCGAGGTAAATTGTACCAACATCTTCTAGAATATAAAAAGCGGTGCAAATTTGCAATCAAGCACCATGTATTATACGTTCTTTTAAAAATGAAATAATTATGTAATCTAAAACGAATACATTTTTCCTACATGGCATGTTAAGATAAATCCGTTAGCAAATAAGATACTATTTTGGTATACAAAGTCATATTGACTGTTTCATGAATTTACCCAGCATTGATATTTGTTTCTCTTTAACAACACAGTATCCTTATGTCACCATGCCTGTGTCTCTTGGTGAATGGCGTGTCAGGATCGGCACGTTCATGCGCCGTCGGAGGAAAGAATATGACTACAACTACTTTTGGAGCAAACTTCACAACTTAATAAAAAAAAGCAAGAATGCGGAGCCACCCAAAGAAAACGACAATCCTGAGTGTAACATCTCATCTCGTACTGGCTCTTCACCTGATGCGAATAGTTCTCAAAGGAACACGGATTGTCGACCTGCTTCTCCTTACAATGTCAACCTGAATACCGCTCAAACCGGGCCTTCATGTGACGTCAGCATTAGCAGATGTAATGCTAATTGTCAGACTCGGTCACCATGTGACGGTCCAGAGTTTGATACTGTAACGGAGAGAGGATTCCCATGTGATATAAAAAGACCCGGTCATAGCGATGTCTCTCACTCTGAGTCTTCGCGTGCTGAAAACAGTGGTTCTCCAACAGCAAATGAGACCAACCCTGTCCACGATAACACTGACATTCAGAACCCAGTTCCCCGACCCTGTGTAGAAGACGAATTGGACAATAGATACATAACCATTAATCTAGTGTCACATGAATACCCCCCTAATCCCGTTCAAATAATAGAACCACCTGAAGTTGTCACATCAGAATCGTACTCAGATGTACCTGTAGCCATCGCGGGTGAAACAGATCGTATCCAAACAGACGTGGAGGAGACATCAAGCTCTGCACCGTCGGGGATAGAGGACCTATCATCGGGCTTGCCACCTAAACCAAGGCAAGATACAACGAGAAACACCGAGCAATCAACACCATCTGTCAGGGTATGTATTTTCCAGGGCAACCCTATCCCATTGTAACAAAAATGAGACAGACTAAGAAAAAATATACAATTCTTTCATAATTGTTTTTTAATAGGACACGGTAACTTGAAAAATTGGAGCTGCACAAGGTGTTTTATAAAAGACAGTTTGATTGTTTCAATTTGCTATGGATTATTTTGATTTAACGTTAGTTGCACTATAATCAAAGGTAAAAGTGTCATTTACCCTTTCACAGAATACTTATTCTTACGTGATTCTAAACGTATTTTGAAAAATAACGTCTGATTATTATTTTGAAAATCGATTTCTTTTCATCAATTTCATTAAGGAATTAACGGAATATCATGAATCATCTTGTCCAATAAATACGTGAACAGTCATCCTTTATCACTTGTCAGTGCTATTTGTTGTATAATAATATTAGAAATGTTAAAATAAACTAGAAACCATTGATTAAAGAAACCGCCAGAAATACAATGTGGCACAAGGATATTATCTCAGTATAGCTTGTTTATTGTTTACAGAGTTCAAAGTGTGTCTTCTATTCGTAATTTTATCGTCGTTCTTAGGAAGTAACAGAGAATCACATATCACCGAATTATCCGATCCCCGTATCAGGGACAACCAGCGGTGAAGCAGATACAATCAAAGGAAATGACTGTTCAGACATGACCAACATACTCCTATTGAGATCCGGTGACGTAGAACGAAACCCTGGTCCAAATAATAAGTAAGCAGCATGAAAGAGCATCTTTGGAACATTAAAATCCATTGTTTTATATTCTACTGAACCTGAATCCGAGTTTACGATTATGTTTAATGACTGACAACTCTATTAGGCAAATTTTTAACCGATTCTGTAAAATATTTTAATTTGATACAGTAAAACACTGTATTCGCAAGTCAAAGGAGCAAAATAAAAATGTTTTTTTTTACCAAATCTCGCAAATATCTATAAGTGCTATTAGAAATTAATCATTCTTCTTATGTCTATAATTTAGCCCTGGCAGTCTGACCGAGCTCCAGCTCTATCTCCTTGCCGAAGGTATGGATCCCTCAGATTTTAGGAAGGTCGGACTAGCATTAGGATTCACTGAGGCTCAACTAAGTCAGTTTGAGAAAGACAAGCTGGGCAACTCCATGCTAGCTACCTATCAGATGCTTTGCGAATGGCGGAAGACAGTACGTGAAAGCGAGGCGAGGAAGACATTGGTCGACACGTTAGAAAGCAATAAGCTGGTACAGCTTGCTGATAGTGTACGAACAGGTAATAATGATAATAGTGGGTTCATAATTGTAAAGCGCTCATGTCTGTATAACTTGACATTCCTGGCGCTCTACAATTTATGATCCCGGCTCTTAAATAGCAAGGTTGCCATTACAGCAACTGTAAAGTTCGAGTCCCGCCACGGCCTTAATTTCTTAAGTACATTCACCAACTAGATGAATGGGTGCCGCGGGCAGGAATTAATTCCTTGAAATGCTAGAGCACCATCATGGCAGCCATGTTAAATACGATGTAATTATTGTCGAGCGTGTCAAGTTAGACATGAGCGGTATACAAGAACCTTTATTATTTAGCCCTATATGCTAAATTTATCAGTACCACTGCGTATTCCATTAAAACATTGCAACAAAGTGAGGAGTCTTGGAATATTGGAATGTTTAATATTTACCCTAAAGGTGTCCTCACTTTTGTTGGATATATACATTTGTATATAGGGAGAGAGAGGGGCACAGAAGGAGAGAATGGGGGGGGGGCAATTCAGAATAATTTCTTTCATGCATCACTGACCTAAATATAGTTTCTTAGAGAAATGTATCACGTTAGTAGCCCCACTAGAGTTTGGATCTTACTAAATAAGTAAGGAAATTCCAAAATACGCGGTAACGTTTGGGACCAAATGCCTTCGATTTTCATATTCATCCATATGGATAAACAGTTACAATAGAGGAATCTCCGTCTAGAAAACAGGGAAATAGAACGTGTTTATGATAGATGCATTTCATTAGTTCATGGATTAAACGAATAATAATCCAGGAGCATAGCTTTTGAAACTAGAAATCGTTTTTATCTTCTTTAGTATAAAATACACACGATCATGCATATTTAATATGACGTTTACCGCAAGCTTTGCTCAATTGAATATTGTATAAAACCCGACCAGACATCTTAGTATCGACCCGAGTAACCCTTCCCTGTGGCAGTGACATCAGGGCACAATGTCAATCCAGTAATCATTGTGAAAGCCCCTATCTAGGAAATAAATGATTTCTCAGCGATTGATCATGATCCACAAGCAAATTTAAATTGAGATTTGGGAATTTACGTATATTGATATAACATTTCTGTGATTTATGGTTAATGTATTTTTGGGGAGGACTGCTCTTTTGTTATTTGTTTTATCTTTAAACACAACGTTTTTGTCTAGTAACTTTAGAAACAACGTTCTTTACCATCCCATCACAGGTCAAGTCGGTGATCACATACCCTCAATGACAGAGGAAGAAATCCAACGGGTTGCTGAAGAGGTCAAACGCTATTATGACATTAATCTCTGTCAGATTCAAGCTAATCCACTGAACACCGAGCTTACCGTTAAATTAGAACAGATCTTCACCAATCTAACGTTAATGGAAGAAGACAAAGGTACCAAGCACAAAACACCGCTTCTATACGATGACCTCCTCAAGACGAAAGTTAACGGGAACTATCCTAAACGCTTGTTGGTTGAAGGTGAAGGTGGTGTAGGGAAAACCACTTTCTGCGCCAAGATCGCTTGGGACTGGATCCACGGAAAAGGATATCAAGATTTCAAACTGGTTCTTGTCGTCCTCCTTCGCGAAGCAGAGGACAAGACTGTGGGAGAGATAGTGAAGACGTATCTTTCTGACAACAATCCGGTCACAGCCAAGCAGCTAGACAAGCACATCCTCTCAAATTCGGATGAAGTCTTTCTTGTCCTGGACGGCCTAGATGAGTCTACTGTCGATCTTAACAGCAATCAGCAAGTCGCCCGGATCACTTCCAATCGTCTGTTCAATTCAGGGACAGTACTAATAACATCGCGACAATGGAGATCAGATGAGATTAGGAAGAATGCCAATCTCAGAAAGGTGTTTGCTTTCATTGCTGTGGAAGGTTTCTCTGTTGAAAACTTCTCTTCCTACATCACCAAGTTCTTTCATCCAGACACAGCTTCCTCTGAAGATCTAAACCTATTCATATCAAACAACGATGTGATCAGAGAGAACATGGCCCCCTATCCCATATACACAGCCATGCTGTGCATAATGTGGAAAGAATTTGATGGAGAGCGCCGAGAGGCAATGTCCAAGCTGCAAACATTCTCCCAGCTATTTGATGAGATGATCCACTTTTTGGTTGATCATTACCTATCGAAGCACATTCCATCTTCAGGTATTGTTGAAGGCAAATTAAGGGAACATCGTTCAGATATTCGTCATCACCTACTTCAGATTGGCCGCGTTGCCTTCCAGGGTCTTCTGGAAAGACGGTTGGTATTCACAGAAGAAGAGTTTCAAAGCTGTCCAGAGTCTATAGATGTAGGTTGCAAAGTTGGTGCGCTCACCAGAGAAAAGAAAGTTCTTCCGAGGCGAGACAGAAGAACTAATCCAAATTTAGCAGTTCAATCGGTGCAGTTCCCTCATAAGCTCTTCCAGGAATATCTATCAGGAATTTATCTTGCATCTCTTTACAACTCAAACCGTAATGAGTATGACGGGTTGGTGGCGAAAATCATAACTGAAGCAAGAGAATACCGCTACCTCCTGTACTTCACCTCGGCCCAGCAGAAGGAGATCGGATTGGATATCGTATCACATCTCACAGCAGGAAAAAGAAAGCGTAGACATGATGATGACTTCGTCGTAGATGTAGCATACGAGAGCCAAGACCAAACAGTGGCCAAAGCAGTGGCGGATCATCTCTCTTCTGAGTCCAGCAAGACACTGAAGATCACTGAGGAGATGCAGGCACACACAGTATCAGGGCATATCTTCATCATGAATCATCGTGAAGTGGTAAGGAAAGAAACGTCGAATTTTTGCAACTTAGACTTAGGATAACGTCGTTTGGTTTGAACACTTAACTGTATACATATACCCTGTATACTAACGATGCGCAACGCGTTCTGTATAAACTTCTCATCACCCAAATGTTTAAAAGAAGCTTGATACAATCAATTTTCTTGATGCATGTTCTATGGATCTAGTGTGGGTGCAACTCTGATTATCATTTTTTATCTGAAAATTGCAATGTACACGAATTTTGTTTCACTATTATTATCTACAAGAGTTAATAAGTATTAGGATTTAAGTCTTTTAATAGGAGTTGCGATTTATTGTTATTGTAGCACAACCGATCTTGTGTGTATTTGCAATGAAATCTTGTTTAATAATATAACACTTTTAATATCACGAACTCCAATAGGATTTGCACGTGCATACTTACAAACCAGTAGGATAAAAAGCCAACTTGAATTATTATGAGATAACGTACAGAACTCAGTAAAGTTTACATTTGGTAGGATCAGAATAATTCCTTTCAAATGCAAAGTGTTATTTTAAAGTTATTTGATGTTCTTCGTGAAATATAGATTTTTGAAAGCAGAATAAAAACCAAAGGGAAATGGAAGGAAAAAAAAACATATAAACAAAATCAGTTTCTATTAAGGTGACTAATAAGGATAATATGGTATTATTTTTATGATTTACGTTTCTAGCCTCACAATATTATTTGTGTTCATGTACATTGTAGGATCATCTGACTATTGAGAAGACATGTGGACGGACGGCTTCAGAGGACCTGGCTGAATACATGTGCTCATCACGTACACTGAGATCTGTGACGATCAGTCGTACTATGCATAAAGTCTTCTACTCGGTGCTTGTGAATAAAGCAGTCGATTCCAAGGTCAGTATACATGTGTATTATCCACGTTCTGGTATATTTGGTACATCTTACTTTTAAAAGAAATGGATGCCATATTCAGTCAGGATAATAATTTGTCCGGTGTCATAAGATTAAATTAGGAGAATACTGGAAAATAGAGGTTTGTTTTTAGAAAAATAAATTTCAATTTCAGACTTTATCTTTTATTTAAGTACACAAAAAAAGAAAAATACTCCATTAAACTATTTATATAGTACTTCTGTTTAAGCTAGTGGGTTTCCACCCCAAAAAAATCTTCATCTTTGCTCGCTCTGATCATGATAGTTAATGATAGTTCATGATAGTTAAAATTTACCGTTACTTTGTATATTTTAATTTTTATATTGCGAAATAAAATTGAATTGAATTGAATTGAATGATGACCCAATTTTTCCCTAGTACACTGTTGGTTATTATGGTGGAATTATTATTTTAACCCTAAGTTATGGAATGATTTTGACAATGGGTTATTCCTCATAGAGCTAGGTAATAGTATACTCTCTCAGATTTTATTGAATAATAATGTGTTAGTGTTTGTTTTGCGAGACTGCTAAAGCATGTGTGTGCTACTATGATAATCAACTAGGGGACCTACGTCCTGAAGTCATAACTGACAGTAATGAGGCTTAATGCCTGATAAAAAGGCACTTATATAGCACATCGACACGGTTTTAATCCTGGGGGCTCACAGTAACGAGGCCATTGCTTAGCTACTGAAACATGACTATACGCAGCGGGGGCTAGGGTACGTCGCCGCCACCACAAATACAAAAAAAAAAAAAAATGCAATAACCTATCAATAATTCATTGCATTTTGTCCCGGTCCCCAACATACAAAAATCCTCTATGTGGGCATGCCTTGAACCATAATGCATTGCCCTACAGAGGAATGTATCTTGTTGGGGACCGAGGGAAAATGCAATGAATTATTGATGATTTATTGCATTTTCTTTGTTTTGTGTATTTGTGGGGGCGGCGACGAACCCTAGCCCCGCTGCGTACAGTCATGATTCAGGGGCTAAGCAAAGGCCTCGTTATTGTGAGGCCCCATAATAAAAACCGTGTCGATCAGCTATATAAGTGCCCTTTTGTGAGGCATTAATCATCATTACTGTCAGTTATGAATTAAGGACGTAGGTCCCCTAGTTGATTAGCATAGTAGCACACACATGCTTTAGCAGTCTCGCAAAACAAACACTCGCAAATTTGTATTCAAATAAAATCTGAGAATGTATACTATTATTTAGATCTATTAGGAATAAATCATTGTCTTGAGGAGTTAATTTTTTCTTTATCTTCATATATTATCGATTTAATGTTTTACTTATTTATTATTTTTACTATTTTACGTATCGTATTTCCAATTTCTCTCATTGATGTGGAAAGAGTCATTTCCTTACATAAGGTGATCAGATAGTCTCTTTTGGCTTGTCTTTCGTGCTTTTGCTTTCTTTTTCAAGTAATCTTCTACGTATTATTCAGTTTTTCTTTTCTCTGCTAAATATCTTAAGTGATTGCTTTCTTGTATACTTGGTAAACATTCCTTGTTTCAACAAGAATAAGGAATTTGTCTTTGTGTTGATTTCCCCTTTCCTGGACGTATCATTGTGTTATTCAAATTTTCTACAAATATAAATTACGCTTCTTCTATATTGTGATCGCCTATAAATTTATTTATTCATGATTTTTTTTTCGAATTGATATTAGCAAGTGTCCAATTTTATTTCTTCCGGATCAATCTTTGGAAGATTATTTTGATTTCCTATTTTTATCAATAATGGAAAATCACGTCTTAAAGTTGTAAATTCTACATTCCAAGATATCTCATGTGAAAGATTTTGTAGATGAAAAGCATAAAACTAATGATGAACGCTTCGTCGCTCCGTGGATAATTCTTCATAATTCCTTCATAATTGTTGATATTAAAATGTTCGTTTTCCAACGACCAATTTGTGTGCATACTAAACAAAAAGGCGCGCCTCGGGGTGTAGCAGCGGAGGCAAATTTCCCTTGAGCGTATGGAAACAGCCAGTCCTCTCGTAGCAGTCGATTTCTCTATAATATAACATATTCTTAATTCCATATGGCAATACGGAATGCGACGGGAATGCTGATGGAGAGACGTCCATTTAAATTATGAATGCCGATGAGAATACATTTTTTCAATTTTAACTTAACCTATAAATATGAACAATCGAATCCCTTCATCTTTTCCTATTCCTTTGAAAACCGCAAAGTGTTCCATGTTTATTTGTTTTCACACTTTTATGTTATGTAAAATCACATTTTTAAAATACTATTTCAATCAAATTTCAAAATAACCTTTTGCATTATAAATGAATGAGGATGGTGACTGTATCAAGATGTAAAGTTTAAAAACATGTTCAAGTCGAGTAATGTCAGCAATTGTTTATCCAACATAATGCTACAATTATATGAGATTCGGATTTTGGACGCTCAATATGTGGACTCCCCCCCCCCCCCCCCCCCCCATGGAAGTGCTGATGGAGTGACGGCTATTTATTAAGAAGTGCTCATGATACAAAATATATGAATTTAAAACCTAAAAAATGAAAAATCGAATCATTTCGTTCCCGTTGTTGTGATTGTGTTTTCCATCGGAAACTGCAAAATATTTCTGAGTCTATTTTCACACATTTGTGTTACGTTATTATGAAATAAAGATTTTCAAAGTAATATCTCTATCAAATAATGTGTAAAAGTAACGTATTGCTTGTGTTAGTGAATGAGGGTGGCGACTGTTTCATCATGTAATGTTAGATATAATTCAGTATAGTAATGTCAGCAATTGTTTATCCAACATGTTGTCGTACTATTACAACAGATTGAGACTCTGGACATCCGATCTGGTGATCTCAGTGATCGTCCCGATGCATCGAGTGATCTCGCTCAGTTCATCTGTAAGATGCCTCATCTAAAGAACCTGGCATTCGGTGATTCCTGTCACGGTGACTACTACTCAACATTATCAGCGATGGCATCATCAGTAGAGGTATTAGTTCGGTCATATATTTTAGGACTCTAAGAAAATCACTACATACTTGTTATACTTGAAGTGTACCCTTTTCTATATTGTCAAACGCAAGTGTACGAATCCACTCTCCCATTTAGTATACCATTGAGAGGTAGCAGGGAGGAAAAGTTAAATGTTTATGGACGTGGAAGTGAACACTGAACTTTCTGCCATAATACAAAAATCACACTGAAGATTTTATCATGGATGGTGAATAATATATGATAAACCATATTTTTAATTTCATATGACAATTCGGAAAGCGACGGGAATGCTGATGTAGAGACGTCTATTGTAATTGTGAATGCCGATGAGACTAAATTATTTAAATTTAGAAACCTACACAAATGAAAAATAGAATCCCTTCGTCTCTTCTATCCCTTTTGAAACCGTAAAAAGTTCCGTGTTTATTTGTTTCACACTTTTATGTTATGTAAAATCAGATTTTCAAAGTACTATTGCAATCAAATTTCAGAATAACGTTTCGCATTATAAAGGAACGATGATGGCAATTGTATCAAGATGTAAAGTGTAAAAACATGTTCAGTCAGCATTTGTTTATCTAACAAAATGCTACAATTATATCAGATTGGGACTTTGGACACTCAATATGTGGACCCCTCCCCCCCCCCCCCCCTATGGAAGTGCTGATGAAGTTACGGCTATTTCGATTAAGAATTGCTCATGATACAAAAAAATATGCATTTAAATCCTACAAAATGACAAATCGAATCATTTCGTTCCCGTTGTTGTGATTGTGTTTTCCATTGGAAACTGCCAAATATTCTAAGTCTATTTTCACACATTTGTGTTACGTTATTATGAAATAAAGATTTTCAAAGTAATATCTCTAGCAAATAGATTGTAAATGTAACGTATTGATTTTGTATTGTAAGTGAATGAGGTTGGCGACTGTATCATCATGTAATGTTAGATATTCTTCAGTATATTAATGTCAGCAATTGTTTATCCAACATCATGTCGTATTATAACAACAGATTGAGACTCTGGACATCCGCTCTGGTGATCTCAGGAAATGTACCGATGCATCAAGTAATCTCGCTCAGTTCATCTGTAAGATGCCTCGTCTGATGAACCTGACACTCCGCGGTCAGTATCACGAAGACTTCTACTCAACATCATCGGCGATGGCATCAACTGCAAAGGTATTGATTTGGTCCTATATTTTAGGATTTAAGAAAATCACTTAATATTTGTTATACTTCAAGTGTGCCCTTTTCTGTATAGTCGCAAGGAAGTGGATTATTTTACTCTTGCAATTGGTACACAGTTGAGAGGAAGCAGGTAAGACAAATTAAATGTTTTGGACGAGGAAGCGAAAAATAAACTCTCCGTCATAATACAAAAACATACTGAAGATTATCAGATTGATAACAATTAACATATACCATATTTTACATTTCATATGACAATTCGGAATGCTACGGGAATGCTGCTGGAGAGATGTCCATTTTAATTGCGAATGCTGATGAGACTTAATATTTTAATTTAAAAACCTACAAAAATAAAAAAAAAATTGAATCCCTTTGTCTCTACTATCCCTTTGGAACCGCAAAAAGTTCAATATTTATTTGTTTTCACACTTTTATGTTATGTAAAATCAGATTTTCAAAGTACTTTTGCAATCAAATTTCAGAATGACGTTTTGCTTTGTGAATGAATGATGATGGCAACTGTATCAAGATGTAAAGTGTAAAAACATGTTCAAGTCGAGTAATGTCAGTAATCGTTTTTCCAACAAAATAATACAATTATATCAGATTGGGACTTTGGACACTCAATATGTAGACCGCCCCCACCCCCTATGGAAGTGCTGATGGAGTGACGGCTATTTTAATTAAGAATTGCTCATGATACAAAATATATGAATTTAAAACCTACAAAATGACAAATCGAATCATTTTGTTCCCGTTGTTGTGATTATGTTTTCCATTGGAAACTGCCAAATATTCTGAGTCTGTTTTCACACATTTGTGTTACGTTATTATGAAATAAAGATTTTCAAAGTAATATCTCTAGCAAATAGATTGTAAATGTAACGTATTGATTTTGTATTGTAAGTGAATGAGGTTGGCGACTGTATCATCATGTAATGTTAGATATACTTCAGTATATTAATGTCAGCAATTGTTTATCCAACATCATGTCGCATTATTACAACAGATTGAAACTCTGGACATCGGCTCTGGTGATCTCAGTAAACGTCCCAATGTATCACGTGATTTGGCTCAGTTCATTTGTAGGATGCCTCATCTGAAGAACCTGACACTCAATGGTTCCTGTCACGATGAATTCTACTCAACATCTTTGGCGATGGCATCAACTGCAAAGGTATGGATTTGGTCCTATATTTTAGGACTCTAAGAAAATCACTTCATATTTGTTATACTTCAAGTGTGCCCTTTTCTGTATAGTCGCAATGAAGTGGATTATATTACTCTCGCAATTGGTACACAGTTGAGAGGAAGCCCGGGGGGGGGTACTCAGATTATAGTCGGACGGGGGTGTGCGGCTGAGACCTCCGAACCCATACCCACATCCAAGGGTCCTTTTGCTGAAATAGGTACCCATGTCTAAGGATTTTTTGTCAAAAATGGACCCATGTCTAAGGATTTCAAACTTCAAATATTACATTTTTTAAGCTGTAATAATACACTCCAGCAAAGCATATGGAGAGTCAACGCTAATGCATATTGACCTCTAGCACTGCACTACGCGTTAATAGGCAGCATTTAAATACATGAATAGTCAATACACTCATAACACAGAGATGCACACAATCATGCCGATGCGGCTGATCGGCAAGTTCGACAGTGGACTCACAATTTGATTTTTTAAATTATTCTTTCTAACATCGGAAAGTTAAAAAATGTATATTACTGCTATTTAGATCTTATTGATTGTCACTAAAGTATCGATTTTTAGTGAAATTGGTTGAGTTTTACACAGTGGTGTTTGAAATGTTGAGAATCAATACTAATAGCACAGCTTTTAATACACAGCCAGGATAGTAATGCACCTATGTGTGTAATAATACAATGGCCAATAATTTTGCAGTTTCTCGATAAAGTTCTTTATTAGTAAACTGTACCATACTACATGAAGTTTACAAGTAGTTTACACACATAAAGATGAAAACACCATGCAACATAATAATACTGTGCTAGCACCTCTAGGATCTGTTTTAATTGAAGGACTTTTCCTGTTAACGTACCCGTACACGAGCTCTCAAGCATTGGCTATATAGCTCCCTGCTTGAGCCCCGCTGATGCCCAGCCAGCAGAGGGTACGCAGGGTATAGCTGCCGATCTTTCAGCGTGCGAAGCGCTACAAGTTTCCGGGGGTACGACCCCTATACGGGCGGATACCATACCTAGCGCGCATTATGCCATATGAGTACCCGGTATAGAGCCCATGGGGTCCTGATATATGTGGTACCCCGGGATCTAGTTGAGTTTACGAGCTACGTACGTACACCCACTGACTTAGAGGTCAGTGCGTACACCTCGTACACTGGAAATGCAATCACCGAAGGGTCCATTTATTTAGAGATGGGAGAGATTTAGGCATTTTCAATGTAGGAGCAAATCCCAAAATCCAGGAGAAAATGAGGGAGAAAAGAGGGGATGGGAATAAATGAAAAAAGGGACCCATGTCTAAGGATTTTTTTAATGAAAAGGGGACCCATGTCTAAGGATCTTTCCTGAAAAAGTCACCCTTCCGAGCGGCACATCCCCGTATACCCAATATACGTGAGTACCCCCCCCGGGAGAGGAAGCAGGTAGGACAAATTAAATGTTTATGGACGTGGAAGCGAAAAATAAACTCTCCGTCATAATACAAAAACATACTGAAGATTATCAGATTGATAACGATTAACATATACCATATTTTACATTTCATATGACAATTCGGAATGCTACAGGAATGCTGCTGGAGAGACGTCCATTTTAATTGTGAATGCTGATGAGACTTAATATTTTAATTTAAAAACCTACAAAAATGAAAAAAAAAATTAATCCCTTTGTCTCTTCTATCCCTTTGGAAACCGCAAAAAGTTCAATATTTATTTGTTTTCACACTTTTATGTTATGTAAAATCAGATTGTCAAAGTACTTTTGCAATCAAATTTCAGAATGACGTTTTGCTTTGTGAATGAATGATGATGGCAACTGTATCAAGATGTAAAGTGTAAAAACATTTTCAAGTCGAGTAATGTCAGCAATTGTTTTTCCAACAAAATACTACAATTATATCAGATTCGGATTTTGGACACTCAATATGTGGACCGCCTCCCACCCCCTATGGAAGTGCTGATGGAGTGACGGCTATTTTAATTAAGAATTGCTCATGATACAAAATATATGAATTTAAAACCTACAAAATGACAAATCGAATCATTTTGTTCCCGTTGTTGTGATTATGTTTTCCATTGGAAACTGCCAAATATTCTGAGTCTGTTTTCACACATTTGTGTTACGTTATTATGACATAAAGATTTTCAAAGTAATATCTCTAGCAAATAGATTGTTAATGTATCGTATTGCTTTTGTAAGTGAATGAGGTTGGTGACTGTATCATCATGTAATGTTAGATATACTTCAGTATATTAATGTCAGCAATTGTTTATCCAACATCATGTCGCATTATTACAACAGATTGAAACTCTGGACATCGGCTCTGGTGATCTCAGTAAATGTCCCAATGTATCACGTGATTTGGCTCAGTTCATTTGTACGATGCCTCATCTGAAGAAACTGACACTCAATGGTTCCTGTCCCGATGACTTCTACTCAACATCATTGGCGATGGCATCAACTGCAAAGGTATGGATTTGGTCCTATATTTTAGGACTCTAAGAAAATCACTTCATATTTGTTATACTTCAAGTGTGCCCTTTTCTGTATAGTCGCAAGGAAGTGGATTATATTACTCTCGCAATTGGTACACAGTTGAGAGGAAGCAGGTAGGACAAATTAAATGTTTATGGACGTGGAAGCGAAAAATAAACTCTCCGTCATAATACAAAAACATACTGAAGATTATCAGATTGATAACGATTAAATTATACCATATTTTACATTTCATATGACAATTCGGAATGCTACAGGAATGCTGCTGGAGAGACGTCCATTTTAATTGTGAATGCTGATGAGACTTAATATTTTAATTTAAAAACCTACAAAAATGAAAAAAAAAATTAATCCCTTTGTCTCTTCTATCCCTTTGGAAACCGCAAAAAGTTCAATATTTATTTGTTTTCACACTTTTATGTTATGTCAAATCAGATTGTCAAAGTACTTTTGCAATCAAATTTCAGAATGACGTTTTGCTTTGTGAATGAATGATGATGGCAACTGTATCAAGATGTAAAGTGTAAAAACATATTCAATTCGAGTAATGTCAGCATTTGTTTTTCCAACAAAATACTACAATTATATCAGATTGGGACTTTGGACACTCAATATGTGGACCGCCTCCCACCCCCTATGGAAGTGCTGATGGAGTGACGGCTATTTTAATTAAGAATTGCTCATGATACAAAATATATGAATTTAAAACCTACAAAATGACAAATCGAATCATTTTGTTCCCGTTGTTGTGATTATGTTTTCCATTGGAAACTGCCAAATATTCTGAGTCTGTTTTCACACATTTGTGTTACGTTATTATGAAATAAAGATTTTCAAAGTAATATCTCTAGCAAATAGATTGTAAATGTAACGTATTGCTTTTGTAAGTGAATGAGGTTAGCGACTGTATCATCATGTAATGTTAGATATACTTCAGTATATTAATGTCAGCAATTGTTTATCCAACATCATGTCGTATTATTACAACAGATTGAAACTTTGGACATCCGCTCGGGTAGACTCAGTTTTCGTGCCAATGTATCACGTGATTTCGCTCAGTTCATCTGTAGGATGCCTCATCTGAAGAACCTGACACTCAATGGTTACTATCACGATGACTTCTACTCAACATCATCGGAGATGGCATCATCTGCAAAGGTATTGATTCGCCCATATACTTTAGCACTCTAACAAAATTATTACTTATATGTTATACTGAAAGTGAACTCTTTTCGATATAGTCGCACGGAAGTGGACAATTTTACCCTCGGAATTGGTACACCGTTAAGAGAAAACAGGTAGAGAGAGTGAACATTCTGTCATAATACAAAAACGGACTGCAGATTTTAACATTGATGGTGAACAAAATAATATATACCATTTTTTTATTTCCATATGACAATTAGGAATGCTACAGGAATTATGATGGAGAGACGTCCATTGTAATTTCGAATGCTGATGTTATGTTACGTAAGATTAGATTTTTAAAGAACTATTTCAATCAAATGTCAGTATGACGTTTTGCTTTGTAAATGAATGAGGATGGCAACTGTATCAAGATGTAAAGTTCGGAAATATGTTCAAGGCGTGTAATGTCAGCAATTGTTTTTTTAAACGTAATATTACAACTAGGCCTATATAGATAGATAAATAGATAGATAGATAGTTTATTGGTTTCCACGATATCTCATTTTACAAAGAGTGTAACAACATATTGAAAATGATTATAACATACATGTACATACAATACCGGTACACACAATTCAGAATATTGTCCATTAAGTTGAACTTAAGAGATATAGTGGCGGAGCCTATCGAAAAGCAGAGCTTGTTGTGGGTAGGCCCCTTAAACTACAAATGACATAATTAACTAAAGTAAAGCTTATAAAATACAAATACACGCTAAAACAGGGAAAGGGAGATTACATGGATACATGAACCGATACTCACAATTAACTACAAAAGACAAGGAAAAGGGAAGGGAATATATCTGCAGCGTTTTGAAACAATATTACAATATAGTTTGTTCTCGATATGAGTATATTATAAGCATAGTTGGTATGTTCATACCGTTAGTTACTCATTGTAATGAACAAAAGTATACAGCTTGGAGACAAGAATAGTCAGGAATCAGGAATGACAATATGTATTTAAATAATAACTTTTCAATTTTCTTCTGAATACATGTACACTAACAGACCTTTTAATCATAGAATCGAGAGAATTCCAGAACTTAGGACCTGTATATATTAATGTATTTTGAGCAAAGCGTGTTCCCGTTCTAGGAAGGTGATAGGAAAACGCCTCTCGGGTAGGATATTCGTGGACTTGATTTCTTTTCTTAAACAAATAAGATAGTGCCTGGGGCAGTTCGTTGTTATTCAGCTGAAACATGAGGCAGCCTAATTGTACATTAAATTATCCCGAACTCTCAGTACTTTAGTATTAAAGACAAGAGGGCTTGAGTGAGTACGAATAGGTACATTGCAAATTGTTCGTATTGCTCTTTTTTGAACAACCAGGATTTTGTCCAGTTGAAGTTTCAATGAACTACCCCAGGCAAGAATACCATAGTTCAAGTAGGGCAACATTAAAGTGGAGTACAACATTTGCAATACATATGATGGGAACATAGGTTTTAGTTTGTATATCACACCAGCATTTCTTGATAGTAATGAACACAAATAATTGGTATGTATTTTCCAGGACATTTTATCATCGATAAACAGGCCAAGAAACTTGGTCGATTTTACTTTCTTTTTAACATTGTTGAAATAGATATCTCCTGGTAAATCAGATATTGCATTGCTAAATTATATGAAATTAGTTTTGTCCAAGTTCAGTGACAGTCATTTTGCAAAAACACACTGTGTATATCAGATTAGGACTTTGGACACTCAATATGTATACCCCCCCCCCCCCCCATGGAAGTGCTGATTGAGTGACGGCTTTTTTTATTAAGAATTGCTGATGATACTAAATGTATTAATTTATAATAATAATACTAATATAAATTCAAAACCTACAAAAGGAAAAATCGAATCTCTTCTTCCCCGTTGTTTTGATTGTGTTTTCCATTGAAAACTGCCAAATGTTCTGGTTCTATTTTTAACAGAATTGTGTTACCTTTTTTTAAATACAATTTTCAAAGTACTATCTCTATCAAATAATTTGTTAAGGTAACGTATTGCTTTTGTAAGTGAATGAGGATGGCGACTGTATCATCATGTAATGTAAGATAAAATTCAGTATAGTAATGTCGGCAATTAATTATTCATCATGATGTCGCACTAATACAAAAGATTGAGACTCTGGACATCCACCCTAGTGATCTCAGTAAACGTCCCAATGCATCACGTGATCTCGCTCAGTTCATCTGTAAGATGCCTCATCTGAAGAACCTGACATTCTGGGGTTCCTGTCACGATGAATTCTACTCAACATCATCGGAGATGGCATCATCAGTAAAGGTATTGATTTGATCGTATATTTTAGGACTCTAAGAAAATCACTTTATATTCAAATACTGAAAGTGTATCTTTTTCTGTATAGTCACACTCAAGTGGATATTTTTACTCTCACAATTGGTACACAGTTGAGAGAAAGCAGATAGGAAAAGTTCAATAATTATGGACGTGGAAGCGAAAAATAAACTTTCTGTCATAATGCAAAAACATCCTGAAGATTATCAGATTGATAACGATTAATATATACCATATTTTTCATTTCATATGACAATTCGGAATGCTACGGGAATGCTACTGGAGAGACGTCCATTTAAATTGTGAATGCTGATGAGACTAAATATTTTAATTTAAAAACCTACAAAAATGAAAAAAAATTGAATCTCTTCGTCTCTTCTATCCCTTTGGAAACCGCAAAAAGTTCAATATTTATTTGTTTTCACACTTTTATGTTATGTAAAATCAGATTGTCAAAGTACTTTTGCAATCAAATTTCAGAATGACGTTTTGCTTTGTGAATGAGTGATGATGGCAACTGTATCAAGATGTAAAGTGTAAAAACATGTTCAAGTCGAGTAATGTCAGCAATTGTTTTTCCAACAAAATACTACAATTTTATGAGATTGGGACTTTGGACACTCAATATGTGGACCGCCCCCCACCCCCTATGGAAGTGCTGATGGAGTGACGGCTATTTTAATTAAGAATTGCTCATGGTACAAAATATATGAATTTAAAACCTACAAAATGACAAATCGAATCATTTTGTTCCCGTTGTTGTGATTATGTTTTCCATTGGAAACTGCCAAATATTCTGAGTCTGTTTTCACACATTTGTGTTACAATATTATGAAATAAAGATTTTCAAAGTAATATCTCTAGCAAATAGATTGTAAATGTAACGTATTGCTTTTGTAAGTGAATGAGGTTGGCGACTGTATCATCATGTAATGTTAGATATACTTCAGTATATTAATGTCAGCAATTGTTTATCCAACATCATGTCGTATTATTACAACAGATTGAAACTCTGGACATCCGCTCGGGTAGACTCAGTTATCGTGACAATGTATCACGTGATTTCGCTCAGTTCATCTGTAGGATGCCTCATCTGAAGAACCTAATACTCGAGGGTTTCTGTCACGATGACTTCTACTCAACATCATCGGAGATGGCATCATCTGCAAAGGTATTGATTCGCCCATATACTTTAGCACTCTAACAAAATCATTACCTATTTGTTATACTGGAAGTGAACTCTTTTCGATATAGTCGCACGGAAGTGGACAATTTTACCCTCGGAATTGGTACACCGTTAAGAGAAAACAGGTAGAGAAAGTGAACATTCTGTCATAATACAAAAACAGACTGCAGATTTTAACATTGATGGTGAACAAAATAATATATACCATTTTTTAGATTCCATATGACAATTAGGAAGGCTACAGGAATTATGATGGAGAGACGTCCATTGTAATTTCGAATGCTGATGTTATGTTACGCAAAATTAGATTTTTAAAGAACTATTTCAATCAAATGTCAGTATGACGTTTTGCTTTGTAAATGAATGAGGATGGCAACTGTATCAAGATGTAAAGTTCGGAAATATGTTTAAGTCGAGTAATGTCAGCAATTGTTTTTCCAACAAAATACTACAATTATATCAGATTGGGACTTTGGACATTCAATATGTGGACCGCCCCCCACCTCCTATGGAAGTGCTGATGGAGTGACGGCTGTTTTAATTAAGAATTGCTCATGATACAAAATATATGAATTTAAAACCTACAAAATGACAAATCGAATCATTTCGTTCCCGTTGTTGTGATTGTGTTTTCCATTGGAAACTGCCAAATATTCTGAGTCTGTTTTCACACATTTGTGTTACGTTATTATGAAATAAAGATTTTCAAAGTAATATCTCTAGCAAATAGATTGTAAATGTAACGTATTGCTTTTGTAAGTGAATGAGGTTGGCGACTGTATCATCATGTAATGTTAGATATACTTCAGTATATTATTGTCAGCAATTGTTTATCCAACATCATGTCGTATTATTACAACAGATTGAGACTCTGGACATCCGCTCTGAGGAGCTCGATGATCGTCCCGATGCATCGCGTGATCTCGCTCAGTTCATCTGTAAGCTGCCTTATCTGAAGAACCTGGACTTATGTGGTTACTATCACGATGACTTCTACTCAACATCATCGGCGATGGCATCATCTACAAAGGTATTGATTCGCTCATATATTTTAGGACACTAAGAAAATCACTACATATTTGTTATACTTGAAGAGTACCCTTTTCTATATTGTCAAACGCAAGTATAATATTTCACTCTCCCTTTTAGTATATCCTACCATTGAGAGGAAGCGGGTTGGAAAAGTTAACTGTTTATGGACGTGGAAGTGAAAAGTGAACTTACTGCCATAATACAATAACAGACTGAAGATTTTAACATGGATGTTGATTAATATATTATATATCATTTTTTTTTTGTGCATACTAAACACAGAGGCGCGCCTCGGGGTGATAGCAGCGGAGGCAAATTTCCCTTGAGCGTATGGAAACAGCCAGTCCTCTCGTAGCAATCGAATTCTCTATAATATAACATATTCTTAATTCCATATGACAATACGGAATGCGACGGGAATGCTGATGGAGAGACGTCCATTTATATTGTGAATACCGATGAGAATAATTTTTTTTCAATTTGAAAACCTAGAAAAATGAAAAATCGAATCCCTTCGTCTCTTCTATTCCTTTGAAAATCGCAAAGTGTTCCATGTTTAGTTGTTTTCACACTTTTATGTTATGTAAAATCAGATTTTGAAAATACTATTTCAATCAAATTTCAAAATAACCTTTCGCATTATAAATGAATGAGGATGGTGACTGTATCAAGATGGAAAGTTTAAAAACATGTTCAAGTCGAGTAATGTCAGCAATTGTTTATCCAACACAATGCTACAATTATATCAGATTCGGATTTTGGACACTCAATATGTGGACCCCCCCCCCCCCCCTATGGAAGTGCTGATGGAGTGACGGCTATTTCAGTTAAGAATTGCTCATGATACAAAATATATGAATTTAAAACCTACAAAATGACAAATCGAATCATTTCGTTCCCGTTGTTGTGATTGTGTTTTCCATTGGAAACTGCCAAATATTCTGAGTCTATTTTCACACATTTGTGTTACGTTATTATGAAACAAAGATTTTCAAAGTAATATCTCTAGCAAATAGATTGCAAATGTAACGTATTGCTTTTGTAAGTGAATGAGGTTGGCGACTGTATCATCATGTAATGTTAGATATACTTCAGTATATTATTGTCAGCAACTGTTTATCCAACATCATGTCGTATTATTACACCAGATTGAGACTCTGGACATCCGCTCTGATAATCTCGATGATCGTCCCGATGCATCACGTGATCTCACTCAGTTCATCTGTAAGATGCCTCATCTGAAGAACCTAACATTCTGGGCTTTCTGTCACGATGACTTCTACTCAACATTATCGGCGATGGCATCATCTACAAAGGTATTGATTCGCTCATATATTTTAGGACACGAAGAAAATCACTACATATTTGTTATACTGGAAGTGTACCCTTTTCTATATTGTCAAACGCAAGTGTAATATTTCACTCTCCCTTTTAGTATATCCTACCATTGAGAGGAAGCGGGTTAGAAAAGTTAACTGTTTATGGACGTGGAAGTGAAAAGTGAACTTACTGCCATAATACAAAATCAGACTGAAGATTTTAACATGGATGTTGATTAATATATTATATATCATATCTTTAATTCCATTTGACAATTCGGAATGCTACAGGAATTATGATGGAGAGACGTCCATTGTAATTGTGAATGTTGATGTTATGTTATGTAAGATTATGTTTTCAAAGAACCATTTCAATCAAATGTCAGAATGACGTTTTGCTTTGTAAATTAATGAGGATGGCAACTGTATCAAAATGTATAGTTCGGAAATATGTTCAAGGCGTGTAATGTCAGCAATTGTTTTTTTAAACGTAATATTACAACTAGGCCTATATAGATAGATAAATAGATAGATAGATAGTTTATTGGTTTCCACAATATCTCATTTTACAAAGAGTGTAACAACATATTGAAAATGTTTATAATATACACGTAAATACAATACCGGTACACACAATTCAGAATATTGTCCATTAAGTTGAACTTAAGAGATATAGTGGCGGAGCCCAAGGAAAAGCAGAGCTTGTTGTGGGTAGGCCTCTTAAACTACAAATGACATAATTAACTAAAGTAAAGTTTATAAAATACAAATACATGCTAAAACAGGGAAAGGGAGATTACAGGGATACATGAACCTATACTAACAATTAACTACAAAATACAAGGAAAAGGGAAGGGAATATATCTGCAGCTTATTGAAACAATATTACAATATAGTTTGTTCTCGATATGAGTATATTATAAACATAGTTGGTATGGTCATACCGTTAGTTACTCATTGTAATGAACAAAAGTATACATCTTGGAGACAAGAATAGTCAGGAATCAGGAATGACAATATGTATTTAAATAATAACTTTTCAATTTTCTTCTGAATACATGTACACTATCAGACCTTTTAATCATAGAATCGAGAGAATTCCAGAACTTAGGACCTGTATATATTAAGGTATTTTGAGCAAAGCGTGTTCTCGTTCTAGGAAGGTGATAGGAAAACGCCTGTCGGGTAGGATATTCGTGGATTTGATTTCTTTTCTTAAACAAATAAGATAGTGCCTGGGGCAGTTCGTTGTTATTCAGCTGAAACACGAGGCAGCCTAATTGTAAATTGAAAATATCCCGAACTCTCAGTACTTTAGTATTAATTAAAGACAAGAGAGAAATTACGAATAAGTACATTGCAAATTGTTCGTATTGCTCTTTCTTGAACAACCAGGATTTTGTCCAGTTGAAGTTTCAATGAACTACCCCAGGCAAGAATACCATAGTTCAAGTAGGGCAACACTAAAGTAGAGTACAACATTTGCAATCATATGATGGGAACATAGGTTTAAGTTTGTATATCACACCAGCATTTATTGATAGTAATGAACACAAATAATTTGTATGTATTTTCCAGGACATTTGATCATCGATAAACAGGCCAAGAAACTTGGTCGATTTTACTTTCTTAATTTTAACATTGTTGAAATAGATATCTCCTGGTAAATCGGATATTGAATTGCTAAATAATATGAAATTAGTTTTGTACAAGTTCAGTGACAGTCTATTCGCAAAAATCCACTGTGTATATCAGATTAGGACTTTGGACACTCAATATGTAGACCCCCCCCCCCCCCCCCATGGAAGTGCTGATGGGGTGACGGCAATTTTGATTAAGAATTGCTGATGATAATAAATATATTAATTTATAATAATAATACTAATATATAAATTCAAAACCTACAAAATTAAAAATCAAATCTCTTCTCTCCCGTTGTTTTGATTATGTTTTCCATTGAAAACTGCCAAATGTTCTGATTTTATTTTCACACAATTGTGTTGCCTTTTTTAGAATAAAACTTTCAAAGAAATATCTCTATCAAATAATTTGTAAAAGTAACGTATTGCTTTTGTAAGTGAATGAGGATGGCGACTGTATCATCATGTAATGTAAGATATAATTCAGTATATTAATGTCGGAAATTGTTTATCTAACATGATGTCGTACTATTACAACAGATTGAGACTCTGGACATCCGCGCTGATGATCTCAGTAAACGTCCCAATGCATCACGTCATCTCGCTCAGTTCATCTGTAAGATGCCTCATCTGAAGAACCTGACACTCAATAGGGAGTACGAGGTCTTTCTTCACGATGACTTCTACTCAACATCATCGGTGATGGCATCATCAACAAAGGTATTGATTCGGTCATATATGTTAGGACTCTAAGAAAATCACTTCATATTTGTTATACTTGAAGTCAGGCGCGGATCCACGTAGCGTTTTCTCCGGCCCGGCCCCCACCAGCCCCCCCCCCCCCCAAAACGGTAAAAAAATAGGATAATAACGTAAATTACACCTTTTTTTTCACCCCCCTCAAAAAAAAAATAGTGGTTCTCCTCTCGAATCATCCCCTCCCCCCCCCCCCCCCCCCCCGCTTATTCACCGACCGGCTGAGTCGGCGCTAAATTTTTTTTTTTCAAGATTTGGGCCCCCCCCCCCCTCCTGTCGCCGGCTGGATCCGCCCCTGCTTGAAGTGTACCCTTTTCTGTATAGTCAAACTCAAGTGGACGATTTTACTTCCGCAATTGGTACACAGTTGAGAGAAACCAGGTAGGAAAAGTAACGTTACATGAAGTGGATGCGAAAAGTAAAATTTCCGGCATAAAACAAAAAAAGACTGAACCTTTTAAGATTGATAGTGAATATTATATACCACTTTTTTCATTTCATATGACAATTGGGAGTGCTTTGGAATTGCTGATGGATAGACGGCTATTACAATTGTGAATACTGATGAGACTAAATACTTGAATTTAAAAGTCTTCACAAATGTAAAGTGAACCTTTTATTCCCCGTTATTTCGAATCTGTAACATGTAAAAATCTGCCAATTCTTAGTTAAAATATGGTGTTTCAAAGTACTTTTTCTATCAAATATTAGAATGACATATTACTTTTGTCAATGTATGAGGTTGGCAACTTCATTATGATGTAATATTTAACAATATTTGTAAGTAAGTGTAATGTCAACAACTGTATATCCAACATAATGTTACTATTATAACATATTAAGATTTGAAATCCGATATGTGAATCATCCCCCCTCACTCATTCAGACGTGAAAATATAGTAGGGTCAGTAAGATTACCGGATCATATGCCGAGGGAAGGAATTCCCTCTTTTTCTGACAATCATGTCTCCACAACCATTATTTCGTCGATAACATAATGACGGTGTACAGCTTCTCCCCCGAATAAAGCTCAAGTTTTTTCTTCAAGGGTAGTGTGATTAGGGAATGGTTTACGACCGTTTTGTCTTCTTGTTTTATTTTCTTTTGTTCTGTAAGACTTGAGATCATGAGCCACGTCTTTCATTCATATTTAACCACTACTCCCTCTCTCAACAGATGAATATGATCTAGAAAATATCATTTTCTTTATCCGTAATGCCCACCGTCCCGATTGCAACAATGGAAAGAAACTATTGATCACCTCTACCATTACCTATCATTTATTCAATTAACACCATTATGCATTATATCGGTCTCAAAAGAATCCAGGAACTATTCAAATGCGTGCTAATTTCAGATGTCAAGACTTTTAGCTCATTTCAAAATACAATGTGATTGTGTTAAGATTTTTTAGTTGTGGCAACGTTATTCATATAATTGAAAACATATTGCTGAATTTTGAATATATTTTTAATGGGTTGTTATTAGTTACATTCAACATAATGATACTATCTCAACAGATTGAAACTCTTAACATCCCTGATTGGGATCTTAGTAAACGTCCCTCTGGATCACGTGATCTCGCTCAATTCATCTGTAAGATGACTCATCTGAAGGACCTGACACTTCACGGTCAGTACCACAATGACTTCTACTCAACATCTTCGTCGATGGCATCATCTGCAAAGGTATTGATATGATGTTAAATTTTAGGACTCGTATATAACAAATCACTACATTCTTTGTTATACTGGAGGTGTACTCTTCCCTATATAGTCAAACGAAAGTACACAATTTAACTTCCCTATTGGTCATTCGTTAAGAGGAAGCAGGTATAGGAAAAGTTGATCGTTTTAGGAGGTGGATGCAAAAAGTGAACTTTCTGTCACAAAACAAAAAAGACTGAATATTATGAGATTGGTAGTGAATAATACCTTTTATTCATTCGATATGACTATTCGGAGTGCTACGGAATTTCAATTTGTAATACTGAAGAGACTAAATAGTTTAATTTAAAAACCTACACAAATATATAATCGAATCTCTGCAAAGGTTGACCTATGACCTATGACCTAAAATACGATCTTAAATTTTAGGACTCGTTACGAATCACTACATGCTTTGTTATACTGGAAGTGTACTTTATTCTGTATAGTCTAACGAAATTTGACAATTCGCCCGCCTTCCTCCCGATAGGCCTATGCATTATACCACATGACAATAAACATCTGTTAAGACCAAACATTGCTTCAAAAGCTAAATGTTATGGTGGTATATTTGTACCTGTAATCACGTTTAATATTAAATATCTGTTAATTATGCAGTAAAGTTTTACATCGGACATTCTTAAACGGTCCACTATATATCACAATTCAAGTAATATTATTAATTCACACTACACTACACTACATTACATCGATAAAGGTTTAAATGTACTTGTGATATAAAATTATATAGTTTTTAACCACTTTCATTATTACTATTTCAAACTCTAATACATGTATGCCAGTTACATTGTATTTTATTATTGTATAATAATTATAATAATAGCCTAATAGTCCACTCCAAATTTTATTAAACCGAAACGGAAATTCTTTTTGCCCGGAATAATTGCATTTGACTGATTTGAAATTTTTTAGTAGGTGTTCATCCTAACGTATACTAAATTAGACTGGTCTTCGTTTCATTGAATCTATAAACGGTACTCGCCTTTAACATATTTATATTAGTAAATAACGAATGATATACATGTACAATTGACTTGTAAGAAAGAAAAACAAAATTCTTATAACTTGTAACTTATAATTGCATTTGCATATAAAGCCTTCTTTCATTATTTTGCTCGGCTCATGTCTTTTTATAATCCGTGTCTATATTCTACAATACCCATGAGGCTATCAAAATCCATGTTTTTTGTTGCTTTTTTCATGAAACCAGAATGCAATTATATATCTACCAACAATCAAACCTATACATTTGTTATTGCACTTTAATTTCCTTTTGTTATGTACATGATCACGACCAGAGTGGTAACACGAGCCCCACCTTGACTGAGCTGACAGTGTATGATCGCAGACTAAAAGGATGGCAGGACTGTGGTTCGATGTTTGATAATGTGAAGAGGGTCACTATTCAGATATGGGACACGTTCAACTGTGACGTCATCCAGAGGATCCATCTACCAGGAGCAACAGAACTCACCTTTCAAACAGATGGGAGAAGAGATCAGGCGGCTCGTTTCTACAAGGAGCCCACTTCACTACCCCATGCCCTCCTGAATATCTCCCCTAAGCTTGTCAAGGTGACATTCAGCGATCTTGACATTGGCAACAGTACGATGGAGCTAATCTTACAAGCTTTCAGATCAACACACGACCTCAAACATCTGAAGACTATCAGGTAAGACACATTGTGCTTTTTTCAAAGAGCACTTTGACACTTTTCTTCTTTTGATTCTGCACTCCCCATCTGTTTCTTTGACTTGAATAGAGTATGTCTCTATTCCCTCGATCGATCTCTTCCTCTCTCTCTCTCTCTCTCTTTCTCTCTCTTTCTCTCTCTCTCTCTCTCTCTCTCGCAATGTTTGATATATTATGATCATAATCGATTTGAATTTAAAGATGACAAAACATCAATACCAACATGAGTAGGCTTAAATTACTAAGGATGAATAGCTCTGCTCATCTTTACCATGCATTACGGTTTTTCTACAAATTGAGGGGCTACATGATAAAACAAATAAGAGAAAAAGTTACATCATTATGAACAGCTATATTACAAACATTGTTAACTCCGGTAACATGCCCCCATCCCTAGATAATGCTGTATTCCGTCTATCTTGATACTGCTAGATTCATAAGATGCGGGACAGATGAGAGCGTGGATGATCTCACCGTTGCTTGCAATAAAGATCTGGTCAATGACATGGAGGTGGAGGTGGAGCATGGCAAACCACGTGGGTAAGTCCTTAGAACTTTAACTTCTAGCCTTGCATAGCCTTTAATGACTGCATAACATTTATGTATGACTGCATGTCTCTGAAACCCTCTGCGATAATCAGTGTTTGTGTATCGTACGCACGATCACAGGTATTTTGTTTTTTTAGGGAGGGTGTGCAAAAAAGCCGCCTTCCTCTTTTGTTAACTTTAACGACTTACTGGCTGACTAGAATGCAGCAGAAATAAGGTCTAGTGTTAGAATTAGTGGGAGACTAGCACGCGTGTTCGTCTTCTCAAGCCAGTCGTTTCTGATATTCATTCAGACGCGAGGTCTGCTCAAAACACCCTGCTTGTAGTTTAGTATACGGAAATAAAAAACATAATTATCTTAAACATTAATACAAGCATGAGGTTATTTCCCGTCTCGGGAGAAGAGGAGGGGGGGGGGGTGAAGAATTGTTTCTCATTACATAAATATGTTTTTTGTTCTTATTTTTATTTGTGTATTTGTGTATTTCTCGATAATGATACGATCTGACATGAACCAATCCGTGCAAAATGTAACATAGAGTCGACAAAGGCGTGTACATGACATTAATATTCCATTGGAAGTTGGTAACAATGAATATTCCAATGTGCCCATTGGAACGATATAGGCCGGATTATTGAAGTGATAGACTGAAGGTATTTATTCTATTTTAAGATGATAACATGAAGACCTATTTATTTGATGGATTCTCGCATTTTTGTACTATTATGTTTTTTACGTAATAGATAACATGTTAGTTCAAGTGGTGCTGTTTGACGTAAAACTGTGTAATATTCAATAGCTGTTCCTTGTCCTCTGTCTTCTGCGGTATGTGTAGTGCTGCTTCTATATATTATATTGATGCACACTTTAACAATTCTCTTTCTCTCTCTCTCTCTATCTCTCTCCTTCTCTTTCTCCATCACTTTAATAGAAATTTTCGTCGTTGATGTTGAGTAATCAAACAGATGACACCGTACTCAATCTCACGAATCAGAGGGATCAGACGATCTTTGCTCGCCAACAGGAACGATGGGCTGAAGTGAAGAGTACATAAACACATCGTTATAGGCATATCAGATAATACGTTTAATTTGAAAACCAGACTTTGGTTAGTACAAATACAACTGTCATGCAATCGAGCTACTCGCCCAATGAATCACGTTGATATTCATTTAATATTATATGAATGGTGATAGTGGTGTTTTTTTTTACCTGACAGCTAAGAAAGCAATAAATGCTTGTTAGTAAGCAACCAGATGGACTTGGTAATGAGGATGAATGCCTTTCCAAAGGGCACTATAGCGCATCGGCTTGGTTTTAAACCTGGGTCACCGGATTACGAGACCACTGCTCTGCCGACTGAGCCTCCTCGATGGGTATTCTTTACATTGGTTTCGTGGCTCTTTTTCTTTCGTTTAGGAAATCATGATTTTGAATTCCCTTTGAAATGTTACTCTCAGTATCATTAAGTAGTTCAGGATTCAGGATTGATTTTCACTTTATTTTATTTAATTGTTTAATTGCAAAAGGTCCAAAATATTGTAAAATTGTTCCTGAACGTACGGTGGCAAAACATTCATTATGTGAAAAAATACAGTCATTCTCTTATCTAATTTGAATTTTGCAACTGCCAGTGTTTCATTCAAAACATTTGTTGTGTACAAAATGAGGGCCCCAAATTTCCATTATATAGATAGGAAACCACAGTATGTTAATCTTAAATTTTGCACACACTTTCATAAAATTGCTGCTACAGATACAATTTGAGATAAGTATCTGATGGCTTGCAAATCACTGATAGGGGGCTTTAAACATAAACATGTATAATGAAATTAAAAAGTGTTCTTATAAAAGAAGAGCCTGCCCCGTTAATCATGGACATTTGACAAATCTTTAGAGTTGGGACGTCTGTAAATAAGGTGATGAATCGATGTTAGCTGTCATTGTGAAGGGAATCGGATAGAATACAAATTTGGTTGTTAATGGTTTCCTACCAAAATAAGAATCCATCAGAGTGTTTAATGTCATGGGCGGATGGAAGACCAACACTAAATATCCGATCAGGCTTGGGACAGAAAGTCATTCACGCTACAGTCAAGTGACTTTTGAAAATACCAGTTCTTCTTTAATCTTAGTATCTACAACAATGTTGCCTGCCTTGTTACTCAGCTGTAAAAAAAAACTCTAGCGTCTCCTAAGATTGATTTAAATTGCTACTTTTGGAATTGATAATATGTTATCGTTCAGAAATATTTGTGTACAGAGTAGAGTATATTTATATAGTGGCTGCGCTATATAAATTGATTTAATTATTATAATTGCATTGGAGCTCAGTGCAAACGATGCGGACTTTACCTAGCGTTTGACTGCGTCAGCGACTGGCGTAGGCATTGACGCACCGTGCGAAAGTAATATCGTTACACAAAGTGAGTGCAAATCGAACAGTGCAAACCTTTTTTTTCAAATTTAGGGCGTCATAGTCCTAACTGAATCACCCCAATCGGTTAGCGGAGGTAGTAATGCAATGTCAACACTACCTTGTATGCAATGAACATTTTTCAAATGATGTCTGTGCCATTAGAATCAATCTCTTTTATGATTTATTTATTACGTTTTATGCTTAAAGAGCGTGGTCTTTTCAGAGCCAGAAGGCCTGTTTTGAATGAAACCTTGGATGTATAAGGAAAGATATGTTACAATCAAAAACACAAATCATATGCAATGGCAGTAATTGGCACTCTTAAAATCAAATGTATATTATAAAGAATGTAGCGGAAAGAAATTGAATAATGAATAATAAAATGAATGTACACAGAACAAACGAGCAAAAAAAGAAGAAAAGAATCAAAACAAACATAGTGTTCTTTTTCCAAAATTCCCAATAATTCTTTACTTTGATATTAATGAACGTGGATTCAAATCAACATTTTGATTGTAGACAAAAAAAACGATTTTGCAGGATGTGCAAATTGACGATAAATGTAGTATCAGTTGTCATGTAATTTCTTAAAAACACAAGAGTGTTAGGGTAAACTTTCTAAGATGTATCCACAACTAGAAAATAAAGGAAATGTAACTAGTCATGTATCCTTCATGGCCCTTGCAAAAAGGATAAACGAAGATAACATTTCTTTCACAAATATAACGCTGTATTCTTTCGTTATCTAGTATATGTTATGTTTGAACTCTTCCATGTGTTAAGTTAAAGGTTTGTTTGTATTTAACAGTTTGATTTCGAAAGGGAAACTGTCTTGTGTAATGTATATGAGTTGTTTATTTTAAATGTAGATAATTTGTAAATAACCAAATGGTTGGTGCCCATTACATAGGAGTGTCCTTGCAACGCAAGTTATTAATTACTGACTAAGTATAAATGTATAGGAATGTCAAATATCCAAGCAGATGTCTTTTTTCTACAAGTTCAACTAATGATTGTACACTATTAAATTCGTTGCAAAAACATTATAAAGTTAATTCACGAAGCATCAAGCTTAATATTCGAAATGTATTTTTGCACTTTCTATAAGCATGGTAAATTTGCACCGAGACATTTTGCATTCTGCGAAAAGCCCAATTTATCACTAGTAATATATAGTAGTAGTAGTAGTAGAAGTAGTAGTAATATTTGTTGCTGGTGTATTTATTGTCTTGTTGATGATTTTTTTTTTGTGGCCTATTAGTATAAGAAGTTGTGTTGATTCATTTCAGACATGTTCAATGTGAGTGGTATATTGTTAAAACGCCGAATATCGATTACCAAAACTGATTATTTTGTTTTTCATTGATTAGATTATAAGGAATGACGTACGTTCTTCATTTACATGTAGGTCTATTTTGTTTCACATGTGACTAACTATATATATTGGAATCCATTATGTTGAATTTAACCGTGATGAATTATTTCATCCTCATTCATGTATTGTAATATAAATTCATAAGAATGCACGATAATTTTTAATGCGGTTATAGTATACGTTAGTGTGTAGGCCCTTAGTATTTAAATGTAAATAATGCAACGTGCCTTAAATGTAAATACCATGCTTTTCGTATATTGTGTATGCTCCTATTATCTGAAGTTTGATGTATTTCAATAAACATGGCTGTATGTGTAATTGTGATTTTTTAATTTTTTTTTAGAATACAAATATTCGGCATTACCATGTAAAGCCCATAGGGTTTTTATAGATCATACTGATCTGAGAATTCTAATTTTTGGAACTATTTTCAGGTAGTCATGTATTTTTCCACATTATTGAGAAAATTTAATCTTATTCTACAACTGTTTCATTAAGTTTTACTCAAGTCTATGATTCAGATGCCTAGGGTTATCATCCCACCACTCACCCTGTGTATGTGTGTATATAAGTGTGTATGGGTGTGGGTATTACACATTTGGACGGGGGGGGGGGAATGCGTTTGTGTATGTATGTGTAGTGTAGCAATATTAGGATAATGCAGAGATTTTTAAGAAAACGTTGACTTTGGACCACTAGTCTAAGTCGTCAACACTTGCCTTTTCTGCTGAGCTGGGATATGAGAGACGGCCTAAAGACACTGCCTCCCCCTCCCCCCGAATGTCTCTAGAGAAGCAGAGGGAAGATCTGATGGTGGCATCAGATTTTCGAATTCTTACCGGGTTTTTTTTTTGTTGGGGGGGGGGGGATATGAAACTGTGCGCGAATTAAGGTCATGCGCGAATTATGGTCACACGACCATACATCTATCCCCTCACTTTATACGCACACTGAAACTGATCATTTTAATACACACATGCCTACTTTTATTAATCAATCCACCTGATATAAAGTCAAAACAACGAAACAAAAAAATGCGTATATATCTTATCATTTTATTATTCACATGAAATTGTCATTAGTTTATATATCGTGCCTCTTCTTAAAATTCCAATGTGATCTTGCTGCTTCAAAAAAAGAAAGAGGACTATCTACATTTTCAAAGAGTGATATATATTTTGTATATGATACAAGGACGGAGCAATGATAACAACATATTAGCAGAAAAAAAAGTCGTATTAGAAATCTTAAATTAACTGATCTAAAATTGATATACGCCCTGCTCATAATGTACATATTATTTTGTTTAACCTCTTGGTTTGCCTTTTCTTCTGGCTATTTGTCTATTTCTCTAGATTTTATATTTTATATCTATATGATATACTCTAATACTCTAATTTTCATTTAAATATTCTCACAGTTTAATTTTCTATATTGGATTTTATGGATAATGCAAAACCTTCTACCAAAGAAAAGATACAATCAAAAAGTAAAGCAAGTAATACAAACAATGATGATGAATAGGGAAAGTGTAAAAGGCTTATAAATAACGTGACATATTTTATTCGACCATAGAAAAATGAATGATGATTGATGAATGGGAAAGACATTAAAGACTAAATAAATTACGTGATATATTTGATTAGACAGGTCAAGTGCGACTTCATTTCACAAAAGATTGAATGTTGAATCAAAAGTACTGCTGGAAGTCTCTCTGTTACGTTTTACCAAGGACATCACGTGATAGTCATGTGCCTAGTACGTAGGTCATCGCCAAGAATACAAGAATACTGATGATATTGCAGATACTTGGATGATTATTTGATTAATACTGGTAAAGTTGAGCTGTACATGATAGTATAGATATTGGATCAGTCTCCAATGGTGTCCATCATGGCGTTATCGCTAACGGGTTTACCTTTTCTCTTATTACGTCGATCGAACAAAATCATATTTTGACAGTTTCTGCAATTTCTCTAAACCTAATAAAGCTACGGGTTCAAACCAAAGAGCAACACAATCGCTGAAGAGTATCCTTCGGCAAAACATTAATCCGCGTTTGCTAATCTCAACTCATGTTCAAATGGGTACCTGGCAAAGATAGCTGGGGTAATAATATTTGCAGGGCCCTCAGAAAGTACAACATTGATGCTGATGAGGCTTCCAATTGTAAGCAAATTATTATCATTACAGAGAAATTTTAATTTTGTGCCCATGTCATTTATTTGGAGCTGATAAAACGGAGTATAAAGAGAGACACCCCTTATTGAGTTTTAATAGGATATTCGTATTTTGTCGATAAAATATGCAAGGAATGACTTTGATTTCAGTGATTATTGTATCAATGATCATTGACCGTCAGTCTTGACGGCTAAACACTACAAGACCAAAATAACGACGTGTCTCGACTTCATCAAGATGGAAACAATGGCAAGTTTATAACGAGGAGATCTTTGGAATTTCGTTCGGATTGTAAATAAACAGCAGATATCACCACCACTCCGCACTTGGGGAAGACTTTCAGCTCTCTGCTATCCTTTCTAGGACATCGATCTCTTGGCGTCTCATAAGCCTCGTTCCAAGATGACGCGGTCAACCGTCTCATAAAGCCGCTGCGGTAAAATAAAATGATGTAAAGCTCGTCTATAGCAGTGCGTCTCACATTTCTGTGTGTTATAATAATCCGCTGCGTGTGCACACGAGGCTTTATGACGCTGACGTGGGACTGTGTCAGCCACTTCGTCAACCACTGCGTCAGCCATTGACACGGTCTTTCATGCGTCAGTGACACTGGACTCGGAGTCAATGCAAAATGAGCGAGGCAAATGCTGCGTGAATTACCAGTGCATTGTTCCACTGCCTTCAAAGGCTCAATTAGCGCAAGTAATAACGCAATCGAAAGACGCATGGAGCTCAACAGGCATAACACGGAGATAGGTAAGTATGCTTAGCAGTCTTTTTTTTTTAGCAATTCGATAGTTTTTTTCCGTCACCACCTTTCTCCGCCTTTCATTTAAACGCAGCGTGGATTAAAACTCGCTATAACCATAGTATAGACCCGGTTGACAGGGGGCGTTTTCGATGACAACCAGGCATATAAATGCCCCGGCCCCCCCCCCCCCCCCCCCCCACTCAGAGGTCGAAATGACCGCATGCGTGTTGCCAAAATGTCTGGTAAAGGGGTACTTTTCGTGCGACAAAGTCCGGCCCGAGAATTGTAAAAAAAAAGGGGTGTATTTGACTTTTCACCCAGAGATTTCTTTAAAAAGGGGGTGTTTTTCTTTTTTTCTATCATCTCTTTGGACTCCTGAGAAGTTATACCGAATTTAGGGGGGTACATTGAGCATTTTTCCTGATTTAAGGGGGTCTCCAAAGCAGGAAAAGCCCGCGAAAAGCCCGCGAAAGGGGGGTTCGGAAATGTTGGCAGTCCTCAGATAGGGGGTGCTTTCAAAAAGAGGGTACGAGCATATGTGTACCCTAAATAACACTGAGTGGGGAAGGGGGCCGGGAGAAATGCACAGAACAGGTCCGGGCGTAATCTCATACTTATAAAGTAAGGTGCAATGGCCTAGCGCAAAGTTGCGAATTGGTCTCTAAACCGATTTCGACGGAAAACTGGCGTAAACAGAATACACAAAGAAACGTTTATGTGGTGATTCCATGCAGATCCAGCCAGCATTATCTGTAGAGGCTTATTGTTCACTGCTCACTTTGACATGAATGTTATTAAACTGAACAATCAGTTAGTTTAATTCGTGGCAGTAGGGAAAAAACGCTTCGTGTGCATCGAGCTTTAAGTTGGTTTACCACGTCAAGTATGACCGAGGCTCAGCGATCCAGGACTCAATCTTGATTCACCCACTGGAGCCAGGCTTGCACGTCATCCCGATGGTTCTGGACCCATCTGATGTTAGCCCTGGTCTGCTCTACGGCCTGGACCAGAGCTCTGGCGCCCGTCCCGTGATCAGGGTGCCGTGATATAAAGTTCTGAAACTGAAAACGGGAAAGATGTCTATGAATTAATCAGGGGTGAATCAAAAAGGGGGTAATCAGGATATTTTGATGCCGTTTGTTCATTTTACGTCAAAATTCTGTGACGATCAAAAAGCACGTTTACACTTGTGTTCTTAAGGTATAGAGAGACATTATTCAAGCGGAACAGAAAATGTGGCCTTGATAGACAGGTGGTCGCTTAAGCAGATTTTCACCGCACTACTTCTACACCCCCCCCCCCCCCCCTCATAATACCATTGTCCCCTCTCCCACCTCCTCCATTGACCGGACCCATAGTACGCCACTAGAAAGAGGAATAACTAAACAAATCACCTTTTTGAGTTGTGACTCCATGTTGAAATGCGCCGTGATATTTTTTATTAGGTTGGCAAAGTGAAATAATGTACTGCCATAGCCGGAAAAGAAAAAAAGAAATAATCAGAGATTATATTTTCGAATTATAATCAATATCAATAAATAATTTATCAATAACAATTTGGTCTTATTTACCTAGGGTTGCGTTTTTTTTTTTTGTGATGAAGTAAAGTTTCATAAACGTCACACTTCTGTATCTTATAACATAAAGCTAAATGAATACATTTTTGTTTGCGGCGGTGTACCACGTCATATCTGAACGAGCCTTAATTCTGTGACAGTTTTGTGCATAGGCCTATGTACTTTAATCTACACTCTTTTCTACTATTAAAGAAAATCTAGATTTTAGGTTACAACTTTTTTTTTATTTTTTATAAAGGTATCTTTTTGTCGTGCAACTGTATCTATCGAAAATCCGTCAATAAAATCGTTTACATGAGCAATGAATAATTATAAAACCACTGATGAAATGAGCGCTGTAAAATATCCAAATCCACATAGAGACGATGTGTATTTTAATACAAAAGAGCTCCATGGCACATCACTTCAACTACTCCATACGTTTTAAAAAGCAGGCGGGAAATCGGACTTTTTGGAGGAAACATTCGGAAACATTCGGAAACATTCGGAAATCGAACGAATCCGAATACAGGATATACGCGCCAAAAATAGAAGCCTGAGAGATGTCTCGTCTTTATAATGTTATTAGCTTCGACATTTGGTGTTCAGGCCTGATGGTGTTTGGTGTATGTATGTAAGGGTTTATGTATATGTTAGGGCCTGTGCATGTGTGTGCGTGTGCGTGTATGTGTGAGTGTGTCTGTCTGTTTTCATTGTAGATCTTTATCAATCAGTTTTCAAATGATTCGGCGCAATTTTCATTCTTTTTACGATTTTAACGAATTACCTTGCTTCCCTTGTCATTATAATTGTTGAGGTGTCTTAGAAGTGGGTAAATCACTTGACTGGAAATGCAAACGTTTTAGGCTCGGTACGACACTTATGCCCTTGTGCAAGGTATTTTCTCTACTTTACTCCTCTCCACCCAGGTGTTAAATGGGTATCATGGGTACGATGCAAAAGTCGATGTGATTTTAAACGTGCGTGCACGCATGTGGATACTTGACTGGCTGTAATGCTCTTAAAGTGGAGTTGAAATTGTACACTGTAAAGTTCAGAATAGAAATTGAATCCAATGACCGGGTAATGATAATACTGCAAGTTTAAGCACTTCGGTCGGTTAACTAATACAACGATTTACAAGAATTATTGTAAGTAGTAGTAGTGGTTGTAGTAGTAGCATCATCATCATTATTATCATGACCATTATTATTGTTATTACTATTATGTATTACCATCGTTATCATGATACATGAATATACATGTAGTCTCACTTTCCTTCTATGTAGTACATACTTCAGGTACTAATTGAAAGGGGAGTCATCGTGCCTACCCATGCCTTTGATCAGAAGAGTCTCTCATTTCGCGCCATAAAAGGACGGGACAAGGGAACACTATTACGTAACTTCTGGCTGCATGACAATGCTACCATGATGCCATGTTGTAGACTGCAAACGAATTTATGTTAAATACTTCATTGAGATGATAGAAACAGGTATCATAAATATCCAAGCGCTATTTGAACAGGTTATGTTGGGTATTGACGTAAAACTGCCGTATAAATTTTATCTGATAATATTGTTTAATTCCTTATTTAACTATTTTATCGATAACTGTAAGAGTGATTGATTACTTTGAAAGTAATTTAAAGGTAAACAGCGGAACAGTGGTGAAGCTATGTGCGAGGTTACAGACCCCTCCCCCCCCCCCTTCCACCATCCATTGGCAAAAAAAGAGGTGAAAGTAAGAGGAGAGATAAGGGGAAAGGAACATGAGACAATATGAAAAGATAGAATGCCCTAAAAACGGTCTTCAGATATTACATTATCATGTAAATCAGTAAAGATTAGTCTAAAATGAAATTTGTTGTAATATGTGCATTAAACGATTATCGAACAATGTGTTGGGGTGATTCGATCTGCGTCCTTGATTAAGTGGAAGTCTAAATTAGGGGGGAACTTACATAAAGATGGAAGTGAAAGATCGAAGAAATACGGGAAAAGAGCCAAAAAGAGTTTGATTGTGTGTCCGTTTAACTTTCAAATGCTAAATCTTCCCACTTTAAAGGGGCAAGGAATATTTCTTCTCTCGGCTTTGTTCATCTGCTCCCTCAAATTTTGACCATTGAGTAGAGTTTTTTTAATGAAATAGAGAGAAAGAAAGAGAGACGGAGAGAGAGAGAGAGAGAGAGAGAGAGAGAGGGTGTGAGGGATACATCCATTCCATTTTCATGTTATTCATCTTATTGAGGGCGCTCTTTCGCCTCCACTCTGGGCATCCATTTGTCTTTGAGTGAAAAAATAAAGGAGTGTCCACTAGCCAGCTTTATGGTCTGTTACAGGTACTCATGACCATTGGAATTATCTACAAACATGAGACAAAATCTTCTCCTAGACGGAGCAGCGGCTCCTTTTTTTTATAATGATGGATACGCCCTTGATGACATCCGTTACTGCAAAGATAATGAAAGAGAGGGAGAGAGGGTGGGGTGATGAAAAAGGATATAACAAATCTTTAGAACAAGAAAGATAGAGAAACGTAACGGGAAGATGATCACAGACGATATTGATTATCAAATTTTGCTGAGCTACACATTAGATGGCGCTCTATCGCCTCCATTGTCGGGAGGTATAGTGTTGGAAATAATTATGAGAGTAAAAATTGAGCGCCTCTTTACTATACGCATTTGAATATATTATCAGGAAATGATAAGGTAGGTAGGGAGGGGTCAACATTAATTAGGGCATCCCCTATGGTGTAGACTCGTGCAACCTGTATGATTTTCATCTGGCTAGATACTGACGTCACACAATTTATATCGTTGCAACATCCCGTAACACGGTCGTAATTATTTTCGAAAATTCAACTAATTTAGTGCTGGTGAAGCACTTAATCTGACCCACAACAATTTGACATCGGCACCTCAAAACCTTCGTTATATTAATAAATCTAAGGTTGTCAAGGGCTTTTTTAAATTAACTGTACGAGTTTTATTGGTTTAGGGGCTACAAATTGTTATCAATAAAATCACCTAATAATAATATTGATTTAATATGAATGAAGTTTTTATTGTGATTAATATATTAATTCATTTGATTGCAAGTCGCACATTCTCCTTTCATGCCATTTTAGTTTTGTCTTGTATATTGTTTTCCATATTTAAAAGTCTTAAGTTTATACTTGTTATTTACTGTAGATCTATATAGTTATTTTGTTAGAATGGTCAATTAATTAATATTTCAACTGGTTCCCCGTTTGTTTCCCTAATTATTGGACCAAACTGGCCATTTTTTCACATAAAATTTGTGACTGGTAAATTATTCGTTTCCATATAATATTAATTTAAATAAATTCCTCTATGGCCATCTTTTCTTTCTCTCTCCCTCCCTGTCTCTTTCTCTGTTCCCGTCCCTCCTCTCTCTTTCTACCCATTTTTTGTTCTCTCTCTCTCTCTCTGTCGTCTTCTTTTCTTTCGCAATGAAACACATAATGCAAAACCATGCAAACACACACATATGCACACCCACCCCCCCCCCCCCCCCAAAAAAAAAGAGAGAGAGAGAATCTGACGCATATCTATCTCCGTTATCCTTGTAAATATATGAAAGCAAGAATATTGTATTTGTATGTTCATGTTTACATAAATAATTGAGCATGAAACACAATAGTAATTTACCGTTTATACAGTAGGCTTGCGGGTGCACCATGTGAGAGAGAGGGAGGATTTAGGAGTCCTGAAAAGGACTCTCGGAAATCTTTCTTGAGAAAGTATACCTACATTACCGTGCAAGCCGACACTTACAAGCAGCATCTAATTTACCGTTTGTTCAAACAATGCAGTTCACATTTGTAAATTTTGTAGCAAGCTTATATGAAAAATAGCCCCCTAGAGGTTAAGAGAGGCTCTGGAAGGCCAATTAAAAGTCTCACTGTAGCGCTAATACTATTAGAAGAAAGAAAATTAGAAATACAACAAAATGGGTGACGAAAATTCAAATTTGCACATAATAGTTCTTTAATTCTGACTTCGCTTAGTACAGTAAATAAGAACATTTGTTCGAATACTCTCCCCTAGCTGACCACCAAATAATACATACTGACCCACCCCTCAACTCAGCAATGTATACAATGCTAATTAAAGTTAAATCGGGTGCATTTAATCTATAGAGAACATTTAATTACAAATACCGTCAGAGTGACAACAAATACTTATCAACTAAACATAACATCAAAACATCCCCCCCCCCCCGGCCCACTGAAAAAAACTCTTTAAAAATGTTATAGCCAAGAATTGTTTTAGGATTATGTCATGCACAAATATTTCCTTGGTAGTTTATAGAGAAAGTGTGTGTAAAATAAGAGGTAACCTTTACCTTATAGTAGACCCAGCACAGATTATATAAAGATAAACCATTTGCAAAAGTAATATCATTTCTGTAATTCACTGAGAATTTAGACAATTCAAATTGCACTGTAATATTCAATCACAGTAAATGCATTTAACCACAAGTGCAATTATAGTTTTGTTTTAAATGGATGGAATTTCAAACATGTTTTTTTCACAAACCATAATCAATGTATTCAAGCACATGTGCTGTTTCACAATTTACAGGTATACGCAAGTTAATGTGACTTTTGAAATTGGGTCATATTGGCCCGAATTCCCAAAGGGGTTTTGAAGACAATCCTAGGATTATGTGCGTCATATGACGCATTTGAAGGTTTAGACCTTATGCAAAGTGAAAATTGAATCGCAAACTTGTTTACCTCAAGTAGAATAACAATTTTGTTTTTGTTTAAATGATGGGGACCTTGATCTTCTGTAATTATTCATGGATCAAACAAAACACTTACATTAAACTGTTACATTCAGACCATGTGGTAAATCTTTTATGTCGCTACAAAGTCTTTTAGTGTTGTTAACTGAAACATTTGTATCAGCAGATATTAGGCAGTCAATCAGTAATATTTAAAATCTCTAGAAACCAAATACTTTCTAATACATGTCAAATAAAAAAGAAGAAGATGATATCCGTCATTTACCTTATAGTGATTTGCGGGCTTGAAAGTCAACAGAGATCACTATTACCTCAAAAATAACAAAATTGATGAGACAGTGCCTACATCAACAGTTTTTGCCATGAAAAATCAAATTACCTCTTAATAGTTTAAACGGATAGATAATCAACAGTTCAACACCCAGATTGTTGATGTAATGCTGCATAAACTACGAAGTATTGTGGAAACACCAGGGAGGGGCCGTATTTTGAAATACATTTTGAGGTAATTCCAGTTGCAATTGAGTTAAATCTGTATTGTATAACTTATTACCGTATGAATTGAAAATGTTTGTGGAATCCTAAATCAAATAAGGTATAGCTCACTAAATAGATATATAGTGGTGGTTATTTTACTTGACAGCTAAGAAAGCAATAAATGCTTGTTAGTAAGCTCCAGTGATAGCTGTTTCAGGCTATACTTGGCCAAACCAATGCTATATTTGCAAAACGTGAATTTCCCCAATATGGGCAACAGGAAAGCATAACAATAATTAAGAAGTGTCGACCTTCTGTCTTTGATTGATGAGGCATGGAACGTCCTCATCCTTGCATTTAATAAATATGCGCTCAATCGCACATCTCCCTTTTTCGTGTGTGAAGATTTAAAGCCCCACTGTACTACTTGTATCTACTTGCTCCCTCTATATAGAAAACTTCCCCAATCTGTGCCTGTTGGTCCCCCATGATCCTCTTTTGCTTATGTTAATTGAGAATTGAATTGATGAGATAGCCACCCGTCAGTGACTTCGCTGGGTTGTCTAATCCTCTTTGGCTGAACTAGTACACATGGCCTTAGCACATCTGCGGTCGACCCTCTAAATGAGGAAATGGCTTCTGATGAGGCAGAGATGGCATGGATACCTGCAAAATCGAAAGGACAAAATTAACAATATCCTATAAAACAATATTCTTAATTACAACTTGTTCATTTTTTGCTTCGAGGGGGTTGGGGGTGGGGGGAGGGGGGGGGGGTAATACTATAGAAAAGGATACAATGTTTATTTTGTGCACATAATCAGGAATTATTCTATCCTGTGGCACTAATACAAAAACAATGATGTTCCACTTGACCACAAACTAATCCAGTTGCATCCAGATATCAAAACAAAAATTGTGATTTGTGAACTGAAATTTAAAAGCACATGAGCTCGTTTGAATTAATTACTTAATGCCAGTTGTTACTATATTACCAAATGAACATTCCGAACATGTCACATGTTGGCCAAATATAAAAAAGGAATCAAAATTGAGTAAGAAAAAGAATAAATAAATAATTTCATATGAAGAAATAATCTACCTACCCTATAGTCTATCTCCAAGAATCAACTGTTATTCATTTGCCCTAGCATCAAGCTGTCAATTCAGTGCACACTCAGAAAAGATCCTGGCATCGTGGCTGCCACCAGTCCAGGCCGCCTTGCAACGATACTAGTTATTTTCCCAGCATAATCACAGACAATCTGTCAATATGAAATAACATGTTGGCATTCATTAGTTATGAAAACTTACTCATTTTACACTTCAGAATGGCCGTGAAATGTATCAATTTCACTTGTTATTTATGGTAATTAATGCAAATGCAGTTCAGTATTTGATAATTGCTTTTCAATATCTATTTATACAACAAAAAATGGAAGATCATGCTTATTACCCTATATTTATTAACTGATGGAGTATTTATTCATTTTTAACTCATGTTTGTCATTGTTTATCTTGTAACAATGTAAACAAAAATAATCTCACTGTTAACAAAACATTTCGAGCCTAAAACAACAACAAATGCTTTGTGGGGAGGGGAGGGCGTACCCGCTCACTCATCTTTTTATGGTAAATGAACCTGTTTGTTTGTCTATAGTTTAACATATATAGTGGTAATTGCCATTGATCAATTTACATGCTTCTCTTTGTGGTTTTTTCTCTCATTGATCAATGGCAAAAACAGTGCCCAATTGCCAATGGCCATCAACAAAGGATGGAACAAGTTTTGATTTTTCCAATTTCCCTTTCGTTAAAAAGATATTAACGACAATTGTCTTAGGTTTTTTAAGTTTAACTATCTATTGGAAAATCTGAACTGTGTACAAAGGCAGTGATATGAGTACCGGTAAGGGAATAATACTTTAATATCCATTTGGCCACTAGAAATCTTGCATTGGTCACCAATGAATTAGCATGGATGTACAACACACAAGACTGAATAGTGTATATATCTAATGTGAACATTTTGCAACCTAAACAAAAATGCCTAAAAGGAAAGCCGTGCCGGATCCAGTCATGATGAATTCATTTATTCTCACCTGAACATCGATAGAGTAAATGTTCTTGCTATTGATGTAGTACCTGGCTCTTGCCCCACCAGGGCTCCTGATGTAAACATGTGTCCCATCAACAGCACTCACAACTCCTGGAAATCTGCAGTACTGGCAAAACTGCTTCTGAATAGTAGTCACTTTTTGCCTTGTTGTAACTTGTCCCTTTCTTCTGGCAACAGCTTCGAAAACATCCCTCACTTCTCTGCATTCGGCAAACAGATGACTTTGACACGGCATGCTGCCTCCTCACCGTGCATCCTTTAGATCGAATTACGCTTAAAAATAGAAGAAAAACAAGCATTCAAATAAATAATTTTTTGCTGGTTTATGCTATTATATGTTTGCATCCCCAGCTGTCACTGTCACTTAAAAAAAAATATATCCTGATTTCTATATGTGGTGTGAATCAGTTTAACATAAAAGACAAAATTGTCCATGTCTTTTCTAATCTCCTTCACGGCTTCACCTTTTTGTAAAATTTAATTACACAAAACAACAAATCACAAACTTGTTTCAAACACATAATCTGGATAATTTCGTCATGTATTAAAGCCAAATAAAAGTATTGGGAAATGACCCACACACAAATTATGAAAATTATGCTTTCATCACCTACCATGTGAAAAATAAATAAAAAATTATCTATCAATGTATGGAATATGACAGAAATATATGTAAACGCACATGTGCATGGCATTGGGAGCTTGCACGGTCGTAGGCAGACCAGCGAAGCAGGGCAAACGAACAGTGAATTTAGGCGGTCAACGTGAATTGCAATATTTTTGCATTTTAATAACGACACTAGGGTTGGATTTTACAACAAAAGCCCTTTTTTATAGCTATGTTAACAATATTCATCAAGTAGTTTGGTCATGTTTTCGGTAACTTTCCCAATGTAGAATTTTAATTCAATGTACCTCAATCTCAAACAAAAGGCTCATCCTCCGGCGGGTTCTCCCAATCTCAGAGGCCTCTCCCCGGTTGTGCTGCTATATATTGCTCCAGCTCCTCCTCCAGGTGCTCCAGCTCATTATGCCGAATCAGCTGCATTTCTACCATCTTTACTGGAGTGAAGATAAAATGAAAGAAATGTTGAAACAATGTTTTTTTAAATAAAGACATGTTACTTGTGCTTGTGACTTTGTGGGTGTTCCTGGCTCTGGAGACTAAGCCAATTTCATTAATGAAGACAATTAGAACCAGATCTAAATTCATTAAAGCTTCGCTTGTCAGTGCCGTTCATTTTGGGGAACATTGGTATTGCTGATGCCACTTAAATTTCTATTTACCAGTGAAACAAGTGATGGACATCATTGCCAGGCCTAGAGCCTGGCATTGGCATGATGAATTTTTAATAACTAGACTAGTGTAGGCCTAGACATATAGTCTAGACTAATTGGCATGTATCATGGCATTGTTGACAACAAGACAAAATTAAACATGACAGTCATACTCATATATAGTCTACTCTAGGCCTAACCCCAGCCCAAGGATTAGGGGGTGCGAGCTCCCCCGCCGCCTTGGGCATTGGACTCGGACTCGACTCGGAGCTCTCTCAGTCCCTGAACTCTGGAATTATCATCATATTCATATTCATACGGCCTACTCTAGGCTCTGTCTCTAGATCTAGCAATCTTGAGTTGAGAATTTGCTGAGATAGATCAAATACAGAATGGTCATTGTTTTCTTTTTAACTTTCAGGGAGGATCAAGTTTGGAATTTGAAGGGAAAAAGATTTGAAAGAGACGATGGAAATATTTCCTTTTGCGACAGCCACCTAAAATCTAGGCTAATCCTATTTCATGTTTTATACAGTGCGTCCCAGAAAAAACGAAACCGAGAAGTATCGATGTTTTATCATAACTTAATCACAACCATAATTAATGAATGATACATATTTGGAAAGCTTAGAGTCTCTTCTTTCATGTGATGCTACTCAGATAATGCATATTTCACGCATGAGTGATTAAAAGCAATTTGAAGGAAGGAAACCAAAAAGACTTTTGGCGGGCGGTATCTGAATTTCGAAGAAAAATTCACATTTCTAGAAAGCTCATTTTCTGCTCTTTCATATGACACCTCAATCAAGAAAAACGAGCCAGGAATAACAAAGTTCTGTTTGTTTAAAGTATCCCTTACATTTTCATAATTTTAACAAACGAATTCGTTTTCACTGGGTGCCTGCCGTAGCAAAAAGCAGATTTGACAAAAGACTTAACTCCGTTTCGTTGACAATCAGCCATGCATGAAGACTCTCGTCTACGGCTGATTGTCAACGAAACGGAGTTAAGTCTTTTGTTAATTTCGTTTATTGATACGGCAGGCAGCCAGTGAAAACGAATTCGTTTAATAAAATTATGGAAATGCAAGCACTACTTTAAACAAACAGAACTTTGTCATTCCTCGCTCATTTTTCCTGATTGAGGTGTCATATGAAAGGGCAGAAACTCAACTTTCTAGAAATGTGAATTTTTCTTCGAAATTCAGATACCGCCCGCCAAAAGTCTTTTTGGTTTCCTTCCTTCAAATTGCTTTTAATCACTCATGCGACTGAGTAGCATTACATGAAAGAGGAGACTCTAAGCTTTCCAAATATGTATCATTCATTAATTATAGTTGTGATTAAGTTATGATAGAACATCGATACTTCTCGGTTTCGTTTTTTCTGGGACGCACTGTATATCATATAAGTCTTAGATAGACCTTATATCATTCTAAGCTGTACCCGTATTTTTGTTTAATTTAGGTGGCTGTCGCAAAAGGAAATCTTCCCGAGACGAATTCAAAGAATCGTAGTCTATTTTAAAGTCAGATAATAAATACAACACAAATGTTCATGCATGGGACTGATTGGAGAACAAAACTAATAGGCCGTCGGATTTGAAAACACCGAACATTTCATGGTAAATGGAAATTTATAAAGCATATCATATATTGAAATGTCAATAAAGTGAAGAGTATGGATTCGACTACATGTACATGTTTTATACTTACGATTTTAAGTAAAGGATCGAGAAATTGAGAGATTTCAATTGCACTAACATCGGGCTGACCAGATGTTATCGCAGATTGTTTTGGCGGTGAAATATTTGGATAAAATTAATCGAGCGAAAACTATCTCCACGCAGTGCTGCATCCTGATTGGTTAATACCTCTCAGATCTGGTTTGAGAAATTACAAACCTCCCCTCTGAGCAGTCTGTAAAATTCGGGTCTGATGACGTACATACACCTTGGTCTGAGGACAAACCTCCTTTGTGAAATGTAATTTCAGACCAAGGTCTGAACTCAAACCTAAAACGCGTCATATGACGTACAAAAACCTTGGTTTGTCGACAAATCTCCTTTGTGAAATGTATTTCTGACCAAGGTCTGAACCAAGGTCCAAAACGCGTCATTTGACGTACGAAAACCTTGGTTTGTCGACTAACCTTCCATTGTGAATTCGGGCCAGTTTATCCACAAACCTCCTTTGTGAATTCGGGCCATATGTGTCATGCTGACATATTATTCACCTATTCCATGTCGATCTATTTACAAAGTGCAGCGAGGCTTATCTTTTGCCCATAAATCTGCATCGTGCAGTGACAATGGTTTATATTTTGTCCCTCTATTTGCCTATTTTGCGCGACATGCAAGCATGCGTGAAAAGTGTCGTTAGCTTTGTAAAGGCATTCGTGGTGTCAGGTTCGGTTTAGTTTGGATGATATATACTTAGACGCCATCTTGATTTGCACAAATCACCAGTACATTGTCGAATAGTTCTACTTTAAGCGAAGTTTAAACATCAAAGAACAGCCAATCGAGGGGGTGAGCTTTCTTTCGAACTTCAAAATAAGAGGTAAGAACAGCAAACTTTCAATTGTAGGAAGTGATCTGGGTCGTTTTGATGGGGTGTGGACACTTATTATTCCGTAAACACGGAAATAAAAGAAAAATCGATTAAACGGTCATGAAACGAGCGTAAAACGAGTAAGAGACGTAAATGGAATGATAATGAAGTGAGATCAAGAGAGAGAGAGGCAGAGACAGGAGGGTACCCTTAAAAAAAAACCTAATGGTAAATGAATGGTGTTTGAATGGTAGCATCAATGGTAATTGGTATTTCAATGGTGGAATTGTATGGTCAACGGTGTTTCAATGGTGGCGCCTGTATGGTGAATGGTGTTTCAATGGTAGAGTCTGTATGGCGTCGGTGTGCCAATGGTGGATTCTGTATGGTGAATGATGTTTCAATGGTGGTGTATGATTGTGAATGGTGTTTCAATGGTAGAGTCTGTATGGTGAATGGTGTTTCAATGGTGGAATTGTATGGTCAATGGTGTTTCAATGGTGGCGCCTGTATGGTGAATGGTGTTTCAATGGTGGAAGTGTATGGTGAATGGTGTTTCAATGGTAGAGTCTGTATGGTGAATGGTGTTTCAATGGTGGAAGTGTATGGTCAATGGTGTTTTAATGGTAGAGTCTGTATGGTGAATGGTGTTTCAATGGTGGAATTGTGTGGTCAATGGTGTTTCAATGGTGGCGTCTGTATGGTCAATGATGTTTCAATGGTGGCGTCTGTATGGTGAATGGTGTTTCAATGGTAGTGTCTGTATGGTGAATGGTGTTTCAATGTTGGAATTGTATGGTCAATGGTGTTTCAATGGTGGAAGTGTATGGTGAAAGGTGTTTCAATGGTAGAGTCGGTATGGTGAATGGTGTTTCAATGGTAGAGTCTGTATGGTGAATGGTGTTTCAATGGTGGAAGTGTATGGTCAATGGTGTTTCAATGGTAGAGTCTGTATGGTGAATGGTGTTTCAATGGTAGAGTCTGTATGGTGAATGGTGTTTCAATGGTGGAATTGTATGGTCAATGGTGTTTCAACGGTAGTGACTTTGAGAAAACTAGGTGTCCCTCATACAATTTGCTCTGTGATTCCGCTTTATTTTTCGAGAATTTTTCTTCATGATCAACGTTCAAAGCTGACCAACTGCAAGGAATAATTCCCTAGTCCTCAGGAACAATGATGGATCTTTTGTTTTTTCTTCAATTTGGAGTAATTTTGGATCTGATATGTGTCTCTTTACCGTGAGTAACTGCTGTTTTGTGCCTGTGGTCCCACTCATATGACTCTGCGATGTACATTATTATACATTTGCTTACATGAACAGCCTGTTATTGTCAATTAAAGCAGCTTATAAATCATTCTATTTCATTACACAAATTGAAATATTTCAGTATTAGGGACACACCTTTAGAACTTTTATCAAGTTATTTATCTGATCGTAAACAATTAATAATTATTAATGAAGCTGCCCTTACAACAAACATTTCAATGGTATACCAATGGTATACCATTTTAAAATATTCAAATTTCAATAGTGTAAATAGTATCATTCATCTACCATTGGTGATTATGCAAATGAGCGTCCAAACAATTATTATTAGGTTGAATGGTATTTCACTGGTATTTTGGGGGCTGCATCTCATTGAACGTGGTGTAAAGAAAAGGGGACTATAGGGGGAGAGAGAGGAGACGGTTTGAAAAGAGAAAGACGTGCAAAAAGAGTAAGAGAGAGGGGGTCAATAATAAAGACATATGTGCCTGGCTCTCACCAAACGGTGTTAATAGAGAAAGATGTGTAAAAAGAGTGAGAAAGAGTTAGAGAGAGAGAGAGAGAGAGAGAGAGATGCGATTTGAAGATAGAAAGATATGCTAAGAGAGTTAGAGTGGGTGTGTGTGAGAGTGAGAGAGAGAAGGAGAGAGTCAATTACTAGAGAAACAGTACGTACGGTAATTCTGTCTGGAACCAGAAGGGCTTTAACACAGAGTTAACACCCTTCTGGCTCTCACCAGACTATAATGATAAATAAGAGAGTTTTTTTTTTTTGTGTGTGTGTGTGTGTGCCACTAATGAGGTGTGTATTCACATTCAAACATCAAAATAAAGCTGTGAGAATAAATATAATTGACGTACAATGTTATCAATAGAAATCACATATTTTCTCAACTATACAATATTTTGCTACTTTTCATCTAAAGTGCTTTTAACAGTTTCTCTGGCAACTTTTGGTCTGGCTTTTTAGCTGTTCTGTTTACTATTTCTCTTTCAAATATTGTTTTAGTTTTAAACAGTTATCATTGAACGACTAACATTTTGTGAATACACCAGAATGTGATCGTTGTTACAACGTCTACCTCTCAGTCAATATTAAATTAATGATAAATGAGAGAGGGTATATAATGAAATATAATGTGGTTCTAAGAGAGAGAAAATGAACAGTTTTAATTACGTTTAACAGCACCAAGTTTTACAAAATAACTTCACAAAGCGCAAATAGCAGAATACATTGACATTTATGTGAAAATTATGTTACGTTTCGCTCATAATGATAGTATACTATTCAGTGAGTCTCGTGGCCTCAGTATACACACATCAATGACGTTTTGCATAATTATTATGAAATAGTTAATGTTGATACAGTATTCTGTGGCGGGGGCGTGGGAGGGGATACAAAAACAAATCCGTGAAATCAATCCTCCCCCCCTCCCTTAAAATCAACGGGGCATCCCCTACCATCGACGCACGCACAACACACACACCCACATACACCCCTCTTTGCTTTGACTGGCCTTGTGAATGAAGCCAATACATTCCTTATGTGTAATGCTGAAATATTATTCACCTACTTCGTGTCGATCTATTTACAAAGTGCAGCGGGGCTTATCTTTTCCCCATTAATCTGCATCATGCCGTGACAATGGTTAATATTTGTTCCCTCTATTTGCCTATTTTGCACGACAAGTATCGTTTGCTTTGTAAAGGCATTCGTGGTGTCAGGTGCGGTTCAGTTTGCATGGTATACAGTTAGACGCCATCTTGATTTGCACAAATCACCAGTACATTATCGAATAGTCCTTCTTAAAGTAACTCGGTAACATTGTTGAAGGTTGATGAAAAATCTGCATCATTTTGGCATAAAATGTTACTTAATATATTCCTTCTACTGCACTAACCCTCTAACAAGCAAAATATCATGAAAAAATTCTCAAACCAAAAAGTTATTTATGTTTTTCTTGAAGGTGTCACTGTGCGATACCCTGATTTGATTTGATTCGATTTGATTTATTTACCAACAGCAATACATTTACATTTCATACAATAATTTACATACACAAAGGAAACTATTGGTTGGTAAAAGGGGCCAGATAATAGCACATGTGCTAGTCGAGCCTAACCCCTTAAACAGCTTAACAAAGTATTTTGGTACAAATCAGTTTAGAGAACGTAACAAAACAAAAAATAATGAATTTACTTTTACAATCGATACTTAACAAAAACAAGAATCAGTACTCAACAATGTCTTTAACAAACTTATAATGTAAAATATGAATTATGAAATGTGTAGACTTGATATTTCATTCATGACTTCTTCAACAAATGACTTGTAACAGAATTCCGAAACCTATTTATAGACCTTGTCAATCTGACTTCAACAGGTAATCTATTCCAAAATTCACTGCCCACAAAAGACAATGAAAACCCTCTTTCCAAACTTAACTGTCTGAATTGATATATAGAACAAATTCAAGATAGAGAGGCAGAGACAGAGACAGAGCAAAAGAAGTACAGTAAGACAGGGAGAGAGAAAGGGTGAAAGAGTAAAGATAGATAGAAAGAGAGAGAGATGCAGAGAAGGAGAAAGGGCAGAACATGAAAGGGGAAGAAAATCAGAGCAAGAGAGAGGAGAGGACACACAAACACACACACCTACACACATCCCTCTCCGCTTTGACTGGCCTTGTGAATGAAGCCAATACACTCCTTATGTGTAATGCTGAAATATTATTCACCTATTTCATGTCGATCTATTTACAAAGTGCAGCGGGGCTTATCTTTTGCCCATATATCTGCATCATGCAGTGACAATGGTTCATATTTTGTCACTCTATTTGCCTATTTTGCACGACACGCAAGCATTCGGGAGAAGTATCGTTGGCTTTGTTTGGGTGGTATATATTTAGACGCCATCTTGATTTGCACAAATCACTAGTACATTTATCGAATAGAAGCGAAGTTTAAACATCAAAGAACAGCCAATCGAGGGGGTGAACTTTCTTTCGGACTTCAAAATACGAAGGTAAGAACAGCAAACTTTCAATTGTAGGAAGTGATCTGGGTCGTTTTGATAGGGGTGTGGACAATTATTACGTCGTAAACGCGGAAATGAAAGAAAAATCGATTAAGCGGTCATGAAACGAGCGTAAACGAGTATGAAACGTAAATGAAATGATAATGAAGCGAGATCAAGAGAGAGAGACAGAGACAGGGGAGTAGAGCTGAGAAGAAGAGAGAGGGAGGGGCAAGATAGGGAGACGGAGAGAGGAAGAGGAAGAGGGTGAACGAGTAGATATATATATATATATGTGCAGAGAGAGAGACAGAGCAAGAGAAGGAGAGCGGGCAGACAAAAGGAGAGGGGAAGGAAACAGAACAAGAGAGAGGAGAGCGAGAGAGAAAGATGCAAAACATACACAATTTTTTCATGAAAACTTATTTTGCCATGACTCAAAGCGTTACAACTAATGGTCACCTTTGACGCTCCTTTGTTCGGTATTATGATTTCAATTTGGTAGCGCCACACTTTCAATACAGAATATGTTACCTCCTCGAACTACTTCGTAATCTACAACATTTACTGTGTTTACATATCTCTAAGTATTATTTAAAAACTCAACTTCTTATTTTCTACCTCCATTCAAGCCTAATTTGGGATAAACACATTTGTTTCTGTTTTCACGTAATAATCCTACCATTTTTATTATGAGGAAATATTTTGTTTATGTTTTACGCCGTTTGTAATTAATTAAGTTTAAACATTTTTTGTTGTAAAATCATTTATAATTCAGCTCTCGAGCTGCAATGATGATTATTGAATAAATATCATTATTATTATTATTAACAATTGATACTTTAAATAGTTTTAATAAATGACTCATGTAACATTCGAATATTTGTAATAAAGAGGGTTTTGGGGTAATTTAAAGTTGCTATTCTAAAATCTACACGATTGATATGGCTTGATCGAATATAACAGAAATGTAAGAAGAGGTGGCTCCCAAAGTCATCTCCCCCCCCCCCACAATTGTTTTATTGAAGTAAATAAAACCAAGATTTAATCGTGTTGTAGGGCGTAGGAGTGAGTCAAAATTATTGAATGCTTTGAGGGGCTCGGTTAACACTCTTAATTTTACATATCATATCTAAATTGCTTATGGTTTTGTTTGATTTCCCCGATGTTTATTACTCCACATGAAAGTGTATAGATGAATCTGTCTTTACCATAGAAAAGATACGATATTCATATTATATCACTACTGCACTCTCTCTCCCTCTCGCAGTCAAACACACACGCACGATTCCAACCCTATCATCGGAAAAGTGTTAAATTGCAGGAAAATAGAAATACAGGTAGCTAGACATAATCAAAGTGAGATAATCATCGCCTCCTCAGTCTTTATTCGTAAATAATAGTTTGTTCACGATTACAGGCATGCCGGATTTCCCTGAAGTTAACCATGTCATTTATTTTATATCAGAACGCCTTACAAAAAAAAATCATCTAAAAGATTTGCTAAGACTGTGATCTTTTCTTAAAGGGAACTAATTACAACCCCCCCCCCCCCCCCGACCAAAAATATTATAATTCATCAACTTTTATCGATGACTCGTAATAACTGAAATGGTCAAGATTATAATTGGAGGAGATTGTTTTACACCAAGGCCAGCATGGCAGTCAACTCGTCAAGTTCGTGCCTGTACGGAAGCGTGCACGTGGTCGCCAAGGTCAGCTTAAAGCACAAAGTATAGATTTTTTTTCAGAATGTATTTAGACTTTCTGTTATTGGCTTTTATTATTTTACTTGAGAATTCTCGAGGAAGCATTGTCATTGAAAAAAGGAGAGAAAGCAATGTTATTGAGGAAGCCCTTTAGGAAGGTGTATCAAATCGTTGTACTATCTTTCCTTTGTGTGCGTGCGTACTTGTCTGTGCCTGTGTCTCTGCCCCCCCCCCCCTCTCTCTCTCTCTATTTATCTTCCTCTCCCTCTCTTTCAATCATTTTGGTACTGAAAACGATAATTGTGAGGTGAACACAAAAGCCGCAAGTATCTCTAGATTTCGGAGGCGGACGGCAGCCGTATCCTAGTCGTAGAGCAAATGTGACCTAGGCATAACGAACCTCTTCAAAGGGTTGTTTTTGTGGTGGAATTTGTCCAGATTTGCTCCCTCGAGGTAAATTGTACCAAAATCTTCCAGAATATAAAAAGCGGTGCACATTTGCAATCAAGTACCATGCATTATACGTTCTTTTAAAGATGGAATAATTATGTAATCTAAAGCGAATACATTTTCCCTACATGGCATGTTAAGATTAAATCCGTTAGAAAATTAGATACTATTTTTGTATACAAAGTCATATTGACCGTTTCATGAATTTACCCAGCATTGATATTTGTTTCTCTTTAACAACACAGTATCCTTATGACACCATGCCTGTGTCTCTTGGTGTATGGCGTGTCAGGATCGGCACGTTCATGCGCCGTCGGAGGAAAGAATATGACTACAACTACTTTTGGAGCAAACTTCACAACTTAATTAAAAAAAACAAGAATGCTGAGCCACCCAAAGAAAATGACAATCCTGAGTGTAACATATCATCTCGTACTGGCTCTTCACCTGATGCGAACAGTTCTCAAGGAAACACGGACTGTCGACCTGCGTCTCCTTACAATGTCAACCTGAATACCGCTCAAACCGGGCCTTCATGTGACGTCAGCATTAGCAGATGTAATGCTAATTGTCAGACTCGGTCACCATGTGACGGTCCAGAGTTTGATACTGTAACGGAGAGAGGATTCCCATGTGATGTAAAAAGACCCGGTCATAGCGATGTCTCTCACTCTGAGTCTTCGTGTGCTGAAAACAGTGGTTCTCCAACGGCAAACGAGATTAACCCTGTCCCTGATACCACCGAAGTGCTAATACCAGTTCCTCGACCCTGTGTAAAAGATGAATTGGACAATAGACACATAACCATAAATCTAGTGTCACATGAATACCCATCTAATTCCGCTCAAATAACAGACCAAGATGAGGTTGTCACATCAGAGTCGTACGCACATGTACCTGCAGTCATCGCAGGTGAGACAGATCGTATCCAAATAGACGAGGAGGAGACATCACACTCTGCGCGTTCAGTGATAGAGGACCACTCATCAGGCTTGTTATCTAAACCCAGGAAAGATACAACTAGAAACACCGAGCAATCAACACCATCTGTCAGGGTATGTATTTTCCAGGGCAACCCTATCCCATTATAACAAAAATGAGACAGACGAAGAAAAAAATATAAGAAATATAAATAATTTTTATAAAATGTATACAATCTTCTTGCATTTTTTTTTTTTAATAGGACACGGTAACTTGACAAAATTGAAGCTATACAAGTTATCTTATAAAAGACAGTTTGGTTATTTCAATTTGCTGTGGATTTTTTTTTTGACGTTCGTTGTACTATAATCATTGCTAAATGTGTCCTTTACCCTTTCACAGAATTCTTATTCTCACGTGATTCTACATGTATTTTGACAAATAGCGTCTAAATATAATTTTGGAAATTGTCTTCTGTCCATCAATTTCAACGGAATATCATGAATCATCTTTGTAATTTTCCCTTCGTTCTTAGGAAGAAACGAAGATTCACGGATCACCGACCTATTCGGTCCTCCGATCAGGGACAACCACCGGTGAAGCAGAAGCAATCACAAGAAATGACTGTCCAGACATGACCAACATACTCCTATTGAGATCCGGTGACGTAGAACGAAACCCTGGTCCAAATACTATGTAAGCAGCCTAAAACGAGCAACTTTGGAACGTTACAATCCAATGTTTCATATTCTACTGAACCCGAATCCGAGCCTACGGTTACGTTCAATGAAAGACAACTTAATTGGACTAATTATCTTTGTTAAACCCGATTCTGAACAAATCCTTAAACCCACCGTAGGGTTTCAATTCTAGTAGAATACGGGTCAATAAAGGTGCATGTCGTAATAGTTTGCAGTGACATTTTAATCCTTGCATTACAAGTAATGCTTTAAAGTATTTTGATTCAATATAGTATAACAGGGTATTCGCAAGTCAAAGGAGCAAAATGAAAGTTCCTTAGAAACAAAATATCGCAAATATCTATAAGCGCTATGAATCATTCTTCGTTTGTCTATAATTTAGCCCTGGAAGTCTGACCGAGCTCGAGCTCTATCTCCTTGCTGACGGTATGGATTCCTCAGACTTCAGGAAGGTCGGACTAGCATTAGGATTTACAGAGGCTCAACTAAGTCGGTTTGAGAAAGACAAGCTTGGCGACTCCATGCATGCTACATATCAGATGCTTTACGAATGGCGGAAGACAGTACGTGATAGCGAGACGAGGAAGACATTGGTCGACATGTTAGAAAGCATTAATCTGGTACAGCTTGCTGAGAGTGTACGAAAAGGTAATACTAATAAAGATGGGTTCATGTATAGCGCTCATGTCTGTATAACTTGACATTCCTGGTGCTCAACAATTATTACCTCTGCCTTTAGCAAGGTTGCCATAATGACGCTCTAGCTAGAGCACCGTAATGACAACTTCAGAGCCTATAGGGTTTAAAGATGAGCCTTAAGAGGTGGAAACGTCATCGGATGGTTTAAGTACCCCCGCAGCCGTCATGTCCTTAGACCTTAGGCCAGACATTTGTGTACATTTTTCACACGCGTCCAAGGTGAGCTAAATAAGTACCTGGCATGAATTAATTCCTTGAAATGCTAGAGCACCATAATGGCAGCCATGTTAAAGACGGGGTAATAATTATCGACTGTCAAGTTAGACATGAGCGATATACAAGAAACCACTTCAACTATTGTTATTTTTGCTATTATGATTTTTTAGCATTATGTGCTGAATTTATAATTAAATTTGCGTCTTCCATTAAAACATTGTAGCAAAGTGAGGAGTTTTGGAATGTTGGAATATTTAACAATTTAAAGAATATCCTCACTTGTTTTGGATAATGCATATAATATATATAATACACATACAAATATGTACACAGAGAGAGGGGCAGAGAGAGAGAGAGAGAGGGGGAGGGGCAATTCAATAGTAATTTATTCCATGCGTCACTGATCTAAATATAGTTTCATTAGAAAAATGTGCCACGTTAGTAGCCCCACTAAAGTTTGGATCAGACTAAATATGTAAGGAAATTGCACATTTAATCTCAACAAGAGAACACGCGCTAACGGAACCAATGCCTCAGATGTATATCCATATGGATAAACAGTTACAAAGGAGGAATGTCTGTACAAAAGCACGGAAATAGAACGTTATCATGAAAGATGCATTTGATAATAGTTCATGGATTATACGCATATCAATCCAGGAGCGTAACTTTTGAAAGTAGAAATCGTTTTTATCTTCTTTAATTATGAAATGCACAAGACCATGCACATTTTACAGTTTGATACCGCAAGATTTGCTCCATAGAAGATGGCCTAAAACCCCAACATGCAAACAACCAGAAAAGCCCGACATCTTAGCATCGACCGGAGTAACCCTTCCCTGGGGCAGTGACATCAGGGCACAATGTCGATCCGTTAATCAATGTGAGAGCCCCTATCTAGGAAATAGATAATTTGTCAACCACTGATCATGATCCACAAGCAAATTAGAATTGAGATTTGGGAAGTTACGTATATTGATATTACATTTTTGTGATTCATGGTTTATGTACCTTTTTTTTGGGGGGGGGGCTGCTGTTTTTTCACAATGTTTTACGTTTAAACACTATACTTTAGAGCCAAATTTCTTCACCATCTCATCACAGGTCAGGTTGGTGATGATATACCTTCAATGACAGAGGAGGAAATCAAGCGGGTTGCTGAAGAGGTCAAACGCTATTATACAATTTATCTATGTCAAATTCAGGCTAATCCACTGAACAGCGAGCTTCAACTTGAATTTGACAGGATCTTCACCAACCTAACGTTGATGGAAGAAGACAAAGGTACAACGCGCAAGTTACCGCTTCTCTACGACGACCTCCTCAGGACGAAAGTCAACCAAATCTATGCCAAACGCTTGTTGGTGGAAGGTGAAGGTGGTGCGGGGAAGACCACTTTCTGCGCCAAGATCGCTTGGGACTGGATCCACGGAAAAGGTTACCAAGATTTCAAACTAGTTCTTGTCATCCTTTTTCGCGAGGCAAAGGAAAAGACTGTTGGAGAGATAGTGAAAACGTATCTTTCTGACAACAATCCAGTCACAGCCAAGCAGCTAGACAAGCACATCCTCTCAAATTCTGATGATGTCTTTCTTGTCCTGGACGGCCTAGATGAGTATACTGTTGATCTTAACAGCATTCAGCAAATCGCCCTGATTATTCTTGATAAGCTGTTCAAGTCAGGGACAGTACTTATTACATCGCGACAATGGAGATCAGATGAGATTAGGAAGAATGCCGATCTCAGAAAGGGGTTTGCTTTCATTGCTGTGGAAGGTTTCTCTGCTGAAAACCTCTCGTCCTACATCACCAAGTACTTTCATCCAGACACAGCTTCCTCTGAATATCTGAACCGATTCATATCGAACAACGATGTGATCAGAGAGAACATGGCCCCTTACCCAATATACACAGCCATGCTATGCATCATGTGGAAAGAGTTTGATGGAAAGCGCCGAGAGGCAATGTCCAAGCTGCAAACATTTTCCCAGCTCTTCAATGAGATGATTGACTTTTTGGTTGATCATTACCTATCGAAGCACTTTCAATCATGTATTGTTGAAGGCATATTGAGGGAGAATCGTTCAGATATTCGTCATCATCTGCTTCAAATTGGCCACATTGCCTTCAGGGGACTTCTTGAGAGACGGTTAGTATTCACAGAAGAAGAGTTTCAGAGTTATCCAGAGTCCATCGATGTAGGTTGTAAAGTTGGTGTGCTCACCAGAGAAAAGAAAGTTCTTCCAAGAAAAGACAGAAGAACTAATCCAAATACAGTAGTTCAATCGGTGCATTTCCCTCATAAGCTCTTCCAGGAATATCTATCAGGAATGTATCTTGCATCTCTTTACAACTCACATCGTAATGAGTATGACAGGTTGATAGCGATAATCATGAAGGATGCAGGGGAATACCGGTACCTACTGTACTTCACCTCGGCCCAGCAGAAGGAGGTCGGATTGGATATCGTATCTCGTCTCACAGATGATTATGATGATGACTTCATCGTAGACGTAGCATACGAGAGCCAAGACCAAATAGTGGCCAAAGCAGTGGCGGATCGTCTCTCCTCTAAGTCCAGCAAGACGCTGAAGATCTCCGTGTACATGGAGGCACACACAGTATCAGGGCATATCTTCATCATTAATCATCGTGAAGTGGTAAGGAAAGTAACGTCGAATTGCTGCAACGTATTCATTCCAATGTTCTATGATCTCTGTGAATGATACAGTTTCTTTTTTATTCAAATGTCATTCTCTCAGACTTAGGATAACGTGGTTTGGTTTGAACACTTAACTCTATACATATACCCTGTATACTAACGATGCGCAACGCATTCTGTAAAAACTTCTCTTCATCCAAAAAAGAAGCTTGATAAAATCAATTTTCTATGATCATGATGCATGTTTGAATCCACTTCTATGGATCTAGTGTGGGTGCAACTATGATTATCACTTTCAATCTGAACACGAATTTTGTTTAACTATTATTATCTACAAGAGTTAATGACTATTAGGACCTAATAAGTCTGTTATTAGGAGTTGTGATTTATTGTTATTGTAGCGCAACCGATCTTGCGTGTATTTGCAATGAAATCTTGTTTGATAATACACTGTCGCTCATATAGTTGTAATATTTTTGTTTTACCCCAATTTATGGAATTATTTTAAAAATAATTTAAAAATAATAGATCTAGATAATAGTATACATTCTCAGATGTTATTGAATAATAATTTGACAATGTGTGTTTTGCGTGTCTGCTACCCTTTTAACTACCCTTTTAACTAGGGGACCTACACCCTTAAGTCATAAATGACAGTAATGAGGATTAATGCCCCACAAAAGGCCACTCATATAGCACATCGACACGGTTTAGATCCTGGGGCCTCACAGTTACGAGGCCATTGCTTTGTCACTGAACCATGACTGTACACAGCGGGGGCTAGGGTAGGGGGCAGTTTCCATAAATAAACAAAAACACAGAAAATGCAATATATTTTCAATAATTTATAGCATTTTACCCCAATTCCCAACATAAAAAATCCTCTGTGTGCCCATGCCTTGAGCCATAATGCATGGCCGTCCAGAGGATTTTTTTATGTTGGGGACCGTGGTAAAATGCAAAAAAATATTGAAAATGTATTGCATTTTCTGTTTTTTTTTTTAATTAATGGAAACTGCCCCCTCCCCTAGCCCCCGCTGCGTACAGTCATGGTTCAGTGACAAAGCAATGGCCTCGTAACTGTGAGGCCCCAGGATCAAAACCGTGTCGATGTGCTATATTAGTGCCCTTTTGTGGGGCATTAATTCTCATTACTGTCATTTATGACTTAAGGGCGTAGGTCCCCTAGTTGATAAGCATAGCTTTAGCAGTCACGCAAAACATACATTGTCAAATTATTATTCAATAACATCTGAGAATGTATACTATTATCTAAATCTATTATTTTTTAATTATTTTTAAAATAATTCCATAAATTGGGTAAAACAAAAATATTCCAACTATATGAGCGACAGTGTATAACACTTTTAATATCACGAATTCCAATGGGATTTGCACGTGCATTCTGTTTAAACCAGTATGATAAAACGCAACTTGAAATATGATGAGATAACGTACAGAACCCAAAAAAGTTTACATTTGGTAGGATCAGAACAATTCCTTTCAAATGCAAAATGTTATTATAAACTTATTTGATGTTCTTCGTAAAATATAGATTTTTGAAAACAGAATAAAAACCAAACGAAAAATGGTAGAAAAAAAAATATATTAAAAAAAAATCAGTTTCAATTAAGGTGACTAATAAGGATAATATGGTATTATTTTTATGATTTACGTTTCTACCCTCACACTATTATTTGTGTATATGTACATTGTAGGATCACCTGATAATTGAGAAGCCATGTGGACGGACGGCTTCAGAGGACCTAGCTGAATACATGTGCTCATCACGAACACTGAGATCTGTGACGATCGATAGTACTATGCATGACGTCTTCTACTCGGTGCTTGCGAATAAAGCAGTCGAATCCAAGGTCAGTATACATCTGTGTATTATCCACGTTCTGGTATATTTGGTACATCTTTCTTTTAAAAGAAATGGATGCCATATTCAGTCAGGATAATAGTTTTTCTGTTGTCATAAGATTACATTAATTAGGAGAATACTGGAAAATAGAGGTTTGTTTTTAGAAAAATAAATTTCAATTTCAGGCGACTTTAACTTTTTTAGGTACACTAAAAAGAAAAAAATTCCATTAAACTATTCATATAGTACTTATGTTTAAGCTAGTGGGTTTCCACCAAAAAAATCTTCATCTTTGCTCGCTCTTATCATGATGACCCAATTTTTCCCTAGTACACTGTTGGTCATAATGGTGGAATAATTATTTGTACCCCAATTTATGTAATGATTTTGACAATGAGTTATTCCTAATAGATCTAGCTAATAGTATACACTCGCAGATTTTATTGAATAATAATTTGTTAGTGTTTGTTTTGCGATACTGCTAAAAGCATATGTGTGCTACTATGCTAATCAACTAGGGGACCTATGTCCTGAAGTCATAACTGACAGTAGTAAGGATTAATGCCTCGTAAAATCGCACTAATATAGCACATCGACACGGTTTTGATCCTGGGGGCTCACAGTAACGAGGCCATTGCTTAGCTACTGAAACATGACTATACGCAGCGGGGGCTAGGGTACGTCGCCGCCCCCACAAATACAACAAAACAAAGAAAATGCAATAAACTATCAATGATTCATTGCATTTTGCCCCGACCCCCAACATAAAAAAATCCTCTATGTGGGCATGCCTTGAATCATAATGCATTGCCCTACAGAGGATTTTTTCTTGTTGGGGACCGGGGGGAAATGCAATGAATTATTGATAATTTATAGTATTTTCTTCGGTTTTTGGATTTTTCTTCATAATTGTTGATATTAAAATGTTCGTTTTCCAACGACCAATTTTTGTGCATACTAAATAAAGAGGCGCGCCTCGGGGTGATAGCAGCGGAGGCAAATTTCCCTTGAGCGTATGGAAACAGCCAGTCCTCTCGTAGCAGTCGAATTCTCTATAATATAACATATTCTTAATTCCATATGACAGTACGGAATGCGACGGGAATGCTGATGGAGAGACGTCCATTTAAATTGAGAATGCCGATAAGAATAATTTTTTTCAATTTTAAAACCTAGAAAAATGAAAAATCGAATCCCTTCGTCTCTTCTATTCCTTTGAAACCCGCAAAGTGTTCCATGTTTATTTGTTTTCACACTTTTATGTTATGTAAAATCAGATGTTTAAAATACTATTTCAATCAAATTTCAAAATAAAATTTCGCATTATAAATGAATGAGGATGTGACTGTATCAAGATGGAAAGTTTAAAAACATGTTCAAGTCGAGTAATGTCAGCAATTGTTTATCCAACACAATGCTACAATTATATCAGATTCGGATTTTGGACACTCAATATGTGGACCCCCCCCCCCCCCCCCCTCATGGAAGTGCTGATGGAGTGACGGCTATTTTAATTAAGAATTGCTCATGATACAAAATATATGAATTTAAAACCTACAAAATGACAAATCGAATCATTTCGTTCCCGTTGTTGTGATTGTGTTTTCCATTGGATTCTTAGTCTTTTTTCACACATTTGTGTTACGTTATTATGAAATAAAGTTTTTCAAAGTAATATCTCTAGCAAATAGATTGTAAATGTAACGTATTGCTTTTGTAAGTGAATGAGGTTGGCGACTGTATGATCATGTAATGTTAGATATACTTCAGTATATTATTGTCAGCAATTGTTTATCCAACATCATGTCGTATTATTACAACAGATTGAGACTCTGGACATCCGCTCTGGTGATCTCAGTGATCGTCCCAATGCATCACGTGATCTCGCTCAGTTCATCTGTAAGATGCCTCATCTGAAGAACCTGACACTCTGGAGTTCCTGTCACGATGGCTTCTACTCAACATCATCGGCGATGGCATCATCTGCAAAAGTATTGATATGATCTTAGATTTTAGGACTCTAAGAAAATCAATTCATATTTGTTATACTTGAAGTACCCTTTTCTGTATAGTCAAACTCAAGTGGACTATTTTACCCTCGCAATTAGTACACAGTTGAGACAAAGCAGGTAGGAAAATTTAAATGTTTATGGACGTGGAAGCGACAAATGAACTTTCTGTTATAATACAAAAACATACTGAAGATTACCAGATTGATAACGAATAATATATACCATATTTTTTATTCCACATGACATTTTGGAATGCTACGGGAATGCTGCTGGAGAAACGTCCAGTTTAATTGTGAATGCTGATGAGACTAAATATTTTTATTTAAAAACCTACAAAAATGAAGAAAAAAATGTATCTCTTCGTCTCTTCTATCCCTGTGGAAGCTGCAAAGTGTTTCCTGTTTATTTGTTTTTAAAAACTTTAATGTTATGTAAAATTAGATTTGCAAAGTACTATTTCCGAATCGAATTTCAGAATAACGTTTTCTTTTGTAAATGAATGAGGATGGCCACTGTATCAAGATGTAATGGTCAAGTCGAGTAATGTCAGCAATTGTTTTATTAAACATAATATTACAATTATATCATATTAGGACTTTAGACACTCAATATGTAGACCCCCCCCCCCCCCCCTATCGAAGTCCTGATGGAGTGACGGTTATTTCAATTAAAAATTGTTAATGATAATAAATATATGATACAAAAACAGACTGAAGATTTTATCATGGATGGTGAATAATATATGATATACTATATCTTTAATTCCATATGACAATTCGGAATGATACAGGAACGGTGATGCAGAGACGTTCATTGTAATTGTGAATGTTGATGAGACGTACTATTTTGAATTAAAAGCCGACAAAATGAAAAATCGAATCTCTTCGTTCCCGTTGTTGTGATTGTGTTTTCCATTGGTAACTGCCAATTGTTCTGAGACTATTTTTCACACATTTGTGTTTATTCATTATGAAATAAAATTGTCAAAGTAATATCTCTATCAAATAGATTGTAAGAGGAAATGTATTGCTTCTGTAAGTGAATGAGGGTGGCGACTGTATCATCATGTAATTTAAGATATAATTCAATATAGTAATGTCAGCAACTGTATATCCAACTTGATGTCGTACTATTACAACAGATTGAGAATCTGGACATACGCTCTTGTGATCTCAGTGAACGTCCCAATGCATCAAGTGATCTCGCCCAGTTCATCTGTAAGATGCCTCGTTTGGAGACCCTGGCACTCGGTAAGGAGTACCAGACCTTACTTCACGATGACTTCTACTCAACATTATCAGCGATGGCATCATCAGCAAAGGTATGGATTCGGTCATATATTGTAGGACTCTTAATACAGAAAATAACTAAATATTTGTTATACAATAAAGTGTACCCATCTCCTATGTTGTCAAACGCAAGTGTACGATTTTACTCTAGTAATTGTTAAGATGAAGCAGGTAGGAAAAGTTAAATGTTCATGGACGTGGATACGAAAAGTGAACTTTCTGTTATAATATAAAAACAGACTGAAGATTTAAACATTGCTGGTGAATAATATATTATAAAACATATTTTTAATTCCATATAATAATTCGGAATGCTACGGGAATGCTGATTTAGAGACGACAATTTAAATTGTGAATGCCGATGAGACTAAACTATTTCAATTTTAAAACCTACAAAAATGAAAAATCGAATCCTTTCGTCTCTTGTATCCCTTTGGAAACCGCAAAGTGTTCCATGTTTATTTGTTTTCACACTTTTATGTTATGTAAAATTAGATTTTCAAAGTACTATTTCAATCAAATTTCAGAATAACGTTTCGCATTATAAATGATTGAGGATGGCAACTTTATCAAGATTGAAAGTTTAAAAACATGTTCAAGTCGAGTAATGTCATCAATTGTTTATCCAAAACAATGCTACAATTATATCAGATTCGGATTTTGGACACTCAAAATGTGGACCCCACCCCCCCCCCCCCCTATGGAAGTGCTGATGGAGTGACGGCTATTTTGATTAAGAATTGCTGATGATACAAAATATATGAATTCAAAGCCTAAACAATTAAAAATCGAATCTCTACGTTCCCGTTGTTATGATTGTGTTTCCCATCGGAAACGCCAAATATTCTGAGTCTATTTTCACACATTTGTGTTACGTTATTATGAAATAAGATTTTCAAAGTAATATCTCTATCAAATGGATTGTAAGAGTAAGGTATTGCTTTTGTAAGTGAATGAGGGTGGCGACTGTATCATCATGTAATGTTAGATATAATACATTATAGTAATGTCAGCCATTGTTTATCCAACATGATATCGTACTATTACAACAGATTGAGACTCTGGACATCCGCTCTAATAATCTCAGAGATCGTCCCAGTGCATCAAGTAATCTCGCTCAGTTCATCTGTAAGATGCCTCATCTGATGAACCTGACAATCAGTCGTTCCTGTCACGAAGACTTCTACTCAACATCATCGGCGATGGCATCATCAGCAAAGGTATTGGTTTGGTCTTATTTGTTAGGACTCTAAGAAAATCACTTCATATTTGTTATACCTGAAGTGTACCCTTTTCTGTATAGTCACACGGACGTGGACTATTTTACCCTCGCAATTGGTACACAGTTGAGAGGAAGCAGGTAGGAAAAATGACGTATCATGAAGTGGATGCGAAAAGTAAAATTTCCGTGATAAAACAAAAAAAGACTGAAGCTCTTAAGATTAATAGTGAACACTATATACCATTTTTCTCATTTCATATGACAATTGGTAGTGCTACGGAATTGCTGATGGATAGACGGCTATTTTAATTATGAATACTGATGAGACTAAATACTTGAATTTAAAAGCCTACATAAATATAAAGTGAACCTCTTATTCCCCGTTAATTTGATTATGTAACATGTTAAAATCTGCCAAGTCTTTAAGTTTAATTTGTTTTTTCACAGTACTTTTTCAATCAAAGGTCAGAATGACATATTGCTTTTGTCAATGAATGAGGTTGGCAACTTCATTATGATGTAATATTCAACAATATTTGTAAGTAGTGTAATGTCAGCAACTGTATATCCAACATAATGTTACTATTATAACAGATTAAGATTTGACATCCGATATGTGAATCACCCCCCCCCCCCCCTCACTCATTCAGACGTGAACATATACAGTGTAGTAGGGTCAGTAAGATTACCGGATCATATGCCAGGGGAAGGAATTCCCTCTTTTTCTGACAATCATGGATCCACAACTATTATTTCGTCGATAACATAATGAGGGTGTTCAGGTTCTCCCCCGAATAAAGCTCATTTGTTTTCTTCAAGGGTAGTGTGATTATGGGATGGTTAACGACCGTTCTGTGTTCTTGTTTTATTCTCTTTTGTTCTGTAAGACTTAATATCATGAGCCACGTCTTTCATTCATATTAAACCATTACTCCCTCTGTCAACAGGTCAATATGATCTATAAAATATCATTTTCTTTATCTGTAATGCCAACAGCCCCGATTGCAGCAATGACAAAAACTATTGATCACCTCTAATATTACCCATCATATATTTAATTAACACCATTATGCATTATATCGGTCTCAAAAGAATTCAGGGACTATTCAAATGCGTGCTAATTTCAGGTGTCAAGACTTGTAGCTCATTTCAAAATACAATCTGATTGTGTTAAGATTTTTTAGTCGTGGCAACGTTATTTATATGATTAAAAACATATTGCTGAATTTTGAATATATTTTTAATGGGTTGTTATTAGTTACATTCAACAAAATTTTACTATCACAACAGATTGAGACTCTGGACATCAGCTCTGGTGATTTCAGTAAACGTCCCAATGTATCACGTGATCTCGCTCAGTCCATCTGTATGATGCCTCATCTAAAGAACCTGACACTCGATGGTTCCTGTCACGATGACTTCTACTCAACATCATCAGCGATGGCATCATCTGCAAAGGTATTGATATGATCTTAGATTTTAGGACTCTAAGAAAATCACTTCATATTTGTTATACTTGAAGTACCCTTTTCTGTATAGTCAAACTCAAGTGGACTATTTTACCCTCGCAATTAGTACACAGTTGAGACAAAGCAGGTAGGAAAATTTAAATGTTTATGGACGTGGAAGCGACAAATGAACTTTCTGTTATAATACAAAAACATACTGAAGATTACCAGATTGATAACGAATAATATATACCATATTTTTTATTCCACATGACATTTTGGAATGCTACGGGAATGCTGCTGGAGAAACGTCCAGTTTAATTGTGAATGCTGATGAGACTAAATATTTTTATTTAAAAACCTACAAAAATGAAGAAAAAAATGTATCTCTTCGTCTCTTCTATCCCTTTGGAAGCTGCAAAGTGTTTCCTGTTTATTTTTTTTTTAAAACTTTAATGTTATGTAAAATTAGATTTGCAAAGTACTATTTCCGAATCGAATTTCAGAATAACGTTTTCTTTTGTAAATGAATGAGGATGGCCACTGTATCAAGATGTAATGGTCAAGTCGAGTAATGTCAGCAATTGTTTTATTAAACATAATATTACAATTATATCATATTAGGACTTTAGACACTCAATATGTAGACCCCCCCCCCCCCCTATCGAAGTCCTGATGGAGTGACGGTTATATCAATTAAAAATTGTTAATGATAATAAATATATGATACAAAAACAGACTGAAGATTTTATCATGGATGGTGAATAATATATGATATACTATATCTTTAATTCCATATGACAATTCGGAATGATACAGGAACGGTGATGCAGAGACGTTCATTGTAATTGTGAATGTTGATGAGACGTACTATTTTGAATTAAAAGCCGACAAAATGAAAAATCAAATCTCTTCGTTCCCGTTGTTGTGATTGTGTTTTCCATTGGTAACTGCCAATTGTTCTGAGACTATTTTTCACACATTTGTGTTTATTCATTATGAAATAAAATTGTCAAAGTAATATCTCTATCAAATAGATTGTAAGAGGAAATGTATTGCTTCTGTAAGTGAATGAGGGTGGCGACTGTATCATCATGTAATGTAAGATATAATTCAATATAGTAATGTCAGCAACTGTATATCCAACTTGATGTCGTACTATTACAACAGATTGAGAATCTTGACATACGCTCTTGTGATCTCAGTGAACGTCCCAATGCATCAAGTGATCTCGCTCAGTTCATCTGTAAGATGCCTCGTTTGGAGACCCTGGCACTCGGTAAGGAGTACCAGACCTTACTTCACGATGACTTCTACTCAACATCATCATTGATGGCATCATCAGCAAAGGTATGGATTCGGTCATATATTGTAGGACTCTTAATACAGAAAATAACTAAATATTTGTTATACAATAAAGTGTACCCATCTCCTATGTTGTCAAATGCAAGCGTACGATTTTACTCTAGTAATTGTTAAGATGAAGCAGGTAGGAAAAGTTAAATGTTCATGGATGTGGATACGAAAAGTGAACTTTCTGTTATAATATAAAAACAGACTGAAGATTTAAACATTGCTGGTGAATAATATATTATAAAACATATTTTTAATTCCATATAATAATTCGGAATGCTACGGGAATGCTGATTTAGAGACGACAATTTAAATTGTGAATGCCGATGAGACTAAACTATTTCAATTTTAAAACCTACAAAAATGAAAAATCGAATCCTTTCGTCTCTTGTATCCCTTTGGAAACCGCAAAGTGTTCCATGTTTATTTGTTTTCACACTTTTATGTTATGTAAAATTAGATTTTCAAAGTACTATTTCAATCAAATTTCAGAATAACGTTTCGCATTATAAATGATTGAGGATGGCAACTTTATCAAGATGGAAAGTTTAAAAACATGTTCAAGTCGAGTAATGTCATCAATTGTTTATCCAAAACAATGCTACAATTATATCAGATTCGGATTTTGGACACTCAAAATGTGGACCCCCCCCCCCCCCCTATGGAAGTGCTGATGGAGTGACGGCTATTTTAATTAAGAATTGCTGATGATACAAAATATATGAATTCAAAGCCTAAACAATTAAAAATCGAATCTCTACGTTCCCGTTGTTATGATTGTGTTTCCCATCGGAAACGCCAAATATTCTGAGTCTATTTTCACACATTTGTGTTACGTTATTATGAAATAAGATTTTCAAAGTAATATCTCTATCAAATGGATTGTAAGAGTAAGGTATTGCTTTTGTAAGTGAATGAGGGTGGCGACTGTATCATCATGTAATGTTAGATATAATACATTATAGTAATGTCAGCCATTGTTTATCCAACATGATATCGTACTATTACAACAGATTGAGACTCTGGACATCCGCTCTAATAATCTCAGAGATCGTCCCAGTGCATCAAGTAATCTCGCTCAGTTCATCTGTAAGATGCCTCATCTGATGAACCTGACAATCAGTCGTTCCTGTCACGAAGACTTCTACTCAACATCATCGGCGATGGCATCATCAGCAAAGGTATTGGTTTGGTCTTATTTGTTAGGACTCTAAGAAAATCACTTCATATTTGTTATACCTGAAGTGTACCCTTTTCTGTATAGTCACACGGACGTGGACTATTTTACCCTCGCAATTGGTACACAGTTGAGAGGAAGCAGGTAGGAAAATGACGTATCATGAAGTGGATGCGAAAAGTAAAATTTCCGTGATAAAACAAAAAAAGACTGAAGCTCTTAAGATTAATAGTGAACAATATATACCATTTTTCTCATTTCATATGACAATTGGTAGTGCTACGGAATTGCTGATGGATAGACGGCTATTTTAATTGTGAATACTGATGAGACTAAATACGTGAATTTAAAAGCCTACATAAATATAAAGTGAACCTCTTATTCCCCGTTAATTTGATTCTGTAACATGTTAAAATCTGCCAAGTCTTTAAGTTTAATTTGTTTTTTCACAGTACTTTTTCAATCAAAGGTCAGAATGACATATTGCTTTTGTCAATGAATGAGGTTGGCAACTTCATTATGATGTAATATTCAACAATATTTGTAAGTAGTGTAATGTCAGCAACTGTATATCCAACATAATGTTACTATTATAACAGATTAAGATTTGACATCCGATATGTGAATCATCCCCCCCCCCCCTCACTCATTCAGACGTGAACATATACAGTGTAGTAGGGTCAGTAAGATTACCGGATCATATGCCAGGGGAAGGAATTCCCTCTTTTTCTGACAATCATGGATCCACAACTATTATTTCGTCGATAACATAATGAGGGTGTTCAGGTTCTCCCCCGAATAAAGCTCATTTGTTTTCTTCAAGGGTAGTGTGATTATGGGATGGTTAACGACCGTTCTGTGTTCTTGTTTTATTCTCTTTTGTTCTGTAAGACTTAATATCATGAGCCACGTCTTTCATTCATATTAAACCATTACTCCCTCTGTCAACAGGTCAATATGATCTATAAAATATCATTTTCTTTATCTGTAATGCCAACAGCCCCGATTGCAGCAATGACAAAAACTATTGATCACCTCTAATATTACCCATCATATATTTAATTAACACCATTATGCATTATATCGGTCTCAAAAGAATCCAGGGACTATTCAAATGCGTGCTAATTTCAGGTGTCAAGACTTGTAGCTCATTTCAAAATACAATCTGATTGTGTTAAGATTTTTTAGTCGTGGCAACGTTATTTATATGATTAAAAACATATTGCTGAATTTTGAATATATTTTTAATGGGTTGTTATTAGTTACATTCAACAATTTTTTACTATCACAACAGATTGAGACTCTGGACATCAGCTCTGGTGATTTCAGTAAATGTCCCAATGTATCACGTGATCTCGCTCAGTCCATCTGTAGGATGCCTCATCTAAAGAACCTGACACTCGATGGTTCCTGTCACGATGACTTCTACTCAACATCATCAGCGATGGCATCAACTGCAAAGGTATTGATTCGGTCATATATTTAAGGACTTTAAGAAAATCACTTCATATTTGTTATACTTGAAGTGTACCCTTTTCTGTATAGTCACACGGAAGTGGACTATTTTACTCTCGCAATTGGTACACAGTTGAGAGGAAGCAGGTAGGAAAAGCTAAATGTTCATGGACGTGGAAGCAAAAAATTAACTTTCTGTTATGATACAAAAACGTACTGAAGATTATCAGATTGATAACGAATGATATATACTATATTTTTTACTTCATATGACAATTCGGAATGCTACGGAAGTACTGTTGGAGAGACGTCCATTTTAATTGTGATTGCTGATGAGACTAAATATTTTTATTTAAAAGCCTACGTAAATGAAAAATTGAATTTCTTCGTCTTTTCTATCCCTTTTGAATTTGCAAAGTGTTCCCTGTTTTTTTGTGTTCGCACTTTTATGTTAGGTAAAATTAGATTTTCAAAGTACTATTTCTTAATCGAATTTCAGAATAACGTTTTCCTTTGTAAATGAATAAGGATGGCAACTGTATCAAGATGTAATGTTCAGAAATATGTTCAAGTCGTGTAATGTCAGCAATTGTTTCATTAAACATAATATTACAATTATATCAGATTAGGACTTTAGACACTCAATATGTAGACTCCTCCCCCCCCCCCCCCCCCCCCCGCTATAGAAATGCTGATGGAGTGACGGCTATTTTAATTGAAAATTGCTGATGATAATATATATATATATGAGTTTAAAACCTACAAAATAAACAATCAAATCATTTCTTTCCCGTTGTTGTGATTACGTTTGCCATCGAAAACTGTCAAATATTCTGAGCGCATTTTCACACAATTGTGTTACGTTATTATGGAATATGATTTTCGAAGTAATATCTCTATCAAATAAAATGTACGAGTAAAGTGTTGCGTTTGTACGTGAATGAGGGTGGCGACTACATCATCATGTAATGTTAGATGTAATACAGGATAGTAATGTCAGCAATTATTTATCTAACGTGATGTCGTACTATTACAACAGATTGAGACTCTGTACATCGGCTCTAATAATCTCAGAGATCGTCCCAGTGCATCAAGTAATCTCGCTCAGTTCATCTGTAAGATGCCTCATCTGATGAACCTGACAATCAGTCGTTCCTGTCACGAAGACTTCTACTCAACATCATCGGCGATGGCATCATCAGCAAAGGTATTGGTTTGGTCTTATTTGTTAGGACTCTAAGAAAATCATTTCATATTTGTTATACCTGAAGTGTACCCTTTTCTGTATAGTCACACGGACGTGGACTATTTTACCCTCGCAATTGGTACACAGTTGAGAGGAAGCAGGTAGGAAAATGACGTATCATGAAGTGGATGCGAAAAGTAAAATTTCCGTGATAAAACAAAAAAAGACTGAAGCTCTTAAGATTAATAGTGAACAATATATACCATTTTTCTCATTTCATATGACAATTGGTAGTGCTACGGAATTGCTGATGGATAGACGGCTATTTTAATTGTGAATACTGATGAGACTAAATACTTGAATTTAAAAGCCTACGTAAATATAAAATGAACCTCTTATTCCCCGTTAATTCGATTCTGTAACATGTTAAAATCTGCCAAGTCTTTAAGTTAAATTTGTTTTTTCACAGTACTTTTTCAATCAAAGGTCAGAATGACATATTGCTTTTGTCAATGAATGAGGTTGGCAACTTCATTATGATGTAATATTTAGCAATATTTGTAAGTAGTGTAATGTCAGCAACTGTAAATCCAACATAATGTTACTATTATAACAGATTAAGATTTGACATCCGATATGTGAATCACCCCCCCCCCCCCCCCCACTCATTCAGACGTGAACATATACAGTGTAGTAGGGTCAGTAATATTACCGGATCATATGCCAGGGGAAGGAATTCCCTCTTTTTCTGACAATCATGGATCCACAACTATTATTTCGTCGATAACATAATGAGGGTGTTCAGGTTCTCCCCCGAATAAAGCTCATTTGTTTTCTTCAAGGGTAGTGTGATTATGGGATGGTTAACGACCGTTCTGTGTTCTTGTTTTATTCTCTTTTGTTCTGTAAGACTTAATATCATGAGCCACGTCTTTCATTCATATTTAACCATTACTCCCTCTGTCAACAGGTCAATATGATCTAGAAAATATCATTTTCTTTATCTGTAATGACAACAGCCCCGATTGCAGCAATGACAAAAACTATTGATCACCTCTAATATTACCCATCATATATTTAATTAACACCATTATGCATTATATCGGTCTCAAAAGAATCCAGGGACTATTCAAATGCGTGCTAATTTCAGGTGTCAAGACTTGTAGCTCATTTCAAAATACAATCTGATTGTGTTAAGATTTTTTAGTCGTGGCAACGTTATTTATATAATTAAAAACATATTGCTGAATTTTGAATATATTTTTAATGGGTTGTTATTAGTTACATTCAACAAAATTTTACTATCACAACAGATTGAGACTCTTAACATCCGCTATGATGATCTCAATAAACGTCCCAATGCATCACGTGATCTCGCTCAGTTCATCTGTAAGATGCCTCATCTGAAGAACCTGACACTCCACGGTCAGTATCACGATGACTTCTACTCAACATCATCGGCGATGGCATCATCAGCAAAGGTATTGATTTGATCATATATGTTAGGAGTCAAAGAATTTCACTTCATATTTGTTATACTTGAAGTGTACCCTTTTCTGTATTGTCACTCGTAAGTGGACTATTTTACTCTCGCAATTGGTACACAGTTGAGAGAAGGCAGGTAGGAACAGTTAAATTTTCATGGACGTGGAAGCGAAAAGTGAAATTTCTGTCATAAAACAAAAAAGATTGAAGCTTTTAAGATTGATAGTGAATAATATATACCATTTTTCTCATTTCATATGACAATTCGGAGTGCTTCGGAATTGCTGATGGATAAACGGCTATTTCAATTGTGAATACTGATGTGACTAAATACTTGAATTTAAAAGCCTTCACAAATGTAAAGTGAACCTCTTATTCCCCGTTATTTCGAATCTGTAACATGTTACAGCTGCCAAGTCTTCGTTAAATTCGATTTTTCACAGTAATTTTTCAATCAAATGTCAGAATGACATATTGCTTTTGTCAATGAATGAGGTTGTCAATTTCATTATGATGTAATATTTAACAATATTTGTAAGTAGTGTAATGTCAGCAACTGTATATCCAACATAATGTTACTATTATAACAGATTAAGATTTGACATCCGATATGTGAATCATCCCACCCCCCCCCCCCCCCCTCGATCATTCAGACGTGAAAATATAGTAGGGGAGGTAAGATTACCGGATCATATGCAGGAGGGATTCCCTTTTTTTCTGACAATCATGTCTCCACAACTATTATTTCGTCGATAACATAATGACGGTGTACAGCTTCTCCCCGGAATAAAGCTCAAGTTTTTTCTTCAAGGGTAGTGTGATTAAGGAATGATTTACGATCGTTTTGTCTTCTTGTTTTATTCTCTTTTGTTCTGTAATACATAAGATCATGAGCCACGTCTACCATTCATATTTAACCACTACTCCCTTTCTCAACAGATCAATATGATCTAGAAAATATCATTTTCTTTATCCGTTATGCCCACAGTCCCGATTGCAGCAATGAAAAAAAATATTGATTACCTCTACCATTACCTATCATTTATTTAACTAACACCATTATGCATCAATATATCGGTCTCAAAAGAATCCAGGAACTATTCAAATGCGTGCTAATTTCAGGTGTCAAGACTTGTAGCTCATTTCAAAATACAATGTGAATGTGTAAAGATTTGTTAGTTGTGGCAACGTTATTTATATAATTAAAAACATATTGCTGAATTTTTAATATATTTTGAATGGGTTGTTATTAGTTACATTCAACATAATGTTTATATCACAACAGATTGAGATTCTTAACATCCCTCATTGGGATCTCAGGAAACGTCCCTCTGCATCACGTGATCTCGCTCAGTTCATCTGTAACATGACTCATCTGAAGGACCTGACACTTGGCGGTCAGTACCACAATGAATTCTACTCAACATCTTCGTCGACGGCATCATCTGCAAAGGTATTGATATGATCTTAAACTTTAGGACTCGTAACAAATCACTACATGCTCTGTTATACTGGAGGTGTACTCTTCCCTATATAGTCAAACGTAAGTGTACAGTTTAACTTCCCTTTTGGTCATTCGTTAAGAGGAAGCAGGTATAGGAAAAGTTGATCGTTTCAAGAAGTGGATGCACAAAGTGAACTTTCTGTCACAAAACAAAAAAAAGACTGAATATTATAAGATTAATAGTGAATAATATATACCTTCTATTCATTCCATATGACAATTCGAAGTGCTACGGAATTTCAATTTTGAATACTGAAGGGCTAAATAGTTTAATTTAAAAACTTACACAATTATATAATCGAATCTCTTCGTCCCCGTTTGTTTTATTTCTGTAACCTTTTGTTAACTGCAAAATGTTTCATGGATATTTGTTGTTACACTTTTCTATTTTTAAAAATTAGTTCTTTTAAAGTAGACCTACTTTTTTAATCAAATGTCACAATGATGTATTGCTTTTGTAATTTTTTTTATGAGGATGACACCTGTATCATGATGTAAAGTGTAAACATATTTTTAAGTAGCGTAATGTCAGCAATTGTTTATCCACTACAATGTTACTATTATAACAGATTAAGACTTACAATCCGTTATGTGATTATGTGGTTACGTTATGTGGTAAAATGCAATGAATTATTGATAATTTATTGCATTTTCTTTGTTGTTTTTTACTTGTGACCCCCTACCGTGCAGTCATGGTTTAGTGGCAAAGCAATGGCCTCGTAACTGTGAAGCCCCAGGATCAAAACCGTGTCGATGTGCTATATTCAGGGGCGGATCCAGGATTTCTTCAACTTTTTTTTTTTTTTCCCGAAAATTTGAAAATCGCGCCTGCCGAAAAGTCACAATTTTTTTTGGGGGGTCATCGAAAATTTAAAATTTGCACCCCCCCCCCCTTGAGCGCCAGGGGGGGGGGGGGCCCAACCCCCCAAAATAGGTAAAAATCACATGATTTTACATGATTTTTTTCTCAAGGGAGGGGGGGCCGGCCCCCCCCCCCCCCCTGGATCCGCCACTGGATATATTAGTGCCCTTTTGTGGGGCATTAATCCTAATTACTATCATTTATGACTTAAGGGCGTACATGTAGGTCTCCTACTTGATAAGCATAGTAGCATTCACATGCTTTAGCATTCATGCAAAACAAACACTGGCAAATTATTATTCAATAAAATCTGAGAATGTATACTATTATCTAAATCTATTAGTAATAAATCATTGTCAAAATAATTCCATAAATTTGGGTAAAAAAAAATATTCAAACTTTATGAGCAATAATGTATTTGTTTTAATAGTTTAGTCAGTAAAAAAATAAAGTTTTTTTTACACATTTCCTATTGGGTTCATTTCACGTACGCTTCATATATTTCAATGAGTCATTCCAAGTACTACCCTTTCGTTCAATATGGAAACAGTTTATACATATCTCTTAACTAGGGCGTGTACCAATAATTTCTTTAAACAAAATAACACCAAGTTCCATGATTGTGTGGTTTTCTATGACAGGTTGATGTCCCTGGTATAGATGATGCAGATCTTAGGCGACAGCCATCAGCATCAAGCAGACTTGGTCATTTCATATCTGGTGTGAAGCATTGGAGGAAATTTAGATCAAAGTCTCGTGGATATAATGCATTATCTTCAGGGGCATGTGCACAGCAGGTACAGTGGATTATTGCTTGCAGAAGAAGGTGTAAACAATACAGGAAATATTACACGCTGAACTGCGTTTATCACATGTACAAATTGTTCTAAAAAAATCTGCAAGGAAAGGTTTTTTTTTCAGAAATTGGGGAAAGGTAAGGATCGTTATATTTATATTTTGTATTATTTTGCAAGGTCAGTATTGTCAGATTTTCTCGTTTTTTGTGCTATGCATAATATCAGACCAGCCTACCATGGGATCCAGCATTGTCTGTAGTGGAAGGGAGTCAATATTACTTTTTCCCGGAAACTTTAGAATTCCAATCGTGAACCCATGCTCTTGAATAAGGGAGGGGCTCGGGATGAGAAGGAGATGAAAGGAACAACAATTTTCCCTGTTTCGCTTTTTTGTTTCGTCATTGTCCTTCTCAGCAGATGCGTAACGAGGGGGCGGTGGGGGCGGTCGACCCCCCCCCCCCCCCCAAGAAAAAAAACGCCGGCCAAAAAAAAAAGAGAGAGAGAAGAGAAAAGAGTAAGAAGACCCCAATAAACAAAACACTAAAAAGTAACCTCTTTTGGGAGTGTTTTTTAAGTGATTTTAAAGTATGGTGCCTTTTGAACTTGTTTTAAACGTTATCGACACGTGCCTTCATTTAAACAAAAAAAGGTACTCCTGTTCACGTTTTCATCTAACCTAAAAACCACCAATTTATCACGCGACTGGAGTAACGTGATTCCACTTACCTCTGTAAATCAAGTGTTTATGACCAAATAACCACTTGACCAAGCAGCGAGTTTTTTGTCCGTTAACCGATGGTGGTGATAAATAAGTAATTATTTGGTCTTGAAAGCACCTTTATCGATTGGTTTCACAGGTTATCCAAGATTGATGGTAATAATCACGTTACTTACACCGGCTTATCGTCTTATTGTTCTGTCCGTGAATCTCTGGTTGTATTAAATTAGTAATTCTAAGGTGTCTTACACACCTCTTTAACTTTGAAACCATTAAATTAATGGTTTCAAAGTTACCATAACTTTCTTGGTTATGATCACGTGGCTCAAGCTGATAACTAATCTAAGCTGTGAATCCGTGATATTTAGGTGTGAAAAATTAGTAATTATTAGGTGTCTTAAAACACCTTTGTAATTGGTAGTCAAAGTTGCCATAAGTTCCGCGGTGATGATCTCGTGACTCAAACGGATTTTTAATCTAAGCTGGGCATATGTGACTTTTAGGTGTGAAAAATTAGTAATTATTAGGTGTCTTAAAACACCTTTTTAACTGGTTTCAAAGTTACCATAACTTTCTTGGTGATGATAACGTAGCTAAAACTGATAACTAATCTAAGCTGTGAATCCGTGATATTTAGGTGTGAAAAATTAGTAATTATTAGGTGTCTTAAAACACCTATTTAAATGGTAGTCAAAGTTGCCAGCAGTTCCGCGGTGATGATCTCGAGACTCGAACGGATTATTAATCTAAGCTGGGCATACGTAATATTTAGGTGTGAAAAATTAGTAATTATAAGGTGTCTTAAAACACCTATTTAAATGGTAGTCAAAGTTGCCAGCAGATCCGCGGTGATGATCTCGTGACTCAAACGGATTTTTAATCTAAGCTGGGCATACGTGACTTTTAGGTGTGAAAAATTAGTAATTATTAGGTGTCTTAAAACACCTTTTTAAATGGTTTCAAAGTTACCATAACTTTCGTGGTGATGATCACGTTGCTAAAACTGATTACTTATCTAAGCTGTGAATCCGTGATATTTAGGTGTGAAAAATTAGTTACTATTAGGTGTCTTAAAACACCTATTTAAATGGTAGTCAAAGTTGCCAGCAGTTCCGCGGTGATGATCTCGTGACTCAAACGGATTATTAATATAAGCTGGGTATTCCGTGATTTCCAGGTGTGAAAAATGAGTTATTCTTGGGTGTCTTGATGGTTTCACATTTACCATTTAAGTTCCTTGGTGATAATCCCGTGACTGTTGGCATATTTCTATTTTCACCAGTTGATAACTGACTGTTGGCATATTTTCATTGCACCAGTTTATAACTGGTCTGTGTGCATATTTCCAGTTGCACCAGTTGATGACTGACTGTAGGCATATTTCCAGTTGAACCAGCTGACACCAATTAATTTGCATATTGAATATGGGGTGCGTGCAGATCTACGTTTTTTAAACAATTTATCTGAATTTACAGCATATTTCTTAATTACTGATGATTTAGTTTAATGCAATTCATTTCGAAAATACTACAAATATAAATTACCAGTTATTAGGACATTTCGCTACTTCGTATAAATTACATTTAATTAAACATGAATACGGGAAGCATTAACTATGAACTAAAATAATTTCAATCAAATACAAGTATATGAAAAAATTTCGATTAATTAAAATATGTAAGTCTACTTATTACCATTGCCTTTACATTGGAAATACAGACGTACCAGTATTGAAGTGTTGTTGCCGTTCAACTGGTTGGAAGTTTCACCAAATGGTTCTAATGGCTCAGCTAGACCAGTTGAATTCTTACTGGCCTGGATCAACTGGATCATTAAGCCCATTTCAATTTCCAGGGTTACCAGTTGGCATTAACTGGTCCATCAACTGGACCAGTTGCAACTAGCTTTATCTTCTGGGATGTTTGCACCCACCCCCACCCTACCCCCTCTAATTCCAAACTGCTTCCGGCGCGCATGGATGTAATTATGGAAGATCCAAAACACGATGTTTAGAAACGGGATGAGAACGTCATTATTTTGGTTCATTTATTGTGTAACATTTGCGTGGTTAAACGCGGGTTATAGTTACATATTTCCTCTTCGACGTAAATTTCACGTGAATGAAGAACATGATTCATCTCAAGTCAGCCTCGTAATATTCACGTGAATTTCACGCAGATATTTTGACTAAAACTATCGCTAACGCTTTACGTGTTTCTGTGACGCGATAATTTCGTTTATGAAGATGTAATTTCATAACCAAACAAACACGGGAGTATTAGGTTTACAAACCATGGTCTCCAAGGTAGGGATAATCACGTTATTATAATGGTGGTATTGCAGTGACAATTGCGTGATTTAGTGTACGTGTGTTTTAAGTGACCTAGTGCAATAAACGTATTAACACATTTACGTAAATGTCAGGTGTTTGAAGAACGTAACTCTCCTCAAGTCGATACCTTAATATTGATGTGATTTTCACGTGATTTTGTTTATTGGGACGTAGGAAAAAAAACGAACAGACAAAGAAACATTTTTGAAAATTCAGACAAGGATTAAGAGTCGAGACCGGTACAACCAATCGTCTTATTTCTCTTTTAATTTAATGAAACGTCACAGCTGCCGTGTTTCGCGCTGGAGAAGGGAACTAAATTCAGACAAGGATTAAGAGTTGGGAACGGTACAACGAATCGTCTTCTTTCTCTAATAATTTAATGAAACGTGAGAGCTTCCGCTCTTCGCGTTGGATGGGGAAACTAAATCCAGACGAGGATTAAGAGTCGAGAATGGTACAACGAATCGTCTTCTTTCTCTAATAATTTAATAAAAACGTCGGAGAAGGGAAGCTGAATTCAGACAAGGATTAACAGTTGAGAACGGTACAACTAATCGTCTTCTTTCTCGTATAATTTAATGAAACGTCACAGCTTCCGCGCTTCGCGCTGGAGAAGGGAAACTGAATTTAGACAAGGATTAAGAGTTGAGAACGGTACAACGAACCGTCTTCTTTCTCTTATAATTCAATGAAACGTCAAATCTTCCAACTTCCCCCCTCCCCCTAGGGAGTGCGCTTCTCGCGCTCTGTAAGTGATTCTCACGCTTCGCGTGCTCACGACCGACCCCCCCCCCCCCCCCCCCCCTCAATAAAATCCTAGCTTTGCATTTCCTTCTCAGGCGTCAAATAGGGGTTGAGTGCAAGGTGATTTTAACTCCAACACGATTGAAAACTCCTTTTGAACAATCAACCTATTAGAGGCATTTTAATGGCCTTGTACGTCACCTTTTAAAGTTTACGAACATTACAAGAGATATTTTGCACATCTGGACATTATTTATATGGGATATACAATAAGGTATTGAAATTGCACCCGAGGTGATTCTTCGAAAGTAGTTGCGATCGTGTTCTCTAAGTGTCTTTGTTCAATTCTTGGATTCTTAAACGGCCCAGGTAACGTCACAAGTCACATATAATCCAGAAGAGGATCTAGGATTTTAAGGGAAGGGGCATTAGCACATTCTGAAAGGGAAAAATGAATGAAAACATAAAATGTAAAGAGTCATCATATTACGCAGGGGCGATAGGATGGGTGCCTAGAATCGATGTGAACTTCATATTTGCCAGATTGAATTTTGACAGGGAGGGGATGCCTGCCCTGTGTAGCCCTGGCATCAGCCACTGTTAAGGTATAATCAACATTAATAAATCGTCGCAGGGTGTAAATGTTGTTTACCTTGACAATCGTTTTTAACAAATTGTCTGTTCACTCACTATCCAATATCTCAATTACATTTTGTTATCGGTTGTTGAATTTCACAGGCATTGAACATATCATCTAGTTAACAATGAATCAGAATAACTTGGGGTAATGTAAGAGGTAGTTTAGTTCAGATATGACTGTTTTCTCGGCCTTCTTTTAAACTACGTTTTGGCAAATATAATATAAATAATAAAGGTTTTCTCGACCAATTTTACTGTCCTCAGTCAATGTCGTGTTAATATTAAATGAATGTACTTTTTCTTGAAATTCCTCTTTTTTTATAATGTAATGCAATCCATATCGGACGCGCTTTTATCCTGGTAGGATACCTTGTAAATATTTTCATAGTTTCCTTTTTGCCTTTCTTTCTAATATAGACTAAGCAGTAGTATACAAATGCCTCAAAGAATCCCCAAACGAAAACAAATGGTGGAGTGCTCACCTTTAGCGTTACTCCTTGAACCGGGAGAGGGTGGTAAATGCAACCCATTCGTTTACGAAGTGCACAATTGAAACAATTTATTCAAACAGACTTTTCATATCCAATCGGTCTATTTTTTATCACTGTTTATATTCCATACCAAATAGTTTGAGACAAGTGTAATCCATTTTCAAAATGGATAAAATAATGTGCGTATACCGGCAATCAGACCTCATTTTCTACCTTGCTATTCACTTGAATTCATTAGTCTGTATTGGAGGACGACCAGAGTGGTAACACGAGCCCCACCTTGACTGAGCTGACAGTAGAGAGTAAGACACTACGAGGATGGCACGATTGTGGTTCGATGTTTAACAATGTGAAGAGGGTCACTATACAGGTAGAGCACACGATCAACTGTGACGTCATCCAGAGGATCCATCTACCAGGAGCAACGGAACTCACCATTCAACCACATAAGTATGCAGTTCGACCAGTTGGTTTCAACGAGGAGCACCTTTCACTACCCAATGCCCTCCTAAATATCTCCCCTCAGCTTGTCAAGGTGACATTCAGTGAACTTGACATTGGCAACAGTAAGATGGAACTAATATTACAAGCTTTCAGATTACCTCACAACCTCAAACATCTGAAGACTATCAGGTTAGGACACATTGTGCTTTTTTTCAAAGAGCACTTTGACACTTTTCTTCTTTTGATTATCCACTCCCCATCTGGAAATGGAAGAAAATGTACGTTTCTTTGAATCGAATAGAGTGTGTCTCCCCCTCTCTCTCTCTCTCTCTGTCTATATCTGTGTATCTCTCTCTCTTTCTCTCTCTTTCTCTCTCTCTCTCTCTCTTTCTCTCTCTCTCTCTCAATGTTTGATTTCATATTATTATAATCGATTTGAACTTAGAGATGACAAAACATCAATACAAACATGAGTAGGCCTAAATAATACAGTTGTTCGACTAATTGAGTGGTCTACATGATAAAACAAATAAGATAAAAAGCTACATCATTATGAACAGCTATATTAACGACATTGTTAACTCCTGTAACAAGCCCCCATTCCTAATTATTTTACATAGATGATACTGTATTCCATCTATTTTTATATTGGTAGATTCGTAAGATGCGGGACAGATTTGAGCATGAATGATGTCACCTCTGCATGCAACGAAGACCACGTCACGAAGGTGGAGGTGGTGCATGGCAAACCACGTGGGTAAGTACTTAAAACTTTAACTTCTAGACTTGCATAGCCATTAATGACTGCATAACATTTATGTATGACTGCATGTCTCTGAAACCCTCTGCGATACTCAGTGCGTGTGTATCATACGCACGATCACAGGCATTTTGTTCATCTCAGTAAGGATGTGCAATATTAAAAGCCGCCTTCCTCTTTTGTTAACTTTAACGATTCACTGGCTAACTCGAATCAGGGAGGTGAGACTAGATGCAGCAGAAATGACGTCTAGTGTTAGAATGAAGCTAGTCGTTTCTGATATTCAATTAGACGCGAGGTCTGTTCAAAACGCCACGCATGTGTTTTGATATACAGAAGTAGAAGAAGAAAAGTACCTAAATATATTACAAGCATACGTAGCTATTTCCCGTCTTGCGAGAGGGGGGTTGGAGGATTACTTCAAGCGAGAAAAAGAAATGATATTAATATACAAGAATACGTTTTTTGTTTTCATGTTTATTGTTTTATTTGTGGGTTTATCGATAATGATACGAACTGACATTATGTACCACTCATGATCTCACATGAACCAAACCGTGCAAAATGTGCAAAATGACAAAAGACTTAACTCCGTTTCGTTGACAATCCGTCATGCATGAAGTCTTTCGTCTACGGCTGATTGTCAACGAAACGGAGTTAAGTCTTTTGTTAATTCCGTTTGTTGCTACAGCAGACATCCAGTGAAAATGAATTCGTTTAATAAAATTATGGAAATGCAAGTACTATTTTAAACGAACAGAACTGTTTTATTACTAGCTCATTTTTCCTGACTGAGGTGTCATATGAAAGGGCAGAAACTCAATATTCTAGAAATGTGATTTTATCTTTGAAATTCAGATACCGCCCGCCAAATGACTTTTCGGTGCCCTCTCTTCATATTCATTTTAATCACTCATGCATGAAATATGCCTCATATTAGTTGCATCAAATGAAAGAGGAGGATCTAAGCTTTCCAAATTGTGATTAAGATAAGATAAAACATCGCTAATTCTCGGTTTCGTTTTTTCTGGGACGCACTGTATAGAAGCACTGCTTCTATATATATATATATATATCATTACATGGTAATGCACACATTAACACTTATCTCTCTCCTTCTCTCTTTCTCATTCGCTTTAGTAAAAATTTTCGTGATTGATATTGAGTAATCAAACAGATGACACCGTACTCGATCTGACGAATCAGAGGGATCAGACGATCTTTGCTCGCCAACAGGAACAATGGGCTGCACTCTGAAGTGAAGAGTACATAAAACACATCATGTTATAGGCTTATCAGCGTATCAGGACAATTACCCCCTGGGCAATCACCCCCCGGAAAACTACCCCCCCGGAAAACTACCCCCCACGGACAATTACCCCCTGGAAATTTACCCCCCGGAGAATTACCCCCCAAGGACAATTACCCCCAAAGGACAATTACCCCCCGGAAAATTACCCCCCGGAGAATTACCCCCCGAGGACAATTACCCCCCGAGGACAACTACCCCCCGGAAAATTACCCCCCGGAGAATTACCCCCCGAGGACAACTACCCCCCGAGGACAATTACCCCCCGAGGACAATTACCCCCCGAGGACAACTACCCCCCGGAAAATTACCCCCCGGAGAATTACCCCCGAGGACAATTACCCCCGAGTACAACTACCCCCTGAGGACAATTACCCCCGAGGATTTTAATTTATTTATGACGGAATAGATTTGTTTCGTACAGGGGTTGTGTATAACCATATTTGCAATAATCATATTTGATTATATTTTATGTGAATGTATGAGAAAAAAATTGTTAAGGAATAGTTTCTAGTACTACAGTGCAAATAGGCGGGGAGCTCCCAAGACACGTCACGGAGTTGCATATTTGTGTTTGCACCTTCAACAAATCATTATTTTCTAATTTTTAATTGGTGAAACTTCTTCAAACTCCAGGCCATATGAAAGCTAGAAACATCCACTACCTCCATTTCATCCTTGTGAAGTTTGACTTAATATGCCACATGTATTGAATCAAGGTCAATTGCCAGAAGACGCATGTATCAAATAAAAGTACGGAATTTACATTTCTTAGAAATTTAACAATACATTGCGCGCAGACGAGTGCTCGTTACAGCCAGTCTCCCCCAAAATGGCACAACAAAGAAATTAGGATGTAAGATTTCATTATTTATGCATCCTCTGTAACTTTTCTAATCAGCTGATCGTATATTTGTCTTTGTATGTATAATGGGCCCTCATCCATGATCTATTCCAAAATTAAGGTTTTCTTCATGTTTATAGATGTAATGTAATGTATAAATATATATATATATATATATATATATATATATATATATTTCTGTTGTCATGGTGAACTAAAATATGTTTTCTTGTACTGTAATTTATTTTGAAATAAAAATTGCAGTCAAGTTAAATATATGGTATGCACGGTGCCATATTAAAAATAAGTATCCGCTCTCTGGTACATTCATCTCAATGATTTTGTAATTCCAGAGCAGCGTTTTTCAACTAGGGTGCCGCAAGAGAATGTTAGTTACATAACAACATTTCTTTGGAAAACGTTGATTTTGTGAGGAAAAAAATATCAGAAACGGTAAGAGTATTTATTTTCATGAGAAAAAAAAATGTAACAAAAATTATAAAATGTCTTTCTTCCTCGCTCGCTGACAATATTTTGCGAATATATATCTTTTATTTCGAAATTAAATTGTTACCACACTCTCATTATATTTATAAACATGATAAATCAAGGCAACGAGAGGCCCGAATATCCTCATATTCGTGTATCAAGGTCATGACCGAATATATCACTTTATATTCGTGTACATTCGGCGGCGAGGTGCCCGGACACAGTATCTTAAATCTTTTCTAGTGTGTTGATTACATCATTATGTTTTACCATTTTGAAAAAATCTTGTCCTTTTTTTTCTTGCTCGTTCGATAAATCAAGAATCAAATGTGCCCATACGTGTGTACATAGCACTTGACGAGTGCCAGAGTGATGCAAAATAAATAGTTTTCATTTAAGAGGGCACTGTGTCTAACAAAAAGTTGAAATAACGCTGCTCAAGAGAAATGTATTTTTATGCATTTTGAGACGCGCTGAACAATTCCCTAAAACTACCAGGTGTTGCATACATTATAGTTAAAGGAAAATGTGTAGTAATGAGGATGATCACGCGTAAGTATTTGAACGAATGTGGGTTCATGCACGGGATTATATGGGCTCGTAGCCTTCACAACATCTCTCAATGTGTCAGATCGTCTTTTGCTATTGAATCCTGATTGTCCTCATAGGGGTGGGGGTAGTTGTCCTCGGGGCGGGTAATTGTCCTCGGCGGGTAATTTTCCAAGGGGGGTAGTTGTCCTCGGGGGGGGGGGTAGTTTTCCGGGGGCTAATTGTCCTTCGGGGGTTCTCGGGGGTAGTTGTCCTCAGGGGGTAGTTGTCCTCGGGGGTAATTGTCCTCGGGGGGTAGTTTTCCGGGGGGGTAATTGTCCTCGGGGGGTAGTTGTCCTCGGGGGGTTATTGTCTTCGGGGGGTAGTTTTCCGGGGGTAATTGTCCTTGGGGGGTAATTGTCCTGGGGGGTAGTTGTCCTCGGGGGGTAATTCTCCAGGGGGTAATTTTCCGGGGGGTAATTGTCCTTGGGGGGTAATTGTCCTCGGGGGGTAATTCTCCGGGGGGTAATTTTCCGGGGGTAATTGTCCTTGGGGGGTAATTGTCCTCGGGGGGTAATTCTCCGGGGGGTAATTTTCCGGGGGGTAATTGTCCTTGGGGGGTAGTTTTCCGGGGGGTGAATGCCCAGGGGGTAATTGTCCTAGAACCGGCTTATCAGAACCGTTCAACGTTTAATTTGAAATCCGGACTTTGGCTAACATACAATCGAGTTACTCACCAAATGGGGGTATCATGATTTGAATTCGATTTGAATTCCCTTTAAAATGTTACTCTCATTAGGTAGTTCAGGATTCAGGATTGATTTTCACTTTATTTTATTTAATTTTTTAATTGCAAAAGATCCCAAATGTTGTAACATTTTTTCCTGAACGTATGGTGGCAAAACATTCATTATTTAACAAAATACATTGATTTTATTTTCTAATTTAAATTTTACAACTGACAGTGTTTCATTCAAAACATTTGTTGTGTACAAAATGGGGGCCTCAAATTTCCCTTATAGATAGAAAACCACAGACTGTTGATTTTAGATTTGGCACACACTTTCACAAAATTGCTGCTACAGGTAAAGTTTGAGATAAGTTACTGATGGCTTACAAGTCCCCGATAGGAGCCATTAAAATATACATGTATATAATGAAATTAAAATGTGTTCTCAAGGAAGAAGAGCCTGCTCAGTTAATCATGGAAATTGACAAATCTTCAGAGTTGGGACGTCTGTAAATGAGGTAATGAATTGATATGAGCTTTCATTGTGAAGGGAATCGGATGGAATAATTAATTTGGATGTCAATGGTTGCCTATCAAAATTAGAATCCATCAGAGTGTTCAATGTCATGTCAGATGGAAGACCAACACTAGATATCTACTAAATCAGGCTTAGGACAGAGAGTTATTCACGCTTTTTTTAGTCAAGTGATTTTTGAAAATACCAGGTCTGCTTTACTCTTAATAACTGTAACAATGTTGCCTGCCTTGTTACTCAGCTGTAAATATACTCTAGCGTCTTCCTAAAGGCCCGGTCACACAGAGGGGACGCATGGGGGACGCACGGCCAGCGCACTTGAAATTTGCAATTTGGGCCAGTGCGTTGTCGTTCGCTAAGCGTGCGTCATCACTCGTTACTCGTTCGTCGAGCGCGCTGGACCCACGCTATGCATACGTCGTCATTCGCTGTGTGCGTCGGGATTTTTTGAGCATGCTCAAAAACGTGAGCCGAGCTCGACGCATGAATGTACACGCCAAAGGCACGCCAGACATGCGTGGAGAGCGCTAGACCAGCGCCAGACATACGCGGAGCACACGCCCTGTATACGCACAGCGCGCTAGCTACACGCTGTGCATTTTGTGTCAGCTCGCTAGCTTTTCCAAAATCATGACAAAAGTAAGGCACACGGCCTTTTCCGATTTCCAATGCGCGGGCCGTGCGTCGTCTATGTGTGACCACTCGTCCAGCGCGCTAGCAACACGCTGTGCATTCGTGGAAGTTGTTATCATGTGCGCTCTGTGTACGGTCTGTATGCGCACTGTATGCGCCCTGTATGCGCTCAGCGCGCTAGCAACACGCTATGCATTTGGTGTCAGCTCGCTGTAGCTTCGACAAAAGTTGGGCGCACGACAACGCACTGGCCAAAATTGCAAATTTACAATGCGCTGGCCGTGCGTTCCCCATGCGTCCCCTCTGTGTGACCGGGCATTGTTTCTTTTGGAATGGATAATATGTTATCGTTCAGAATTATTTGTGTGAGTAGCGCCGTAGAGTCTATTTATAAAGTGGCTGCGCTATATAAATTGATCTAAATATTATGGTTACATTGGAGCTCAGTGCACACGATGCGGACTATACCTAGCGTATGACTGCGTCAGCGACTAGCGTAGGCATTCAGCATGGTTCCACATAAAAAAAAAGTGGAACCCGGATTATCTTTTCCGGATTGAAATACCGTGTCACGGCGACACGGTATTAAACCAATCTGTTTCCACAGAGCGCAGCATTCCGATTCGCCCCGATTCCGTGTTCCAAGTCAGGAAAATGTCGTGTCAATCGGAAGTCAAGATTCAATCTTTGACCTCAATCGTGGATTCAGATCTACACAGGATTCCACGCTATTCTATTGTGACGTACATTTGTCATTGTTACGTACAGCGCGTATATAAACATATTATTGTATACGCGTATTTCAGAGTATTTTTCAACCAATCACGATGCAGTGGTGATTGGGGCTTCGCGTGCTCTGATGCTCCGCCAGACACGGTTTGTCGCTGTGTGTTTCCACTGAGATTTTACAAGGAGTTCGTTGGGATCGACACGTCAAGATCCACCACCCAGAGGTTGATCTGATAATCCGCATCTCGGTCGACTCGACCCGACACGCTTGTGTTTCTAATGCTAAGTTCACACCGACGCCGAATTGATGGCGCATTAAATCGGCGAGCAAAGCGGCGGCAAAGCGTAACAAAGCTTAATTAATTAACCGTAATAGAGCGTGAGAAAGCTTTGAGCAATTCGGGACATTCGGCAAGAGCGCCAAATTTTGTTAAACTGTTTAAAAATTTGAGGCGATCTGTCACGAATTGCGTAAAGCGGGGAGAGCGTATTAAAGCTTTTTAAAGCGTCACAAAGTTTTGCTCAAAGCGTAGGAATGTCCCGAATTGCTCAAAGCTTTCTCACGCTCTATTACGGTCTTTACGCTTTAATTAAGCTTTGTTACGCTTTGCCGCCGCTTTGCTCTCGATTTAATGCGCCATCAATTTGGCGTCGGTGTGAACTTAGCATAACATATCTCAGGAGATCGTGAGATTTTTTGAAAAAATGACGCCGAATTGATCACCGATTTAAAGCGCGACATTCGGCGTCGGTGTGAACTAGGCATACAGGAAAACTGACCCGGTATGACACGGTATGACACGGTATAACACGGAAAATACCGTGTCGATGTTTTCTGTGGAAACACGCTGATTGACGCACCATAACCCTCAATCGTTACACAGAGTGAATGCTAATTGAACGGTGCAAACCTTTCTCCGAATTAAGGGCGTCATAGTCCTAACTGAATCACCTCAATCGGTTAGCGGAGGTATCAATGCAATGTCAACACTACCTCGTGTGCAATGAGCATTGTTTAAAATCATGTCTATCCCATTAGAATCATTCGTCTTTTATGATTTATTTATTACGTTTTATGTGGTCTTTTCAGAGCAAGAAGGCTTGTTTTGAATGAAACATTCGGATGTATTCATATCCAAAGATATGTTATAATTATAAACAGAAAAGCGGTCTTAAAAGCCAATGTATATAACAAAGAATGTAACGGAAAGAAAAATTGAATAATGAACAATAAAATGAATGTATTCACAGAAAAAACGAATATTTGGATTGTAAACTAAGAAACAATTTTAGCATTCAGATGTACAAATTGATGATGATTTTAGTATCAGTTGTAAACTTGTAATGTAATTTCACAAAATCACAAGCGTGTTACGGTAAACTTTCTAAGATGTATCTACAACTAGAAATTAAAGGAAATGTAACTAGTCATGTATCCTTCATGGCCCCTTTAAAAAGGACAATGAAGACAACATTTCTTTCACAAATATAACGCTGTATTATTTTGTTATCCAGTATATTTTATGTTTGAACTCTTGCATATTTTACGTTAAAGGTTTGTTTGTATTTAACAGTTTGATCTGGAAAGGGAAACTGTCTTGTGTAATATATATGATTTGTTACTTTTGACTGTAGATAATTTGTAAATAACGAAGCCAAATGATTGGTGCCCATACAAAGGAGAATCTTTGCAACGCAAGTTATTAATCACTGACTAAGTATAAATGTATATGAACGTCAAATATCAAAGCAAAAGTTTTTTTTTGTTTAGTTAAACTATTGATTGTAAACCATTAAATTCGATGCAAGAACAGTATTAAGTTATTTCACGAAGCATTAAACATTAATATTCGGAATACATTTCTGCACTTTCTGTAATCATGGTAAATGTGCACCGAGAAATTTCAGCATTCTGCGAAAGGCCCAATGTATCACTAGTAATAGTAGTAGCATCGCCTTTAGTAGTAGTATTAGTAGTATCAGTGGTAGCAGAAGTAGTAGAAGAAGTAGTAATAGTTGTTGTTGGTGTAGTTATTGTTTTGTTGATGATGTTTTTGTGTGGCGTATTAGTAGGCCTATATAAGAAGTTGTGTTGATTCATTTCAGACATGTTCAGTGAGGGTGGTATAGTGCTAAAACGACAAATATTGTTTACTAAAACTAATAAATTTGTTTACATTGATTAGATTATAAAGAATGACTTACGTCCTTCATTTACATGTAGGTCTATTTTGTTTCACATGTGACTAACTATATATAGTGGAATCTATTATGTTGAATGTAACCGTGATTAATAATTTCATCCTCATTCATGTATTGTAATATAAATTCATAAGAATGCGTGACATTTTTTAACGCGGTTACAGTATACGTTATCGTGTTAGCCTTTCCTAATTAAATGTAAATAATGCAACGTGCCTCAAATTTATTTGCCTTTGCTTTTCGTATATTGTGTGTGCTCCTAATTATCTCTAGTATTTGTGTTGATTAATTTCAGACATGTTCAGTGTGAGGGGAATATTGTTAAAACGCCAAATATCGTTTACTAAAACTTATTATTTTGTTTACATTGATAAGATTATAAAGAATGACAAACGTCCTTTATTTACATGTAGGTCTATTTTGTTTCACATGTGACTAACTATATATAGTGGAATACATTATGTTGAATTTAACCGTGATGAATTATTTCATCCTCATTCATGTATTGTAATATAAATTCATAAGAATGCATGACAATTTTTAATGCGGTAATAGTATACGTTATCGTGTGGCCCTTAGTATTTAAATCTTTGTTTGTTTGCTTTTATTTCTGCGTTCAAAATAATACAACACATAATATAAAATGTGTTTACAAAGATAATATACAAAACAATTCATGAGATAAACAATATAGTCATGATACATAATGAATACAAAATAAGGAAGTGAGCTTAAACTCTTTTTATAGATATATATCCATATATACGCACATATACATACATATACATATATATATACATATACATAGCACATGCATACATACATACACATACACATATACACACATACATACTCTCACATATAATATAATATAATATAACACATATAATATAATATATAATCCAATCAATGAACGCAGGAGACCGCCATCGTGAGCGGTAAGGCTTGAAATTGATGGCGGCCTCATAAATGTAAATAATGCAACGCGCCTTAAATGTACATACCTATGCTTTTCGTATATTGTGTATGCTTCCATTATCTGTAGTTTGATGTATTTCAATAAACATGGCTATATGTGTAATTGTGATTTTTTGTTGTTGTTAAGAATACAAATATTCTGCATCACCATGTAAAGCCCATAGGGTCCTCATAGATCATACTGATCTGAGAATTTTAATCGTTGGAACTTTTTTCAGGTAGTCATGTATTTTTCCAAATTATTGAGAACATTTAATCTTATTCTACAACTGTTTCATTAAATTTTACTCAAGTCTATGATTCAGATGTCTAGGGTTATCACCCCACCACTCACTCTGTGTATGTGTGCATATACGTGTGCGTGGGTGTGTGTCTTACACATTTGGAAGAATAAAACAAAATGAATATTTCATTGTTTTAATTAAGTGTTTGCGTGCGTCTGTGAATGTATGTGTAGTGTAGCAAAAGAAGGATAAGGCAGAGATTTTTAAGAAAACGTTGACTTTAGACCACTAGTCTAAGTCGTCACCACTTGCCTTTTTTGCTGAGCTGGGATGTGAGAGACGGCCTAAAGACACCGCCTCCCCCTCCCCCCGAATGTCTTTGGAGAAGCAGAAGGAAGATCTGATGGTGGCATCAGATTTTCGAATTCTTACCGGGTTTTTTTTTGTTGGGGGGGGGGGATATGAAACTGTGCGCGAATTAAGGTCATGCGCGAATTGTGGTCACACGACCATACACCTTTCCACTCACTTTATACGCACACTGAAACTGATCATTTTAATACACACATGCCTACTTTTATTAATCAATCCACCTGATATAAAGTCAAAACAACGAAACAAAAAAATGCGTATATATCTTATCATTTTATTATTCACATGAAATTGTCATTGGTTATTATATCGTGCCTCTTTTTAAAATTCCAATCTGATCTTGCTGCTTCTAAACAAAAAGAGGACTATCTACATGTTCAAAGAGTGATATATATTTCTTATGAAACAAGGACGGAGCAATGATAACATTTATACATATTAGTAGGAAAAAAGTATTATTAGACTTCTGAATTAACTGATCTAAAATTGATATACGCCCTGCTCACTAATGTACATATTATTTTGTTTAACACTTCTGGCTATTTGTCTATTTCTCTAGATTTTATATTTTATATCTATATGATATACTCTAATACTCTAACTTTCATTTAAATATTCTCACAGTTTAATTCTCTATATTGGATGACATTGATAATGCAAAACCTTCTACCAAAGAAAAGATACAATCAAAAAGTAAAGCAAGTAATACAATCAATGATGATGAATAGGGAAATGTAAAAGGCTCATAAATAACGTGACATATTTGATTAGACCAAAAAATTTGATTAGACAGTTCACGTGCGACTTTATTTCACAAAATATTGAATGTTGAATCAAAAGTATACTGTTGGAAGTCTCTTTGTTACGTTGTACGAGGAAAATCACGTGACAGTCATTTGCCTACGTCAGTCGTCGGCGGACAGGAAAACAACAACAATGATGATATTGCAAATACTTGATTATTTGTTAACACTGGTAAAGTTTAGCTGTACATGATATCATATATATACTGGATCAGTCTCCAATGATGTCCATCATGGCGTTATCGCTAACAGGTTTACCTTTTCTCTTAAGTCGATTGAACAAAGTCATATTTTGAAAGTTCTTCAATTTCTCTAAACCTAATAAAGCTACAGGACCGAACCAAAGAGCAACACAATTGCTGAAGAGCATTCCTCGGAAAGACATTAATCCGCGTTTGAAAACCCACCTTTTTGATGAATTCTTCGAGTAATTATGTTAACGTACACATTGTAAGCGCTTTAAGAGGGCCTTTGGTCCTGAAATGCGCTATAAAAGAACGAACTATTATTATTATCATTATTCTCAACCCATGTTTAAATGGTACCTGGCAAAGATAGATGGGGTAATAATATTTGCAGGGCCCTCAGGAAGTACAACATTGATGCTGATGAGGCTTCCATGTGTAAGCAAATTATTATCATTTACAGAGAAGTTTTAATTTTGTGCCCATGTCATTTATTGGGAGCTGATAAAACGGAGTATAAAGAGAGACACCACTTAATGAGTTTTAATAGGATATTCGTATTTTGTCGATAAACTATGCAAGGAATGACTATGATTAGGGTGATCACACTGCCTGTGCAAACAGTCTGTCCCGCGAACACACACACACAACAGCAGTCAGTTGGTAGAAATAACAATTTTTATAAATGTATTAAAAAAAAACTAAACAATATTTTTTAATTTTTATTTCACATATATTTCAAGCATACCTTTAACTACAATTCTGTGTAGTTTCATTGTTATAGGCATGTGGGAAATATGTTAATTATTAAATTAGAATATTGTCTTTTCAGCCATGTGTGACATGGCCCGCTGATCGCCCATTGACTCGCGCTGCTATTCTGCGTGGTGAAAAAAATGCACCTCAATGTATAAAACTCCCCTACAAAAATGCAATATCCTCATGTGTTTCACTCATTGAATCAATTTGTTATGTACACTCAAGGTAGCCACAACTGTACTGGGATCACCAAATTTTGTTTTTCTCTGAAATTCAGTCCCTGTGGAATGTTGTGGCCTGTTGAATGGTTTCTCGGAAAATCGTCATAAATCCTCAAATCTGACATTTTTTTTAAAAGAAAAATATACTATACTGTGATGTAGCTGAAAGTCTACAAATTCTTATCATATGATCGGTTTTTCTGAATAATTCGTGAAACACATGAGGAAATAGCTGTGACGGTGATCCAAGTAATTTCCATCGCCATATTGTATTGGCATTCCAAAAATATTAGGAATTTAAGGTAAATATTTGGTGTAAATATGATCTATGAATATATGATTTAAAAAATGCCCCAAAAATGAACAGTTTGACTTTCCCAAATTGAATAATGAGTGCGCGAATATATAATTAGCTGAAATGACCTAATTTGCATATTTGATGAATATTCATGATTTTATTTTATTTCAAATGAAATATATTTCCATACCTGTCTGCTATACATAGGTTTCACTGATGTATCATGTTTCGGTTTTGATTTGATTACATATGTGCATATTAATTAGGCGGACTTAGTTATTTTCACAACTTTTTCATATCTGCAGATTCGCAAAAATGGCAAAATTGACTTATTGTGTTGGCTTCTGTTTTCAAAACGGTAATAGATATATGAATTTTCTTTTTTGTATTTTTTACCACAAAGATGATATTTTAGTGTCTGATAATTTAATTAATTATTTGTGTCCAAGAAAGTGATGATATAAGTTGTCAACTTTGTCGAATTATGCCATTTTTGACAATTTGACCATTTCTGGCAGGTTTTTCGGTAATTTTGCGATATCAAAAAAATGGTATAAAATCACAACGCATTGACCGATTTCAATTCTGTTTTTTGTTTTTTGAAGCTTTCATCAAGCTTGATCATTTGCAAGCATCAAATAACATGTGTTTGTTGTAATTATTTTTGGTGTGCTATACCTACTATGATTTTAATGATTATTGTATCAATGATTAATGACCGTCAGTCTAGACGGCTAAACACTACAAGACCAAATAACGACATGTCTCGACTTCATCATGATGGAAACAATGGCAAGTTTATAACAAGGAGATCTTTGGATTTTGGTTTGGATTGTAAATAAACAGCAGATATCCACAACACTTCGCACTTGAGGAAGACTTTCAGCTCTCTTCTATCCTTTCTTGGACATCGATCTCTTGGCGTCTCATAAGCCTCGTTCTCTGATGACGCGGTCAACCGTCTCAAAAAGCCGCTGCGGTAAAATAAAATGATGTAAAGCTCATCGACAGTGCGTCTCACATTTCTTGTATATTATAATGATCCGTTGCATGTACACACGAGGCTTTATGACGCTGACGTAGGACAGCGTCAGCCATTGACACGGTCTTTGATGCGTCAATGACTTCGTGGACTTAGAGTCAATGCAAAATGAGCGAGGCAAATGCTGCGTTGAATTACCAGTGTATTGTTCTATTGCCTTCAAAGGCTCAATTACTAGCGCAAGTAATAACGCAATCACAAAGACGCATGGAGCGCAACAGACATAACACAGAGATAGGTAAGTATGCTTAGCAGGCTTTTTTTTAGCAATCGGACACCAATTTTTCGTCACCGCCTCTCTCCTTTCATTTAAACGCAGTGTGGTTTAAATTTCGCTGCAACCAAAGTTTTAGACCCGGTTGACAGGAGGCGTTTTCGATGACAACCAGGCATAGAAATACACAGAACAGGTCTTGGCGTAATCTTTGGTCTCAGACGCAACTTTTAAATTAAAAGTAAGGTACAATGGTCTAGCGCAAGGTTGCGAATTGGTCTGTAAACAGACTTTCGAAAACTGGCGTAAACAGAATACACAAAGAAACGTTTATGAGGTGATTCCATGCAGATGCAGCCAGCATTAACTGTAGAGGCTTATTGTTCACTGCTCACTGTGACATGAATGTTATTTAACTGAACAATCAGTTGGTTTAATTCGTGGCAGTAGGAAAAAAAACGCTTCGTGTGCATCGAGCTTTAAGTCGGTTTACCACGTCAAGTATGAACGAGGCTCAGACAGTCTATGACTCAATCTTGGTTCACCCGCTGGAGCCAGGCTTTCACTTCATCCCGATGGTTCTGGACCCATCTGATGTTAGCCCTGGTCTGCTCTACGGCCTGGACCAACGCTCTGGCGCCCGTCCCTTGATCAGGGTGCAGTGATATAAAGTTCTGAAGCTGAAAACGAAAAAAAGGATTCGCTAAGCTAATCAGGGCGGATCCAGGATTTCAGTAAAGAGGGGACAACAATGTTTGACGAGTAAGCAAACAACTAACAACAAAAAGGGGGAAAATCAGGATTTTTCGATGCCGTTTGTTCATTTTACGTCGAAATTCTCTGACGATCAAAACCAAAGTGTCATCACCTCAAAAGAGGGAGGGCACTTTTACACTTGTGTTCGTAAAGGTACTGCGTCCCATTTGCAGGCCAAAATAATGAAAAAGTTCAATTCCAACGGCATTTGAAAGACAATACTAATTTAGAACTTCCCTCATAATAAAATGGCTTGAAAATGGCTTTTAGTGGGAAAATACCGACCATTAGTTGTCGAATCGACTTAAGTGATTGCAATCACCTAAGTAATAGTTTGATAATTAGACCCTTTTACCGAATGGTCGAATGTTTTGTGCTGCACAAAGATTCAATCAGTTTAATATTGGCCGTTACAAGAAGTGGGTTATTGATGTAGACAAATGCTCATGTACCCTTTACAGCTCATGTTATGTATGTTATTACCAAAGAAGAATAAAGCCAGTCAGTCACTCAATAGTGTCTAACAGAGAAGTCTAGCAAGTAAACGGGTTTCCTTGCATAATTTGAATATTAGGACACTGCTAATGTCTTAATTCCTGCAAAGTTCCACAGAATTTGATGTTGGCTGCAAAAGGGACACAGTATCTTTAAGCAAATTTTCACCGCACTACTTCCAGTCCCCCCCCCCCCTCATAATGCCATTGAGAGAGACGATGTGTATTTTAATACAAAAGAGCTCCATGGCACATCACTTCAACTACTCCATACGTTTTAGAAAGCAGGCGGGAAATTGGGCTTTTTGGAGGAAACCTTTCGGAAATCGAAAGAATCCGAATACAGGACATACGCTCCAAAATAGAAGCCTGAGAGATGTCTCGTCTTTATAAACAAAATTCCAAATGTTGAGCCCTCCACAGGCTTTTTATTAATAATCTTCACAGAAATAAACAAATTAAATATATTTGCATGTTTTAACACATTCAAAATAATCTCTTTATACAAACAACATTTGTAGCAACTGCCACTTTAAAGCAAAATGTCTTTCCATTCCAGATAGATGTACAATATATTTATCATCTTTATAATATTGTAAAACTTTCTTTTTCAACTTATCAAAAAGCGGAACAATACTATTCAGTTTACAAATAAACATCTGTTATTTTAATTAATATAACAATCGTCTTTATAATGTTTTTAGCTTCGACATATGGTGTTCAGGCCTGATGGTGTTTGGTGTATGTATGTAAGGGTTGTATGTATATTTTAGGGCCTGTGTGTGTGTGTGCGTATGCGTGTATGTGTAAGTGTCTCTGTCTGTGTCTGTCTGTTTTCATTAGATCTGTATCAATCAATTTTCAAATGATTCGGCGCAATTTTCATTCTTTTTATGATTTTAACGAATTTCCTTGCTCCCCTTATCATTATAATTGTTAAGGTGTCCTAGAAGTGGGTAAATCACTTGACTGAAAATGCAAACGTTTTAGGCTTGGTACGACATTTATGCCCTTGTGCAAGGTATTTTCTCTACTTTACTCCTCTCCACCCAGGTGTTAAATGGGTACACTGGGTACGATGCGAAAGTCGATGTGATTTTAAACGCGCGTGCACGCATGTGGACAGATGAATGGATGTGATGCTCCCAGAGTGGTGTTGAAATTGTGCACTGTAAACTGCAGGATAGAAATTGAATCCAATGACCGGGTAATGATAATACTGCAAGTTTAAGCACTTCAGTCGGTTAACTAATACAACGATTTACAAGAATTATTGTAAGTAGTAGTAGTTGTATTAGTAGACTCACCATCATCATAATTATCATTACTATTATTATTGTTATAACTAATATGTATTATCATCGTTATCATGATACATGAATATACATGTAATCTCACGTTCCTTCTATGTAGTACATACTTCTGGTAATAATTGAGAGGGGAGTCACCCTGCCTTTCCATGCCTTTGATCAGAAAACTCTTATTTTGCGCCATAAAAGGACAGGAATATTGATCAGGACAGGGGATCACTATTACATCACTCCTGACTGCGTGGCAATGCTACCATGACGCCATGCTGTAGACTGCAAACGAATTCATGTTGAAAACTTCATTGATATGATAGAAACAGGTATCATAAATATTCAAGCGCTATTTAACGATATTATGTTGGGTATATAATGATGTGGAACTGACGTATAATTGTATTTGATTATATTCCTTTAATAATTCCTTTTTAACTATTGTATCGATGACTAGGAGAGCGATTGATTAATTTTAAAGTAATATAAAGGTAAACAGCGAAACAGTGGTGAAGCTAGGGAGAGGGTATCTACTAGTCCAGAATCTAGATCTTTATTTTGATCTCCACCACACCAACGCTACCTCCCCCTACTTACTTGCTACTAGCCGAAGATGGCGTGATCATTAAATAAGCCTGGGCTGGTGAGCGCCATCTTCGGCGGCTTGAATCAATTGCAGGGAATAAGAACCGGCCAGATTATTGACTATGCAACCACTGTCTTTGAGTAAAAAGGGAGTGACCACAAGTCAGCTTATAGTATAATACGGGTACCCATGACCAGTAGGAATATCTACGAACATGAGACAAAATCTTCTCCTAAAAACGGGGCGGTGGCTCCTCCTTTGTATAATGATGGACACACCCCTGATGACATCCGTTACTACGTTAACATGCACAGAGAATGACAGAGACTAGAGAGAGAGAAGGGGAATGATGATAAAGAATATAACAACTCTTTAGAACAAGAAATATAGATAAACGTAACGGGAAGATGATCAGAAACGATATTGATTATCACATTTTGCTGAGCTACATAATAGATGGCGCTCTATCGCCTCCATTGTCGGGAGGCATAGTTTTAGACATGTAAGAGTAAACATCGAGCGCCTCTTCACATCTTATTGAATCATAAACGCATTTGAATATATTATCTGGAAATGATAAGATAGGTACGGAGGGGTCAACATTAATCAGGGCATCCCCTATGCTGTGGACTCGTGCAACCTTTATTGATAATCATCTGGGGATTTACAAAGAGGAAGGAGGAGGGGTTAACCTTCACCAATAGCTAGATACTGAAGTCACACAATTGATGTCGTGGCCTCATCCCATAACATGATCGTAGCTTTTTTTCGAAAAATCAACTCAAGGGCAATTTCAAATTACGTAAAACGTCATTGTCATTGTCATGTTCGCACATTTCAATAGGTTTTAGGCCCGGTCACACATAGGGGACGCATGGGGGACACACGGCCCGCGCATTGAAAATTGCCAATTTTTGCAAGAGCGTTGTCGTGCGTTAGGTGTACGTCATCCTTCGTTACTCGTTGGTCGAGTGCGCTAGGCCAACGCTGGACCAACGCTATGCATTCGTCGTCATTCGCTGTGTGCGTCGGGATTTTTTGGGCATGCTCAAAAGTGTGCACGGAGCTCGACGCATGAATGTAAACGCCAAAAGGACGCCAGACCAGCGCGGAGCGCTAGACCAACGCCAGACATTTGTGGAGCACACGCCCTGTATACGCGCAGCGCGCTAGCAACACGCTGCACATTCGGTATCAGCTCGCTAGCTTCTCCCAAATCCTGACAAAAGTCGTGCGCACGTATTTTTTCCGATTTTCAATGCGCGGGCCGTGCGTCGTCTATGTATGACCGATTTTCGAAAGGAGTTGCTATCGTGTTGCGTAAAGATGGTAAAGACAGAAAGAGAGAGAGAGAGAGAGAGAGAAAGAGATAAAAGAGGAGAAAGGGGGTAAGGGGGGGGGGTAATAAAATAACAGAATTTAAGATGATGATCATGACGTGCGTATAAGTGTCGTAGTCGAGTGGTTTAAGCTCTTGACTTGAAATTCAAAGGTCGTGGTTCGATCCCCGACACAGCACTAATGTCCTTTAGCAAGGCATTAATCTTCATTTGCCACACTCGACCCAGGTGAGGTAAATTTGTACCTGGCAGGAATTAATTCCTTGACAAGCTGGAGCGCTGCATGTAACGGCTACTAGGCTAAAGCCGGGGTAAAAATAAATGCGCCTCGGAATAGAATTTCTAGATGGACAGTGCTATAGAATTATTATTATTATTATGACAATGTGGAGGATTATGAGGATGGTAATTATAATGATGATAACACTACAAGCCAAATATGGTGCTTCTAGAAGAATCTGCACCAAAATATCCCTAACAGCCCCGACTTTTGTTTTACTTGCTCTTTAAAAAAAATAGATATCTTTCTTCAAATTCCAACGCATTTTCAAAATCAACAATTCAGCTCCTGGAAGGTAAAAGGAAACAATCAGAATCGATCACACAAAGAAAACTCTGAATAATATACGAGCCCGATCTTTTACATTGCGGGTCCTTTTATTTGATTGGTCAAATGCATGCGCCCACCCCCCCCCCCCCCCCCCCTCCCCTGGCCCCCCAAAAAAAGTTTTTAAAAATGGTTACCAACAATTTACCAATTTTTTTTTGCTCAAGGGGGAAGGGGGTGGTATTGAGTATTTTTTTTTAATGCACTCACTATGTTTATTATTGACTTTACACACTGGGGGGTTTTCAAAGTGAGGGAACATGCCTACGCGGACCCTAAAAAAACTAGGCGGGGCCGCGCCTGGCCATAGGATCGACGTGCCAGAGCAGCAAAACCGCAGTGATTCAATGCTAGCTTTGTAGATCAATACTCGACGCGGCAAACATTGCGCGTTTGAATTACAATCATACACGCTTACCTCATAAACGGACCAATCAGTATCACGAAACCGCGGACACGGCCTGGCGCAGCGATCCTGCATGACTGCATAAAAACCAACAAGACGACAAGCGTGAACATCTAGCTCCAGCAGACATCGTCCTATCAGAGCAAGTACGGAGACCGAGCAAACGAGTTCGAGCCAACCCAGGGGAAAAGTTGTGGGATATTCGCCAAGTTGACCCGATGAAATGGCATAGAGAGGCTATTACTCACTGCTGAAAAAAGTAGCCGAATGTAAGCAGGGATTTTGGCGAGAGGGAAAAGAAACCAGAGGCATAACTTTAGAAGACAGAAACTTTATTTGCAACTGAAGGTAAGCCTTGCAAATTGGCGTATCATTCCACACTTTCACCAACATTAACGTGTCTACTTACTGCTATAACCCGATTGATTAAAGTGACTCGGTTACATTGTTGAAGGTTGATGAAGAAAAATGCTTAATTTGTGTATGAAATGTTACTAATTATATTCCTTCTACTGTACTAACCCTCTAACATGCAAAGAATTCTGACATCATTGTCAAATCACAAAGATAATTCTCTAACAGTAAATTCTCCCAACCGATTTTCGGATTTCCCTTGCCGTTTTGTAATAAAAATAACATACAAAACAAGCTTTTTAAAATCTTTCAACACCTAAATGTTTGGAATAGTATATAGAGCCAATTCATTACTTTGAGACGATTTACATTCACCTTAAATTTGATTATATTATAATAATATAGTTAGGAGAATTAAGGATTCAATCAGATCAGTTTTTCCCAAATTTTATCATTAATAATGGTCTGTTTTCACTCAAACTCATACAGTCACAGATTTTTAATTGTACATCTAGCATTGAAGTCAATAACCTTAGCACCATTTTCTTTCATCTGAACAATGTAACCAAGTCCCTTTAAAGTTAACTTCTACATGTATCATTACGGCGCATTCTTCGCGGAAATTAAGGGGGTATATGAAGAAATTGGTAGGGCCATTTATAACAAGAGCACTACACCAGAATCAATACAAATCACCACTATCGGGATCCCTTTTCCTTGTCATAAGAATGAAGAGTGAGAGCCTCACGGGTAGAAATAGAAGTCGCATGCGTGAAAATAGAACTATAGGGTCGAATTCGAAAGATAAAAAGAAAACGAAACAATACCAGAGGAAGATAGTGGGAAATAACTGATGATGATGATGGGGCATTGCACATGTACCTTTCCGGAGTTAAAAAAACAGGCACTCAGATATGAACAGACAATTAAAGTATAGCACTTTTGTAGAATCATGACCAACTGATAAAAGCATATGCATATCATTGAACTTAGAAGGGGTAAATTAAATTATATCACAAATTAACCTAGAGAAAAGGGCCAAATCGGTAAAGCAGAAGGAGAAATAAACTTCTAAAGATAAAGATGCAGAACAAGTGGCAAAACAGGAAATATGGTAAACGGTACCCCATAATTATGAGACGTCCAGGAAACTGATATAAAAAGGAGGAATTTCTGGAATTGCTTTGCGGAGATGAATTTGTTTCCGTAAAACTAAAAATATTAAAAAAGAAAATCGACGATACAATGAAAATCTTCCAATCAGTATTATTGACATTTGAAAGAGAAAGAACTTGTAAGCGACTTAAAACTCAACAAAATAAGAAAATAAAGTGTTTCAAAAGATGGCTCAATCCATAGATGCTCATGGCTTTTGATTTTACGAAAAATTATATTTTTTTTCGAAACGCTTGTGAAGAAGACAAGCCTGGTGTCATCTGCCTACAGGAAACTTGGTCAGATGATTACAAAATCTTTACATTTTCAGACTTTATATCGGTAACTAGAAAATGAGGCGAGAAGGTTGAGCATTCTACCTACCAAAGACAGTTACGTTTCAAGTTTGGAAAACACTAGAAGATCTGGGATACACAATCGCCCCTTCTTACTTGTCTGTTTTTATAACCCTTACAAAAAAATACTTGCATCTCCGTTACTAGATGAAATGTTTAACAAATTACAAAAAGAAAATGTTGGTAATACACAGTGACATACATGTTACGGATCGGATGCAAACGGTAGGCTAGTGTAATAATTATGCATATGCAGGATCTTGTCTTGTTTATATTTGACACATATATCAAAATATCTAGCCAGTCTTGGCAGTTGGTCTGTCCTTAAACACAGTTTTGGAAGTGACCTCTTCATTATTAGCTTTGATCTTCCAGTTACCTCACGAAATCCCCCAAGGCAAGAGAATATAAAACAAACGAGAAAAAATAAATATGATGTAGTGCGGAGACAAGGTATCGTTTATGAATTATATTCACATATATGATTTTAAAATTGATGTTGTGCTTTTATGTCTATAAGAGAGTGAATCGCTTATTAATTGATAACCACATAACGTATAAGAAAACATGTTATAGAGGTTTACCTCAATAGAGTATAATTAGCCTCTTACTTTCTAACGTCATGATTAATTACCTAGGGAATAGAGGATACCGTAAAAACATCAGTTTATGCCGACGACATAATGGTTTTCTCACAGATACGTAAAATTCGTAAAAAAGGAAGTTGCAAACATCCCTAGGCTTGATCGAAAAGTGAAGTGAATTGATGATAAGATTTAAGAAACTATTAAATCTAATGAGGTGTTTAGCTGGTAATAAGAGGGGGCAATAACTCTGAAATTATTTATGTCTTTTACAAAGGTTTAATCCCCGTTTTTTTTTAAATTACGGGGGTAAAGCTTAAGTCAGTGTGCGAGTTATTATCTCAAAAATAAATCAGACTCTATACAGCATCAATCAGACTCTCAAGTTAATCACTGGCGAAAGTGGCGATATGTCAACCTAAATTAAAGATTATCTCAGTAAACAGTAATTTCTCGTCACAAGTAGAATCAAGAACCTATACTAATACAATTATTCGTAAAAATTGGAACTACTGTTTTACAATTTATGCAGATGCATCCAATCGATGCGGAGGTGATACAGGGGTAGGTTTTTATACCACATGCTACCACATGGTGTTACTGAAAGACCTATTTTGTGAAAATACTCAATTTGTAAAAACAGGAGATTGTTTAGATGTTCTACTTTGCTCTTATGTATAACTTGCGCGGTATTTGAAAAGAAGCTAACAGATTTAAAAATACAATGATTGTGTTGAGTGCCGTATCTAAATAATGCGTAAGGAAATCCATTGGATCATTACATAACTGCAATCAAATTGCTGAATTATTCGTTTATAATGGAATGGCGGAAAATTCTTTACTGTAAGTTAATGATAATTAGAAGGGCACTCTAACATTTGCATAAAGGACGGTTTATTTGATCGATGGTCGCCAAATCAAGTCTAGAGTCAATAACTAGGCCTACTGCAAAAGATACGAAGTTCATGTATAGCCTGATCAGTACTACCAATATCAGTAGATTATGTCACATTAGATTTGATATATTTTGGCTTGATATGAGGTTCTACCTGATCTACCTGTAAAAACAAGAAATGAAATGAGCGGTATCTGAAAAGAAGTATACAAATCTAAAAAGACAAGATTGATTTTGTATTGCCCTATCAAAAAAACGTATAAGGGAAACCATTTCATCATTATATGAATGCATTCAAATGATTAGATTCAGGTTTTTGTAGATTTTGAACAGATTGCGATATGGAGGGGAAATGTTCACTGTAATTAAGAAAGCAGGGGGGCATTTTCACACTTGAATATTCAAATAACGATTTCTTTCATACTCGCTGGTCGTTAACGGGCTGAAAATGAAAAAAAATACATGTAGAATCATTTTTGACGGAGATTCCGAACATAACAATGATTTTTCTTAGAAATTATCAATAATTCTAGAATCTAGCTTTAAAAATGACGACTCAGAACGCGCAAAAAGCCCAGTTTCGGTGATGGCGCATTTGACGTCACTGCAGGCGCCTCTCCGGTGAAAAGGATGGTGATTAAGGCTTTAAAATGTCTTTCAAAAGGCAAACTATGATATTAATTGGAAGAAAAAAAAACATTTATCCGAAAAATAATTTGCGCTTGATAATCCCAGTACGTTTCTGGCAATTTCGTCATTCCGTATTATGAAATTATCAAATTATCAAATCGGACATGCCCGCAATGACGTTAAATGCGTCATCAAGCCACGTGACCGTATTACCCTTTTTCGAGGGGTGTAGCCCAGCAAGCGTGAGATCTGTAAATATGGATGGCTATTATTATTTTTTGGTCAATTAAGAGATTTTCTGAAAAATCAGAGGCTGGAATATTAATAAGTAGAGGTGTATTCAGGTTTTGAAAGGCTATGTTAGTTGGGTTAGAGTGGCCCTTTAAAGAACGTCTGGACACAATAACTAGGCCTACTGCAAAAGGTACAAAGTTCAAGTATAGCCTGATCAGTACTTCCAATATCAATATTATATTACATTTGAGATATTTGTTTGATGACCTTACAGTGGTAGTCATCAGTTATGTTAATGATTGAAATTAAAGTATAGCGAGCCAATCGAAGAGGTGAACTTTCTTCCGGACTTCCAAATACGAAGGTAAGAACAGCAAACTTTGAAGTGTAGGAAGTAAACTTGGTCGTTTTGATGGGATGTGGACAATAATTATGTCTTGAACACGAAGATGAAAGAAAAATTGATGAAACTGTCACGAAACGATCGTAAATCGAGTATGAGACGAGGATGAAATGAGACTGTTGCGAGATCAAGAGAGAGAGGCAGAGACAGAGCAAGAAAAGAAGGGGAAGCCAGAGCAAGAGAGGGCGAGAGAGGTAGAGAGAGTGAGAGGGTGAAAGAGTAAATATATATATATATATGGGCAATTCCACGGTAACGGAAGGACACTCAGACAAGATTTTTGAACTTCAGGTTCATACTAAAAGAACTGTTTTATTAGTATAAGATGTGAAACAGTACAGATATAATACCTATATAAGTGCCTTTAATTCTCCCCCAAAAAATTGTCATTATAGTTAAGTAGTTTAAGAATGTGCATATTAATTATCTCGGTAACGGAAGGACATAAAAATGGACATGGTTTTTCCAGTTAATTAGTGTTTATCCAAACTTTGTGAAGTTGATGAAGCTTTCCACTTGACTGAAACACATTTTGTTCCCCATAGTTTAATACATACTAATAAAACAGTTTTTTTAGTATGAACCTGAAGTTCAAGAATCTTGTCTGAGTGTCCTTCCGTTACCGTGGAATTGCCCATATATAGAGAGAGAGAGAGAGACAGAGAGATGCAGAGACAGAGCAAGTGAAGGAGAAAGGGCAGAACATGAAAGGGGAAGGGAAACAGAGCAAGAGAGAGGAGATGACACACACACACACACACGCACACCTACACACACACACACCTCTTCGCTTTGACTGGCCTTGTGAACGAAGCTAATACATTCCTAAGGTGTAATGCTGAACTATTATTCACCTATTTCATGTCGATCTATTTACAAAGGGCAGCTAGATTTATCTTTTGTCAATACATCTGCATCAGTGACAATGGTTCATATTTGCCCCTCTATTTGCCTATTTTGAAAGACATGCAAGCATTCGGGACAAGTATCGTTGGCTTTGTAAAGGCATTCGTGCTGTCAGGTTCGGTTTAGTTTGGATGGAATATATTTAGACGCCATCTTGATTTGCACAAATCACCAGTACATTGTCGAATAGTTCTTCTTTAAGCGAAGTTTAAACAGAACAGAACAGCCAATCGAGGGGGTGAACTTTCTTTCGGACTTCAAAATACGAAGGTAAGAACGGCAAACCTTAAAGTGTAGGAAGTGAACTGGGTCGTTTTGATGGGGATGTGGACAATTTTTATTTCGTAAACACGGATTTGAAAGAAAAATCTATTAAACGTTCATGAAACGAGCGTAAAGCGAGTATGAGACGTAAATGAAATGATAATGAAGCGAGATCAAGAGAGAGAGGTAGAGACAGGGGGAGTAGAGCAGGAGAAGAAGAGGGAGGGAGTGCAAGAGAATGATATTCGAGACGGAGAGAGGGAGAGGGTGAAAGAGTAGATATATGTGCAGAGCCAGAGCAAGAGGAGGAGAGCGGACAGGAGAGGGAAAGGGAACAGAACAAGAGACAGGAGAGAGAGAGAGAGAGAGAGAGAAAGATGCAAAACATACACAATCTTTTCATGTAACCTTATTATGCCGTGACTCAAGACGTTTCAACTAATGGTCACCTTTGACGCTCCTGTGTTTACGTTCGGTATAATGATTTTAATTTGTTAGCGCCACACTTTCAATACAGGATATGTTACCTCCTCGAACTATTTCTGTAATCTACAACATTTACTGCGTTTACATATCTCTAAGTATTATTTAAAAACTCAACTTCTCCTTTTTTATGTTTTACGCCGTTTGTAATTAATTAAGTTCAAACACTTTTTATTTTAAAATCATTTTTGATTCAGCTCTCGAGCTGCGATGAAAATTATTGACTAAATACTATTATTATTATTATTATTAGTATCATCTTTATTTTTATTATTAACACTTGATACTTAAAATATTTTAAATAAATGAATTCTGTTACAAAAGACATTTTTAAATAAAGAGTTTGTTTTGGTAATTTGGAGTTGATATTCTAAAATCTACACGAGTAATATGACGTGATCGGATATAACAGAAGAGCAAGCAGTAGTGGCCCCTCAAACCCACCCCTCCACCAAAAAGGTAATACGGTCACGTGGCCTTGATAACGCATTTGACGTCATTACGAGCATGTCCGATTTGTCCTATAACTAAGGATCTTACAATATGTTACTAATTCATAAATGAAACGTACTGGGATTATCAAGGGCCTATTTTTTTCTCGGATAAATGTCTTTTTTTCTTCAATTAATATCATAGTTTTTTTTTTTTAGACATTTAATGCCTAAATCACCCTTCTTTTCAGCGGAGAGGCTCCTGCAGTGACGTCATAAACAGTTGCGCAATACAGCTCCGAAACTGGGCTTTTTTTCTGAGCGTTCTGAGTCGTCATGTTTAAAGCTAGATTCCAGAATTGTTCGGCATCTCCGTCAAAACTTATTCTACATGTCTTTTTGTCTTTCTTTTTAGCCCGTTTTAGTAAGAGTGGCCCTTTTAAAGGCCTTACCCCGAAGTGAGACACTGACGTAAATGTATGCTTTTGACGTTATTTGTATGAACTGATTACCAAAATAATCGTATACAATTCTTTTTCCTGGCTGCCTGCAGTAGTAACAAACAGAGTTGACAAAAAAACTTAACTCCGTTTCGTTGACGATCAAACATGCATGAGGTCTTTTGTTTACTTGTTTGTTATTAGGGACTTTTAGATTTAAACGTCGACATACCGCAGTAGACTGCTACGGGTGACGTCCTTTTAAGGAAATGTAATTTTCTCCTTAAAATTCAGATACCATTCGCCAAATGATTTTTAATTACCCTTTCTTCAAGTTTTTGTTAATCACTCATGCGTAAAATACGCATCATATGCGTTGCATCTAATGAAAGAAGAGGATCTAAGCTTTACACATATGTGTTATTTTTTTATCATAATTGTGATTAAGTTATGATAAAACATCCATAGTTCTATGTTCCTTTTTTGCTGGGACGCACTGTATATATGCTTATTGCCGATAAAAATAACCATGGCACACAGGTGAGGATCTACATGCTATTTTATTTAACATGCACGCTATTTGAAATAATTAAATAGATTTAAATAGACTAAACAAAATCTAGATTGACCTGGATTGATCAAAATAAAGGGTTAGTAAATCCATTTGAATTATTTCAATAAATGCATAGATGCCGGTTTTGTATACAGTGCGTCCCAGAAAAACGAAACCGAGAATTATCGATGTTTTAACATAACTTAGTCACATTTATAATTAATAAATGACACATATTTTGAAAGCTTAGATCTTCTTCTTTCATTTGATGCAACTCAACTGATGCATATTTCAAGCATGAGTGATTTAAATGAATTTAAAGAGAGGAAGCCAAAAAGTCATTTGGCGGACGATATCTGAATTTCAAAAAGAAAATCGAATTTCTAGAAAGTTGAGTCTCTGCCCTTTCATATGACACCTCAATCACGAAAAATGAGCAAGGAATAACAAAGTTCTGTATGTTTAAAGTAGTGCTTCCATATCCATAATTTTATCAAACGAATTCATTTTCACTCTGCTGCCTGCCTCAAGGCCCGGTCACACAGAGGTCACACAGAGCTGACACCGAATGCATAGCGTGTTGCTAGCGCGCTGCGCGTATACAGGACGTGTGCTCCACGTATGTCTGGCGTTGGTCTAGCGCGCTCCATGCATGTCTGGCGTCCTTTTGGCGTGTACATTCATGCGTCGAGCTCCGCGCACACTTTTGAGCATGCTCAAAATATCCCGACGCACAAAGCGAATGACGACGAATGCATAGCGTTGGTCCAGCGTACGTCCAGCGCGCTCGACGAACGAGTAACGAATGATGACGCACGCCTAGCGAATGACAACGCACTGGCCCAAATTGCAAATTTCCAATGCACTGGCCGTGCGTTCCCCATGCGTCCCCTATGTGTGACCGGGCCTTAGCAACACACGGAATAAAGAAAAGACTTAACTCCGTTTCGTTGACAATCAGCCATGCATGAAGTCTTTCGTCTACGGCCCATTGTCAACGAAACGGAGTTAATTTTTTCTTAATTCCGTGTGTTGCTAAAGGCCCGGTCACTTTTTTGCAATTTTGGCCAGTGCGTTGTCGTTCGCTAGGTGTACGTCATCATTCGTTACTCGTTCGTCGAGCGCGCTGGACCAACGCTGGACCAACGCTATGCATTCGTCGTCATTCGCTTTGTGCGTCGGGATTTCTTAAGCGTGCTCAAAAGTGTGCGCGGAGCTCGACGCATAGATATACACACCAGAAGGACGCCAGACATGCGCGGAGCGCGCTAGACCAACGCCAGACATACGCGGAGCACACGCCCTGTATACGCGCAGCGCGCTGGCAACACGCTATGTATTCGTTGTAAGCTCGCTAACTTCTCCCAAATCCTGACAAAATTCGGGTTCACGACTTTTTCCGATTTTTAATGCGCCGACCGTGCGTCCAACATGCGTCCCCATGACGGTGACCGGGCCTTAATGCAGGCAGCCAGTGAAAATGAATTCGTTTGATAAATGTATGGATATGCAAGCACTACTTTAAAAAATACAGAACTTTGTTATTCTTTGCTCGGTTTTCGTGATTGAGGTGTCATATGAAAGGGCGGAAACTCAACTTCCTGGAAATGTGATTTCCTCTTTGAAATTAAGATACCGTCCGCCAAATGACTTTTTGGTTTCCTCTCTTCAAATTCATCTTAATCACTCATGCGTGAAATATGCATTACATGAGTTACATCAGATGCAAGAGGAGGATCTTAGCTTTCCAAATATGTGTCATTTATCAATTATAATTGTGTTTGAGTTATGATCAAACGTCGATAATTATCTGTTTCGTTTGTTCTGGGACGCACTGTATATTGATCAAACTGGTGTATAATCAAATAATAAGAATATAAAGGGCATTTACACAAACTTACATTAGTAACAGTTTCATTCTATATCGCAATAAATATAGGCCTACTGCAAAATATTCATACTTCAGGTACAGTCTTATTTGTACTTCTAGTATTGTTTACTGTTTTCTGGAACCACGTAGCGGTATTGAAAGTGCTGGCGATGAACAAGTTCGGACCAGAGCCTCGGTTCTGGAATGAATTTGGGTGGTGGTGGGGCCCCAATGGACTCCAATATGCATGTGTACCAAGCAGGGCCAGTGGTTTTCACCCCTTTTGGTGGAGGGGTGCAAGAGATGGGCAACGCAACATTCATGAGAACATATGGTGACTAAATGAGGAAAACATTTTTTTCCGAATAGTCTCATTGGACAACGTCCCCTATCGTCAGAGTCCACTGCAGCAGCCTAACATGTTAGCCTAATGACTTTTACCAAAAAAAATTGTTAACAATTATGTTTTGGTTTAAACGAAAAGCACATCCACCCCGACGTACGTTGACACTAGCTCTTTCATTGGAACCCTCATGTCCCATTGACTTTTGAAAGTTCACCCACCGTATTTTGGTCAAAATAGGTCGCTAGCTCGCCATTGCCTATATAACACATGTGAAACAAGTCGAACTTTGGACGCAATTTGCCACGCGATTGTAAGGTAATAGCTCAAGCACACGAAGGATAACAAGCATGAATTATCATAGATCAGTTCTGATCGGTTCATTATGTCCATTTCAGCCAACCCCCCCCACCGTAATTTTTCCATTTAGTATAGGCAAGCATTTTGCCGAGGTACGCGAAAACATGAATATTCATGATCGCCATGGACTATTCCATTATTTACAGAGAAGTGCAATTGTATTTTTTTGTATTTTGTATTTTATTAATTTAATCACGGTTAAAAAGCCTGCTATCAGCTAGAAGCTGCTTTTCAGCAAGGCCGTGAACAACAATTGAATACAACAAGTAAACGAAAACAAAATTGTATACAAAATAAATCATAAAAATTATCATACCAACATAGTAAGATGAAAACAAACAAAATGAATTAAAAATTACTTGGATATCAAAAACGATGGAGGGGGTATATTATTTAAGAGAGGGATATAACACGTGCGAATGTTCCCAGGCTATTTTCTAATCGGATGTATGCCGGTAGGTTATTGAAAAGTTTTGAGGCTGAATAGAGAGGGCTCTTTCTGAGGTAATTTGTATGTGGTCGTCGCAGTTGAATTTGAATTTAACAGGTAGTTGCGTGATTTAAGATGGATCCGTGAGCATAGTGAGGGCGGGGCTATGTTATTAACTATTTTGAATATAAGTAAAATTGACTGCTTATTCCATCTTTCGTCGAGTTGATCGACATTTGGCGTGTTATACAAAGTGGCGCTATTGAAACGATTATTTACCTCTAAACGGACCTTAAAGCTATATTCTGTATAACTTGGAGACGATTTAGCTGGCTTTCATCGCCATTTCTCAAGACTGTACAACAATAGTCAAAGATTGGTTGGATTAACGATTTATACAAAAGGAGAGCAGTACTTCTCGGTACATAACATCTGATACGCTTTAAAGAGTACAATGTTTTTAAAACCTTTTTCCTAACATAATCAATTTGGGGAGTCCATGTTAGACAACTATCAATTATCACGCCAAGATATTTACAATATGTTACTCTCTGTAATTTTGAATTTTGAATTTTTATTTTTTACATTTTCAAAAAACCGGAGTTTTGCTTTAGAGCCTAGTAGCATGAATTGACATTTATCGAGATTAATCAGCAATTAATTATTTGAAAACCATGTAGAAATCAACTTTAAATCTCTGTTTATAGTTGTTACTAACTCTGCTGACTCTTTTGATGCAAAATAAATACACGTATCATCTGCGTATAAGGAAACCGAACATTTTTCGACGGATTTTACCAAATCATTCAGTGTAAGGATAAAAAGAAGGGGCCCCAGAATACTCCCCTGGGGCAACCCGCTTTCCACCGTACGAAAACTTGACATGTCACCATTGACAACCGTTGATTGCTCCCTACCACAGAAATAGTCACGGAACCAATGTATTGCACCTTCGTCAAACCCAAATTAGGATAAATTCTTCAATAATATGTTAAACGAAATCAAATCAAATGCTTTCTCCAGGTCTATCGTAACCACACCAATGACATATCTTTGATCAATTTTGTTTGCAAAATCATCGGTGATATTTAACAAGGCAGTAGTGGTTGAATGACCTGGGCGGAAACCGTGTTGACATGGATTAAGCAAGCTATTACTAGACAGGTAGTTATACACTTGATCGAACACAATCTTTTCTAATACTTTAGACAATACCGGGAGGACCGAGATCGGTCTGTAGTTCGACGGATTTGTTACGTCACCACTCTTGAAGATCGGCGTTACACGGGCCTTTTTCCACGCAACAGGGATTTTACCAGTATACAGAGAAATATTGACAATATGCGTCAATGGCACACTAATGTAGTCTACAACATCTTTAATTACACCGGCTGGAATTTGCCTAATGGAACGACATCACAAAAAGAACTTTTTATGATTTGAGGAGTATAAAACATCAATCAGAGTGGCAGATTTTTGTGTTACTCTCGTCGGTTTTTCAACAAGTTATTTTAAATCGTACCCTTCTCCCAAGCTCAACAATCGCTTTGTTTGGTAAGAGGGAGGCTGTTTAACAATATCACAATTTAGATCTCCCAAGAGAATGAAATCTTTAGACAATGATTATATAGGCTGAGGTACGCTATCAAGCAAGTCAAACACGGCACTCTGTGAGTTTGAAATAAGAAAGGGTTTCTCTTTATGGATACATATCTCAACACACATTAATTCCAAACCGTCAAGAGTAAAATCATGTTTTATGTTGAACAAAATATTTTCTTTAATGTATATCAAAATTCCACCTCCATTTCGGTTTCTATCTGTTTTAATAGCTCTAAATCCGTCAACATCGATCTCACTATCAGACACAGAAGAGTCTAACCTTGTTTCACATAAACACAAGATTTGGATATTTTGCTTGCACAACATATTGCGCACTTCGTCAATATTTTTCAACAATGAACATATGTTAAGATGAGCAATAATGATGCCAGAAAACGAATTAACTTTCGTGAAAATATCGTCGATACTGTTATAATTATACATAGCAGGTTCACTTTGATGTGGTAAACCAAACTCGATATCAATACCAATATCAATACATGCATTTGTTGGCAGTTCATTGAATTGACAAGGGACACATGTCCAGTTCGTATCAGAGATAACAGTTTCACGAGTCACCCTTGAACATACCAAGTGGGCCCATCGTTTGCAAGATACGCATAATAGAGCATTTTGATTGGTTTTAACTTCTTTAGAACAAGACAAACATGGATATTTCAGATTATGAGTGGCTGCACGTGAAGGTGATACGTATACTGAATTTCATGCAGACATTTAAGTAAGATAGTCAATGATTATACGTATACACCACATCAAACTCCCGTACTGCAAGTCAAGAACTTCCTCATGCCATCACTTCGACATTCCAAAAGAATCAACAACTTCATAATTATCCAACCCGACAGTCTTCCTCTTTTCATTTACACAAACTGAGAACTTTACTATAAAACAAAATCTTTGATTTATACTGGTCCTGTGTACTGGAACTCCTTAGACATTTCGCTCAAACAGCTGCCAAGTTTAATTACTGTTAAATATCACTTGATACATAAACTTCTACTCCAGTATGAAAATGTTTAAGGTCATCATGATAGAGACCATCGGTATTATCAACACTTGTTGGCTGGCTGCACCACACACCCGTTTTTGTTCTTTCTTTTTTTTCTTTTTTCTTTATATATTATGTAAACAAATGTATTATGTAAAGGGAACCTTAATTACAAGCATAATGCTTTCAAGGTTTCCTCCTCATTATTGCAGATAATTGTTAGCATCATATGTATTTAATGACTTGCCGTTACATCGTTTTTATTACTGTTGTATCAATCGAATATTATGTACATGTGTTGTTACCTTGTATATGCCTTACTTTGTACATTCTTTTCATATGCAGTTCATGTGGAAATAAAACCTAAATAAAGTATTTCTTTGTATTATGTAGTTTGGTAGGTTTATTTTAATAACTGTTCAATTATCAGATATCAATGATAGTTTAAAGATATGGAAAATGTTCTTGTATTTGATATTTAGCAAAGAAATCTCACATACAAAATCACTACCAAGTTTCGTCTAATCCGCCGATTGCCGGTCTGCTATATACGTTCAAGGCATATTTATATGTGGACTATGATGTAGATCGACAGTTGACTCGTCATTGTAGATTTATTATAAGCCATCTGTCATTATAGGTCTTTAATTGTTCACACACATACAATTACCACACACACGAACACTATCACTTCCCCTCCCCAACACACCATTTCCGCACACCCTGTTCACCCATTGGCATACACCCTTCAACATAGTGGAATATTCTAGTTTGGTAGTGCCGTCGAACTTGCTACGTTAATGGTCCAGCGAGCGAAAATGAGACAACCGGAGCAATATGTATTTCTTTTGGCGAGTGAGCGCAGGAAACGAGAAAAGAAAATATCGCATTCTGTATCGTATGAAAAGTCGTTTAAACCACACAGGCAAATGTAACTCTGTTTCTCTGTTCTCTCAATGGGACTAGAAATTAATAATGCATACCGTTAATTCAGATAGTTTCTTGCAATTTTCTGTTAAATTTAAGAGGGAACGAATACAACAATATTGCAGGGGGGGGCACATCATTAATTCCCTTTGAAACACTGATCCTCTATGTCTACGAAGCACTGTTGGAAATTTGTATTTCACACTGTTATAGGCCTGCATGTTTTTTGGTTATTATACATCACAAATCTCAAGACCCTTAATGTAGTGATTTATATTGTGCGAGTGAACTGAGCAAGAAGAATTTCAATTTTGAATACTGAAGTATGCATTCCCCACCATCCAATAAGCTAATCGTGTATTTGTAATGGTAGTAATAGCCTTCTTACGGGCAGCCGACGAAGTAGAGTATGTGCTGAAAACAGTGCGGGGGCTGCAGGCCCTGCGCCCCCCCCCCCTCCCCCCACCCAGGTTCCGCGGCCCATGGATTATGGCATTTTACGTTTCATATATTTTTGCTTGGTAACTTTACGGTGGAAGTAATCAATCCTGTTAATGATCGAAAGAGAAGTTTGTCTTACGTTTGTAGGCCCTCCGATAATGCGAAATCCTTAAATAGTCTTCCGGTTATGTACTGTCTAAAGTACTGTCTAAAGTCTTAAGTCTTATAGGCCAACCTTGATCATGCATTATCATGCTCATAGAAATACAGGTAGCTAGACATAATCAAAGTGAGATAAACATCGCCTCCTCAGTCTTTATTCGTAAATAATGGTTTGTTCACGATTACAGGCATGCCGGATTTCCCTGAAGTTAACCATGTCATTTATTTTATACGCCTTACAAACAAAATCATCTAAAAGATTTGCTAAGACGGTGATCTTTTCTTAAAGGGAACTAATTATCCCCCCCCCCGCCCCAGACCAAAAATATTATAATTCATAAATTTGTATCGATGACTCGTAATAACTAAAATGGTCAAGATTAGAATTGGAGGAGATTATTTTACACCGAGGCCAGCATGGCAGTCAACTCGTCAAGTGTGTGCCTGTACGGAAGCGTGAACGTGGTTGACAAATCAGCTTAAAGTAAAAAGTATAGAATTATTTATAGAATGTATTTAGACTTTCTGTTATTGGTTTCTATAATTTTACTTGAAAATTCTTGAGGAAGCATTTGTCATTGAAAAAAGGGAGAGAAAGCAATGTCATTACGGAAACATTGTAGGAAGGTGTACCATATCTTTGTACTCTCTTTCTTGTGTGCGTGTGTATGTGTGTGTGTGTGTGCGTACTTGTCTGTGCCTGTGTCTCTGCCCCCCCCCCCCCCCCGCCTCTCTCTCTCCCTCTCTCTCTCTCCCTCCTTCTCCCCCTCCCTCTCTTTCAATCATTTTGGTACTGAAAACGATAATTGTGAGGTGCACCCCAAAAAACAATCTTCGAAAGATTTTCATTTTGTAGCAAATCTTAAAAGCAGGCCGACACAACAGTGTACCCAGTTTCCCCTCACCCCCCCCCCCGGCCCTCAGCCACTCTCCGTTATAACTCTGTCTATTTAACTACATACTTTTTCATACATCGTCCGCCAAAATTGTAGGAAGGTGTACCATATCTTTGTACTCTTTTGCTTGTGTTTGTGTGTGTGTGTTTGTGCGTGTGTATGTGTGTGTGTGCGTACTTGTCTGTGCCTGTGTCTCTGCCACCTCCCCGCCTCTTTATCCCTCTCTTTCAATCATTTTGGTACTGAAAACGATAATTGTGAGGTGCACCTCAAAAAACAATCTTCGAAAGATTTTCACTTTGTAGCAAATCTTAAAAGCAGGCCGACACAACAGTGTACCCAGTTTCCCCTCACCACCCCCCCCCCCCCCCCCCGGCCCTCAGCCACTCTCCGTTTTAACTCTGTCTATTTAACTACATTCCTTTTCATACATCGTCCGCCAAAATTCTCTGCGGCCGCCGCAAGTTTCTCTCGACTTCGGGGGCGTACGGCCGCCGTATCCTAGCCGTAGAGCAAATATGACTTAGGCATAAAGAACCTCTTCAAAGGGTAGTTTTTGCCGTCGAATTTGTCTAGGTTTGCTCACTCGAGGTAAATTGTACCAAAATCTTCCAGAATATAAAAAGCGGTGCACATTTGCAATCAAGCACCATGCATTATGCGTTCTTTCAAAGATGAAATAATTATGTAATCTAAAAGGAATACTTTAAATCCGTTAGCAAATTAGATACTATTTTTGTATACAAAGTCATATTGACCGTTTCATGAATTTACCCTGCATTGATATTTGTTTCTCTAACACAGTACTGTATCCTTATGTCACCATGCCTGTGTCTCTTGGTGAATGGCGTGTCAGGATCGGCACGTTCATGCGCCGTCGGAGGAAAGAATATGACTACAACTACTTTTGGAGGAAACTTCACAACTTAATTAAAAAGGCCAAAAATGCTGAGCCACCCAAAGAAAACGACAATCCTGAGTGTAACATCTCATCTCGTACTGGCTCTTCACCTGATGCGAACAGTTCTCAAGGGAACACGGCCTGTCGACCTGCGTTTCCTGACAATGTCAACCTGAATACCGCTCAAACCGGGCCTTCATGTGACGTCAGCATTAGCAGATGTAATGCCAATTGTCAGACTCGGTCACAATGTGACGGTCCAGTGTTTGATACTGTCACGGAGAGAGGATTCCCATTTGATGTAAAAAGAACCGGTCATAACGGTGTGTCTCACTCTGAGTCTTCGTGTGCTGAAAACATTGGTTCTTTAACGGCAAATGAGATCAACCCTGTCCCTGATACCACTGAAGTGCAAATTCCAGTTCCCCGACCCTGTGTAGAAGACGAGTTCGACAATAGACACATAACCATACATCTAGTGTCACATGAATACCCACCTAATTCCGCTCAAATAATAGACCAACATGAAGTTTTCACATCAGAGTCGTACTCACATGTACCTGTAGCCATCGCAGGTGAGACAGATCGTATCCAAATATACAAGGAGGAAACATCAAACTCTGCACCGTCGGGGATAGAGGATCTATCATCGGACTTGTCACCTAAACCCACAACGAGAAACACCGAGCAAACAAAACCATCTATCAGGGTATGATTGATATGTATATGTATTTCCCCAGAACAACCCCTATCCCATTATAACAAAAATGAGACAGACGAAGAAAAAAATATAAGAAATATAAATAATAAAAAAAAAATGTATACAATTCTTCTTGTATAATTTTTTTTTTAAATAGGACACAGTAACTTGCAAAACTGGAGCTATTTAAGATGTTTTATACAAGACAGTTTGATTGTTTCAATTGCTATGGATTTTTTTTATTCGACGTTAGTTGCACTATAATCAGTGGTAAAAGTGCCCTTAACCCTTTCACGGAATTCTTATTCTCACGTGAATCTACATGTACATTTTGACAAATAAAGTCTAATTATTCTTTTGAAAAATTGTCTACTGCCGATCAATGTCATTAAGGAATTAACGGAATATCATGAAACAGTTTGTCCAATGACTACATGAACACCCTTCTATCACCTGTCTGTGATATTAGAAATGTTAAAATAAATTAGAAACCATTGATTTAAAAAAAACGCCAGAAATACAATGTGGCACTAGGATACTATCTCAGTGTGGCTTGTTCATAGTTTGCAGAGTTAAAAGTGTGTTCTCTATTCGTAATTTTCTCTTCGTTCTTAGGAAGTAACGGAAAACCACGGATCACCGACCTATCCGACCCCCCTATCAGGGAAAAACACCGGTGAAGCAGATGCAATCAAAGGAAATGACTGTCCAGACATGACCAACATACTCCTATTGAGATCCGGTGACGTAGAACGAAACCCTGGTCCAAATAATATGTAAGCAGCCTAAAAGAGCGACTTTGGAACGTTACAATCCATTGTTTCATATTTTACTGAACCCGAATCCGAGCCTACGGTTACGTTCAATGAAAGACAACTTAAGAAGACTAATTATCTTTGTTAAACCCTATTCTGAACAAATCCTTAAACCCACCGTAGGGTTTCGTTTCTTAGAATACGGTTCAATAATGGTGCGTGTCGTAAAAGTTTGCAGTAACATTCTAATACTTGCATTACAAGTAATGCTATAAAGTAGTTTGATTCAATAAAGTATAACACTGTATTCGCAAGTCAAAGGAGCAAAATGAAAGTTCCTTAGAAACAAAATATCGCAAATATCTATAAGCGCTATATGAATCATTCTTCGTTTGTCTATAATTTAGCCCTGCAAGTCTGACCGAGCTCGAGCTCTATCTCCTTGCCGACGGTATGGATCCCTCAGACTTCAGGAAGGTCGGACTAGCATTAGGGTTCACAGAGGCTCAACTAAGTCGGTTTGAGAAAGACAAGCTTGGCGACTCAATGCATGCTACCTATCAGATGCTTTACGAATGGCGGAAGACAGTACGTGATAGCGAGACGAGGAAGACATTGGTCGACATGTTAGAAAGCATTAATCTGGTACAGCTTGCTGATAGTGTACGAACAGGTAATAAGTGGGTTCATGGTTGTTAAAGCGCTCATGTCTGCATAACTTGACATTCCTGGCGCTCCACAATTTATGACCCCGACTCGTAATAGCAAGGTTGCCATTACAGTAACTTTAAAGCCTAATAGGTTTAAGATGAGTATGAAAAGTATAGCGGATCAGTCACCGGACTGTTCGAGTCCCGCCACGGCCTTCATTTCCTAAGTACATTCACCAAGGTGGGATGAATGGGTATCGCGGGGCAGGAATTAATTCCTTGAAATGCTAGAGCACCATAATGGCAGCCATGTTAAATAAGGTGTATTTATTGTCGAGCGTGTCAAGTTAGACATTAGCGCTATGCAACAACCTCTATTATTAGCACTGTATGCTAAATTTAACAGTACCACATCGTATTCCATTAAAACATTTCAGCAAAGTAAGGAGTCTTGGAATATTGAAATATTTACATTTACTTTAAGGGTGTCCTCACTTTTGTTGGATACTGCATAATAATGTCTATAATATACATATATATGTACACATATATATATATTATGTATATATAATATATATACATTTGTAACCAGTGCGTCCCAGAAAAAACGAAAGCGAGAATTATCGATGTTTTATCATAACTTAGTCACATTTATAATTAATAAATGACACATATTTGTAAAGCTTAGATCCTCCTCTTTCATTTGATGCAACTCACACGATGCATATTTCACGCATGAGTGAATAAAATGAATTTGAAGAGAGGAAACCAAAAAGTCATTTGGCGGACGGTATCTGAAATTCAAAGAGAAAATCACATTTCTAGAAAGTTGAGTTTCTGCCCTTTCATATGACACCTCAATCACGAAAAATGAGCAAGGAATGACAAAGTTCTCTTTGTTTAATGTAGTGCTTGCATTTCCATAATTTTATCAAACGAATTCGTTTTCACTGGCTGCCTGCCGAAGCAACAAGCAGAATTGACAACAGACTTAACTCCGTTTCGTGACAATCAGCCATGCATGAAGTCTTTCGTCTACGGCCGATTGTCAACGAAACGGAGTTAAGTCTTTTGTCAATTCCGTTTTGTTAAGGCAGGCAGCCCGTGAAAACGAATTCGTTTGATAAAATTAAATGAGTAGCATCAAATGAAAGGAGAGGATGTAAGCTTTCCAAATATGTGTCATTTATCAATTATAATTGTGATTTAGTTATTATAAAACATCGATACTTCTCGGTTTCGTCTTTTTCTGGGACGCACTGTATAGGGAGAGAGAGGGGAGAGGGGGTACAGAGAGAGAGGGAGGGGGAGGGCAATTCAAGGGTGATTTCTTTCATGCATCACTGACCTAAATATAGTTTCATTAGAGAAATGTATCACGTTAGTAGCCTCACAAGATTAAATATATGTAAGGAAATTCAAGAATACGCGGTAACGTATGGGACCAAATGCCTTTTTCATATCCATTCATATGGATAAACAGTTACAAAGGAAGAACATCCGTCTAGAAAACAGGAAAATAAAACGTTTGTATGATAGATGCATTTTATTAGTTCATGGATTATACGTATAATGATCCAGGAGTGTAGCTTTTGAAAGTAGTAATCGTCTTTATCTTCATTATATTTAATATGACACTTACCGCCAGCTTTGCTCAATTGAATATTGTATAAAACCCGACCAGATAACCAGAAAGGCCTGACATCTTAGCATCGACCCGAGTAACCCTTCCCTGGGGCAATGACATCAGGGCACAATGTCAATCCATTAATCACTGTGAGAGCCCCTATCTAGAAAACAAATGATTTGTCAGCCATTGATCATGATCCACAAGCAAATTTAAATGGAGATTAGGGAAGTTACGTATATTACGTATAGGGAGTGGAGAATGTGCATACCTTGTGTGCGGGTAAGCCTAAATCCGATGACCGGGGTAATAATATGTTCCGCGCCTAGAAACAAAGTATTAGGCGCATTATAAATGTGAGCTATTATTATTATTATTATTTCTGTGATTTATGGTTAATGTACTTTGGGGGGAGGGCTCCTCTTTTTTTTTTGTAATCTTTAAACACAACATTTTTTGTCTAGTAACATTAGAAACAACGTTCTTTACCATCTCATCACAGGTCAGGTTGGTGATCACATACCCCTAATGACAGAGGAGGAAATCCAACAGGTTGCTGATGACGTCAAACGCTATTATGAAATTCATCTATGTCAGATTCAAGCTAATCCACTGAACAGCGAGCTTATAGTTAAATTAGAACAGATCTTCACCAATCTAACGTTGATGGAAGAGGACAAAGGTAACAAGCACAAAACACCGCTTGTATACGATGACCTCCTCAAGACGAAAGTTAACGGAATCTATCGCAAACGCTTGTTGGTGGAAGGTGAAGGTGGTGTGGGGAAGACCACTTTCTGCGCCAAGATCGCTTGGGACTGGATCCACGGAAAAGGTTACCAAGATTTCAAACTAGTTCTTGTCATCCTTTTTCGCGAGGCACAGGAAAAGACTGTTGGGGAGATAGTGAAGACGTATCTTTCTGACAACAATCCGGTCACAGCCAAGCAGCTAGACAAGCACATCCTCTCAAATTCGGATGATGTCTTTCTTGTCCTGGACGGCCTAGATGAGTCTACTGTCGATCTTAACAGCAATCAGCAAATCGCCCTGATCACTCTCAATCAGCTGTTCAAGTCAGGGACAGTACTACTTACATCACGGCAATGGAGATCAGATGAGATTAGGAAGAATGCCAATCTCAGAAAGGTGTTTGCTTTCATTGCTGTAGAAGGTTTCTCTGTTGAAAACCTCTCTTCCTACATCACCAAGTTCTTTCATCCAGACACAGCTTCCTCTGAAGATCTAAACCTATTCATATCAAACAACGATGTGATCAGAGAGAACATGGCCCCCTATCCCATCTACACAGCCATGTTGTGCATCATGTGGAAAGAATTTGATGGAGAGCGCCGAGAGGCAATGTCCAAGCTGCAAACATTCTCCCAGCTATTTGATGAGATGGTCCACTTTTTGGTTGATCATTACCTATCGAAGCACATTCCATCTTCAGGTATTGTTGAAGGCAAATTAAGGGAGAATCGTTCAGATATTCGTCATCACCTACTTCAGATTGGCCGCATTGCCTTCCAGGGTCTTCTGGAGAGACGGTTGGTATTCACAGAAGAAGAGTTTCAAAGCTGTCCAGAGTCTATAGATGTAGGTTGCAAAGTTGGTGTGCTCACCAGAGAAAAGAAAGTTCTTCCGAGGCGAGACAGAAGAAATAATCCAAATACAGTAGTTCAATCGGTGCATTTCCCTCATAAGCTCTTCCAGGAATATCTATCAGGAATGTATCTTGCATCTCTTTACAACTCAAACCGTAATGAGTATGACAGGGTGATAGTGAATATCATACAGAAAGCAGGGGAATACCGGTACCTACTGTACTTCACATCGGCCCAACAGAAGGAGGTCGGATTGGATATCGTATCTCGACATATTGGATATTATGACTTCATTGTAGATGTAGCATACGAGAGCCAAGACGAAACAGTGGCCAAAGCAGTGGCGGATCGTCTCTCCTCTAAGTATAGCAAAACGCTGAAGATCACCAAGGAGATGCAGGCACACACAGTATCAGGGCATATCTTTATCATGAATCATCGTGAAGTGGTAAGGAAAGTAACGTCGAATTGTTGCAACGTATTCATTCCAATGTTGTATGATCTCTGTGAGTGATGCAGTTTCTTTTTGATTTAAATGTCATTCTCTCAGACTTAGGATAACATCGTTTGGTTTTAAAACTTAACTGTATACATATACCCTGTATACTAACTATTTCATTTCATTTCATTTCTTTATTGTGTCCATATAGGAAAATTGTTTATATGCACATGAACCATCTTGCTTCAACATATGAACATAGGAACAACATATAATTGACATTCATAGTTCCCTTTTTTAGTATACATTTGATATACTATACATGATCATGATGAATATACATTTAAATACTCTTTCTTATTCTTCTTCTTATTCTTCTCTCTTTCTTCTTACATACCCTCCATTTTTTTTAATTCTTATATGCTCTTATCTGAAGTAGGTATTTTGTGTTAAAAATCATTTCTTGATATGGTATAAAAGTAGGGGTACAACAGTAAAGTAAGTATACTGAAACAATATATATATAAATTCGTGTAACATGTCAATGAGGGTATTTTGCATGGTTTTCACATTCTCTTCTCTTAACTGGGTTTCATTAACAACTCTTATGGAAATTGGAATGAATGAATTAATGCGGTGACTAGTTCTTGCTTTAACAGATCTCAATCTTCGTCCGCTTCTCAGGTGTATGTCCTGGTCATTAAGGGGGTGTGTTAGATCAGACATAATGGATAGGGCCTTAGATACTACTCTTTCCTTACAGACTTCATCTAGGTCAGCAGTATGGTTCATTATTTTGCTGGCTTGTTTTACAACCCTTCTCAGCTTTTGTTTGTCACTTTGCCTTGCATTATTAAACCAGATAATGGAATAGTACTCTGAATTATCGACTGGTAAAAGAGAAACATCATTCTATCGTTCACATGAAAGTACTTTAACTTTCTAAGAAAATACAAACGCTGGTTGCATTTTGTTAGGGTACGCTTTGACTTGTCTTCCACAGGCAGCTTATTGTCGATTTCTGTACCTAGGTATCTATAACTTTCAACATTCTCAATGGTATCATCATTAAAGTATACAGGTCTATCAATGGGTTCAAAACATTTCTTTTGCTTAAAGTCAAAAACATTTTCTTTTGTTTTCTTTGAATTCAGCAGTAAATAGTTTTCCCTACACCAATTTTCGAACATTGAAATGGTAGCTCTGTAATCAAGTTCATTTTCAGTTTCAATCAATCCAACTATTACTGAATCATCTGCATATTTAAGTATGTGAACAGATGGAGTATTTGATATACAGTCATTGGTGTAAAAACTTCTCTTCACCCCAAAAAGAAGCTTGATAGAATCATTTTTCTTTGATCATGATGCATGTTTAAATCCACTTCTATGGAACTAGTGTGGGTGCAACTCAGATTATCATTTTCAATCTGAAAATTGCAATGTAGGCCTACACGAATTTTGTTTTACTATTATTATCTACAAGAGACAATGAGTATTAGGACTTAAGGACAACCGATCTTGCGTGTGTTAGCAATGAAATCTTGTTTAATAATATAACACTTTTAATATCACAAACTCCAAAGGGATTTGCACGTGCATTCTGTTCAAACCAGTATGATAAAACGCTAACTTGAATTATGATGAGAACCCAGAACCCAGAAAAGTTTACATTTGGTAGGATCAGAAAAAAAATGCAAAATTGTATTATAAAGTTATTTGATGTTCTTCGTGAAATATAGATTTTTGAAAACAGAATAAAAACCAAACGGAAAAAGGTAGACAAAAAATATATTTAAAAAATCAGTTTCAATTAAGGTGTCTATAAGGATAATATGGTATTATTTTTATGATTTACGTTTCTAGCCTCACAGTATTATTTGTGTACATGTACATTGTAGGATCACCTGATAATTGAGAAGCCATGTGGACGGACGGCTTCAGAGGACCTGGCTGAACTCATGTGCTCATCACGAACACTGAGATCTGTGACGATCGCTACTACTACCACTATGCATGATGTCTTCTACTCGGTGCTTGCGAATAAGGAGGCCGACTCCAAGGTCCGTATACATCTGTGTATTATCCACGTTCTGGTATATTTGGTACTTCTTTATTTTAAAAGGAATGGATGCCATGTTCAGTCAGGATAATAGTTTTTCTGGTGTCATAAGATTAAATCAAATTAGGAGAATACTGGAAAATAGAGGTGTTTTTTTTAGATAAATATATTTCAATTTTAGGTGACTTTACTTTTTTCAAGTACACACAAAAGAAAAATATTCCACTATTTATATAGTACTTATGCTTTAGCTAATGGGTTTCCACCAAAAAAAAATCTTCATCTTTGCTCGCTCTTATCATGATGACCCAATTTTTCCCTTGTATACTGTTGGTCATAATGGTCGAATAATTATTTTTACCCCAATTTATGAAATGATTTTGACAATGAGTTATTCCTAATAGATCTAGATAATAGTATACACTTTCAGATTTTATTGAATAATAATTTGTTAGTGTTTGTTTTTGCGAGACTGCTAAAGCATGTGTGTGCTACTATTCTAATCAACTAGGGGACCTACGTCCTGAAGTCATAACTGACAGTAATGAGGATTAATGACTCATAAAAGGGCACTAATATAGCACATCGACACGATTTTGATCCTGGGGGGCTCACAGTAACGAGGCCATTGCTTAGCTACTGAAACATGACTATACGCAGCGGGGGCTAGGGTACGTCGCCGCCCCCACAAATACAACAGAACAAAGAAAAAACAATAACCTATCAATGATTCATTGCATTTTGCCCCGATCCCCAACATAACAAAAATCCTCTATGTGGGCATGCCTTGAATCATAATGCATTGCCCTACAGAGGATTTTGTCTTGTTGGGAACCGGGGGAAAATGCAATTAATTATTGATAATTTATAGTATTTTCTTCGTTTTTTGTATTTTTGGGGGGCGGCGAATAACCCTAGCCCCCGCTGCGTAGAGTCATGATTCAGTGGCTAAGCAAAGGCCTCGTCACTGTGAGGCCCCATAATAAAAAACCGTGTCGATCAGCTATATAAGTGCCCTTTTTGAGGCATTAATCCTTATTACTGTCAGTTATTACTAAAGGACGTAGTACCCTGATTAGCATAGTAGCACACATATGCTTTAGCAGTCACGCAAAACAAACACTCGCAATTTATTATTCAATAAAATCTGAGAATGTGTACTATTATTTAGATCTATTAGGAATAAATCATTATCTTGAGGAGTTAATTTTTCTTTATCTTCATATATTATCGATTTAATGTTTTTACTTTTATTATTATTTTTACTATTTGACGTATCGTATTTCCAATTTCTCTCATTGATGTGGAACGAGTCATTTCCTTACAAAAGGTAATCAAATAGTCTCGTTTGGCTTGTCTTTCGTGCTTCTGCTTTCTTTTCCAAGTTATCTTCTACGTATTCTTCAGTTTTTCTTTTCTCTGCTAAATATCTTAGGTGATTGCTTCTTTTATAATAGGTAAACATTCCTTGTTTCACTAAAAAACAGGAATTTGTATTTGTTTTGATTTTGCCTTTCCTAGACGTAACATTGTGTTATTCAAATTTTCTACAAATATAAATTACGCTTCTTCTACATTGTGATCGTCTATAAATTTATTGATTCATGATTTTGTTTGCCCAATTAATATTAGCAAGTGACCTATTTATTTATTCCGGGTCAATCTTTGGTAGATTATTTTGATTTCTTATTTCTATCAATATAGGAAAAATCACTTCCTAAAGTGGTAAATTCTACATTCCAAGATATCTCATGTGAAAGATTTTGTAGATGAAAACCATGAAACTAATGATGAACGCTTCGTCGCTCCGTGGATAATTCTTCATAATTCCTTCATAATTGTTGACCAATTTTTGGGCATACTAAACAAAGGGGCGCGCCTCGGGGTGATAGCAGCGGAGGCAAATTTCCCTTGAGCGTATGGAAACGGCCAGTCCTCTCGTAGCAGTCGAATTCTCTATAATATAACATATTCTTAATTCCATATCACAATCCGGAATGCGACGGGAATGCTGATGGAGAGACGTCCATTTAAATTGTGAATGCCGATGATAATAATTTTTTTCAATTTTAAAACCTAGAAAAATGAAAAATCGAATCCCTTCGTCTCTTATATTCCTTTGAAAACCGCAAAGTGTTCCATGTTTATTTGTTTTCACACTTTTATGTTATGTAAAATCAGACTTTTAAAATACTATTTCAATCAAATTTCAAAATAACCTTTCGCATTATAAATGAATGAGGATGGTGACTGTATCAAGATGGAAAGTGTAAAAACATGTTCAAGTCGAGTAATGTCAGCAATTGTTTATCAGACACAATGCTACAATTATATCAGATTCGGATTTTGGACACTCAATATGTGGACCCCCCCCCCCCCTATGGAAGTGCTGATGGAGTGAGGGCTATTTTAATTGAGAATGGCTCATGATACAAAATATATGAATTTAAAACCTACAAAATGACAAATCGAATCATTTCGTTCCCGTTGTTGTGATTGTGTTTTTCATTGGAAACTGCCAAATATTCTGAGTCTATTTTCACACATTTGTGTTACGTTATTATGAAATAAAGATTTTCAAAGTAATATCTCTAGCAAATAGATTGTAAATGTAACGTATTGCTTTTGTAAGTGAATGAGGCTTTTGTAAGTGAATGAGGTTGGCGACTGTATCATCATGTAATGTTAGATATACTTCAGTATATTATTGTCAGCAATTGTTTATCCAACATTATGTCGTATTATTACAACAGATTGAGACTCTGGACATCCGCTCTGATGATCTCAGTGATCGTCCCGATGCATCACGTAATCTCGCTCAGTTCATCTGTAAGCTGCCTTATCTGAAGAACCTGACATTCTGTGGTTACTTTCACGATGACTTCTACTCAACATCATCGGCGATGGCATCATCAACAAAGGTATTAATTTGATCATATATTTTAGGTATATAAGAAAATTACTACATATTTGCTATACTTGAAGTGTACCCTTTTCTATGTTTTCAAATGCAAGTGTACGATTTTACTGTCGTAATTGTTAAGATGAAGCAGGTAGGAAAAGTTAAATGTTCATGGACGTGGATACGAAAAGTGAACTTTCTGTCATAATACAAAAACAGTCTGAAGATTTCAACAATGCTGGTGACTAATATATTATATAACATATTCTTAATTTCATATGATAATTCGAAATGCTACGGGAATGCTGATGGAGAGACGTCCATTTAAATTGTGAATGCCAATGAGACTAAATTATTTCAATTTAAAAACCTTCAAAAATGAAAAATCGAATCCCTTCGTCTCTTCTATCCCTTTGGAAACCGCAAAGTGTTCCATATTTTTGTTTTTACACTTTTATGTTATGTAAAAATAGATTTTGAAAGTATTATTTCCGAATTGAATTTCAGAATAACGTTTCTAATTATAAATGAATGAGGATGGCAACTGTATCAAGATGTAAAGTGTAAAAACATGTTCAAGTCGAGTAATGGCAGCAATTTTTTATCCAACATAATGCTACAATTACATCAGATTGGGACTATGGACACTCAATATGTGGACCCCCCCCCCCCCCCTATGGAAGTGCTAATGGAGTGACGGCTATTTTAATTAAGAATCGCCGATGATAAAAGAAATATATGAATTCAAAACCTACACACACAAAAAATCTAATCATTTCTTTCCCGTTGTTGCGATTACGTTTCCCATCGGAAACTGCCAAATGTTCCGAGTCTATTTTTCACACATTTGTGTTACGTTATTATGGAATATGATTTTCAAAGTAATATCTCTATCAAATAAATTGTAAGAGTAACGTACTTCTTTTGTAAGTGAATGAGGTTGGCGACTGTATCACCATGTAATGTTGTATATACTTCAGTACAGTAACGTCAGCCATTGTTTATCTAACTTGATGTCGTACTATTACAACAGATTGAGACTCTGGACATCCGCCCTAGTGATCTCAGTGAATGTCCCAATGCATCACGTGATCTCGCTCAGTTCATCTGTAAGATGCCTCATTTGAAGAACCTGACATTCCAGGGTTCCTGTCACGATGACTTCTACTCAACATCATCGGCGATGGCATCATCTGCAAAGGTATTGATTTGGTCATTATATGTGAGAAATGTAAGAAATTCAATTCATATTAGTATACTTGAAGTGTACCCTTTTCTGTATAGTCACACGGAAGTGGACTATTTTACTCTCGCAATTGGTACACCGTTGAAAGGAAGCAGGTAGGAAAAAAATATATGTTCATGGACGTGGAAGAAGTGCTGATGGAGTGACGGCAATTTTAATTAAAAATTGCTTATGATAATAAATATATGAGTTCAAAACCTACACACAAAAAAAATCTAATCATTTCTTTCCTGTTGTTGTGATAACGTTTCCCTTCGGAAACTGCCAAATGTTCTGAGTTTATTTTTACACATGTTACGTTATTATGAAATATGATTTTCAAAGTAATATCTCTATCAAATAGATTGTAAGAGGAAGGAATTTCTTTTGTAAGTGAATGTGAATGGCGACTGTATCATCATGTAATGTTATATATAATTCAGTATCGTAATATAAGCAATTGTTTATCTAACATGATGTCGTACTATTACAACAGATTGAGACTCTGTACATCATCTCTGGATGTCTCAGGTTTCGTCCCGATGCATCACGTGATCTCGCTCAGTTCATCTTTAAGATGCCTCATCTGAAGAACCTGACATTCCAGGGTTCATTTCACGCTGACTTCTTCTCAACATCATCGACGATGGCATCATCTGCAAAGGTATTGATTTGGTCATATATGTGAGGACTGTAAGAAATTCATTTCATATTTGTATACTTAAAGTGTACCGTTTTATGTATAGTCACACGGAAGTGGACTATTTTACTCTCGCAATTGGTACACCGTTGAAAGGAAGCAGGTAGGAACAAATCTATGTTCATGGACGTGGAAGCGAAAAAATGTACTTTCTGTCATAATACAAAAACATACTGAAGATTATCAGATTGATAACAAATAATATATACCATAATTTTTCGTTCAATATGAAAATTCGGAATGCGACGGGAATGCAGCTGGAGAGACGTCTATTTTAATTGTGAATGCTAATGAGACCAAATATTTTAATTTAAAAACCTGTGAAAATTCAAAATTCGAATCTTTTCGTCTCTTTTATCCCTTTGCAAACTGCAAAGTGTTCCATGTTTATTTGTTTTTACACTTTGATGTTATGTAAAATTAGATTTTCAAAGTACTATTTCCGAATCGAATTTCAGAATAACGTTTGCCTTTGTAAGTGAATGAGGATGGCAACTGTATCAAGATGTAATGTTCAGAAATATGTTCAAGTCGTGTAATGTCAGCAATTGTTTTATCAAACATAATATTACAAGAATATCAGAATAGGGCTTTAGACACTCAACATGTAGACCCTCCCCCCTATAGAAGTGCTGATGGAGTGACGGCAATTTTAATTAAAAATTGCTTATGATAATAAAATATGAACTAAAAACCTACAAAACGAAAAATCAAATCATTTCTTACCCGTTGTGATTGTGTTTTCCATCGGAAAACGCCAAATATTCTGAGTCTATTTTTACACATGTTACGTTATTATGAAATATGATTTTCAAAGTAATATCTCTATCAAATAGATTGTAAGGGGAAGGAATTTCTTTTGTAAGTGAATGTGAATGGCGACTGTATTATCATGTAATGTTAGATATAATTCAGTATCGTAATATAAGCAATTGTTTATCTAACATGATGTCGTACTATTACAACAGATTGAGACTCTGTACATCATCTCTGGTGGTCTCAGGTTTCGTCCCGATGCATCACGTGATCTCGCTCAGTTCATCTTTAAGATGCCTCTTCTGAAGAACCTGACATTCCAGGGTTCATTTCACGATGACTTCTTCTCAACATCATCGACGATGGCATCATCTGCAAAGGTATTGATTTGGTCATATATGTGAGGACTGTAAGAAATTCACTTCATATTTGTATACTTAAAGTGTACCGTTTTATGTATAGTCACACGGAAGTGGACTATTTTACTCTCGCAATTGGTACACCGTTGAAAGGAAGCAGGTAGGAATTATGTTCATGGACGTGGAAGCGAAAAAATGTACTTTCTGTCATAATACAAAAACATACTGAAGATTATCAGATTGATAACAAATAATATATACCATAATTTTTCGTTCAATATGAAAATTCGGAATGCGACGGGAATGCAGCTAGAGAGACGTCTATTTTAATTGTGAATGCTAATGAGACCAAATATTTTAATTTAAAAACCTGTGAAAATTCAAAATTCGAATCTTTTCGTCTCTTTTATCCCTTTGCAAACTGCAAAGTGTTCCATGTTTATTTGTTTTTACACTTTGATGTTATGTAAAATTAGATTTTCAAAGTACTATTTCCGAATCGAATTTCAGAATAACGTTTGCCTTTGTAAGTGAATGAGGATGGCAACTGTATCAAGATGTAATGTTCAGAAATATGTTCAAGTCGTGTAATGTCAGCAATTGTTTTATCAAACATAATATTACAAGAATATCAGAATAGGGCTTTAGACACTCAACATGTAGACCCTCCCCCCTATAGAAGTGCTGATGGAGTGACGGCAATTTTAATTAAAAATTGCTTATGATAATAAAATATGAACTAAAAACCTACAAAACGAAAAATCAAATCATTTCTTACCCGTTGTGATTGTGTTTTCCATCGGAAAACGCCAAATATTCTGAGTCTATTTTTACACATGTTACGTTATTATGAAATATGAAAAGTAATATCTCTATCAAATAGATTGTAAGGGGAAGGAATTTCTTTTGTAAGTGAATGTGAATGGCGACTGTATTATCATGTAATGTTAGATATATAATTCAGTATCGTAATATAAGCAATTGTTTATCTAACATGATGTCGTACTATTACAACAGATTGAGACTCTGTACATCATCTCTGGTGGTCTCAGTGTTCGTCCCGATGCATCACGTGATCTCGCTCAGTTCATCTTTAAGATGCCTCATCTGAAGAACCTGACATTTAGTGGTTCCTGTCACGATGACTTCTACTCAACATCATCGTCGATGGCATCATCTGCAAAGGTATTGATTCGCTCATATATTTTAGGACACTAAGATAATCACCACATATTTGTTATACTCGAAGTGTACCCTTTTCTATATTGTCAAACGCAAGTGTAATATTTCACTCCCCCTTTTAGTATATCCTACCATTGAGAGAAAGCGGGTTGGAAAAGTTAACTGTTTATGGACGGGGAAGTGAAAAGTGAACTTTCTGTCATAATACAAAAACAGACTGAAGATTTTAACATGAATGGTGAATAATATATGAAGTACCATATTTTTAATTTCATATGACAATTCGGAAAGTGACGGGAATGCTGATGTAGAGACGTCCATTTAAATTGTGAATGCCGATGAGACTAAATTATTTAAATTTAGAAACCTACACAAATGAAAAATCGAATCCCTTCGTCTCTTCTATCTCTTTTGAAACCGCAAAAAGTTCCGTGTTTATTTGTTTCATACTTTTATGTTATGTAAGTTCAGATTTTCAAAGTACTATTGCAATCGAATTTCAGAATAACGTTTCGTATTATAAATGAACGATGATGGCAACTGTATCAAGATGGAAAGTGTAAAAACATGTTAAGTCAGCAATTGTTTATCTAACAAAATGCTACAATTATATCAGATTGGGATTTTTTGCCACTCAATATGTGCCCCCCCCCCCCCTATGGAAAGTGTAAAAACATGTTAAGTCAGCAATTGTTTATCTAACAAAATGCTACAATTATATCAGATTGGGATTTTTTGCCACTCAATATGTGCCCCCCCCCCCCCCCCCTATGCCAGTTCTGATGAAGTGACGGTTTTTTAATTAAGAATTGCTGATGATACAAAATATACGAATCAAAACCTACAAAATGAAAAATCGAATCTCTTCGTTCCGGTTGTTGAGATTGGGTTTTCCTTCGGAAACTGCCAAATATTCTGAGTCTATTTTTCACACATTTGTGTTACGTTATTGTGAAATAAGATTGTCAAAGTAATACTATATGAAATAAGTTGAAAGAGTAACGTATTACCTTTGTAAGTCAATGAGGGTTGCGGCTGTATCAACATGTAATGTAAGATATAATTCAATATAGTAATGTCAACAATTTTTTATCCAACATGATGTCGTACTATTACAACAGATTGAGACTCTGCACATCCGCTCTTGTGATCTCAGTAAACGTCCCAAAGCATCACGTGATCTCGCTCAGTTCATCTGTAAGATGCCTCATCTGAAGAACCTGACACTCGATGGTTACTTTCACAATGACTTCTACTCAACATCATCATCGATGGCAGCATCCGCAAAGGTATTGATTTCATTATATATTTTAGGAATCTAAGCAAATCACTACATGTTTTGTTACATTGGAAGTGTACTTTATTCTGTAAAGTCTAACGAAATTTGACAATTCGCCCGCCTTCCTCCCGATAGGCCTATACAACACATAAGAATAAGAATCTGTTAAAGGTACTATGTCCCTTTTGCAGCCAACCTCAAATTCTGTAGAACTTTGCAGGAATTATGAATATGTCATGTATGTCCTATCTGTGAAATTTAAACGTTAGCAGTGTCCTCATATTCAAATTATGCAAGGAAACCCATTTACTTGCTAGACTTCACTGTCAGACACTATTGAGTGACTGACTGGCTTTTTTTCTTCTTTGGTTAAGATACATGAAAAGAGTTGTAAAGGGTACATGAGCATTTGTCTACATCAATAACCCACTTCTTGTGATGGCCAAGATTAAAGTGATTGAATCTTTGCGCAGCATAAAACGTATTACCATTCAGTACAATTGTCTGAAAATCAAGACTATTACTTTTGGGCTCTATAGCCCTAAAGTCGATTTGACAACCGATAGTCGTTATTTTCCCACTTGAAGACATTTTCAAGCCCCACCTTTTTTAGGGAAGTTCTAAATTAGTATTATCTTTCAAATGCAGTTGGAATTTAACTTTTTCATTTTTTTGGCCTGCAAATGGGACATAGTACCTTTAAGACCAAACATTGCTTCAAAAGCTCAATTTTATGGTGGTATATTTGTACCTGTAGTCACGTTTAATATTAAATATCTGTTAATTATGCAGTAAAGTTTTACATCGGCCCATTGTACATGACATTATTAAATCACACTACACTACACTACACTACATCGATAACGGTTTAAATGTACTTGTGATATAACATTATATAGTTTTTAATCACTTTCGATATTACTATTTCAAACTCTAATACATTTATGCCAGTTACATTGTATTTGATTATTGTAAATACGAAGCACGGAATACTTGCATTTGACTGATTTGAAATTATTTAGAAGGTGTTCATCCTAATTATACTAAATTAGACTGGTCTTCGTTTTATTGAATCAATGCCTTTAACATATTTATGTTCGTAAATAACGAATAATATGCACGTACAATTGTATTGTATCAAAGCAAAACAAAATTCTTATAACTTGTAACTTATACTTGCATTTGCATATAAAGCATTTTTTTTCATTTGCTCGGCTCATGTCTTTTTATAATCCTTGTTAAAATTATACAATACCCATGAGGCTAGTATAATCCATTTTTACCTGTTTTTGTCGCTTTTTTCATGAAACTTAAGAACGCGATAATATATCTACCAACAGTCGAACCTACTACATTTGTTATTGCACTTTAATTATTTTTGTTATGTACATGATCACGACCATGCAGAGTGGTAGCACGAGCCCCACCTCGACTGAGCTGACAGTAGACGATGAGACACTTCGAGGATGGCAGGATTGTGGTTTGATGTTTGACAATGTGAAGAGGGTCACTATACAGGTACGGCAGAAGATCAACTGTGACGTCATCCAGAGGATCCATCTACCAGGAGCAACAGAACTCACCATTCAAACACATGGGTATACAGATCAACCGACTGGTTTCCACGAGGAGCCCACTTCATTACCCGATACCATCCTGAATATCTCCCCTCAGCTTGTCAAGGTGACATTCAGCGATATTGACATTGGTAACAGGAAGGTGAGACCAATTTTACAAGCTTTCAGATCTCCTCACAACCTCAAAGATCTGAAGACTATCAGGTAAGACACATTGTGCTTTTTCCAAAGAGCACTTTGACACTTTTCTTCTTTTCAATAATTCTCCACTCCCCATCTGGAAATGGAAGAAAATATACGTTTCTTTGAATTGAACAGAGTGTGTCTCCCCCTTTCTCTCTCTCTCTCTCTCTCTCTCTCTCTCTCCTTCTCTCTCTTTTTCTCTCAATGTTTGATTTCATATTATTAGAATCGATTTCAACTTAGAGATGACAAAACATCAATACCAACACGAGTAGGCCTAAATACTAAGGATGAATAGCTCTGCTCATCTGTACCATGCATTACAATTGTTCGACTATTATTGAGTGGTCTACATGATGAAGAAAAAAAATAAGATAAAAAGTTGCATCATTATGAACAGCTATTACAAACATTGTGAACTCCGGTTACATGCCCCTATCCCTAGATAATGCTGTATTCTTGATACTGATAGATTCATAAGATGCGGGACAGATGAGAGCGTGGATGATCTCACCGTTGCTTGCAATAAAGATCTGGTCAATGACATGGAGGTGGAGGTGGAGCATGGCAAACCACGTGGGTAAGTCCTTAGAACTTTAACTTCTAGCCTTGCATAGCCTTTAATGACTGCATAACATTTATGTATGATTGCATGTCTCTTAAACCCTCTGCGATAATCAGTGCTTGTGTATCGTACGCACGATCACAGGTAGTTTTTTCACCTCAGGAAGGATGTGCAATGTTAAAAGCCGCCTTCCTCTTTTGTTAAATTTAATGACTTACTGGCTGACTAGAATGCAGCAAAAAGGAGGTCTAGTGTTAGAATTAGTGGGAGACTAGCCGGCGTGCTCGTCTTCTCAAGCCAGTCGTTTCTGATATTCATTCAGACGCGAGGTCTGCTCAAAACACCCTGCTTGTATTTTAGTATACGGAAATAAAAAACATAATTATCTTAAACATTAATACAAGCATGAGGTTATTTCCCGTCTCGGGAGAAGAGGAGGGGGGGGGGGGGGTGAAGAATTGTTTCTCATTACATAAATATGTTTTTTGTTCTTATTTTTATTTGTGTATTTGTGTATTTCTCGATAATGATACGATCTGACATTATGTACCACTCATGATCTTACATGAACCAATCCGTGCAAAATGTAACATAGAGTCGACAAAGGCGTGTACATGACATTAATATTCCATTGGAAGTTGGTAACAATGAATATTCCAATGTGCCCATTGGAACGATATAGGCCAGATTATTGAAGTAATAAACTGAAGGTATTTATTCTATTTTAAGATGATAACATGAAGACCTATTTATTTGATGGATTCTCGCATTGTTGTACTATTATGTTTTTTACGTAATAGATAACATGTTAGTTCAAGTGGTGCTGTTTGACGTAAAACTGTGTAATATTCAATAGCTGTTCCTTGTCCTCTGTCTTCTGCGGTATGTGTAGTGCTGCTTCTATATATTATATTGATGCACACTTTAACAATTCTCTTTCTCTCTCTCTCTCTATCTCTCTCCTTCTCTTTCTCCATCACTTTAATAGAAATTTTCGTCGTTGATGTTGAGTAATCAAACAGATGACACCGTACTCAATCTCACGAATCAGAGGGATCAGACGATCTTTGCTCGCCAACAGGAACGATGGGCTGAAATGAAGAGTACATAAACACATCGTTATAGGCATATCAGATAATACGTTTAATTTGAAAACCAGACTTTGGTTAGTACAAATACAACTGTCATGCAATCGAGCTACTCGCCCAATGAATCACGTTGATATTCATTTAATATTATATGAATGGTGATAGTGGTGTTTTTTTTACCTGACAGCTAAGAAAGCAATAAATGCTTGTTAGTAAGCAACCAGATGGACTTGGTAATGAGGATGAATGCCTTTCCAAAGGGCACTATAGCGCATCGGCTTGGTTTTAAACCTGGGTCACCGGATTACGAGACCACTGCTCTGCCGACTGAGCCTCCTCGATGGGTATTCTTTACATTGGTTTCGTGGCTCTTTTTCTTTCGTTTAGGAAATCATGATTTTGAATTCCCTTTGAAATGTTACTCTCAGTATCATTAAGTAGTTCAGGATTCAGGATTGATTTTCACTTTATTTTATTTAATTGTTTAATTGCAAAAGGTCCAAAATATTGTAAAATTGTTCCTGAACGTACGGTGGCAAAACATTCATTATGTGAAAAAATACAGTCTATCTATCTCTTATCTAATTTGAATTTTGCAACTGCCAGTGTTTCATTCAAAACATTTGTTGTGTACAAAATGAGGGCCCCAAATTTCCATTATATAGATAGGAAACCACAGTATGTTAATCTTAAATTTTGCACACACTTTCATAAAATTGCTGCTACAGATACAATTTGAGATAAGTATCTGATGGCTTGCAAAGCACTGATAGGGGGCTTTAAACATAAACATGTATAATGAAATTAAAATGTGTTCTTATAAAAGAAGAGCCTGCCCCGTTAATCATGGACATTTGACAAATCTTTAGAGTTGGGACGTCTGTAAATAAGGTGATGAATCGATGTTAGCTGTCATTGTGAAGGGAATCGGATAGAATACAAATTTGGTTGTTAATGGTTTCCTACCAAAATAAGAATCCATCAGAGTGTTTAATGTCATGGGCGGATGGAAGACCAACACTAAATATCCGATCAGGCTTGGGACAGAAAGTCATTAACGCTACAGTCAAGTGACTTTTGAAAATACCAGTTCTTCTTTAATCTTAGTATCTACAACAATGTTGCCTGCCTTGTTACTCAGCTGTAAAAAAAAACTCTAGCGTCTCCTAAGATTGATTTAAATTGCTACTTTTGGAATTGATAATATGTTATCGTTCAGAAATATTTGTGTACAGAGTAGAGTATATGTATATAGTGGCTGCGCTATATAAATTGATTTAATTATTATAATTGCATTGGAGCTCAGTGCAAACGATGCGGACTTTACCTAGCGTTTGACTGCGTCAGCGACTGGCGTAGGCATTGACGCACCGTGCGAAAGTAATATCGTTACACAAAGTGAGTGCAAATCGAACAGTGCAAACCTTTTTTTTCAAATTTAGGGCGTCATAGTCCTAACTGAATCACCCCAATCGGTTAGCGGAGGTAGTAATGCAATGTCAACACTACCTTGTATGCAATGAACATTTTTCAAATGATGTCTGTGCCATTAGAATCAATCTCTTTTATGATTTATTTATTACGTTTTATGCTTAAAGAGCGTGGTCTTTTCAGAGCCAGAAGGCCTGTTTTGAATGAAACCTTGGATGTATAAGGAAAGATATGTTACAATCAAAAACACAAATCATATGCAATGGCAGTAATTGGCACTCTTAAAATCAAATGTATATTATAAAGAATGTAGCGGAAAGAAATTGAATAATGAATAATAAAATGAATGTACACAGAACAAACGAGCAAAAAAAGAAGAAAAGAATCAAAACAAACATAGTGTTCTTTTTCCAAAATTCCCAATAATTCTTTACTTTGATATTAATGAACGTGGATTCAAATCAACATTTTGATTGTAGACAAAAAAAAACGATTTTGCAGGATGTGCAAATTGACGATAAATGTAGTATCAGTTGTCATGTAATTTCTTAAAAACACAAGAGTGTTAGGGTAAACTTTCTAAGATGTATCCACAACTAGAAAATAAAGGAAATGTAACTAGTCATGTATCCTTCATGGCCCTTGCAAAAAGGATAAACGAAGATAACATTTCTTTCACAAATATAACGCTGTATTCTTTCGTTATCTAGTATATGTTATGTATGAACTCTTCCATGTGTTAAGTTAAAGGTTTGTTTGTATTTAACAGTTTGATTTCGAAAGGGAAACTGTCTTGTGTAATGTATATGAGTTGTTTATTTTAAATGTAGATAATTTGTAAATAACCAAATGGTTGGTGCCCATTACATAGGAGTGTCCTTGCAACGCAAGTTATTAATTACTGACTAAGTATAAATGTATAGGAATGTCAAATATCCAAGCAGATGTCTTTTTTCTACAAGTTCAACTAATGATTGTACACTATTAAATTCGTTGCAAAAACATTATAAAGTTAATTCACGAAGCATCAAGCTTAATATTCGAAATGTATTTTTGCACTTTATATAAGCATGGTAAATTTGCACCGAGACATTTTGCATTCTGCGAAAAGCCCAATTTATCACTAGTAATATATAGTAGTAGTAGTAGTAGAAGTAGTAGTAATATTTGTTGCTGGTGTATTTATTGTCTTGTTGATGATTTTTTTTTTGTGGCCTATTAGTATAAGAAGTTGTGTTGATTCATTTCAGACATGTTCAATGTGAGTGGTATATTGTTAAAACGCCGAATATCGATTACCAAAACTGATTATTTTGTTTTTCATTGATTAGATTATAAGGAATGACGTACGTTCTTCATTTACATGTAGGTCTATTTTGTTTCACATGTGACTAACTATATATATTGGAATCCATTATGTTGAATTTAACCGTGATGAATTATTTCATCCTCATTCATGTATTGTAATATAAATTCATAAGAATGCACGATAATTTTTAATGCGGTTATAGTATACGTTAGTGTGTAGGCCCTTAGTATTTAAATGTAAATAATGCAACGTGCCTTAAATGTAAATACCATGCTTTTCGTATATTGTGTATGCTCCTATTATCTGAAGTTTGATGTATTTCAATAAACATGGCTGTATGTGTAATTGTGATTTTTTTAATTTTTTTTAGAATACAAATATTCGGCATTACCATGTAAAGCCCATAGGGTTTTTATAGATCATACTGATCTGAGAATTCTAATTTTTGGAACTATTTTCAGGTAGTCATGTATTTGTCCACATTATTGAGAAAATTTAATCTTATTCTACAACTGTTTCATTAAGTTTTACTCAAGTCTATGATTCAGATGCCTAGGCTTATCATCCCACCACTCACCCTGTGTATGTGTGTATATAAGTGTGTATGGGTGTGGGTATTACACATTTGGACGGGGGGGATGCGTTTGTGTATGTATGTGTAGTGTAGCAATATTAGGATAATGCAGAGATTTTTAAGAAAACGTTGACTTTGGACCACTAGTCTAAGTCGTCAACACTTGCCTTTTCTGCTGAGCTGGGATATGAGAGACGGCCTAAAGACACTGCCTCCCCCTCCCCCCGAATGTCTCTAGAGAAGCAGGGGGGGATCTGATGGTGGCATCAGATTTTCGAATTTTTACCTTTTTGGGGGGGATATGAAACTGTGCGCGAATTAAGGTCATGCGCGAATTATGGTCACACGACCATACATCTATCCTCTCACTTTATACGCACACAGAAACTGATCATTGTAATACACACATGCCTACTTTTATTAATCAATCCACCTGATATAAAGTCAAAACAACGAAACAAAAAAATGCGTACTTATCATTTTATTATTCACATTAACTTTTCATTAGTTTATATATCGTGCTGCTTCCAAACAAAAAAGAGGACTATCTACATGTTCAAAGAGTGATAATTATTTCATATGATACAAGGACGGAGCAATGATAACATTTATACATATTAGTAGAAAAAAAGTCTTATTTAAATTCTAAAATTAACTGCTCTAAAATTGATATACGCCCTGCTCACTAATGTACATATTATTTTGTTTAACCTCTTGGTTTGACTTTTCTTCTGGCTATTTGTCTATTTACCTAGATTGTATATTTTGTATCTATATGATGTACTCTTATACTCTAATTTTTATTTAAATATTCTCACAGTTTAATTTTCTATATTGGATTACGTGGATGATGCAAAACCTTCTACCAAAGAAAAGATACAATCAGAAAGTAAAGCAAGTAATACAATCAATGATGATGAATAGGGAAAATGATTGATGATTGATGAATGAGAAAAACATTAAAGACTAAAAGATAACGTAACATATTTGATTAGAAAGTTCAAGTGCGACTTTATTTCACAAAAGATTGAATGCTAAATCAAAAGTATACTGTTGGAAGTCTCTTTGTTACGTTGTACCAAGGGAAATCAAGTGACAGTCATTTGCCTACGTCAGTCGTTGGCGGACAGGAAAACGACAACAATGATGGTATATTGCATATACTTGAATGATTATTTCGTTAACGTACATTGTACATTGTAAAGCGCTTTGAGAGGGCTTTCGGTCCTGAAATGCGCTATAAAAGGACGAACTATTATTATTATCATTATTCTTAACCCATGTTTAAATGGGTACCTGGCAAAGATAGCTGGGGTAATAATATGTGTAAGCAAATTGTTATCATTTACAGAGAAGTTTTAATTGTGTGCCCATGTCATTTCTTTGGAGCTGATAAAACGGAGTATAAAGAGAGACACCACTTAATGGGTTTTAATAGGACATTCGTATTTTGTCGATAAAATATGCAAGGAATGACTTTGATTTTAATAATTATTGTATCAATGATAATTGACCGTCAGTCTTGACGGATAAACACTACAAGACCAAGTAACGACGTGTCTCGACTTCATCATGATGGAAACAATGGCAAGTTTATAACGAGGAGATCTTTGGAATTTTGTTCGGATTGTAAATAAACAGCAGATATCCCCACCACTCTGCACTTGAGGAAGACTTTCAGCTCGCTGCTATCCTTTCTTGGACATCGATTTCTTGGCGTCTCATAAGCCTCGTTCCCAGATGACGCGGTTAACCGTCTCAAAAAGCCGCTGCGGTAAAATAAAATGATGTAAAGCTCGTCTATAGCAGTACGTCTCACATTAGTGTGTGTTATAATAATCCGCTGCGTGTGCACACGAGGCTTTATGACACTGACGTGGGACTGTGTCAGCCACTGCGTCAATCACTGCGTCAACCACTGCGTCAGCCATTGACACGGTCTTTCATGCGTCATTGACACTGGACTCGGAGTCAATGCAAAATGAGCGAGGCAAATGCTGCGTTGAATTATCAGTGTATTGTTCCATCGCCTTCAAAGGCTCGATTAGCGCAAGTAATAACGCAATCGAATGACGCATGGAGTTCAACAGACATAACACAGAGATAGGTAAGTATGCTTAGCAGTCTTTTTTTAACAATTCGATATTTTTTCCGTCACCGCCTTTTATTTAAACGCAGCGTGGTTTAGATTTTGCTGTTACCATAGTTTAGTCCCGGTTGACAGGAGGAGTTTTCGATGACAACCAGGCATAGAAATGCACAGAACAGGTCCGGGCGTAATCTCTAGTCTCAGACGCAACTTTAATAAAGTAAGATGCAATGGCCTAGCGCAAGGTTGCGAAGTAGTCTGTAAATCGACGTTCGACGGAAAACTGGCGTAAAGGCCCGGTCACACAAAGGGGACGCATGCGGGACGCACGGCTGGCGCATGGAAAATTTGCAATTTTGGCCAGTGCGTTGTCGTTCGCTAGGCGTGCGTCATCACTCGTTACTCGTTCGTCGAGCGCGCTGGACCAACGCTGGACCAGCGCTATGCATTCGTCGTCATTCGCTGTGTGCGTCGGGATTTTTTGAGCATGCTCAAAAGTGTGCGCGGAGCTCGACGCATGAATGTACACGCCAAAGGCACGCCAGACGTGCGTTGAGCGCGCTAGACCAGCGCCAGACATACGCGGGGCACACGCCCTGTATACGCACAGCGCGCTAGCTACACGCTGTGCATTTTGTGTCAGCTCGCTAGCTTTTCCAAAATCATGACAAAAGTTAGGCACACGGCCTTTTCCGATTTCCAATGCGCTGGCCGTGCGTCGTAGAACGCGGTGCATGCGTGGACCATTCGTCCAGCGCGCTAGCAACACGCTGTGCATTCGTGGAAGTTGTTATCATGTGCGCTCTGGGTACGGTCTGTATGCGTACTGTATGCGCCCTGTATGCGCTCAGCGCGCTAGCAACACGCTATGCATTTGGTGTCAAAAGTTGGGCGCACGACAACGCACTGGCCAAAATTGCAAATTTCCAATGCGCTGGCCGTGCGTTCCCCATGCGTCCCCTCTGTGTGACCGGGCCTTTAAGAAAGTACACAAACGTTTATGTGACAATTCCATGCAGGTGCAACCAGCATTATCTGTAGAGGCTTATTGTTCACTGCTCACTATGACATGAATGTTATTAAACCGAACAATCAGTTAGTTTAATTCGTGGTAGTGGGAAAAAACGATTATTGTGCTTCGAGCTTTAAGCCGGTTTAACACGTCAAGTACGAACGAGGCTCTAACAGTCCATGACTCAATCTTGGTTCACCAGTTGGAGCCAGGCTTTCACTTCATCCCGATGGTTCTGGACCCATCTGATGTTAGCCCTGGTCTGCTCTACGGCCTGGACCAGGGTGCCGTGATATAAAGTTATGAAGCTGAAAACGGAAAAGGAATCTATAAATTAATCAGGGGTGGATCAAGGTTTTTTTTTTAAAGAGGGAACACCAATATTTGAAAAGCAAACAACTACAATCAACAGAATAATGGAGGAAATCAGGACATTTCGATGCCGTTTGTTCGTTTTACGTCAAACTTCTCTGACGATCAAAAAGCACGTTTACACTTGTGTTTTAATGTATAAAGAGACATTATTCATGGGAACAGAAAATGTGGCCTTTATAGACAGGTTTTCGCTTAAACAGACTTTTACCGCACTACTTCCAGTCCCCCTCCTCCTCATAATGCCACCCCCCCCCCTTCCCATGCCTAGAACCATATTTCGCAGCTAGAAAGAGGAATAAAGGCAATTGTTACCTCTCTGAGTTGTGACTCCGTGTTGAAATGCGCCGTGACCTTTTTTGTTAGAATGGCAAAGTGAAATAATGTACTGCCATAGCTGGAACAAAATAATAATCAGAGAATATATTTTCGAATTATAATTAATAACAATAAATAATTTATCAATAACAATTTGGTCTGATATACGTAGAGTTGCGGGTTTTCTTTTTGTGATGAAGTAAAGTTTCATAAACGTCACACTTTTGTATCTTATAACACAAAGCTAAATGAATACATTTTTGTTTGCGGCGGTGTACCACGTCATATCTGAACACGCCTTAATTCTGTGACAGTTTTTTGCATAGGCCTATGTACTTTAATCTACACTCTTTTGTGCTATTAAAGAAAATCTAGATTTTAGGTTACAACATGTTTTTTATTTTTATAAAGGTATCTTTTTGTCGGGCAACTGTATCAATCGAAAATCCGTTAATAAAATCGTTTACATGAGAAATTAACCATTATAAAACCACTGACGAAATGAGCGCTGTAAAATAGCCAAACCCACAGAGAGACGATGTGTATTTTAATACAACAGAGCTCCATGGCACATCACTTCAGCTACCCCATACGTTTTAGAATGCAGGCGGGAAATCGGACTTTTTGGAGGAAACATTCGGAAATCGAAAGAATCCGAATACAGGACATACGCGCCAAAATAGAAGCCTGAGAGATGTCTCGTCTTTATAATGTTATTATCTTCGACCTATGGCGTTCAGGCCTGATGGTGTTTGCTGTATGTATGTTAGGGTTTATGTATATGTTAGGGCCTGTGCCTGTATGTGCGTGTGCGTGTATCTTTACTCCTCTCCACCCTGGTATTAAATGGGTTCCCTTGGTACGATGCAAAAGTCGATGTGATTTTAAAAGCGCGTGCACGCATGAGAACAACTGACTGGCTGTAATGCTCCCAGAGTGGTGTTGAAATTGTACACTGTAAACTGCAGGATAGAAATTGAATCCAATGACCGGGTAATGATAATACTGCAAGTTTAAGCACTTCGGTCGGTTAACTAATACTAACGATTTTCGAGAATTATTGTAAGTAGTAGTAGTAGTAGTAGTTGTTGTTGTTGTAGTAGTAGCATCATCATCATTATTATCATTACTATTATTATTGTTATAACTATTATGTATTAGCCTCGTTATGATGATACATGAATATATCTCATTGGTGTATAGCTTTGCCATGAATTAAATTTATTTCGGTTACGAATAAAATCAATATAAGGTTGCGATATGTTATGCGTGTTTATCTCGTCTACTCATGTGTATTATTTAGTTATTGGATGTGTCGTGAAAACACAAATGAAAAAAGAAAGAACTTTAGACGTTCACATTCTATGCACAAGGTGATAACTTAAGGAGCAGATCACCATCAACAGATAGATACATCAACAGCAGCGAATCGATTTGACTGCCTATTTGGGACTGTCCATAATGACTGCTGTCCGCAAGTACTTCCTTACCCCCCCCCCCCCCCCCCCCTTCCCCTCGCTCTCTCTTTCCTTCTATGCAAGTACATACTTCTGGTAAGAATTGCGAGGAGATTCACCCTGCCTATACCCGTGCCTTTTATCAGAAAATTCTCTTATTTCGCGTCGTAAAATGACAGGAATATTGATCAGGACAGGGGAACAATATTACATAACTTCTGGCTGCGTGGCAATGCTACCATGGTGCCATGTTGTAGGCTGCAAACGAAATTTCTGTTGAATACTTCATTAGCATGATACAAACAGGTATCATAAATATCCAAGCGCTATATTAAGAGGTTGTGTTGGGTATTGACGTAAAACTGACGTACACATGTTATCTGATAATATTGCTTTATTCCTTAATTAACTATTTTATCAATAACTGTAAGATTGATTGATATCTTTGAAAGTAATGTAAAGGTAAACAGCGGAACAGTGGTGAAGCTATGGCAGAAGGTACAGACCCCCCCCCCCCCCCCATCCATAGGCAGAAAAAAGGGTGAACGTGAGGGGTGAGATGAAGGGAAAAGAACAGGAGACAATATAAGGAGATAGGTTGCTCTTAAAACGGTCTTCAGAGATTACATTATCATGTAAATCAATAACATGTGGACAACATGATTAGTCTTAAATAAAATATGTTGTAATAGGTTCATTAAACGATTATCGAACAATGTGTCGGGGTGATCCGATCTGCGTCCTTTATTAAGTGTACGTCTAAATTAGAGGAAAAAATACATAGAGATGCAAGTGAAAGATCGAAGAAATATTGGAAAAGAGCCAAAGAGAGTTTGTTTGTGTGTCCGTTTAATTTCCAAATGCTCATTTTCCCACTCTAAAATATCCCCTCCCGTCCAAGTTCATCTGCCTCCTCAAATTTTGACCATCTATTATCATTTTTCATCTGGGGTGCCTCGAGTGAATTTTTGTTCGGGCTAGATTAAAAATACATTTTGAAATAACAACCTAATGAAGAGAGAAAGAGAGACGGATAGAGAGAGAGGGGGGGGGGAGTTTGTGAGATACATCCATTCTATTTTTCTGTGATGCATCTTATTGAGGGCTCTCTTTCGCCTCCACTCTAGTCATCCACAAGTCCAGAATCTAGATTTTTATTCTGATCTCCACCACACCATCGCTACCTCCCTACTTGCTACTAGCCGAAGATGGAGTGATCATTAAATTAGGCTGGGCTGATGAGCGCCATCTTCGGCGGCTTGAATCATTTATTGCAGGGAATATTAATATATAAAATAAAGAGCCGGCCAGATTCTGGACTAGGCATCCACTGTCTTTGAGTGAAAAGGAGGGACCCCTAGTCAGCTTATGATGTGATACATGTACTCATTACCAGTATGATTATCTAAATCTTCTCCTAGACGGAGCAGCGGCTCCTTCATTTTATAATGATGGATACGCCCCTGATGACATCCGTTACTAAGTTAACATGCAAAGAGTATGGAAGAGAGCGAGAGGGGGGGGGGGGGGGTGATGAAAAAGGATATAACAACTCTTTAGAACAAGAAAGGTAAAGAAACGTAACAGAAAGATGATCACAGACGATATTGATTATCAAATTTTGCTGAGCTACATATTAGATGGCGCTCTATCGCCTCCATTGTCGGGAGGTATAGTGTTGGAAATAATTATGACAGTAAAAATTGAGCGCCTCTTCACTTTACGCATTTGAATATATTATCAGGAAATGATAGGGTAGGTAGGGAGGGGTCAACATTAATTAGGGCATCCCCTGTGCTGTAGACTCGTGCAACCTTTATTGATTTTCATCTGGCTAGATACTGATGTCACACAATTGATATCGTGGCAACATCGCGTAACACGATCGTAATTATTTTCGAAAATTCAACTAATTTAGTGCTGGTGAAGCACTTAATCTGACCCAGAACAATTTGACATCGGCACCTCAAAACCTTCGTTAGATTAATAAATCTAAGGTTGACAAGGGCTCTTTTAAATTAACTGTAAGAGTCTTATTGGTTTGGGGGCTACACATTTTTATCAATAAAATCACCTAATAATAATATTGATTTAATATGAATTAAGTTTTTATTGTGATTAATATATTAATTCATTTGATTGCAAGTCGCACATTCTCCTTTCATGCCATTTTAGTTTTGTCTTGTATATATTTTTTTCCATATTTAAAAGTCTTAAGTTTATACTTGTTATTTACTGTAGATCTATAGAGTTATTTTGTTAGAATGGTCAATTAATTAATATTTCAACTAGTTCCCCGTTTGTTTCCCTAATTATTGGACCAAACTGGCCATTTTTTCACATAAAAATTGTGACTGGTAAATGATTCGTTTCCATATAATATTAATTTAAATAAATTCCTCTATGGCCATCTTTTCTTTCTCTCTCTCTCTGTCGTCTTCTTCTCTTTCGCAGTGAAACACATAATGCAAAACAATGCAAACACACACATATGCACACCCACCCCCCCCCCCCCCAAAAAAAAAGAGGATAGAGAGAGAGAGAGAGAGAATCTGACGCATATCTATCTCCGTTATCTTTGTAAATATATGAAAGCAAGAATATTGTATTTGTATTTTCATGTTTTACATAAGAAATTTTATCGAACGAAGGGCGATATAAATGGTTTACATTCATCAGTGACATCACGAGTTCGCGGCGGCTTCTCTTCTGTGATGACCCTTAGCGGCATCTTGATAGAAAACAATAACATGCCGACACCCTTTGAGTCAGCCGCGCGGCTTCTTTCATGTACGCGTATCTATAAAAGGAATGTGCGCAATGTATGTTTCGAATTTATATATGGAATTATTTTAGCCGGGATATATTGGTTCTCACGGTGTTGGCGTGAGAATCCTCATTCACCTTGCAGATTTTTTAGAGGATGGTCATAGACATTATTCGGTGGCAAATTAATTTATTGGACTTTATTGAGGAAACATTGTAGTCGACAACTATTATACTTCGATTCCACATTGGATTTACAGAAGGGAACATTTTAATACAACTTGGTTCTTCAGAGTAATTATATACGGCGACGGGATTTTGAATTGTGTACATTTGGAGTCCATAACTGGTTAATTTTATATTAGCCACATAACTTTGTTAATTGTATCATCGCGTCGGGAATTATAATGCCGAAGGCTAAGCAGAAGTCCAGGTGGACAACTGTTGACCGAATTGGGTCCTCACGTCCACGGAGAACTGCGACTGCAACAGCTCCGCCTTCCCAGCCCGTATCAGAGCCTCTCGTCCAGGCACCGCAGCCGAACCCCGGAGTGGAGCAGCGGGGACCGGGTCCATCCGCAAGTGAGTACGATTTTAGGCCGTTGGTTTGCGCGGGTAATGATACATTAAACTCAATTGGAGGCCCTGAGCAGGCGCAGCAGGTGGGGCTGATGATCAATGACCCTCCCTTGTTGGCAACTCCTCGGGAGCTGCTGGGGTCAGCTGTTCCTCGCGCATTGCGGGATAGAATCTGGAAAGGCGAGTTTGTTGATTTAGGGGCCTTGCTAAAAAATGTCCCCGTGCCAGACGGCAGCGCACCCACGGTTATTGCCCTGTCAGGGTCAACATTTTGGATCGGCCAGTAGCACGATTTATTTACATTCTTTCAGAAAAGGCGCGGCCACATCAGCCGCTATGACCGGTTCTGACGCAGGGGAAATTGAGAACGCGGGGCACTGGTCCTCGGACGCGCATAAGAGATATGATAGTATTAATATGCTACCTGTTGCATAATTCATGATGTATTGTACCATATTACTTCTTTAATCATTTGAGTTTAAGGAAGCGTGTTAAGACATATGAAAAACTTTCGTTCATCTGCTCCGCACGCATCGCACCGTGAGCTACAACACGTGAAATTTCTTACCATTTCATGCATTACCTACGCTAAATCACAGCAACAGCCTAACTGAACCCACTTTTAATACCATCTCGGCCGGTGTTTTAAAATTCAATGTTTTCTTTTTATTATGATATAAATTTGAAATAATTTCATTCATGGGGAAAGGTTGCACTTTTTGCTTAAAAATGTTCAACAAAAAAAAACAAAAAAAAAAAACCTTTCACGACACTTTCTCTATGGAGGTCAACCGATTTTCGCCCAAAATTCGTCAACTCTCCATACTCATCTTGGCTGTAGAACTGATACGATGGCCGAATTGCACCATCTCGCATATCAAATTGAAGCTGAGGGTTTAACAATTCCAGTTATGTATCATTCATTTTGATTGGATAAGAGGAAAAGGTTGCACTTTTGCATCCAATGATTTGCTGTCTCTTATGCACGTTCCTTTTTGCGCAAGAGCATGAAATATGCCACACTACACGAGTTCCATAGACGTACACATTAGCGTGCGAACTTTTGCGTTGCATGTGATTTGAAACGGCACGTCTCCTCTCGGAATGTTCTCCGAACCGGTCCATTTTGTGTAGTTATTCCTATCAATATGTGAGTTTCAGCCTTAAATATGGAAAGAAGAAGACATGTAGACTGTCGTAATGATAATTAAATGGTGATACATCATGGATTTGTTGTGTAATTTGCCAGTGACCAAGAAGAAACACAAAGGATTTTGTAAAATTGTTCATCGTAAACCTCAGACCGTGAGAGAGGAATATTCCATTTGATTGTGGGGTTAGATATTATAATTAGTGAACTCCTTGATATTGAATTATCGATATGAATTCATTCTTCAACAGTTTTAAAGTCTTGTTATTGTTTTCGTGTCGTCTTAGAGTTTCATTAAAAGACATAAACATGCAAATGAAATCGTCCTTGTTTTATGTTTATGTTATGAACAAGACCCATTCTCCCTATTTTGTCATAATGGACGCACCCAGTGACCGGTCGACCCTCTGTGTTACGCGCCAGTGCACACTGCGGCACTTGGTGCGAAGCTCTGTGCAGAGTTGACCGGCTCGGTGACCAATCCATTTTATGAACGAATTCGCCCAAAACTTTTCCATATGAAATTTATCAGTTATTTGGGTTGACCTATATGTTTAAATAGTATGTATAATTGACTCATGTTTATGCATGAGGCAGTTGAAGATCAATATTGTTACATTTTATTGGTGATTTTGAAACGAGTTATCAACAACAATGAGCTGCCGGAAGTTTTTTCTTTCATTCCTGCTGTAGGTTGCCAGTCAAGTACGATCCTGCTCATAGGCGATTCCATGATCCACTGGCTAGCCGCCTTCGCGCATCGTGAGGGAAAACAAGGTTTGGGGTCGTCAGCCAACGTCTTTTGGAGAGGAAGGAGGGGCCGTAAGCTAGGTCAAGTTATTGGTTATGTCCAATGGGTGCTGCCCTATATCTAGATTTCCTCTCCGTCGCACATCGTTTTGCACGTGGGAACAAATGACGTCGGGCGAGCTAAAAAACAAGAATTTTCGCTTTTGGATACAACGCTCGGACGATTGCACGAACACTTCCCCAATGCCCTCATCATTTGGTCGGATATTTTGCCGCGGATTTACAGCGGCTTCAGTAAATATGAGCAGCCCAAAATCGATCGGACGCGGCGAGCATTAAACAAGCACGTTAGGTGCATATGCCGCACGATCGGGGGGCAGTGCTTTGACTCACCTGGATATCAGGCACGAGCGGCGCGATCTGTTTAGGAGAGATGGCATTCATCTCTCCGAGACTGGAAATAATATGTTTCTTCATAGCCTTATTAAGGGGTTGGAACACATTGCATATACTTTCGTGGAGTTTTTTGAAGTGGTTTTGATTTATTGAATAGTATTCATGAGCTTGGTCACAGTCGTGTCCATAAGGTGTGTTTTTAATTTAATACCGTTTTCGGTAGAGAATTTATTCAAGCCATAATGAAACGTAGTAATCACGTTTGTTTCGGGTAATTGGTCTATTTATATTTAGCTCAAGCTTTGAAATTACAAAACTCGTACGTTATAGCAAAAGAGACTTATCAGGCTAGTGGTTTTTATTAAGATGTTAAGTTGATTTATTTAATGTACATATATATGTACGGTATATATTTCCCCATTTTGATGTTTAAAGGTAGTTATTATGTTTCGGGTAATTGGTTTATTTAGCTCGAGCTTTAAAAGCATAAAACTTTTACGTAACGCGAAAGAGACTTATTAGGCTAGTGGTTGCTATTAACATGTTAAGTTTATGTACATATCCGCATTTTGATGCTGTGTATTTTAGTTAATGGAAATTATAAAGCGTTTTCACGAGCTTGGGCACATTTGGTACCACGAACGTGTTTTTCATTGAAGACTGCTTTTGGTTTAAAACGAAAGGTAGTTATCATGCTATTTTGGTTAATTGGTTGATTTAGCTCAAATTTTAAAATGTGGGTATTGAAAAGATATTATGTATTATGGTAATTGGTTGAATGCATTATGTTCACGTTTAATTTCGTGTACTTTGTACATATATATATATATAGCCGTTTTGTGGCTTCGTTTACTTTACTTACCGATTATTGCAGAGTGTTTTCATGAGCTTAGTCACAGTCGTGGCCATAAATGTGCTGTTAACTTATAGTTTTTGGTTGGAAATGTAGTTATCACGTTATTTTGGCTAATTGGTTGGATTCAATATGTTCACGTTCAAGTTTGTGTACTTAGTTCATATATATATATAGCCGTTCGTGGCTTTGTTTTACTATACTTACTGTTATTGCAGAGTGCTTTCATGAGCATAGTCACAGTCGAGGTCATAAAGGTGTTTTTAATTTATTGTTTTTGGTTGAAAACGAAAGGTGGTTATCACGTTATTTTGGTTAGTTGGTTGATTTAGCTCAAGCTTCGAAATCGCACAACGTTGGTATTGAAATGAAATTAAGGTAATTGGTTGAATTCAATAGGTTCAAGTTCGTGTTCGCGTTTAAAACGCGTAGTGAAACGAAAGTAACCCATTAGAATTTAGGGTGAAATTACTATGTCAGTTTATATGCGTACATTACGCGATAAAAATATATACGCTCAGTGGCGGCGGGCGGTGCCCGTGTGGCGGAAATTGGCATTTTTGCCTCTTCGCATATATATATGTGTATGTGTATATATGTTAATATATACATATAAATGTTATTATGTGTATTACACACTGCTGCAGAATACCCCATGGGAAGGTTGTGTTTTGGAGAATATGATTTGGATTATTTTAATTGGCCATTGTATCTTGCAGAGCTCAATATTTTTGGTTTCCGGTGAGGGCCCCGATGATAACAGGTATCCTGTTTATTTATAACATGTACCCGCCTGTAAAGTAGGCATCTGTTCGCCTGTTTAATGCAGTGGAACGGTGTGTCTTCTTTGTATGCAGAGGGGTGTTATACGTATAGCCCACTTTGTGGTACTCACAGTTAAATTCCATATGAGAAGGTAAACTCTGTTCGCCCTCTTTAATGAGGAAACAGTGTCGCCTTTTTACGGGCTGTGGGGGGTTGTACACAAGTTCTCGTCTGTTGACGGCCCTGATGCAGAGAGTACTTTGGATTGGACATGCCGGCTCCATCCAGTTTTTCAGAGCTCAATATTTATTGTTTTCCGGTGGGGGCCCCGATGATATTTATAACATGTACCCGCCTGTAAAGTAGGCATCTGTTCGCCTGTTTAATGCAGTGGAACCGTGTGTCTTCTTTGTATGCAGAGGGGTGTTATACGTACAGCCCACTTTGTGGTACTCACAGTTAAATTCCATATGAGAAGGTAAACTCTGTTCGCCCTCTTTAATGAGGAAACAGTGTCGCCTTTTTACGGGCTGTGGGGGGTTGTACACAAGTTCTCGTCTGTTGGTGGCCCCGATGCAGAGAGTACTATGGATTGGACATGCCGGCTCCATCCAGTTTTTCATGTGCAGATACTTGTATAAATTGATCAAAAGATTCGAAAATGATACCCGGGTCCTTCCCTGGGGCGGATTGGAGCAGTGTAACGTTTAAGTAAACGTATTTTATATTCAGTTGGGAAAGTTTGTGTCGTAGTTGTTATTATTGTCATGATGTTGATATTCAGGGTAACAAGATTCCATCCTCTATTAAATCTCAAGTACCCGCAAAAACGCATCCCGTTTCATTTGTTACTGTGAATGTAAATAATTGAGCATGAAACACAATAGTAATTTACCGTTTATACAGTAGGCTTGCGGGTGCGCCATGTGAGAGAGAGGGAGGATCGAGGAGTCCTGAAAAGGACTCTCGGTAATCTTTCTTGAGAAAGTATATCTACATCACCATGCAAGCCGACACTTACAAGCAGCATCTAATTTACCGTTTGTTCAAACAATGCAGTTCACCTTTGTAAATTTTGTTGCAAGCTTATATGAAAAATAGCCCACTAGAGATTAAGAGAGGCTCTGGAAGGCCAATTAAAAGTCTTATTTTAGCGCTATTAGAAGAAAGAAAATCAGAAATACAACAAAATGGGTGACGAAAATTCTAATTTGCACATAATAGTTCTTTAATTCTGACTTCGCTTAGTACAGTAAATATTTACATTTGTTCGAATACTCTCCCCTAGCTGACCACCAAATAATATATACTGACCCACCCCTCAACTCAGCAATGTATACAATGCTAATTAAAGTTAAATCAGTGCATTTAATCTATAGAGAACATTTAATTACAAATACCGTCAGAGTGACAACAAATACTTATCAACTAAATATAACATCAAAAATCCCCCCCCCCCCCCGGCCCACTGAAAAAAACTCTTTAAAAATGTTATAGCCAATAATTGTTTTAGGATTATGACATGCACAAATATTTCTTTGGTAGTTTATAGAGAAAGTGTGTGTAAAATAAGAGGTAACCTTTACCTCATAGCAGACCCAGCATAGATTATATAAAGACAAACCATTTGCAAAAGTAATATCATTACTGTAATTCAGTGAGAATTTAGACAAATCAAATTGCACTGTTATACAATCACAATAAATGCATTTAACCACATGTGCAATTATATTTTTGTTTTAAATGGATGGAATTTCATACATGTTTGTTTCACAAACCATTTTCAATGTATTCAAGCATATGTGCTGTTTCACAATTTACAGGTATGCGCAAGTTAATGTGACTTCTGAAATTGGGTCATATTGGCCCTAATTCCCAAAGGAGGTTTGTAGACAAACCTAGGATTATGTGCGTCATATGACGCATTTGAAGGTTTAGACCTTATGCAAGGTGAAAATTGAATCGCAAACTTGTTTACCTCAAGTAGAATGACATTTTGTTTTTGTTTAAATGATGGGGACCTTGATCTTCTGTAATTATTCATGGATCAAACAAAACACTTAAATTGAACTGTTACATTCAGACCATGTGGTAAATCTTTTATGTCACCACAAAATTGTTATTTTTCTCACTACAAAGTCTTTTAGTATTGTTAACTGAAACATTTGTATCAGCAGATATTAGGCAGTCAATCGTAATCTTTAAAATCTCTAGAAACCAAATAATTTATAATAAATGTCAAATAAAAAAAAAACATGATGTCCGTCATTTACCTTATAGTGATTTGCGGGCTTGAAAGTCAACAGAGATCACAATTACCTCCAACAAAAATTGATAAGACAATGCCTACATCAGCAGTTTTTGGCATGACAAATCAACTTACCTCTTAATAGTTTAAACGGATAGATAATCAACAGTTCGACATCCCGGTTAGTGATGTAATGCTGCATAAACTACGAAGTAGTGTGGGAACATCAGGGAGGGGCCGTATTTTGAAATCCATTTTGAGGTAATTCCAGTTGCAATTGAGTTAAATCTGTATTTTTGTAACTTAATACCGTATACATTGAAAATATTTGTGGAATCCTTAATTAAATAATGTATAGCTCACTAAATAGATAGATAGTGGTGCTTATTTAACTTGACAGCTAAGAAAGCAATAAATGCTTGTTAGTAAGCTCCAGTGTTAGCTGTTTCAGGCTATACTTGGCCAAACCAATGCTATATTTGCACAACGTGAATTTCCCCAATATGGGCAACAGGAAAGCATAAAAATAATTAAGAAGCGTCGACCCTTTCTCTTAGATTGATGAGGCATGGAACGTCCTCATCCTTGCATTTAATAAATATGCGATCAGTCGCACATCTTCCTTTTTGTGTGTGTGAAGTGTTAAAGCCCCACTGTACCACTTGTAGCTACTTGCTCCCTCTATATAGAAAACTTCCCCAATCTGTGCCTGTTGGTCCCCCATAATCCTCTTTTTCTTATGTTAATTGAGAACAGAATTTATGAGATATCCACCCGTCAGTGACGTCGCTGGATTGTCTAATCCTCTTTGGCTGAACTAGTACAGATGGCCTTTAAAGCACATCTGTGGTCGACCCTCTGAATGAAGAAATGGCCTCTAATGATGCTACCTGCAAAATCGAAAGGACAAAATAAACAATATCCTAAACAATATTCTTAAGTACAACTTGTTCATTTTTTGCTTCGAGGGGGGGTGGGGGTGGGGGGGGGGGGGGTAATACTATAGAAAAGGATAAATGTATATTGTGTACACATAATCAGGAATTATTCCATCCTGTGTCACTAATACAAAAACTATGAGGTTCCACTTGACAACAAACTAATCTAGTTGCATCCAGATATCAAAAACATTAATTGTGATTTGTGAACTGAAATTTAAATGCACATGAGCTCGTTTGAATTAATTACTTAATGCCAGTTGTTACTATATTACCAAATGAACATTCCTTACATTTCACATGTTGGCCAAATATAAAAAAGGAAACAAGATTGAGTAAGAAAAAGAATGAATAAATAATTTCATATGAAGAAATAATCTAACTACCCTATAGTCTATCTCCAAGAATCAACTGTTATTCATTTGCCCTAGCATCTAGCTGTCAATTCAGTGCACACTCAGAAAAGATCCTGGCATCTTGGCTGCTACCAGTCCAGGCCACCTTGCAACGATACTAGTTATTTTCCCAGCATGATCACAGACAACCTGTCAATATGAAATAACATGTTGGCATTCATTAGTTTTGAAAACTCACTCATTTCACACTTCAGATTGGCCGTGAAATGTATCAATTTCACTTGTTATTTATGGTAATTAATGCAAATGCGTTTCAATATTTGATAATTGCTTTTCAATATCTATTTATACATCAACAATTGAAAGATCATGCTTATTACCCTATATTTATTGACTGGTGGAGTATTTCTTCATTTTTAAAGATGAAGTTGAGTTCTGGTCATGCGATTGCATTGTGAAAGAAACGGTGTGGAATCGACCAGAAAAGGTTGATCAAAACTTTGTGTGTATTGCAAGGTTCTGGAATAATCAAAATGATAAGAAATTTCGCCAAGTCTTTGTAAAGTTACAAACACTGTACACAGAAAGATGTATATGGGACTACACGAACACGTGGCGTAAAAATCCCACCCCGAGTTTTACGATGTTACATGACATATTTAGAATATAAAGGCATTTGAAGAGCCATGCTTTTCAGGGAACATGTCTTATCTGATGTTCTTCCACACTTGCATAATAAGAATGATGACGCTCACAAATTATTTTTTACCTCTTCCCAGAACTCAACCTTCTCTTTAACTCATGTTTGTCATTGCCTTTATCTTGTAACAATGTAAACAAAAATAATCTCATTGTTAACAAAACATTTCGAGCCTAAAACAACAACAACTGCTTTGTGGGAGAAGGGGGTACCCACTCACTCATGTCTTTATGGTAATTATGAACCTGTTTGTTTTTCTATAGTTTAACATATATAGTGGTAATTGCCATCGATCAATTTACATGCTTCTCTTTGTGTTTTTTTTCCCATTGATCAATGGCAAAAACAGTGCCCAATTGCCAATGGCCATCAACAAATTATCAGAAATCTAGAGGTCATTTCCGTATTGCCAAAAGAAGGATGGAACAAGTTTTGATTTTTTCGAATTTCCCTTTCGTTAAAAAAATATTAACGACAGATGTGTTAGGATTTTTAAGTTTAACTATTCATTGGATAAACTTAACTGTGTACAAATGCAGTGATATGAGTGCCGGTAAGGAAATATTACTTTAATATCAATTTGGCCACTAGAAATCTTGCATTGGTAACCGATGAATTAAAATGAATGTTCAACACACAAGACTGGAGAGTGTATATATCTAATGTGAACATTTTGCAACCTAAAAAAGGCCTAAAGGGAAAGCCGTGCCGGATCCAGTCATGATGTATTCATTTATTCTCACCTGGGGTGGTATTCTGAACATTGTTGTAAGTTTTGTGTTATCTTTTGTTGTATCTTCCAGGGTCAACACAGCGCTAATATTGTTGTAAGTTGGTATTCTGAACATCATTTTATCCCTGTGTTATCTCTTGAAGGACCGCCTCTATCTTATCTTTGACCAATGTTGACACGCCCATTTGTATGGACCCTACCAATCAAAATCTGTTTTATATAAGCATGATAAGTAGGTCAACCAATAGGAATACTTTTTGCCATATCTGAAGATGCGCCTAACGCATACTAATCTTGTGCGTACTTTGTGCGCTTATTACGCGCGTCATCATATGCGCTGTGGCATTTGGATCATGAAGACAAATCACGCTTTCACTATATTGGTTAAGATGAAAGCCTTAGAATCGTCATATCCTAGCATGTAATTTCTTAGAAAGTTCTCATCTGTGATGTTTCCGGTCAACACACAATCTTCTTCCAACTCGTCTATTGGCACGAAGTTTGTTCTGGGCAAGAAATATTGCCGCCATTATATCACCACGAAAGATACAACAACCCCTACCTGTTGTAAATATTGTTGTAAATACCATGCAAGATAAGATAAGATAAAAGATACAACAATTTTCAGAATACCAATTATCTTGTCATATTATCTTTCGTGCGCACATGTAAATGAGGATTAAGAGTCATTTTATTACTAATAATCACAATTACAAGCGCACAAAAGCTTGAACGCAGGCGTGACCAAACAGATGAGAGAAAAAATACAACAAAAGATACAACAAAAGTTACAACAATGTTCAGAATACCAACTTTATCTTATCTCCAAAGATACAACAATATTATAGATAACACAGGGTTCAGAATACGGCCCCTAGTATATATCAAGTTAGTCTTAGATAAATCTTATATCATTCTTAGCTGTACCCGTATTTTTTTTAATTTGGGTGGCTGTCGCAAAAGGAAATCTTCCCGAGACGAATTCAAAGAATCGTAGTCTATTTTAAGTCAGATAATAAATACAGCACAAATGTTCAAGCATGGGACTGATTGGAGAACAAAATTGAGAGGCCGTCGGATTTGAAAACACCGAACATTTCATGGTACATGGAAAGGTATAAAGCATATCATATATTGAAATGTCAATAAAGTGAAGAGTATGGATTCGACTACATGTACAGGTTTTATACTTACGATTTTAAGGAAAGGATCGAGAAATTGAGAGATTTCAATTGCACTAAAATCGGGCTGACCAGATTTTATCGCAGATTGTTTTGGCGGTGAAATATTTGGATAAAATTAATCGAGCGAAAACTATCTCCACGCAGTGTTGCATCCTGATTGGTTAATACCTCTCAGACCAGGTTTGAGAAATGACAAACCTCCCCTCTGAGCAGTATGTAAATTTCGAGTCTGATGACGTACATAAACCTTGGTCTGAGGACAAACCTCTTTTGTGAAATGTAATTTCAGACCAAGGTCTGAACTCAAACCTGAAACGCGTCATATGACGTACGAAAACCTTGGTTTGTCGACAAATCTCCTTTGTGAAATGTATTTCAGACCAAGGTTTGAACCAAGGTCTAAAACGCGTCATATGACGTACGAAAACTTTGGTTTGTCGACAAACCTTCCTTTTGTGAATTCGGTCCGGTTTGTCCACAAGCCTCCCTTATGAATTCGGGCCATATGTGTCATGCTGACATATTATTTCATGTCGATCTATTTACAAAGTGCAGCGAGGCTTATCCCATAAATCTGCATCATGCAGTGACAATGGTTCATTTGTTGTCCCTCTATTTGCCTATTTTGCGCGACATGCAAGCATGCGTGAAAAGTGTCGTTGGCTTTGTAAAGGCATTTGTGGTGTCAGGTTCGGTTTAGTTTGGATGATATATATTTAGACGCCATCTTGATTTGCACAAATCACCAGTACATTGTCGAATAGTTCTTCTTTAAGCGAAGTTTAAACATCAAAGAACAGCCAATCGAGGGGGTGAACCTTCTTTCGAACTTCAAAATACGAAGGTAAGAACAGCAAACTTTAAATTGTAGGAAGTGATCTGGGTCGTTTTGATGGGGTGTAGACAATTATTATTCCGTAAACACGGAAATGAAAGAAAAATCGATTAAACGGTCATGAAACGAGCGTAAAACGAGTATGAGACGTAAATGAAATGATAATGAAGCTAGATCAAGAGAGAGAGGCAGAGACAGGGGGGTATCCCTTACACACAAAAAACCTAATGGTAAAAGAATGGTGTTTAAATGGTAGCATCAATGGTAATTGGCATTTCAATGGTGTGCCAATGGTGGATTCTGTATGGTGAATGATGTTTCAATGGTGGTGTATGATGGTCAATGGTGTTTCAATGGTGGCGCCTGTATGGTGAATGGTGTTTCAATGGTGGAAGTGTATGGTGAATGGTGTTTCAATGGTAGAGTCTGTATGGTGAATGGTGTTTCAATGGTTGAATTGTATGGTCAATGGTGTTTCAATGGTGGAATTGTATGGTCAATGGTGTTTCAATGGTAGAGTCTGTATGGTGAATGGTGTTTCAATGGTGGAATTGTATGGTGATTGGTGTTTCAATGTCGGAATTGTATGGTAAATGGTGTTTCAATGGTGGAAGTGTATGGTGAAAGGTGTTCCAATGGTAGAGTCGGTATGGTGAATGGTGTTTTTAGTGGTGGAATTGTATGGTGAATGGTGTTTCAATGGTAGAGTCTGTATGGTGAATGGTGTTTCAATGGTGGAATCGTATGGTCAATGTTATTTCAATGGTGGAATTGTATGGTCAATGGTGTTTCACTGGTAGTGACTTTGAGAAAACTAGGTGTTTCTTATACAATTTGCTCTGTGATTCCGCTTTATTTTTCGCGAATTTTTCTTCATGATCAACGTTTAAAGCTGACAAACTGCAAGAAATAATACCCTAGTCCTCAGGAACAATGATGGATCTTTAGTTTTTTCTTCAATTTGAGGTAATTTTGGATTTGATATGTTTCTCTTTACCGTGAGTAACTGCTGTTTTGTGCCTGTGGTCCCACTCATATGACTCTGTGATGTACATTATTATACATTTGCTTACATGAACAGCCTCTTATTGTTAATTAAAGCAGCTTATAAATCATTCTATTTTATTACAAAAATTGAAATATTTCAGTATTAGGGGCACACCAATAGAACTTTTATCAAGTTATTTATCTGACCGTACACATCTAACAATTATTAATGAAGCTGCCCTTACAACAAAAATTTAAATGGTATACCAATGGTATACCATTTTCAAATATTCAAATTTCAATAGTGTAAATAGTACCATTCATCTACCATTGGTGATTATGCAAATGAGCGTCCAAAAAATTATGATTAGGTTGAATGGTATTTCACTGGTATTTCTGGGGCTGCATCTCATTGAACGCGGTGTAAAGAAAAGGGGGACCATAGGGGGAGAGAGAGGAGAAGGTTTGAAAAGAGAAAGACGTGCAAAAAGAGTAAGAGAGAGGGGGTCAATAATAAAGACATATGTGCCTGGCTCTCACCAGACGGTGTTAATAGAGAAAGATGTGTAAAAAGAGTGAGAAAGAGTTAAAGAGAGAGAGAGAGATGCGAATTGAAGATAGAAAGATATGATAAGAGAGTTAGAGTGTGTGTGTGTGTGAGAGAGAGAGAGAGAGAGGGAAGGAGAGAAAGAGAGAGTCAATTTACTAGAGAAACAGTACGTACGGTAATTCTGTCTGGAACCAGAAGGGCGTTAACACAGAGTTAACACCCTTCTGGCTCTCACCAGACTATAATGATAAATAATAATAATATTATTTTAGTTTTAAACAGTTATCATTGAATCCATACTTATTCCGGACAACTAACATTTTGTAAATACACCAGAATGCGATCGTTGTTACAACGTCTACCTCTCAGTCAATATTAATGATAAATGAGAGAGGGTATATAATGCAAGATAATGTGGTATTAATAGAGAGAAAATGAACAGTTTTAATTACGTTTAATAGCACCACGTTTTACAACATAACTCTTCACAAAGCACAAACAATTATGTTACGTTTCGCTCATAATCATAGTATACTATTCAGTGAGTCTCGCGGCCTCAATACACATACATCAATGACGTTTTGCATAATTATTATGAAATAGTGAAGGCTGATACAGTATTCTGTGGCGGGGGCGTGGAAGGGGATTTTAAAAAAAGTCCGTGAAATCAATACTCCCCCCCCCCCCCTCCGTAAAATCAACGGGGTATTCTTTTATTTTTTTTAACAATTTTGTTTTATTTCTCTAAATGTGTAATACAAACCATAACATACAATTGAATAAAATAAACGTGTTCAATATTGATGCCTTTACATAAACATAATTAAACACAAACTTATTTGCAGTATATATAACTTAGCAACAAAGTAAACGTATAATTACCTAAACATAATATGTCAATTGTAAATGTTATTCACTTATATAAAAAAAAAAAAAAATTAAACAAATCTGGAGGTAATTTGACTGGAGCAATCCTACCCCCTCCCTGCCCCCTCCATCACACAAACATACTCACCCACCCACCCCCCCCCCCACACACACACACCCACACTACTCACTTAGTGGATGTCTGCTAACATTCTCAACTCAAGAAAAATATACTAAATAAGTTATCAAGACCGCAAAATAGAGTTACCCTTTTAACAGGCTCACGGTGGAGAAGAAAACAAATCTTAATTAATCTTAAGCTGCTCCCACTTTAAGAAATGTGATCCCAGTTTTCCCATTTTAATTGCTGATTATTACCCTCGACACACACACACACACACCCACAAACATCCCTCTTCTTTTGACTTGCCTTGTGAATGAAGCCAATATATTCCTAATGTGTAATGCTGAAATATTAGTCACCTATTTCATGTCGATGTTTTTACCAAGTGCAGCGGAGCTTATCTTTTACCCATAAATCTGCCTCATGCAGTGACAATGGTTCATATTCGGTCCCCTCTATTTGCCTATTTTGCGCGACATGCAAGCATTCGGGACAAGTATCGTTGGCTTTGTAAAGGCATTCGTGGTGTCAGGTGCGGTTCACAAATCACCAGTACATTATCGAATAGTCCTTCTTAAAGTAAATCGGTAACATTGTTGAAGGTTGATGAAAAGTCTACATCAGTTTGGTATAAAATGTTACTTAATATATTCCTTCTACTGTACTAACCCTCTAACATGAAAAATATCCTGAAAAAATTCTCAAACCACAAAGATATTTATGGTTTTCTTGAAGGTGTCACTGTGCGACACCCTGATTTGATTTGATTTGATTTATTTACCAACAGCAATACATTTACATTTCATACAATAATTGACATATACAAAAGGAAACTATTGGTTGGTAAAAGGGGCCAGATAATGGCACATGTGCTAGTCGAGCCTAACCCCTTAAACAGCTAAACAAAGTATTTTGGTACAAATCAGTTTAGAGAACGTAACAAAACAAAAAATAATGAATTTACTTTTACAATCGGTACTTCAAAAAAACAACAAGAATCAGTACTCAACAATGTCTTACAATATACAAACTAATAATGTAAAATATGAATTATGAAATGTGTAGACTTGATATTTCATTCATGACTTGTTCAACAAATGACTTGTAACAGAATTCCGAAAACTATTTCTAGACCTTGTCAATCTGACTTCAACAAGTAATCTATTCCAAAATTAACTGCCCCAAAAAGACAAAGAAAACCCTCTAACAGTAAATTCCCCCAAACATTTTCCATGAAAAAAGACATAAGACAGGCTTTTAAAGAACTTTCCAAACTTAACTGTCTGGATTGATATATAAAAAAAACAATTCAAGATATAGAGGCAGAGACAGAGACAGAGCAAGAGAAGTAGGAGAGACAGAGAGAAATGGTGAAAGAGTAAAGAGAGATAGAAAGAGAGAGAGAGATGCAGAGTAGGAGAAACGGCAGAACATGAAAGGGGAAGGGAAACAGAGCAAGTGAGGAGAGGACACACACACAAACACACACACACGCACACACACCTACACACCTACACACCTACACACATCCCTCTCCGCTTTGACTGGCCTTGTGAATTAATGAAGCCAATACATTCCTTATGTGTAATGCTGAAATATTATTCACCTATTTCATGTCGATCTTTTTACAAAGTGCAGCGGGGCTTATCTGTTATCAATTAGTCTGCCTCATGCAGTGACAATGGTTCATATTTGTTCCCTCTATTTTCCTATATTGCACGACATGCAAGCATGCGTGAAAAGTGTCGTTGGCTTTATAAAGGCATTCGTGGTGTCAGGTTCGGTTAAGTTTGGATGGTATACAGTTAGACGCCATCTTGCTTTGCACAAATCACCAGTAGATTATCGAATAGTTCTCCTTTACGCGAAGTTTAAACATCAAAGAACAGCCAATCGAGGGGGTGAACTTTCTATCGAACTTCAAAATAAGAAAGTAAGAACAGCCAAATTTAAATTGTAGGAAGTGAACTGGGTCGTTTTGATGGAGGGGCGGACAATTAATATTCCGTAAACACGGAAATGAAAGAAAAATCGATTAAACGGTCATGAAACGAGTGTAAACGAGTATGAGACGTGAATGAAATTATAATGAAGCGAAATCAAGAGAGAGAGGCAGAGACAGGGGAATAAAGCAGTAGAAGAAAAGGGAGGGAGAGCAAGAGAATGATAGGGAGACGGAGAAAGGTAGAGGGTGAACGAGCAGATATATGTGCAGAGTTGAAAAGAAGGAGAGCGGGCAGAAAAAAGGAGAGGGGAAGGGAAACAGAACAAGAGAGAGGAGAGAGAGAGAGAAAGATGCAAAACAAACATAATCTTTTGACGGAACCTTATTTTGCCATGACTCAAAGCGTTACAACTAATGGTCACCTTTGACGCTCCTTTGTTCGGTATTATGATTTCAATTTGTTAGCGCCACACTTTCTATACAGGATATGTTACCTCCTCGAACTATTTTTGTAATCTACAACATTTATTTTGTTAACATATCTCTGAGTATTATTTAAAAATTGAACTTCTCCTTTTCTACCTCCATTCAAGCCTAATTTGTGATGAACACAATTTTTTTCTGTTTTAACGTAATAATCCTAACATTTTAATTTGAGGAAATATTTTGTTCATGTTTTACGCCGTTTGTAATTAATTAAGTTTTAACAAAAAATTGTTGTAAAAACACTTGTAATTCAGCTCTCGACCTGCAATGATGATTATTTACTAAATAGCATTATTATTATGATTATTATTGTTA